>JALIRH010000005.1:21980643-23180643 GCA_023055505.1 Callipepla californica brunnescens | reverse complement strand
AGCTCACCCTAGAATTACTAGCTAGCTTTACACCAGTATGGAACACAAAATCTCTCTCTACATTCTCCTCTGAGAGCAATTTTTGCTGCAGGTTGCTAGGAGGGAAGCTTGGTTCCTCCATAATGTATAGTGACTTCAGTTTCCCACTTCATTTTCATAAAGCACATGTAAAGATACTGTTCTTTTGTGCCCTGTTCCTCTCTCTCTCCATCTAACACCAGGTCAACCTGTGGTCCCTGCTTCTTTGTCAGTGTAAAATTTATTTAAAAACAGGAGGAAACAGGTGGCTGTGCTGAAAGGAGAGCAAGTGGCTGAGAAAAGTAAATGTGTTGGCTGGTGTGGAACTAAGGGAGAAATAGGAGTGATCTGCGGTCAGTGAGAAGAGAGGAAGGAGGAGAGGAGAGTGATGTCACTGCCATGACATGGTAAGAAAAAGCTGAAATGCATGTTCCAACAGTTCCTTTGAACTTCAGCAGCCAACAGCAGAGTAGTAATAGTACAGAGTAAACAATGAAAGTGCTTTTTTTTTTAATGGTGTATGTTACAGTTGCCAAATATTTAAAACAGATAGCAGTTAATCAGCCATTATATCATTATTGTACAGTTAAGCATCAGTATTACAAGAATGCATGCAAGATTTAATAGGGCTCCAATTTTCAGTGTAATTCATGGAGACTTATCTATGTAAAAATATACTAGAGAAAGTCTCCTGCTAATATTACTTATCAGAAGCCACTTAGGGACTCTGAGATGATTGTCTACGATCCTTCACTCACCTTTGTCTCTGAGTGCTGTTTGATGTTTTTCCAAGGCAGGCATATCTTCTTCAGCACAAACCTTTCTGGTCTTCCTTTTTTTTTTTTTTTTTCCTGTACTCCCTGTGGGCTCCACCTACAGGTCTTGCCTGCTGGCTTTGATGGCTGATTTCCTCAGATAGTGACTAGTCTATTTCCACTGGCTTTCATAGTAGCTGTAATGTGTGTCTCTTGCAGCATACTGTGCTCTCATTTGTTATCCATCCAGTAATCCATTACTGTTTAAAGTGTGGAAGGATATCAATATTTAAAAGTATTTTCATCAATTCCCCTAAGATCCCCATTGTCTCTGTCCTGTTCAGTAAAATTCCCTCTATACTTATGTTCTGAACTGAAGTTTTCTCAGTTACACTTAATTTCCACACTACTTTGAAACAAAAGAAGCTGCTATTCTCCTCCCATCCCATTACAAATATCTCCTTTAATGATAGGAAAAACTCAGAACTTCCAGCCTAAATAACTCTGCTTTTGCAGTCTGTGTGTTTTGATACATTACTCAGTATACTTTTTGTCATCATTGCCTTTATCAGATTCCTGTCTTTGCAATCACACACTGTCATGTCTGGTCAATGATCCAGATATCATCTGTGAAATCTGTCTCTTCTGGGATTTTGATGCTACGGAATCTCTGTCTAAGGTATTCCTCAGTTAAAAAAAAAAAATTAAGCAGCAAAAGTATTAAAAAACCTGCTTACCTCACAGTAACCTGTGTTTTTAATAATTTTAGCGAAGATTGCTTTCTCAATTATAGCACAGAAGCATTCCAGGCTCTTAACAAAGTTCTAAGTAACCCAATTCTTCACAGATCAAATGTATTCTCAAGGTTTATAAAATGTATGTACTGATTTGAGTGCCAGAGGATGTTCTGTACAGTAGGTGGCCCTAACAGTATTATGCTCCTTTTTCTGCTTCTGTAAGCTGAGGTTGAAACCATCATTTCAAAATTAGATATTCATTGATTGTCTCACATTCTTCTGAAATACTCTTGACAAGAGCATACTTGATAGAGAATTAAGATTTCTCCTTCAGGCATTTAATCAAGAGACCTTCTTCCACTCATGGAGGACATTTTTTATTTAATCCAACGTATGCCAGAAATTCATTTAAGGCAGTAGAAGAGGCTGGACTTCCTGTATCTAACAATTCAGCCAGGAGTGACCTGTTCCACAGACTGCATTTTCATTTTGCAAGGTCAGAATGGCTTTCTGCAATCCAGCATGTCTTTAAAACCCAGAGTGGGAGAGGGGCAGATTTATACATTGGTACACAGAGCTGTAGATTTTTCAAAGTCTTTAAATTATGGATTCATTCTAAACTTGGTCTGTGATGAACATTTTGACCCTTAAAGACTGTCACCCTATGAAAGCCTCTTGTCATGGCAGATATGACTTGCCTTGCCTTCAGCTGAAGGGGGCAGAAGTTGGGAATGCTCAGCAACAGGCAGGAATGAGCTCCTGGGCAGACATTTCTCAGGAACACCAGGCTGCCCCTGTAGGGATGTCCACATCAGAGTGTCACATGTGAGGATCTGATTTCACATGAGATGTTGCTACGCACTTCAGCTAAAGCTAAGATTGCTTTGCGGAGATGTTCCATCCTGAGACAGACTGGGATGTCTGCAGCCAGACCATAGCTACTCCCTCACGTTGTGTAAGGGAGAGAGGACTGAGCTGGGTGTGGGATCTGGAATAACATCAAGGGAAGAGGGTGAGGATTCAGGTCAGGTGTGGGAGCAGAGAAGGCAGCAACAGAGGATTCTCCAGGGCATAAGAAAGGGGAGGGGAGGAGGGACAGGAGGGCCTGCCCTGCCTCGAGACAAATGCAGGGTGTTGCCAGTGCATATCTTAATCACAGAAACCATTTCCACCCCGAACAGCTCAGTGGTAGCATTGGTGAAGATGTAACACTTCCCCTTTTGTCTGTGCGCTGTGAGAAAATGAATGGAAACTCCTCTCAGTTTTTTTCACTTAAAAGAGAGGGGGAGTGGCCCACTGTGGAGAAAATGAAAGAGCATGCTGTGTTCTCTGTTTTTGTTTACTTAGGAAATATATTAAAATGGATTTCGATTATTGGCAAAAAGTGGAATTATCTGATACGAAGTTAGAGAATTAAATTATCGTGGTATATTTTATGTGCTGAGGTTCTGAACTTCTTCTGAAGGGCTCCTCCTGAGGAATGTCATGGGATGTCCCTTCCCATCAGAGAGAGTGTGGCAGGGTTTGTAGGACCTTGGAGGAGGTCACCTACAGTACCAAGCTCTGCAATACCGAGCTCTTCAGCTCTTCGTTTTTGTTCTTCAGCTTCATGTCTAGCTTAGGGACCAACCTGATCTGCTGAACTCAGCAGGTGACAGCTGCTGGGAGACAGCTATGGAAGCAGAGACAGTGAAGGACAATTGAGAGGAGGATTGAATGAGTGAACATTAAAAAAAAAATAAAAATAGTGCAACAGACAGATCAGCCAGGATGGAGCTGTGTGTTGGTGGTGTAACTCTGCATGTTATCAACACAGCTTTGCTCTGCCTCAGCCCTTCCCCTCTCAGGTTTCTGTATCTCTCCTACCACAGTAAGGGCATGCCCACCCTGCTGCTGTAGACATGGCCTCACTTTGCAGGGGCTTTCCCAAGCTGGACTGAAACATGTTGGCTGTCAGCATGCACATATCAGCATCCAATGCAGTGAAGGCTGCCAAATATGCTGGGGGTGGGGGCAGATAAGTATTCAGATGGGTTTTGCAGTGGACCCTCATTTCTGTGTTGCTGTCTTCATGCTGGTGTACGTTTCCAATGAATGTGGGCCTGCAGGGCTGTCCTGATCCCCTACCTGCAAGGACAGGTGTTGAAAGCACTAAGCTCTGGCCTAATCCTGTGTGTGCTGACGTCAGTGGCGATTGTCATGCTGACGTGAAGGAAAGCAGATTTTCTGAAAATGCCACATTGGTGTTTGTTTTGCTTGTTTGCATGAAATGGCATGCAGGCTTGTTGCAGGGCTTGGTCTGCTGCCTCTGCAGCAGTGGCGAGGCATGTCAGGCTGCTGGGCTCTGCATGGCTGACATATGGGGGACAACATGCTGCTTGCAGGCCAGTCAGATGGGACATGGAGTGGCAAGCCAGCATTGCCTTGACCTGATGAACCAGACCATCTGGAAACACTTCAGCAGGACATATCCATGCATGTTGCTGCTTAATTCCAAGGTGAGTGCCTGAAGCCATGTGGTTCATCATTTGGTTTCTGACCTGGGGTCAGACGCCTTCAGTGCACTAATCCCTTTCAAACACACCTCTGTGTGATTTGTTTGAACACTGGACTGGGTGAGCTCAGTGAATGAAAGTGGTATTACAGCATCATTGCCTTATTGTTTGTTGTATCTCATTTGCTGTACTTGAATGACTTTTTCTGACAGTGTAATTACACTATATGGGAGGATGTGTTTTCTTTAGTTTTGTCATCTCCCAGAAGATTGTTTAGCTTTTATAGAGTAGAATGAAATAGAGTGGAATAGAGTAGAGCAGAGAAGGAGTAGTTCAGTTGAAAGTGACCTGCAGAGGTCATGCAGTCCATCTGCCTGACAATTCCAGGGCTAACCAAAAGTTACAGCATATTAGCGAGGGCCCTATTGAAATGGCTCTTGAACACTGACAGGCACAATGCATCAACCAGCTCACTGGGCAGCTTGTTCCAGTGAAGAACTTTTTCCCAGTGTCCTCTGTGAACCTTCCTCAGTATAACTTTGTGCCAGCACATTTTGTTATCATTTTAAAACTGAACTTGAGGCATGAAATCAGATCTTACTTGTTTTATGCAGGAAAGTGCTTTGCTGAACTTGAAGTCAACACCCTGCTATTAAGTGAGTGGGAAAGAAAACTGAGAATTAGGCACAGATTTCCATTCCTATATATATGGTTAAAGTCAACCCTACTTCAACAGAAACCAATGGCTAGAGTTGCCCATGGTCTTCAAAATGACAGAGACTGAAGGTGAATTGAAATAATAGAGTTGAATGTTGAAAGATGTAGTTTGTCTGTGTTCTTGTGAACTTCCCTGAGTTTTGAGAAACTCTGTTCATCCTTCCCTGAAGATGGAAGGTCTCATAAACCTTTTCCACAGCTGTTCTTCAGCAGTAGTCCAAAGGGGCATGTTTTCCTTTATTCAAACTATTTGCTTACTCTCAAGTGTTTATCTTTTTAGAGATGAGCCTCCTTTTGTGTTAGACACTGTATAAACATAGCACTTGAGCTTCTGCCATCCAGTGACAGACTGAACGCAATGGCAACACTGATATTTGCTTTTGTAAGTAAAGTGATATGTTTCTTTTTAGGTTAAGTTATTCGCATTTCATCATCCATTCCCTCTGACCTGTCTTGGTATGGCTTCTTAGAGCAGAAAAATGACTGATTTTTTTCCTGGGTTTTAGGGTCAAAAAGGACTGTGCTGTCACCTTTCACACTGTACAGATCATGGAATTACTATCAGTGATTTCTGTATGAAGTCCAGCAGTTTCAAGAATAAATAAATGGCTTCAGAGAAACATTAAGGCTTGATATCAAGACTTCAGATGGAGGATAATCCATCACAGCCCTTGTTGAGGTTCTCCAGTCAATCAAATTCACGGTTAAACATTTGTTGCTCATTTCCAATAGCAAATTTTCGAGCTTCAGTTTTCCATCACTGAATTTTATCCTGCCTCTGGATTCAGTATTACTACTGTGAAAAATGTTCTCTCCCCATAAAAATGGGATTGCTCATATTATCTTTGGTCATCTCAACTGACTTAACTCCTTAACTCACTTTTCTCTAAGTCATTTTTATCAGACTTCAAAGTGATGTTATGTTTCTTTTCTAGAGCTCTTTTGAAAACTCCATAAACAAAAGACTACTGGCTTTTGTCTCTTGACAGATACAAATAAGATCATCTGGGGCCTCTTAATTATTCTCTTCAGAGAATGTTCATACCAGAGATCCTCCTTAAGACAGTTAATTTCTATGTGTGGAAGCTTAAATAATAGCTCTGGCTATTTATAGCTATGTTGAGTTTTCCATTTATTTCCATCTCAGTGTGTAAGTCTCTGCCATGCCTGCCATTTCTGAGCAATGAGTGCAGTGGGAATTCTTGTGACTGGGCACCAGGAGAGGAAAGCTAGTCCCTCTCCCACTACCTTCTAGGTTTTTTATGGGCACAGAAGAAGCATTAACGATACCACAAGGAATAAAGAAGAGGAGAAAAGACAGGTTGAAACAACAACAACAACTCTTCTGTTGAACAGCAGTATTTATATTGAGATTCTGATCCCAAATAGACATATAGCAAACTTTTATACAAATTGTCTTATATCATAATGACTACTGAGATGCAGTCCTTGAGCTGACACATTTCAGCTAGGAAAAAAAAAGGAAAACAGTAATGTGTTGTTACATGCATAGAGATCTCAGTTCAACTGCTTCTGTAGAGTTGCCCGGTACTATCAGAGAGTAGCACTGGGTTCATACCTGATCTCCAGCATATATTTGTATCTCATGATAGATTTCACATGTGCCATATCTGCCAGCGGCATGTAGGTGTCTCTCATACTCCAAGACTCCTTAATCAGTATTACATGCCTGAATGTGGCCAAGGGTGGTAAGCCATGGATTTACTTATTATTGAATTTAAAATATATTCAGGCCATGAAATATTAAGTTGTTTCTGTTACTTTTATCCAACAAGTCTGGACTACTTGCCACATCCCAATGGAGCCAGTGTCACTGTCTTCTGGCATGTGAACAATTTACAACATATATTTGCAAAGCATTTATTATCAGTGAGTAGATTTGTCCAACTTGCTACAGCAAAGCTGCCTTTATGTAAATTATTTCTTTTTAATAAATGATTGTAAAGAAAATTGAAATTTCACTTACTTTCTAGCTATGAGAAAATGTACTGTAAAATCTAGTGACTGCATATATGAGAAAATCTGCATAGAACTTGTCACTGAAGAGCAGGCTGAGACTCTGAATGGGTATGAATTGGGCACCATTTTCTTCATCTTAGTATCACTGGTCATGGTAAGGCATTGTGTGACAGAGACAATGACTTAATTGTTAAATGTTAATTTTTAAAATTGTATGTCTGATAAATGTTATGTGGCATTGAACAGACCACGAACTGAGAAGCTTTTCATGTGCATGAGTTAGTATAAACAGTGGATTCAAGGGGCTTTGGTAATACTTTGTAATCCATTTTATGAGAGAAGGGAGAATGAATGAGACTCTTGAACTACTAATCAGATAGCCATTCTTTGCATTTCACCTACACTTACAGAATGAGACTGTTATGGCTATAGCCAAGGACAGATCGGCTCTTTAGAAAAAAACCCCAATCACCCACATGAGAGGTGTGCATAGTTCTGAGCCCAATAAGCTGCCCATGAATAGAGAGTTACAGAGTTCTGATTTCAGATCTAACACCAGCTGAATTTCTGAAGACCTCAAATTTCAGTCAGAAGCAGCAATAACAGAGTTCATATGGGCTGAGGAAACAAACAGGGTCAGTTTGCCAGGATCTTCAAACCTGCCTGTAGGAATTACCTCACTGGTTTAGATAGAGTGCTGAAGAACTTGCCAATGTCTTTACATCTGATTAACATCAAAGTAAGATAGGAGGAGGTATCCTCAGTTTCTGCTTTATCTGAAACAGTCACCCCTATGCCAGAGGCTTTGAGTTTTTAATTTGCTACCCTAACAGTACTCAGAAAGGGTGGGACTGGGAAAGCTTTTCCTCAGATAGAATATCAGCAGATAAGGCTGAACTTGTTCTTTGAGGAGCCCTGCAAGGCAGGCATAAAGAAGGGGCAGACTCCTTTGCAAGTCAAACTGTGTGGCATATCAACACTTCAAATGATTAAAAAAAAGAAAGGTATGGGTAAATATGGGTAAAATAAATGGTGGGGATGAAAGAAACAGTCTTTACAATTCTAGAACAAAGCCTGGAGCCCATATCTCATACACACTGGCTAACATTGCTTAGTTGCATCTTTCTGCACCCTGACAAGTTTCTTCTGCACCAGCGTCCACAAATTGATTTCATGCTCTCCTGTTCTTAGCCTTCCTAAGCTCAAGCTTCAACACACATTCTTGCTTCCCTCCAGCTCAGTCCACGTTTGTTTGCGTCACTACAATGAAGTAATGTGATTGCAAGCACCATTACTTACTTAATGTGTTCTAACCCAGTCAAAAGTCAGAAATAACATTCAGAAGATGCATAAAATGTGTCAGAATGATAGGTCTGTGGTGGAAAATACCAACATTATTTTCAACAAAAATTTCAGATTCTTAAAGAAAGTACACACCTACACAATGAAAGATTAGTCCCAGCTGCTTGTCTACTGTCAGCATTTTGGTCAGTCATCACTAACACAGGCTACTGGGCAATAGGAAATAAATTGGCTAAAGACCAAAGCTGAGAAAAATTGTCTGCTACTGCAATCTTATCAAACATGAACTTGTTTATTCAGTAAAACATATCATTATCTACCTGCAGGTCATTTAAGGATATGACAACAAAGAATTGCATTAAGAAGAAAGATTAGGTTTCATTTGGAGTTATGAAAAAATTCTGCATTACAGTCAGGACTTTCATTCTTAGATATTATTTATCTAAAGGAAATCATGCTTCCTTTTTGCCCCTGGACAAGTTTTTGAGTGTAACGAACTCACCAGTTCAGCTACATATGAACTGCTTAAGTTCTTCAAAGTTCTTCTTTAAGTTCTTCCCAAAGTGCTGAAGATCTCTTTACTGGATAGTGTCAGCAAAAGACTTATGAACTACTTAAAAGACTCAAACTATATGTGTATATTTATATATACACATATATATATATTCATTTTTTTTAAGAGATGAGAGATACTATTCTAGTTTTTCTAGCAACTTTCTGCTTCATACAATGCAGATTTGTTGGAAAGCTACTATTACACGATATGAGAGGAGAGCAGAGTGATGCAACAGCCGGGATATGCAGGAGGATGTTGTCTGACATATAGGCCAGGGTTGTCATTTCAGGTGTAAAAGCAGTATTAGATGAGGCCTTGAAATCCAAGCATCTGCAGAAACAGACAGAATGAAGGTTTTTCTATTATAATGTTTGTTAATATACAAAACTGATGACAGATGAGTTTTTGGCTTAGAAGGATAAAGCGAGCTGAGTTTTTAAATTGTCAGACAAGCATTTATTTTGTTAGATTTAAGATTCATGTAATTAGCTGTCATTGGAACTCATCAGTCATTCTCCCTCTTGCCTTTAAGCAGAGAAAATAATCCAGGTCTTCATCTGGACATGGTCAATGCCCTTTGGCCTGATTTTGATTTATATCATAAAAAGATGGAACTATCCAAGAGGAGCATTCACGTACAGACAAACTGAGATACTTCCACTTGTGAAATCCCTGTGTAACCAGTCCGGTTTTTTTTATTCCTTTGGAGTAGGGTATTATGAAGTTCTTTGTGTACTGATAGCAAAAAATGTCACTATCTGAGGCAGCATGTTGGACCACTTGTTATGACTCTTTGTTTTCTGGATTATTTTTTTTTTTATTTTATTTTTAAGGAGAAGTTGTCCTTGTAGCAATGCAACCTACCACACCTGGTTTATAGCACTTCACTTTGCAGATGTGGGGGGCTGTAAGAAGTTGAGAAGCCTGGACATAACTGCACGAGGGCTACATGGGTTGCACAGATTATGTGTCCCTGAAGAGGCCATGAAAGCAGAAAGGGGGCCAGGCAACAGACAGATTTAACTGGTTTACAAATTTCCATATTACCTTTGGGACTGTTTCCAAACTCTTGACCTAAGAAAGAAAAAAACAAGACTTGGCAAAATAAACAATCTGCATTGTACAATACATGATGTCTCGGGCTGATTTGTGACATTCAGTAATACTGTATGTCATGAACAGCACTGAGGGAATAATCCACAGAAACACAGCTGGTTGAAAATTGCTTCCAAGGCCATTTCTAAATGAACAACAAAACCAAAATTTTGCCCATTTTATAAGCACTGTAACATAAAAACAAAAAAAGAAACAAAAAACTGTTTTCACAAAAGGGCTGTTGCATTAGAGAAATCATCCCAAAAAATACTCATGCTGGGAATTACTTGGCAGAGATCAGTTTCGTATTTTTCATAACTTGCTGTTTTAATTTTGAGATGGCTTTGACTAGAGAAAATCACTCCTATGATACTGTTCTATATTAATAATTAAACTAACAGTGACCTTGTTGTCATAAATGCACATGATAAGCAAGTTTAATATTTTACTTCTGCTTAATATCCATATATAAGTGATATTTCCTTTTCATTTCTCACAGATACCCTGACTATACCCAATTAAAACGTGATCTACAAGGAGAGGAAGGGTATGTACATTAGTCAGGGGAGTTTGAGCATATTAAGTTTTTTTCTGTTTAGCACCAGCTAAGGGCATGGGACATTACCCATAAGTAGTGAATATGTCTTTTATCACACTTTCTCCACTGACTGTTTGTCCGTACTTATTATTTACTTGCTGTAAATGTGTAGCTCTATTGCATGTGTTTTTACTGGGGACACTTAGCAGGAGAAAACATTCTCTGTGGTATCAGAGCCATGTGTAGTCTTTTAAGTAACTGCAGTTACTGTTATCCCAGGACAGGTGATGTAATTAAAAGCATCTATGGACTCTGGTTAAATGGGAAACCACCATTTCCAATTCTGTTTTTTCTCATTAGAATGAGAGACGGAGCAGAAATTAGCTTTCCATAAAGATTTTATGTCTTTATAACCATATACAGTGCATTTCATCCAAGTTTGAGAGATTGCTACGGTGTGGGAAGGACCACGTCCACAGAGAACAGAGGAACTTAAGGACATAATTAGAGAGTATCACCAAAGAAGGCAGCAAAAGTGGTGAAGGGTCTAAAAGCAAGATGTATGAGGAGCAGCTGAAGTCCCTTGGTTCAGCCTAGAGCAGAGGAGCTGAGGGGACCTTGTGCTAGCCTACAGCTCCTCACAGGGAGTGGAGGGGCAGCACTGAGCTCTGCTCCCTGGTGACAGCAACATGACCTGAGGGAAAGGCATGGAGTAGTGTCAGCGGAAGGTCAGGTTGGGTATTAGGGAAAGGTTCTTCACCAGAGGGCGGTGAAGAATTTCCTGATTTTCTGTTTTTCCATTCTGGTGCAGATTACATCTTTATTAACGTGAATATTTATGCATGGTTTTCACTGAGCAATAATATCATTTTATAGAATCACAGAATCACAGAAGGGCTTGGGTTGGAAGGGACTTCAAAGACTACTCAGTTCCAACACCCTGCCATGGGTTACTCACCAGCTCAGGCAGCCCAGGGCCCCATCCAACCTGGCCTTGAGTGCCTCCAGGGATGGGGCATCCTCAGCTTCTCTGGGTAGCCTATGCCAGCAGTACCTCACCACCTTCTTAGTGAAAATCTTCCTCCTAATATGTAATCTAAATCTCCTCTTTCTTAGTTTAAAACTATTCCCCCTTGTCCTGTCACTATCAGATCATGTAAAAAGTCTGTAACCCTCCAGATTATAAGCCTTATTTTCTAGTACATGGATGTTTTCCACTGCATATGGCTTGGGTCCAGATATCCTTCTCTATCATATACATAGTTCCCTCTGCTCTGTGCTGACGAAAGACATTTCAGGGACAGTATGGATGCCAGTTAGTCAGCCTTTTGAAAAACTGCATTCACCACCATTGCTGCCAGTGCAGTTAATGGGAGAAATTTAGGTTTAGTGTAATTACTGAATAGTGACGATCCACATGCTGTCCTGACTCAGTGGAGTAATGGAACTTCTTCACAGTTTGAGATGTCTGTATGACATCAGAAGTCAGAATAGACTTCTGCACACAAAAGTAGGATTTTTCCAGTATTACTTCAAGTAGCCTCCCTACTCTGACTGGTTTGCCAATATAAGAAATGAATGTTGTACCCCACAAATGGCTCTTTAGCACTAGAGTTAGAAGGGAGGTACAGGACAGCCTTTGATTTTTGCACTTGAAGTAATCAATATTAATATTAGCCACACTGAAGTCTTTTCCACCTATACCCTGAGGTGTCCTCACATGTTAGCATAATCTTTTCCCTTTGGAATTTCCCAGCCTCTCCTCTTTCAGGCCCCTCCTTGATGCCCTGGCACAGGCATCCCAGCAAAGTGCTGCTGGCACCTCACCACTCCCTGCCCTGCCTGGGGACACACCTACCAGTGAATTGGGAACCAGGGCAATTCTGGACTTGTGAGGCACGCCAGGGTGCCTGGAGGTTAAGGAAGCAATGTTCAGTGCCTCAAGGAGTGCAGCACTGTGTGTCTGCCTTCCATCCTCACCCAAACCTGCTTCTGGAGAGGAGCTCCCCTCTGGAATTACTAGAGCTGCTTCTGGCCACTTTCTCAGGGAACTTCATGCCGACCCTTGAAGATGGTAATGGTATCTCCTCTGCAAGTGGTCCCTTCTGGGTTTCTTCTGAAAAACTACAGTTTGTTCCATGAGGGACTACAGATTTATGGATTTTGAGTCATAGTTGTACACATTTGTTTGTAACACTGCCAGCTCCTTAAACCTTGTAGGGAAGGTTAGGATCTTATCACTGAGCTTCAAAAGGGACAGGATAGAGCAATGTAAAAACACTAATGTCTTCTATTGGGACTTCAGACTGAAGGTTGCCTAAAAATATCCTGAGTTTTATCAAATGAACAAGCATTTTCCTTCTCAGAGTATCTCAATTCATAACTCAAGTTCTGTGTTAAAAAAACTATTCTAAAAGTATTACTTAGTAATCGTTTCGGCTTTAGCATAGAATTTATGTTACAGTAAAATAAACACTTGAGCAAAATGAACAGGTATTACCTGTCTCTTTGAAAAGGGGAAAAAAAGTAGTGTTTTCTCCCTTTCTACTTTTTTTCCTCTATGGTATACTGTTTCTCCTGGTATTTAACCACAGAGGAGACTTATTACTTCAGTGTTAAGTTCTGGACTGTTAGGCAGAAGACAACAGAGGTGACTCTTAACCCTACTGACCATTTCCTTCCCAGGCAAACAGTAATGTGGCTAGCTACAGGACTTGAGCATTTAAAACAGTAACCTGCAAGGTCCATAGTGGCCCTGGTGTAGTGGGATGACTTCTTGTGGTAGCCTCAGTTCTGCAAGCAAGGTAATGCCACGAAAACTGGGGGATCTGTGCCAAAACCTTGCCATGGGCTTGTCAGAGGAGTCTGCCAGCTCACATCATCCCACCTCCCAGCTAACTTAGATACACTATATCCAGTCTTGCCTTATGCAAGCCCACCATACTTCCCAGCACCACAACTTGCTGCAGAACTCAGTGGGAGTCTTAATTTAGCTCTCAGAAGTGAAGAATGCTTGTGTTCTCAAGGCAGTGATATTCAGGCACGTCTCCAAAAATATTATATTTTTCCTAAGAAGGATGTTCTCTAATATTGGGCTTAGAGATTTGCAAAGTGATAACAGGATAGCCCAAATGAACAATTAAAATTTGGCAGACTGAGTTTCATATCCCATTTAGAACAAGAGCTGTGTTAGACTTTTATTTGATTAACATTTCACTATCTGTAGTGATCAAAAGACTATGTCTAAAAAGATTAGCATTTTAGGTTCGTGTCTTTGATAGCCAGCAATAAAATTCTCATACTGAGCCTGAAATCATTCCCATCTGCACTCTTTAATGGTTTATAATTTATGAAGTCTCATTAATGAAATCAAACAGATAGTAAACACACCTAAAGCTTCACTCTAATACAAAATAAAGGCACTACATAATTAGGGTAACAGCTTTTATTTTACTTCTTTGCTCTGCCCCTCCTGCAATCAGTATGTTTTGAGACTTTTCACTAGATGCATTTTTAATCTCACCTTATACTTTGTTGATGCCTTCTGAAAAAGCTGAGTGCTGACTCCTCCTTCACTGGGAGTCTACCAACTAACAGCTTAACCATATGGTTTATGTCCAGGCAAAAAATAAAAATAAAAAATCAGTCACTTCAGCTAAAGTCTTGCCTGCTAAAGAACTTTACTGTTTATCCAATGATGTCCACAGAATTTGAAGATCATGACTTACAAAGCAGGTAATTTTCCAACACATACAGTGCCATCGGGCACAGTACTTGAGGAAACATGACTATTGACAGTCGGTATACTGCATAACTCAGGGAGCACAAAGGGTAAGGAAAGATTATTGTAGTAGGAGTTGGCTTGGGCTGTCTTCCAAGGCTGAGACTATACGCTATAGAACATTGTTATATAAATATAACCTTTATAACATATTGCATTTAACCTATTAATGCCCCAAGGAATGTTTTATTTGGATTTATGCCCTTTTAACAAAGTCTGGAAAGGAAGTATCCATCATTTATTACTTCTAATGTAAAATTGTTTTTCAACAAATCAAACTTTTGAATAGCAAAATGTCTACAGAAAATTGTAGGTATTTCCACAAAGAAATGAAAAGTTCTTAGGTTTTGAGTGAGTATAATGAACATTTTTTCCATTCAGAATTATGGATCAGTTTGCATCTGGGAACAGTAGATAATGCATTTGCCTCTGGTACCCACCTCTTCTGTGACCTCAGCTCCCCAGGGCAGAGCACACCCACTGCACCCGCAGGAGCTGCCCCAGGGCAGCCAGCCTGGCTACCTCTTCTGCCACAGGAGCCTGCTTCCCATCACCTGCTGGAAGGACTGAGAGGAGTCCTGTCTTCAGCAGAAAGGTACTGTCTGTCATCGTGTATTTGCCTCTGCTGTTTCTAGGCAGGAAAAGCCACCATCTCATCATAGGTGCTGATTTCCTGTCCTCAAAGGTGCTAAATCAAAGTGGTTTTACAAAGAAGCCGTGAATTAAAGAAAGCAATAGCAAAGTACTTAAAACACACCTAGCAGCATTTGCTTGCAACATGACAACAGGCAGTCAGCCTGACGGACCTAGTGGGGTTCTTTTCCCTATCTAATCATTAGTTAGCTGGCCCAAGAAACTAGGGTGTGTGGTGTTAGGAGCTGTGGTACTGTTTCTTCCTACTAGATTTTGGAGCACAGAGGTGAAAATCAGAATGAGTGCCAACATGTCACTGTTAAACTTGGCTCTGTGTTTGCACGTGTTTTTCTGCATAGAGCTATCAGAAATGTGTCCTGCATGTGTACATCAGAACTGACAAACTGTTGAAGATTCCAGCACCCAACACCGGTAATCACAAGGCAACAAAAGTGCACATAGACTCGGTCAGATAAAAGAGGCAGATGAAAAAAGTTAAAAACCTGACATCAAAGTCAAAATTCCAGACTGTTGTGGCAACTTAAAGAAAAGATGTTTTCAGAAATCACATTTTCAAAGCAGCTCACAGAAGGCAGGTAAGCTGATAATCACTGATCTGCAGTGATTAGTTAGGCATATGAATGATTAAAATGTACCGTTTTAACTTAAGCCTTGAAAACCTGGTGCCAGAACGATCATTATCTCAGTATCTGAATGTGCTGTGAACAATGTTATCACACCAGCTAGGTATTCTTCATCATTTAGAAACTTATTGATCCACTGATCTGAGTATGTAAATTCAGACTGTTGGAAATGCAGTGCAAATAGCACAGGAGCACTGTCATCCACTGCTCTCCAGTACAAGATAACAAATGTGACCAAGCCTTTATGTTGCCAGCTCACTAAAGCAGCCATCTCATTCAAACCATTAGCATGATTCTCTGAAGTCCCTGCATTACCTTCCATGCCTAAAAAGCACGTGTGGACTGACAGCCAGTGAGACATGCTGAGAGCCATTCGTGAAGCATCAGACTGACATGAGGCAGTGTGAGCCTGCAACAATCCTCTAATCTTTATGAGCACGTGCTTTTATTTAGGCAGTCTTCAGTTATTAGACTTGCTGCATATATTATGTGTTACAAAGGTGATCATTGTTGTGTAGTTGGCTAATCCTCAGTTTGACAAAGGATTGTTTTTTGCACTCGTATAAAAAGGCTGTCAACATAAGAACTTAAGCTTTCTGTTTCTAGGTGTATGATGTACTTTGTTTTAATAGTGTTATTACAGACCTGATATAAATGATAAGCAGATTTACAGAGAGCATAATGTAAATGCTGTGAACACAAAAGTGATCTCAATGGATATGAGTTTGGTTCCCAAGTGAAATATGGGAACTCATGTGCATGGTATGAAATGACAGATCTGTTGCAAAAAGGAGGTATTTGAGCATTTCTGTAAGGGCAAACATAACTTCATTAAGTCAGGACTAAAACTACAGAAGGAATATAAACTTAGAAAAGCAATTTTACTTAGATAAACTTTTGCCTGCACAATAAAATGGAAAATTTTAAAATGAGAAGGAAGGATGCATTTTTTTATGAAGTATTCAAATAATAGTCTACTTTTCTCCAGTTACATACTATTTTCCTTAGAAGAGCTTTCAATAACTTGAAGGGAAAATGGCCACTAGATATTGCAGAAGTAATCTTCATTTATTTACATGTTTCCAGACCATTAGAAAGTAGGTTGTAATAAGTAAGATCACTGGAAGTTAGTTATGAACGCTGCCCTTTTGGTGAGCACCTCTTAACTCGACCTTTTAGTTGTTTATGCAGTTTCCCTATTTCTTTCCAATGTCTGTGTTTTAATAACTGTTTGTATCACCAGAAATCTTTGAATTTCCTTTAACTGAATCATACCAGGGAATGATGTGGCACAGTAAGACAACATTCCTTTTCTCATGTTTCTTTTTCAGCTAAAAACAAATGCTGGAAGGCCAGGAGTTGATCATTTCCCATCTGAACAGGGCCCCGTGAAAGATTTTGGGGTGCCCCATGCACACGAGTTGTTTCAGAAGTATACTTCTATGAATGGGAAAATTAGCCCTTTTTCATCTGCATATTTAAATATTTTAAGTTACATATATTCATCCTTGCTAATGCATGCACAGAAGTCTCTGAAAAATTCAAATGATGCCAATTCAACAATGTGCACACACTTTTACATGTTGTGACAAGCATCTAAATGCTGCTGCTGCAGACATTATACAAGGCTAAAATAAATACAGATTAGTTACTATCTAGGTAATTAACTTCAGTAACTTTTTTATTTCTTCATTGATGTAACAGTATGTCAACATATTAATGAAATACCATTTTACAGTCAAATTTGCTTTGCTCTTGTACACTGTAAATTAAAATAGTCACCTTCTCAGCTTTTCAATGAATGCAAGCATGAGTGCTGCCCAAACCCTAGAATATTTCAACACAATCTCTCAGTAAATCATACCTAGGTAAGAACAACAGCAAACCCTGAGACATGATGTTCTGTCCAAATAATGAGATGTAAGTACAGGGCACTTAGGTGGGTGTTCTTTGTCCTGGAAATGATGTGAATTTTCCTGCTAAAATGCAACTTTCAAGATGATAACAATACAGAAAAACCTCTGTGTGGCTGTTCAGGACAAAGTTTATACCACACTTAGACTATTTGGTGCAGGGCTTTACGTATGTGATGGTCTGGGTTACGCTTTGCACTGTAATGATTTCGCCCAGTGGGAATGTTGATTTTCACATATTATCCTATTAACATAGCTCTCCTCGGGGTTTATTAGCTTTGGTGCAGTATAGCATGAACATAGCTAGGCTGCCTTCAGACATGACTTGGTTCATATGCAACCAGTTCAAAAATCACTACTCTTGGGAGCTTTCTGGGTTACTCCTATGTATAATTTCCCATACTGGCTCTTGTACATTTTTAGCATTGTTTATGCCCAGAAATATTGTATGTAGTGCTTTAACTCAGGAGATTCTCACCAGTGTGTTAATCAGAGTTCTTAATCAGCAACTTGTCCTGCATCAGTACATGCCAGTATTTGTCCATGGAAAAATGCAAATGGCTATATTCCCTCCAGATGGGAGATGGGTGGTAAGATAAAAATTGAGCAGAGGAGCATTAAAAGCTGGGCTACTCTTTCTTCTTTTTGAGAAAATCGATCACTTTTATACCGGGAAGAGAATGTGAAAGATATTTGAGTGAGGCAACAAGTGGAACTTTCTCTCAGTCCAAACACTGCTTTGGCAGGGCACGATGTTCTTGTGAACTGTCTTCTGCAATACCACACTAACCTCATCTCACCCCTTTAGTCCGAGGCTTGTCTGACAGTAAAGGTGACAGTATCAAATGTGGTGTCTGCTCTGCAGGTATTGCAAGGCACCAGTGGGGCCTCAGTTGAGAGGGAAGCAGTTCTTAGCAAAAAGGTCCCATCTGGAGCATATGGCTGCCACCGCAGGGCTGCTCCATCCTGCAGGTGTGGGGGACTAACAGGCAGCCTGGCACAGGGCAAACACTCAGGCTGAGAGTGCAGCATGCAGTAAAGAAGCAGAAAATATTAAAATAGTAGGTGTGTGTCACCACTGTTTTGATATAAATGTAGCCTAGGCTTTTTCCTGATTCTGACAGTGTGCCTGAAGATCTAGAATTGCTGACTCTAGTCACAGTGAGGTGCTGTCTACGGGAATGATTAGTTTGTTGTTTGTTGTTTTATTGCAGCATTTAGTGTAGCACATAGCACCCTACAGGCACAAATTACAGTCTTTGCTATGGTCATAAAACATCACAATCAAAATTTCAAAGGTATTAGGCAGGTATCCAGTGTTAGATCCACCTCTACTTAGGAAGAGTCTCTCTACCAACTTGCCCTACCCCAGTTCCCTGTGAGCTAAGCTCTCCCCACCCTGAATCACAGCGCTAATTAAGAAAGTTTTGGCTAATTATGTTTCATACTGCTGCTTAGGTTGACCTAATTTGTGCTTGGCAGGCTCTATAAGGAAGGTTAGTCAGAATAAGGCACCGTGTGTTGCTGTAAACAACGCAATGAGGCGATATCTGGGCAATCTAAAATACACATTTGTATCTCTTCAAAGGTTAAAGTACAAAATGATTTTTGTTGCTGTTAATTTTATAAGCAACTTCTCCAGCAAAATTAAATGGTGTATTTGCTGAAGCACAAATAGTGTTTGAGCTCTGTTCTGAAAACTGGTGAATCATTTCCTGTTTGCTGCATTGTTGCCCCATGGCTTTTCCCAAGCATTGGGAGTTATATTGCCCAAACCAATCTACACAGCACATCTGGACACTGAGTTCCATCTGTTCTCCCAGGTCCCTCTTGGCTGTGGGGCCATACGCAGTGTGTGCACCCTGCTGTGTGCCAGAACAGACATGGTGGCCAGGGATGGAAGTGGAAGGAGCCAGGCAGGGATGGGCTTGGCTCCATCCAGCCCTGCCCCTCTTGCAAACCTGTGTTGGGAAGGTGGCACTGCCTGCATGATGGAGACGGCTTGATGAAGCTCACCTCCCTTTCAGTGCTGTGAATTTTGACTTGTGAGAGAACAGGGAGATCTTACTCCTTTCTTTGCTCACCTGGCGTTCAAATTCCATCCTTAGTCCAGCACAGCAATCTTGCCAACAGTTTACACTCCTACAAAAAACATTACTGAATGCTGAGCAGCAGTGACACAGCTGCATTAGGAGGGACGAAGTCCAAACAAATGATTACCTGCCTGGCCGCCCTTGTGTCACACGAAGGTATAAGGATATCATGCTTGGAGTAACTTACTGCTCACTTTGCTGGAAGCTCAAAGGCAAATACATAGTCACAGAAATACTGGCTGCAAGGTGCCTGTGAAGGCCATCAACTGCAGCCTTCCTCTGCAAGCAGACTGCTGGTTGATCAGGTCAGCTGAGACACTATCGAGTCCTGAAAACATCCACAGGGTGAGGCTACACAGCTTCTCCAGGTGCCTTCTTCCAGCACTGCACTACCTTCCTAGTGATAATTGCTTTTTGTAATGTCCATTCCTAACTTCCAGTTTGTGGCTGTACCCCACTATACCCTGTATTATGCCATCTCCCATCTCTAAGAGAGGAGTTTGTTTTTTTCACTTGCTTCTGACAGCATTAAAATCCTCACTAAAGCCAGTACATCCTCCATTCAGCCTTCTCCCTTCATCAGCATAGGCCATCACAGACTGCAGTCAGGTTTGTCAAGGCTTACCTTTACATCCATACGTGACTGGAAATGATTTTCAGGACAAGATCCATGGTCTTCCCAGGGACTGAGGTGAACTTGACTTGTATACTCCTCCTCCTCCTCCTGATTCCTCATTCTTGCTTTGTTTAATGATGGACAGAACATTTACCTTTTTCTAGGAAGAATCAGAGACCTCCCTTCCCCATTTTTACCACTGTTAACACCTCAGCAGTTGTGTGGCAACTTATCTAAAAGCCTCTCACATGTACCACATATTATACGAGCTCTACAGATCCCCATCACTACAAAATCATTCCTGATTTATTCAAGATACCAGTTTTTCCTTTTCCTCGTAGAGAGCAGGATCTATGCACTTTATTTATTTGTTTGTTTGTTTGTTTTCATTTAGATGCATCTGTCTGTTTGGAACATGAATAAGAGCCATCGAAGGTGAGAATCATTATGCAGACAGAAAATTAATACAGGCTGATGGAGAGTGCTGGCTAGCTTCTTTTCACTGAAACAAACAAACAAACAAAAAAACACTTTAAATGTTCAGCCTTTAAGACATGTCTCAAGATCTACCTATTTCTTCATGTTTTTTTTCCACAGAAACATTGCAGTTTTTCTTCTTTTGGGGGGGAGGCTAGGGGGAGAATATAGGCTGTTGAAGCACTTTTGCAATCAAATTGCCAAAACATACTTTACACCTTTTTGAGTACTAGCAATAGATGTTTATGATAGGAGCATTTTCTAAATTAAAGCAAATGAACTTAATGACTATTGTGCTTTACTCAAGTTAAATTCTGCCTCCCAACATACAGAGTTTACTTAATAGGATTTAATTAATGCTTTGGACATGCAGAACACATACATACATTATACAGTTCAGTGTAAAACATGAGGAAATATTCCTCATATGACTTCATCCTGGAGCTCATATATCACACAATAACAACTGCTGAATGCAGTTGGCATATAAGAATATATAATCACAGCGTTTTTTATATAACAGCCTTTTTCCTTAAGTCTTTTAAGTCCCAAATATGGTTTCTAACTCCTCTACTTGATGCAAGTCTGATGTAAATGTTCATCAAACTGTTGCTTCTTTCCTCTATTCTTTCCATTCCTTCTGATGTCTGAAATCACATATCTGAAATGATAACATTAAAAAGTGAAATTACAGGGGCTGACAAGGCAATCAATCATATTTACTCAGATTGTCTTTGTAAACGAGCCTCCCTCTGACAAATCAACCGTGAAATTGGCTAATGGAATTAGATGAATTGTACATGGAAAGTCTGCTCTGTGCTTTGTGTGTATAGGTTTTTGCCTGGAGAGTCAATCTGATAACACACGTGTAGAGGTTCTGTGGAGCTAAGCTGAGCAAGACACCAAAAATTAGCTGCCAGCTTTCCATTGCTTACTCTTCAGAGTTGTTTTAATCCAGTGTTGTAGTGTTCCCCTGAACTCCTGGTCAACTCCGGGATCTCCCTGCCCCATGCACACTCATTTTTCAAAACACAGTGAAACTGTGAGATGATGACAGAAGCAAAGCTGCACATCACATACATTCGAGGAAAACAAGATTTCTGCAGCACTGGAGAGCATGGACATATGTGGATTAAGTAGCCCAGTTTTTCTCTCGGTGGCCCTCACAGCAGCTCCAAGAGCCCAGTACCAATGAAGGCAAGTGGCTGGAAAGCAGGTACTGAGAGCCTTCATATTTCCTTAGCAGCAGTGAGAAGAGAAAATCTCCCTGTGAAACTTAGCAAGCAGTAGCCAGAGCACAGCTGGCAGCCTGCAGGACACTCCGTAGCCAGTTTTAGACCATCACTCTGACAGTTATATGATGGGCCCATCACCCATGCCACCAGTCAGCCCCTGCAGCCACAGCAGAAAGGACAAGATCTGGAACTGACAGCCATTGCGAATATTCTTTGTGCTAACAGTGCTAAGTCATCCCTACATCTGTGCAGATGACAAGTGAAAACTTAGTGCTTTGGGTTTTTATCTTCATTCTTGCATCTTTTTCTGATACCTGATCTGAAGTCAGATGATTTGTGTTACTTGCACATTAGAATAAAATGGCAGGTACTGCCCTGTCTCTCACACAGCACTGCATGGATTGGCATTCACTGCTGACCTGGCACATTCATACCAGTGGGTAGAAGCCAGTGGATCTATTCACAAAATAGTATATTACTCAATGAAGGGCAGAAGGACAAGGAAGGAGGCCATGCAAAACTCAGTTTCCTACACACCAGCTTAATGGCTGGGAAGATATTTATTTACTGGTACATGGCAGCAATCAGCAAGAGAAGCAACAAAAATGCGTGCACGGCTGCTGGACTCTCGGGAAGGGTTAAGGTCTGGTGTCGATACTCTGCCACACAGGAACAAGCAAATTTGTTTTCAACACCTCTTTTCTCCAGGTGATTAGATGGGGTGAGACAGATTTGTTCCTACCAAACCATTTCTCTCTCTTTTCAAAAACAGTACACATCTATGAAACATAACTGATTGGACACACTCTGTAGGAGATAAATCCTTTTTACCCTTGTGAGCCAACAAAATCTGTGTTTTTCATCTCAGACCAATAGGGTGAAGCAGGCTGCGTGCTCGGGGCCAGCACTTCACCGCATGTAACCAAAGCAGCTCTTCTCCAGGCAGCAGAGCAGTGCCAGCTGTGCCACTCAACATCAGATCTCCAAACCACCGTGCATGAGTCATTCTGCCGATAGGAGCCATCTGAAGTTATCTGCTTAAAGAAGTAGGCCTTCAAAGCTTGTGCAGAAAACATATTCTGCCAAAAAATTTGCTCTTGTCGGGAATCACTGAGCCAGGGGGCTTTGCCAGAATGACTTCTACTCAGGCCTCTTGCATAACACAGTCCAGAAAATGTCATCAGTACTTCCTCAATTAACTGTGGTGCATTGCACTTTAACCTGGTTCTGCCTATCTAGATTTCAGATATCTATGGTAATATCTGCAATTACTATTTTATGTATTACAACGTCTTACAAGCAGGTACAAACAGAAAAATCATGCAACACAGACTGTTCTGTCTGTAAAACAGCATCCCATCCAAAAAAATTCCTTGTAGGCAAACGTTTTACAACATTAAATGATATTATGTTTTTGAAGTTCAGATTGCTTTAGCACATTTAGCATTCAGATATAACCAATAGACACAGTACAAAAGGGTGGTCCTTCTCATTTTTCATAACCAGGGGTTTGCCTGTTTAACCCATTCAGACACCTGACAAGCTTTGGCTGCAGGAGGCTCAGCTGCTTCTGGTCTCAGCACTCTGCTCCTTTCCTTCCCCAGGCACAGTACATCGTACATCCTGGTTTTCCAGAAGAGTGCCACCAAGTATTGGAGGCTGCCCAGCACTGTGCTTCTTGAGTACAGGTCCAGCAGAGGGAAGGGGAGGAGCCTGGTCGTACTTCTCCATAAATAGAAACCTTTTTGTCAGAGGAGAGTGGGACTGTGTCTCCCTGAAGGGAAATGGCCCATAGGGTAGCACAGAAGCCAGGGAGGAGTTCAGCCCCACCTATGCGCTTAGTTTAATGCATCCATCAAACCACAACAATTCATCAGAGGATCAGGTGAGCACCTGATAAAAGCCAGCAGGGTTTGCTGATCCAGCATCATAAAACAGCACACATTGACAGCATTGCACGTGACATCTGAAATCTGAAAATAAGTGTCTGCACGCATCTTAACACAGAGATCATCTTTAAATACTGTCCCCCAAAACAGAAAAAAAACAAAGTAAAATGAAGTCAAAATTCTGGGGTTTAGCTATTAATTTTTCTCATTTGTTTTTCACTCTTTTCCAGTTATCCTTGGATTTTAACAGCTCAGGACGCAGCACAGGTAAGCAAAAGCATTGTGCTGGCTTGGTAAGTTGCAGTTGCAGTTTGATGTTAGGAATATCATACGCACACCTCATTCAGTGTTTGGCCCTGGTTTCTTTGCTGCAGACCTGGTTTACTGCAGACCATCAAGCTCTGGAACTTCCCAAAGCACAGGCATCCACAGGGACTGCTGCAGAGAGTTATCACAGGACACCTGGCTGCCTCTTCCTCCAGCATTTTCATGGTCCAAGCATATATTTGATATTTGGAAAGGTCTGTGACAGAAGGAGAAAGTAAAATGTGATTATTTTGTTTTCATTGCTCCAGCATAATTAGGATTTATCAGTCCTTTGTACTTAAAATCTGAAAATATATATTGTACAATGTAGTGTGATGCATCACACAAACCATGCATAATTTAACAGGTAGACCATAAGGTCTAGAACCCTAATCACTCTAGGTGGTGACCTTACAGACTTCTGGTGTGAACTGTGTCTGGATGACAGCTGTGCATGAGAGCAGAACCTCTGCTCTTCTCCTCAAGCACTGCATGGAAAACCTCCAGCAGCTGCATGGGTGAGACAAATGCTGTGTCTCATTGAATCATAGAATGGCTTGGGTTGGAATGGACCTTAAAGATCAGTGGGCAGGGTTGCCAACCACTAGATTAGGCACCCAGGCTACCTCATGAGGGTGCAGAAATGGCACTAATCCCAGCAAGAGATAAACAGCACAGGTAACACTGGTAGCTGTGCGCAGTGAAATGAGCAGCACTGATCAAAGGCCATGAGATAATGACTGATAGAGCTGTGCTGCCCTTTTACAGCCAGGAGCAGGATAACTATTTAAACTGTTCTCAAGAAGCAAACTTCAGTCAGTAAGGGAAAATCTTCAATAAAGTCTTACAAAATAAGTCATCCATTTAAAGTTTCACACTTACACAAATCAAAATCTGAAATCAATAGCAGATGTGTTGTTAGAAAGTATTTTACTTATATGCCATGATGTTTCCTTATGATGGTATACGAGACAACCATCTTCAAGAGGACTATGAGAGCACAAGGGTGGCTTAGTTGCTAGTGGAAAATGTCTGAAGCACACTGCTCTAAGAAAATGCACGTTCACAAGATGTCATTTTGAACTATTTCATAACCCATTCACACAGAAGAACCATTCAGTAAGAATGTCGTGGCAAGGCTGCTCAAGGTACAAACCTCATTTCAGTGCTTCCTTTTGGGACCAGTCCAGTTCTGTTATGCTCCCCACCTCCCACTGCTGTATCTGAGCACAGGGGAAGCAACTCTGGGATGAGGTTTGGATCACTGGTAAAGGACAAAAGGCACAT
Source organism: Callipepla californica brunnescens (assembly GCA_023055505.1). Taxonomy (NCBI): domain Eukaryota; kingdom Metazoa; phylum Chordata; class Aves; order Galliformes; family Odontophoridae; genus Callipepla; species Callipepla californica. The sequence goes on along the minus strand of JALIRH010000005.1, from coordinate 23,155,576 downwards.
CCCAGCCTGGGTAAGTCCACCTGGAAAATAGCTGGAATATGACCAGAGATAAGTAGGTTAAATGACCAGAACACCATTAGAGCATATGATTCTTAATTACTACTTCCAGAACACTTTGATGTCCTTAGGGAGGGAGCATATAAAGTTCAAAATGAGTACTTAATAAGTGAGATTTTCAAAAGCATTTAAATAGCAAAGGAGTTCCAGAGACCGCTAAGTTCCATGGGGAGCTTTGAAATTACCCCTCAAGATAATAAATGTACATCCCACTATTTGTTAAAAAGCCTTTCTTCTCCAGCAACAGCGTGAATTACTTATACACATTTTGTAGTCATGTTTTTGTTCTCTGACTAACTGAAAGCATAGCCTCAGTGTATCTCTCTGCGTGTTGTGCAATAGCAGATTTGGAATTTGCATTTTTTAGATTACCAGACAATAAAAAAAAAATAGAGATTGCATAGATATGCACCACCCTTCATTAGAGGCAGCGATATTCTCTCCCACCCAGCCCTGCCCAACCAACACAATATTGCACATATGCCTCCAGACAATGAGACTACCACACCTTTTGCCTCTAATTAAAATTATTAAGAAGGAAAGAAATGCATTTTAGTCTGTGCTTGTTAGCCAAATGTCTCGATAAAACTGAACATGTTCTGCTGCTGCCCACCATCTGTTCTTATAAATACTTATTAAAAACACTGAACAGGAAAATAAATTTGTCATCACTGACTTTCGGGGATTTACCAACTCTACCCTCAGCTTTGTCTTCAATGCAGACTAATAAACATCTATGGAACATATTTTTCCCATTAAAAATATTTTGCATTTGACAAATTTCAGTAGAAAAGATTCCAGACTAATGCGTGTATGAAGCTGAGTACAGGGAATGAGGCCATTTTTAATGAGGATGGTATTTTAATAGAGCAATCTTGCTTTTCCTCTCTTGACCCATTCCTTACATATTCTCAATCTTTGCACTGCTGAAGAAGTCAGCTACCGCAGAAGCATTGCAACTCCCTGCCTTTCATGAAGAGGTAGCTAGTCAGGAGTCTTCAGCATTTGAGGTATCAAAAAAATCTTATTAATGTCCCTTTGCTGCTGGATATTCAAATATCTGCAAGAAAATATACTTTTTTCCATTAATGAATTAGAAAAAAAACAGACTTAACCATGGCACCCAATCCCATCATGATACTTCACCTATTGCACCTGACCGAGTGAAGAAATCCCAGCTGACACAATGCAACCATTGATAAATAGGGGCTGACAAGAACATCACTGCTGTTTCTCATGCAGATGCCCTATTGAACTTTAGGCCTCATTGTCATTCCTAGACTCACATCAGGCTATTTTAATTAACTTGCCATCAGTGACTTCTGTAGAAGCAGATAAAACATTATAGGTGTGATGTTATGGCCAACTACAATATTACAGCCAATAGCATTTGGAAAATGAAGGAAAAGGGGACTTTTCTGAGAACAGTGCTCATCTCTAGAACTACCTGAAAGACAGGTAAGTATCAGGTAAATATCCTTCTGTTTGCAGGAAAAAGTATGAGCTCTGTTTCCATAGCAATTCTTATTTATTTTTCCTAGCAACTCTTCTTACATATAGCCCTCCCAGTGAAGACAGAATTCCCAGTACAGAAGTGAGAATTCAACTTTACAAGAGAGATGAAGGAATTGTACCAGATATCAGTGTTATCAGGGTCAGAAGAGGCTCTTAGGTGCAGGTACTTAATTCCTTGGGGCCCTACTTCAGACAGGACAGAGGCCATGGATTTTTCAACAATTTTTGGTGAGGCAGAGGCTGAGCCACGGCTGTAAGTAAATGCTGCTCAGCTGATACCAAGCCAGTTGGGCACATTGGTACTAATCCCATCAAAGACCAGCAGCATTCAGGTGGTGCAAGGCTGGGGCTGCTGCAGCACTGTTAGGAGCAGTCACACTTCCTTCTCAGGCCACCACTCTGTGGCCTGACAGAGGGGAAAGGGAGAACAAGGAGAGGACTGAAACATATCTCATACTAACTAGAAGGGAGTGTGGTTGTTCTGATCCTCAGAGGCAGAAAGTTGTCAGAAAGAACAGCAGCATGTCTTGAAACAATAACAGGCATTATTATTGTATATGTAATATGTACTAAACAGGTTCTAGCAAACAGTATGAACAAAGAGTGCCTTTTCCACCATCTGCAAATTCTCCCTAGAAACTGTTAAGAGTAGGCTTTCCCCTGCAATTCTTGGTCACATCCGTTTCAGGTTAGACTGGAAGTATTGTGAAAGAGGCTGTTGACTCGTTTACAAACTGTGCTCTTCCAGGTTTCTGACTCCCTCACATTCAAATCCACAAAACTTCTCAGCATGTGCTGATGCAGAGGTGACTGAGGATGTTATCTTATAAAAGACATTAGACTGGCTTCAAAATTCAGGAATGAAACTTTGCATCATTGCCAAGGCTGCCTATATGCCAGCCAAGGTAAGAACAAAAAGAAAAAGCGAAGATGAAAGCAGGCGCTAGATTCCAACTGAGATGTGTTTCTGGTTGTTTTTTTTTTTATCCATGCATGTGGTTGGTGTTCTGTCTTTTTTTTCCCCTTCCTTCCCTAGTTTTCAGTTGCATCCAAAGTACATACTATAGTTAATGCTTTAAGCTATCCAAAACTTTTTGAAGGCAGTGGGAAGGAATTACACTGGTTACAAATTTGCGCTGGGTATATATGCCCTTTTGTAAATAGAAGAACACGAGATGTTCCAAATACAACTTAATATACTTCAGCAGCTTTACCCTAGATCTTGTTACTGTAGTATATGGCATCTGTTACTGTAGTATACTGGCATCTCAGATTTTGTTTGGATTTAATAGTTTCTGACTGAAAATATCAACAGACACACACAAAATTTTGTTTCAAAATTCAGACATGAGCAGATCAAAACTATTCTGACCCACGTTTCTTGTTAGGACTAGAATATATCACAGAGATTTCTTTAATCAAGATTTCTTCAAATATCTCATTTCTGAAAAAAAAAAAAATCTAATTATCAGATGGGATGCTTTTCTAATTCAATTCATCCAAATGTTATGAGGCTATAATTTACTCAACTTCCATCAGACAACAACAGGAGAAAAAGTAGTGCTAAAACATTTTTTTTTTCTTTTGTTGCTTGTGTTTGTTTTAAACTTTTCCTTCTCTCTCTCTCTTCCGGCCTTACTTTGTTATTCTGCAGCTTTCCAAAGTTCGCGTATCTTTGGAAGAATTGCAATGGGAACAGGAGGAGTTTGAAGTAATGTTGGAGTATTTTCTGTTAATTTAGCTTTTCCTCTTAGCCTTGTAAAAAAAATTTAAAAGGTGACAAAATGATTGATTAGAAAAGTAAAAGGAGAATGAAAGAAAAGTGTGCACTAGCTCATTGTAAAAGGGAAGAAAAAGCTCAGCCTGCTGGCAATTTCTTTTCTTGTAGTTACTGAAAAGGAAAATATTTAAAGAGGAAAAAAAATCACAAATTGAAGAAGTTAAATATCCCAAATGGTTCCTTTTAGAATCCATCATTTATTTACAGGTTTTCATCCTTTCTACCTTTGAATGCAGAGATTTATTTTATTTATCTTTTACATGAGCATAATTAAATACAAATGACAAATGGGTGACAAGAATTCAGCTTGGGAAAACTTTGGTGCTTTCTTTTCTCTCCCAGCTTTCTGTTCTGACTTTCTCTGTGCAATTCTTCCTCCTGCTCCAGGTCTAGCTCAGTAGCACTCTGAGCACTTTCATCATTGGAGTGTGGAGGAAACAACAATCAATTTCAGTTTCCTTTAATGCACCTGCCTCTAATTCATGGCAGCTCAGCAACTGTTCCTGAGCAGCTGTGGTACCGCTGCTGTGGAGGTGAGAACCTTGGAGAGAAGGGCAGGGCAGATTTCCTGACTGAAGTCAAGGGCACAAGGTGAGTACATGAGCACGTGCTGTATGCTGTGTTAAGGACATCTGAGGAGTAATGCACTTGGTGAAAAACAAATAGAGCTTGGTAGTATAAATATTTGGGAAGAATGTGAGAAGAAGAGGAGAGAGAAGGTGACACAGAGCCATTAAGTGAGGTCAGATTATTATTCAGATCTTGAATAGAATGCTTAGGAGGAGATCCTCTGTCTAAGATCTCAACTGTGAAAGTTCTTGTCTTGTACCAAGGTATGAAACAAAGCCATGGTCTCCTTGCTTTGAGACTTCAAAATTGAAGTTAAATAAGTAAGACTCAGCTGGTCATCTAGATTTAAAGATTATTTAAACTTTATTTACATGTAGGCCCAAAAGAATTAAATGCAGAAGAAGAGAATGTCCTTTGGAGATGCACCTGGTTATTTTTCTAATCTGATGTATCATCAACAAACTTGATGCTACTGCTACCCTTAGTAGGAATGCAACCTTGCAGCACTTACCTTGAACATCCAGTTTCTTTTTAAAGAGCTTTTGTTTTCTCCAACCAATGTTCGATTTGCATTCAGCAGCTGACATATTTAATGATAAAATGACTGTGTTGGTATAGAAAGCAACACAGATGTCATCCTGATTTAGAAAAGAGGAACAGAAGCATCAAATAAAATAGCACTTTACACTTTGGCTCTTTGAAGCAAAGCAGGAATAGTTTTGCTCATAATCCCAAAAAATAAAAAGAGAAAGGCAATTATGTTTCCTATCTGATATTTTATTGCTATTTTAGGGAGACGGTCTTCCTCAGTGCTTCTCCAGGTAAGCCAGCTATTCATCTTATTCTTCCAAGTATCAGAAACTAGCAAGTCTCTCAGGGCTCTTAAGGATTTTTGTCAATGGGCTTCTGTTTTCCAGGATGAGTTTAAGCAGTCTGTGAAGTGAGAGAGATGAGAACAAACCAGAATGCACGTCTTGTTATTAGGATAATTAATACACTCTGGACTGTAAATAATAATAATCTTGCTATTGGAACTAGTTGACAGTCAGATTCCCATCCATGCCTAGCACTGCTAAATTAATGAGTATCACCAAGAACAGAAAAGCAAAACCTGGAGTTGTGTCAGTGCTGAAGACTGCAGATCTGCACCTCTCTAAAATGACAGACAAGACAAAGTGAAAAATGTTTTCATGACTCAAGCACTGGCAATTTCTGCTCTCTATGGAAACAATGATGGAAATAATGGCCTCTCTCCTTCTCTACCACCAGGTGCTGGCCAACACTGAGATGCCAAACTAGAGGCTGATGTCTCTAGGAGACTGTGCAGGTCCAAGCAGCAGCACAAAGCTCTGTAAAGTCAAATGTAACATTAAAAATGCATTCAGTGCAGTAAGTCAGGTAAGAACATTTGTAATTGCATGTTTTATTAATGTCGGGTTGGGTTTCTTTGAGGAGTTATAGAGTTCTGGCTCAGTAAGAAAAATGTACTACTGGAGACTGCATCTTTAAGTGCTGAATCATCTCAGACAGAGTGTGAAGAACAGATTGCTGCCAAGCGCTTGCATGTATTGTCAGCTCCATCATGACAGCAAGCCTGCCTATAAAAGAGGACTGCAGTGTCTTGCTTTCACCTCCAGTTTGTAATTCTCAGCTGTGCTTGTATAAGGAGATTTGGGCCTGGTCAATCATTTTTACATTCCAGATAATCTCTGTGGATTTCACTATGATTTTTGTATCAAATACATCTAATTTTTCAAAGTATCAGAAACTGGCAATAGAGAACTTCTGAGAGTGATTGTTGGCAGATTCAGCTGGCAGAGAACTGGTGTTTAACCTTGAAGAAAAGCATAGAAGAGGATCTGGTTGAACACTCTGTAGAAGAAGAGGTTCTGATGAGATGCAGGACAGCAGTGGAGTTGTGAGACATGCTGGCTTCTCCTTCTGGCAGGAGGAAGGCTGCTGTCTTGCTAGGCTCACACTCTCAAGTTCTTCCTCTTATGAGGAGCTCCAGTGTCTGTAAGGGAAACATTTGCTCTAGCCCATTGTTTAACAGAGGCACATCCTTCTCAGATTTTCTTCTGGCTTCAAGGGATAAAGCGTAGGAGACAACAAGGAGAAGGCTGTGCAGTCAAATTCCACTGTCCTAGTCACAGGAATGGATAACAATGAATTATTTTGAATGAATTATTTTAAATGGCAGAAGACTGAATGAGTTTAATGAAAATTGATTTTTAGCTCAAATGCAGTAGTGTGTAAATGCATGAGCTTGACAGGTCCAGCATGGCCAAACTTGGGCTAGGGTGCTACAGTCAGTCCTTGAGAGACCTGAGCTGCTTCGTGCAGCACGACTTCTGTGTCTGCAAAGAGCAGACGTTGGTTTACTGGATCTCATTAGCTCAGACTCAATAAAGACCTTTCTGGACCTACACCATCCCCACACAAAGCCACCCCCTGAGACTGTGGTCTATTTATCAAAGAAGGTGGTAACTCATTTAGAGGAACTGAAGATGACTGGTCTCAATTTACACCACGCTTGTTGAGGAATCTCTGCATAAATCATAGAGGGACAACATCCAGCACATCTGTCATATCTTTTCTCAATAGGAGAAGCTCCCTTTCCACAGTGCAGCCTGTGAATTCCCTCCATAATCTTTATAGAGGGAACTATTCACACAGATGGTCCACAGCTGCTACCTATAAAGAACACACATCTCAGTGCAAACAAAATAGTAAATTGTTTAGTAGTATGAAGTGACAACATAATAAACAGATTCTTGATTCCTGTGTTTTCATTCCTGAGTATTCCTGGAAACATTTATGATGTTCAGGATGATTTATTACTGTTGAAAATACCTGTTTTAAGGTCTGTGCTTTTTTTCAAGGAAAAAGCAGTAGCTTGTTATTCTCTGTATGACTCTTTGCTTGGGTGATGCTGCAGATTTAAACAGGAGTTAGGAAAACTGCATGGGAATATTGAACATATAAATGGAAACGATGCAGTGGGATTTTTATTTCATTAGCCTACCAGAGGGCCAAATCCCTCAAAGGCTTACAGGGCTATCTATCATGATCAGGATGCTACACTAGCTGGGATGCTGAGCACGGAGCTGTTCTAGTGCAAAACTCTGGCAATAGGGTGGCCTGAATCCTGCCATCATCAGGGAAAGGTTTTAGTCAGAGGTGCATTGCGGAAAGGTGAAGGCAATGGTCGCATGTTGCAGCAAAGTAATTTCTGAATAGATACAAGAACAAACATTTTCACACTGAGGGTGGTCCAGCACTGGAACAGGTTGCCCAGAAAAGCTGTGAAGTCCCAATTTCTGCTTCTACCCAAGACTTGGGCTGATGTGTCTGCGAGCAACTTGCTGTACTTAGCCCTACTTTGGACAAGAGGTTGAAGTGAATGTATCCACAAGTCTCTCCTGACCTACATAAGCAAGTGTTTCTGTGAAACCCAGCCCCTCTCCATAGCCTGGAGTGCTCACCAAGGAATGCCGCTCAGGATATTGGTTTATTTGGAATCCATCTCCAATAAATTTCTCCTGAAGAAAATTCCTGTAACCATTTCCTAGGAGAAGAAAAAGCAAGGACTACAGTTTGTTTTAAAACTCATGGCTATTGTGATGCCCCTTCCCAAGTCCTGTATGTCTCTGCTGGCTGAGAATAGCCATGAGTTTTAAAACAAACTGCCCAAGAAATAGCTATCCTCAGTGCTGTCCTTGAGAGGTTCAATCTCATGTATTCCTCTTATACAGCTAATTTCTACATCTGTCTTTTGTGGACTGTCTTTTGCAAGGACTCAGAGGCAGGAATGGCCATGGAGCACCTGTACTTTGCCACTTTTCTGGCACTGCTCTAGCCACCAGGCTGCAGTCACTCTGTCCCTGCTTGCTCTCCTTCTGGCCCTTTGAGCAATGTATAATTGATTCCACCAAGGCCCATCTTCAATGACGAGCTCTGAATTTCTACCCCTCCCACAGCTGTCCTGCTCATTAGGCTTCTTGCTTGGGAAACATCAGCTTGAGCTTCTCTAGGGTGAGGAAGACCTAATATTGAGGTTTCTCTGGGCAGGCACCCTAACCACCTCACCATTAACAAAAAAAAAAAAACATGTGGTAGCGCCCATTACCTCCTCCATCATAACTAAGACATAATTTCAAAGAGCTTGGCCTCTGTGGGGCATTGTGGGCAGCTGAACGCCATCTGTGGGTGTTAGGTGTGCTCTGGGAAAAGCAGTGGGCTGGGCTGCAAGGGAGTGGGGCCTGGAGCTGCCAGCTTCCCACATCCTGCCCTTCCCAGGCAGGCTGCCATGCAGGCTGTGGTGCTCCTGACCTAGCACCAAGCAGAGCTGGAGGTGCCCACAGAAGGCAGTAGCCCACTTTGTGAGCTCAGACCTAGCTTTGGGAGCTTAGTTTAGCTGTGCTGCTTCATTTGGTCCTTGCACTCTGCCACCCAACTATGTTGAAACCAGATCTGAGCTGTCTCTGGGAGCAGCAGAGCTGCTTCTGGATGACATTACTCTTAAACCAGTAAACACAGTTGAACCCCAGCTGCCTCAGCCATCCCATAGAAAAGTCCCTCACAATACCAGTCTAATGAGGTACATCACTCAGTTCATGGTATAAACATCTGGAAGAGAAATGTCAGTCTCCTTTTAAAATGCTCAGACAACACAAGCTCTAGTGTATACTTGTAAACTCAGGAACTTGGGTTAAGTTTTCAGGATACCTACAGTGGGCAACACTTCTCATGTGACTTCTTCTGGCTGCCATACAACACATGGGCACAGGGGTATAATGTGCTTTGCACCTGACCATGACTACAAGGAGATCAGTGAGCTTCCCTGTGGTCTTCACAAGGGCTCTGAGCTACTCCTTCCCTTGTTCACAAGCAGATAAGAACGGAGAGCTCTCCCCACTGCTGTGGCATGGGCACTTAGTCTTGAAAAGTACCCCTTAGAGTGAGGTGCTGGCAAACCTTCCTGTAATACAACCCTTCTCACAGGCATAATTCAGGAAATACACATGTGCAAACCTGGTCTCAGTCTATATTCTGTTGTAAAGCATTTTTCTGCTTCAAAACAATTCCTTTCAGGTGGCCTGAATAACACGGGGACATGCAGGAACTATAATGTTCCTCTCCAAGTCCAATTGTCCTGTCTTTCTTCTAACACTGCTTGCTAATCCCCACACTGCACACAGAGCAGGAGACTGGGCATGCAACCCAAGAACATATTTTTGCTTTAAGGTGCTTAGCAAAATCCTGATTATTGGAAGTATATGTGCTGAATTCATCATATGATACAATAAAGTCTCTGCTGAGCCTACCCCTCACTCCTGATAGTAACTTATGTCAAAATACACTAATATTCTCCCTTTAATCCTGATAAATTTTCCATTAAATCCAACGGAAGCTTTTCCATTGATTTAACTCTATAAAATGCCTCCTGAAATACCCACACATGGCTATTACAGCTGCTTTATAGCTAACTATGATATATGGTTATACACACATTTTATGTAGTTTTACAGTAATAACTGGATGCTTATATAGTGTAGTTAACTATAATGTAGATAAATAGCAGTAATAGCTCATTTTAGCAGGAAAAAGAATATTAACTTTTTACTGGAATGATTTAGCATTTGCTGGTGAGTTCCCTGGAATGAATTAAGAGCACTGCCTGTCTGCAGGCTGAGAAGCTGTGACTGAATAGCACAGAAGTTAATACATAGGACTAAATTGGTTTGCAAATCTTTTGGCCAGTTTTGAAAAGTAAGCAAAGAGTCAAATGCCTTTTGCTAATCCCAAAGCAGATTCAATGCTAAGGCACATTTCTCCATGCTGTGAGATCTCTGGAGCACATCCACTTCATCCCTTGCACCAGAACAGAATCCACCCATGTGTGGCAGATGTTGGTCTAATCTATTCTTACAGACCTCCAGTGTAGGAGATTTGCAACACAGCCTGCCTGGAGCTTATCCCCTGGATAGGGTCATTTTTTCATACATAATGTAAATCATCTTTTTTGAAAATAAGACTTTTGTTTTGTACTCTTCCCAGTGGACATGTTGAACATTTAATTACTCACTGATCTCTTTAAAACAACCTTTAAGTAGTACCAACATTTTCTATTTCACAACACGGAATGCTGATTTACACTTGCTGAGCAGCTGGTCTACAGTTTTAAAAGACCTGTTCTACAGGTCCCAGATGCATCAGGATACTGGTGGTGGAAATCAAGATTTATGCTTTTATTTTCATGTGCTTCATGGTTCTAATGCACTTATATTTGATAAAAACAATAAGTTAGTGTGTGTTTACAGCTATGATGGTGAACTGTAGAAACCAACTGTTTGAGGATGGTAGACAACAAGATGGGTATTGCACTCACACTAAAACTCCAGGTCATTCTGTCACCAAATTCTCACTTTTGCTCCCTCTAACACTGTTAAATATAAGTTAAAAGCAAACGAGAGAGAAATAAAACTAATACTTCATTTACTACTAAGCAACCTCAGGCAGAAGACTGTTGAAGTATTTCAGCATCACACAAGATTTCTAATTCCAGCTTCTTAGCTGAAACATGTTTCTTTCAGATGTCTGATGCATTACTTTTATGTAAGTGGTCCATTTGTAGAAAATTCTTACAACTATGGCTAGTTTGGCATGAAAAGTGACTACTCTATGTTATAAGGCATTGAAAACAAGAAGATTTCCTAACAGCTTGGAAATGAATGCTCCTGGGAATCCTGTTCACAGGGAAAGCAACACAGCAGCAACTGATTTATTTTTAATGACTTGGAGATTTATCTTGAACTCATTACCTGAAATAACTCAGAACCAGATGGCCTAGATACTCAGCTGAAAGTTGTGTGACCAAGACTAGGCTCTGCCACACCTTGTGGCTACTGTATGGGATGTAATAATAATGGCTCTGGATGTTGTAGGGAAGGGGAAGATGGGAGAAACAATGAGAGTGAAAATACAAATAAACAAAAAATAGCATCAGTGTAAGATCTTTCTGATATACCCAAAACACAGCAACAAACTACTGCTCTCTTCTGGACTAGTACAGCTTGTTCTGAAAGTCAGTTAATAATACAAAGCACAAAATAGGCTGATAAAGAAAAAGAAGACCCAGATGAAAGTAGAATGAGTCTCAGAGATAGGACCATGTGAACAAGAGAATGGAAGACAGACTGGAATAAACTGAAACCCTGGAGAATCATAAAGACATAAAATGGTTTACATTGGAAGGGACCCTAAAGGTCATCCACTTCCAACCCCCCTGCCATGGGCAGGGTTGCCAGTGACTAGATCAGGCTGTCCAGGGCCCCATCCAACCAGGCCTCGAAAGCCTCCGGAGATGGGACATCCACACTTTCTCTGGGCAGCTGGGTGGTCAGTGCCTCATCACCTTCTAAGTGAAGAATTTCTTCCTAGCATGTAACCTAAACCTTCCCTCTTTCAGTTTAAATCCATTCCCCCTTGTCCCATCACCATCTACCTGCATAACAGGCTGGTTCCCCTCCTGCCTGTTATCTCCTTTCAAGTACTGGAAGATCACAATGAGGACTTCCTGGAGCTTTTTGTTCTCCAAGCTAAACAACCCCAATTCCCTCAACCTTCCTCATAGGAGCAGTGCCTCAGACCTTTGATCGTCTTCATGGCCCTTCTCTTGACCCACTCCCTGCTGGCTGCCCCTCTGTTGATACAGCCCAGGATACTATTGGTGTTAATAAGTAAATATAATGCTGAGAATTACAAGAGGTATCACCTCATTAGCTGCACTGAGCTCTTGATGCTTAAACCATACAAAGCTTTCAGGATTTGTTAAGTGAAGAATCTCTCTGTCCATCAGACCATTTGTGACCCCGCCTCATGCTGCTGGTTGTTGAGAAGCTCAGTATGGAGCACAGCCAATGGAGCTGTGGTCTTTGGAGGATGTGCCCAGTGGGTGAAAAGGTGATGTCCACCTTGTGTACCCAGTACTGTCCCAGGACAGGAGAGCTTTGTGCTACCATTTTCTTAATTAGAAGCATTTGTTGAAGAGCACAGCTACCAGTTCCCCAGAAAATGCACAATTTGCAGGCAAAAGCCTAGAACTGGGGGCACCGAGCCCCACTCTGTAAGAGCAACCAGGTGTGGGTCTATACCCTGGTGAAACAAGGAGAGATGTGGAGCAAGATCAGGCCCTCTTCCATAGCACTTCTTATATAGGTTATAACAAGACGCAACAGACAAACATGAGGTAAGGGTGGAAGTGATAAAATGAAATGACAGTGACACAAACACATCAACAAATAACAAGCCTCTCTGCCTTTCTAGGCACAGTTACATGAGACTGCTTTTGAGGCAACAACAGCAAAGCAGGAGGCGTATGGAGTAACTTGGGAGGGAGCAGTTTTATGAACTTTAACTGGGAGTTTGCCACTGTTTCCAGTGTGAGAGACAGCTTGAAGCTGGTCGACAATGAAGCCAACAGAGAAAAAGTGCAAGGAAGCATTAGCTTCTGGTCTGGTAGTAACCTAAAAGAGTTAAATGGAAGGAGGTTTCTCTTGGGCTGCTTGGGCAGATGCTTGCCCTAAAAATCAGTGAGTGAGCAGAACAATCAGTATAATAGGTGTGCTTGCTAAGCATTATAGGAAAAACAACAACGTTTTGCTTCAGCATAGACATAAATTAACATATAAAAGAAAGATTTGAAAGTAGACAACTGTTGCTCAATTTTTTTCTGAATCAGATCTGCCAGTGGAGGACAGGAAATTGTCCCCCAGATCTGGGTTCTGCTCTGTTTTATGAACAGTCAGTGCTTCTTCATGTGATAGCAGTATTTCTAAGACAACAGAGTTATAGTGAGTACTCAGGCTGCCAGTACCATACAGAAACTCAAAGACAAGTGTTGAAGAAGTAAATAAAGAACAAAGAAAGCTCTGATACAGTCCATGGCCTAGGAGTAATGGAAGAACAAAATAACAAAGTGAAGGGTAAGGGAAATGTATTTGATGACTATCCGGCTGATAATCAGAGATTTTGTTAAAAGAGTTGAGCCAGGTTTGAAGGACACATCAGGAAGAAAGTGAAACAGAGGGATTAATTAATGAGACATAGTCTCAGGATGGAAATACACATGACTGACAGTGAGTGGGAGAAGAGGGGGGCTGGAAGGCAAGGCAAGGAGGTGCAAGGTGGCCAGGGGTAATGTACATCACAACAACATGCAGTAGGAAGAACAGACAGAGAGAGGATATGAAGTGAAGTGATAAAAGCAAGGACAACGTGACAGCTAAAGGGAAAGGAACCATTATTTTTTGTTCAGTTTGCCTCCTGTGTAGAGGCTGTTACAGGAATTTACCTTTTGTGTTTCATGTGTTTGTTGCTCATCTTGTGAAATGTCTTCGCATATAACAGCTTTTGTTAAAGTTACCTAACATTGCCCTCTGTTCCACTGATACTGAGGACCTTCACAACAAGAGGAGGACTAGTAAAAATTTCTAATGGCTGTGTGTGCATCTGGGTGAAGTCATGAAAAAGTGCTGTTACTGAGAAAGCACAGACACAGTGGGAGCTGCTGAAAAGCAATCATAATTTAGTGGTTTAACTATGCAGCTTCTCCTGGTATCAAATGTGTTCTGATATGTCACATTTACAAAGGACTACCAATAAAAGGTTGTAGCCAAAGGACTGTTTCCTGAACTGATGCAGAAAAGAAGAATTTAAGAAATGCTAATTCATAGCCTTTGCCATTATAATTGTGAAAATCACATTCCCAATCTCATCAGATCCCCTCTCTCCCTATCCCAGGCCTCTGGCTTCCATGTCTCCTGCAGCAGGGCCCCGTGGCTCTCCTGGGCTCAGGTTTCCTATGGTCAGCCAGGATTACCTCATGGTCCTGAGTCATCTCCAGTTCTTCTGCCTCTGGGAGCCAAGCAGTATCCATCACCAAGCAGCCTTGCTAGAGCAGAGCCTGATTTGCTTAGAACAAAGACAAGACGGAGAAAATGGACCCACAACAGAAGAGATACCTATCAGAGTCTGCTTGCATGCCTCCCACCAAGGCTGTGCTGGCCCTCCTACAGGATTCCTCATCTCAACCTCTCCCTCTCAGCCTCTCTCTGAATTGTCCTCTGCCTAGTGGCAGCTCCTGACAACTGCCTGCTCCCTCCTAGGAGCAGGAATTTGAGTGTCTAAACTGGCAAAATAGAGCCTGAAGCTTTTAACTCAAGCAGAATATAGGATGCTCAAAGGACTCAGCTTTTCAGTGCCTGCCAGGATACTCTTGTCTGGAAAGTCACTGTACAGACTGACATGCTTTGTTCTTCCCACAGTCCTACTTAATTAGAGCAAGCTGGCTAGCCACGAAGAGTTCTCTTCTACAAGTCAAACAGATTAGCTTAATTTCCATGGGTACACACATTTATATTGCTGAGAACATGCTGAAGACCAAGCTAGCACTGAGCTGATCTGGCAAGTCCACACAGCACAGCAAAATACTGTGTAGATATGCCAAGTGGGACTGAGAAGCAGAATAATCCTGTTCAGCTGGCACAGCTCTCAGGGCTATATTGCTTCTGTTTCACTGCTGGCTTGCAAAGAGCCTCTGCACCATGTTTCCCAGCTCTTCAGACTGTGGGAGTAAACTGAGCAGCACCAGCCTAGATGTCTTTGTGCACACCCTAAGTTGCTGATCAGATTCTTAGATTATTACATAGCTACTCCATTCCACCACAACCTCTGTCTTTTAATCTGTGAGAAAATGTCCTTTAGAACTATCCATTTTACCTCCATCTTGCTACACTTCTGCTGTGAGACACTTACAACCTCTACTTTGGTGTACTGATTTATTTAAGCCTGTCCTCAAGAGAGTCATTTTAGACTGCAGATGCCTGCACTTATCCTGATCTCTTCCTTCCCTTCAATGTATCACAAAGCCTTTGTGAGAAATAGCTATACAACGGTTGTTTTACTGAAATAGAATTAAGATTTGGTTCTAGATATTGTATGGTAGACAGTTTTGCCAGCATCTCGTATCAGTTACCCTAAATTCAAGAAACCATTCCTTCTAGCACGTCCTAGCAGAGCAAAGAACAGCCAGCATGAGAAAATTACCCATCTTGCAAAGTTTTTGTAGCACTGACTATGTTTTTGAAGAGCAGCCAGCACTCCATCCCATCTACTTGTAAATGTTCTGCAGTTATTATACTCTTAATAACTCAAGACTGATGGATGAGTGTAAGGTTGGGCAGCTTTGTTTGATAGCCTAGGGGAAAGAGGGAGGGAAGGAGGGAGGGAGGGAGGGAAACAAGTATCAGCAAATAGATTGTGCATCAGACAAATAAAAAGAGTTACACAATACACTAAATTTAAAATAAGTCTTCTTGAACGCTGTCATTGCCACTAGCTGATGATGCTTAGAAGAGTTCACCAGTTAATGATGCTACAATCCTACCAATAAATTAATTTGAAGAGAGAGAAATGGGTCCAAATCATCGACTCTGCTAGTGCTTAAAGGAGTGTCAAAAATGCAGAACAATTTTGTCAGTATTTCATTTTCTACAGTGAGCTGCTCCCTTCTAAAAAGAGATATTTCACTTATTTTGCCTCACTTTGTAGCTTAAACAGCAGCTCAGGAGAAAGTGAGATTTTAAGCATGAGGTGGGGGAGATTTTAGAGTTTTTCACACTTTGAAGTTGTTTTGCTAACGATTCATACACAGCTTTTCTAAGTTGTTTAACTGTACAGTTTCCCCTCAGAAACACAGAGCAAAACATTTAATCCTTGGAAATTTCAGAAGTGAGAAATGTTAGATTTAAACTTGGTATAAATAGGTATTGCCCCACCACTTAGTGAATACTGCCATTGTCAAGATTGTCAGTGTTCATCTGAAATCAGTTAAGAATAATTCTAGTAAATATAAATTCATTACCTTCTGCTTGTAGAAAACAACATAGAAGTGCTTTCTTTTTTCACCTCTTGTCATTTCTAATCCATTCCTGCTTCCATTCCTTCTACTTGCAGATTCAACATCTGCCTCATTCTATTATCACCAGTTAACAAGACATACAAGTATTGAAAACTTCTCTATTATTATTATTTTCTTTTAATCTGAAATATGAATTTTGTAACAGAGAATGTGTGGAAGAATTATGGGAATCATAATAATTTCCTATTTACATTTATGAAATCCAATAAATGTTAAGGACAGAGTATATGGTCATGCATATAGCATATAGATTATCAGGTTCATCAAGCAACCCTCCAGCAAGAAAGTGAGCACCAACAAGTCCTTTTGATGTTTGGGCTGGGCTCAGTGTTTCACATAATTAATGCACTTTTTCAAAACCAGTGGACAGAGTATTCATGTGCTGATGAAGGACAGGCATACACAAAAGGTACTCAAATGTACACTTATAACATATAATTGCCTATTGACCTGAGTTGTGATCAGCAGGCTTTGAATGTATGGGAACATTCATCTAAAGCAAAGCAGAGGAAAGCATTTTTTGCAGAGTCTGAGGCCACTGTGTGGCTACTCACACAAGGCCACTGTCATCTAGGTCAGCCTGCAGTTTTGTTGTAGCTCTGAGTTCCTGTCTGACAAGAATCACACAGTGGAGCTTCTGTGGGGCATTTGCCAGTCTCCTTGGTGGGAACACTCCACCATTCCTCCATGTCTGGTGCCTGAAGACATGCTCTTCTGTGCCATGATACCAAGTTCCTGGAGTTACAGAACACTGTTAGCAGAGCAAGGGCTGCCGTGAAGGAATCCAACCTGTCCCTTGCAATCTATCTTGGCCATCCATGGCACTTCAGATCCAATTCATATTCTTCGTCTAGCAGCCAAAGCAAAAGGTCATTGAGAACTGCAGAGTGAAGTCTGTGATCAGCCCTGGTCCCCACAGCCACAATCCTCCAAGACACAGCAATCTCTGTGGCAAGCAAAAATTAACGTGGGAAGAAGATAGAACTTTTTTAAGAGCTCTGAATCTGCAGAATGAACTTTCTGAGGAGCTAAAGGACACCAAAAAACACTGAACTTTCTGCTCCCACTATTTCACAAAATCACAGAATCACTGAGGTTGGAAAAGACTAGTAGAATCATCTAGTCCACTCGTCAGTCCATCACCACCATGCCCACTAATCATGTTCCTTGGTGCCACATCTAAATGTTTCTTGAACATCTCCAGGGACACTGATTCCACCACTTCCTGTTCCAACACATTACCACTCTTTCAAAGAAGAAATTGTTCCTAGAAACCAACCTGGTGTTATTTTACTTATCCTACTGCAGTTTTTCTCACTTAGAAGGTCCAAGAAAAGTTGTTGCAGAGAAAGCACTGAAGCAGTATTTAGAATCAACCATTTATGGTGGTGATGGATTGACGGTTGGACTTGATAATCTTAGTGGTCTTATCCAACCTTTGTGATTCTATGATGCTATGACTGCAGAACCTACACAGAAAAGAATACAGTGCCCTTATGAACTAGTTGAAGGTGCATGTGCAATCTTCAAATACTCAGAACAGTCCACTGTGCATGCAAATATACTTTAAATCAGTAAATCTCAAAAAAGAAACATGCAATGGTTCTCCTGCTAGAGGCTTCCCACTAGGCTGATATTTCTGCTGTTTCCCAGTTTCAGCTATGCACCAGGAAATTCAATTTTATCTCAGGAAGGACTGAAGAGGCTCCACACTTGCTCTTCTGGAAGCCCTGTTTTTACGGTGTAACACTGACAGATCAAAACATTTTATGTTACAATGCATTGGTCACACCAACGTGACAACTGGTTTCACTCGTATTTTTTCCATCTAAGCAGCTTGGAAGTAGAGAGTAAGACTTGCATTTACTTCTTTGGGTGTGGATGCAGAAAGGTTTAGACAAAATGTTGTCAGAGTATTTACATGAGTGCCCTAATATGAATCCAACTGCATTTGCTAAGTATCCAATTAAAGCCTCTGTGAAGCTCAGTTTAGAAGGCAGAGGTTCCTCAGTTTTACATCGTTTCTTTCATCCCTCATTACAATAATATTGAATATTATAGCACCAAGTAATCTAGTAATTACAGTTTTCCTTTTCAGATCTACTGGAGTGCACTGAAGCAGCTGGCATTAAATCAGTCCTGAGATTTCTCAAAAGCAAACCAACTTGCTAAATATCTTTATGTGCAAATGGATTTACTCGTATAAACAATTTAATACTAATTTTTGAAAAACATCATGTGAATTGTGTTGTGTCAAACCTGAAAGTTTAACTGCCTCACCATTATACACAGAGAATCTTGCTTGAGCAATAATAATATCATTCCTTTCTTTCTAAGGAGGCCTGTTTGACTTGACAAAACATGTGCTGTCAAATACATGACAGAGGCAGATGATTCAAGAGATAACAAGCAGTCACACAGTCTGCAATTCAGGTAACTACCAAATACCCATGAAACTTCTATTTCATACTTCTTGTGAATTTGTTCTTTCAATGCATTCATCATTACAGAAGTAGATAATCAGTTACCACAATGCCAAAGTCCAGTATATGAAGAAGAGTGTGTGGATAGGAAATGTCCTGCCATTTGTACACTAGGCCCCAGCTTTTCTGCTTTACACGACAGGTTTGGTGCAAATTGAGAGAACAGCACTCAGACTGTAAGAAAAGCAGCAAGCTGGAAAAGCCAAGGAAAGTATAGCATTTCTGAGAGCCTATCTGCAGAATTCCGCTTGGGCTGCATAGTCAGGTTGGTCACAGTGGAGCTGCTTGGACCCATGAAACAGCTGTAAAGTCATACCACGACTATTTTGTAACACCACTACTGAGCCTCTCTGAGCAATTTCACTTACAAGCATAGAATCATTAAGGTTGGAAAAGACCACTAAGATTATCTAGTCTGACTGTTGACCCATTCCTGCCATGCCCACTGACCATGTCCCTCAGTGCCACATCCACACATTTCTGGAACACCTCCATGGATGGTGACTCCACTATCTCCCTGGGAAGCCTGTTCCTATGTCTCACCACTCTTTCTGAGAATTAATTTTTCCTAATATCTAACCTGAACCTCCCCTGGCACAACTTAAAGCCATTATGTCTCATCCTTATGTCAGTATTGTGACTATGAGCACTTGAACATATGTGTACTCCTAAACAAATCCGAACAACCAGCTTGTGATCTATGTGCATTTGTAGGTACAGGTATGTAGATAGACATTTGTGTGTGTTTCCTTGCTTTCCTCCTTATCCCTCTTTTCTCCCATTTAACAGATTTCCAGTACTGTGGACATAAAACAAAATAATAAGAAAAACCTGACACTCATATGCTCTTGATTTTTGTTTTTGTTCTTATAGTGTATCTTTCTACACAGATTTCTTTGAAAATCATAGCTTGTCTGGGACAAGTATGACTCTACATATGTAAGTATATAGTGTATATTGTTGGAGACCTTTAACGTTATCAAAATACAAGTAAAAATAATTAATATTTACTTGTCATATCGCCTCTCCAGTGAAGAACAAAAATCAAAATTATAACCCTTCTGGGAGTATGCCAAAGCTGAAGGAAAAGCTAGAAATACACTATTCTGTAATCAGGTCAAGTTACCTCATAGCACTTGCTGTAAAAATATGAATTACATTATGTTCCTTTGGCATGTCTGTGGTTGCCAATTTTTTTTTATATTCAAACATTGTAAAGAACCTTGCAAACAATTTGGATGAATTCATGGCTTACGGTAAGAATGACTGCACCTACGGAGCAAGTTGGTGCCATGGCAAACTCCTCTGCACTGGTCCTGCATGGGCACCTGACTGAGTCCCAACAGTGCCACAAGGCAAGGCCTGGGGGTCACCAACTCCTGCCTGGGGGAAACCCACAAAGCAAATAGAAAGAGAAGTACTCTAGAGCACAGCCCATGAGCAGTGGGTGCCATGCAGCTGCAAGCACTTTGTCACTCAGGAACAGGATTAACTAAATCAGTGGTTCCCAATCAATGATGGACTTTGGGTTTAATAGGGAAAGTGCTTGTGACAGAGGTATGATGGAATTGCAGCTTATATATAGGAGAACTGCATGCTATTTTGTTTTTCTTTTTTCTTTCTTTTTTCTTTATATATGTATCATCAGCATGTAAAAGTTAAGTCTAGACTGCTCTTACAGTTTAACTTCTTTAAATGGATGGAGATCCCAAGCTATTTTTTTTTCTTCAGCTGCTGAACATTCACCTGCACTAAATGCTCAGTGCCTTTGAAATTCAGGTCATATATGTTTTATAGGTATATTTGGGCCTAATTTTCAGTTATCTTTTAACAAATGAATCTAGCTTATAGTCTTCAGAAGTAGAAAAACAGTGAGAATTTTCTACTGTCATGCATGTTCTCACTTTACAGCCAATCTGAAATCAGTATGTTCAAATAAATCAATGCTCAAAGATGCTGCTGTCTTCTTTGAGCTTAGAGAGTTATGCGTAGGCCCGTGGGTGTGCTTAGGTGCCTAATGACCAACATATTCCATAGGAACTAGGTGTTTAAATATAACCACTTAAGCAGGACCTGGACCCATCCCTGGGCAGAAAGAGATATGATTAAAAAAAAAAAAAGCCAACTCAGATTTTTGTATCTATCAAGGTAGATAAAAACTCCTATTTGGCATCCTTTTCAGCACTGCTGCAACATACAGAGTGGGGTGGATGGGATGAAAGGGCACCCAACATCAGCTGAGGTTGGCTCCCACAGACAAACAGGGCCACAGCTCTCAGACTGCTCAGAACATGCACAGAACAAAACCTGCAGCAGCATGTGCCCAGGAGAGATCTGCTGTTTCCAAACACGCTGCAACAGCTGCAAATGCTGCCCAGACATAGCACAGTGCCCATCTTGCTCCTTTACCACATGGTACAGACCCTGCTGCTTTTTGAAACTGCCCGCGTGCTTGTACAAACCTGTACACTGCAAATGCTCACACACAATATATGCATGAGTTATTCCCAGGTATCTGTAAAATTAGTTTTGAAAACTGTAAAATAATGTCCTGACAACAGGCTGGTCATATTTTCCATGGTTCATTTACCTCAAACGAACTGAAGGATCGGCAAATGTTTTGTGTTAACTTATTGTTGAGCCATCCTTGGTTAAGAAATCAGTTCTTCCTGAAACTTCATCTGGGAGCAGTCATACAGGAATGCTCTGTGCAGCATTTCTGCTGCTTTCCTGAGCTGTGGAAGGACCAACACCACCAAGATGGACAACGCTTGAGTATTGCTGCCTATGATAAAATCAACAGAGCTGCCCCATTGCACTGATGTTTGGATCATTTGGTGCCCAGTTCTGCTCCGCCAAATTCACAAGAGTTTGTGATGGGGCATGTTCAGACTTCCAGTGTTATTAGTAATGCTGCTAATTATGTTATATGTTTTGCCTGCATTATGGTCTGGGCTTAGAAAATAAACATCTCAGCTTTGCCTCAATGTTTATCTTCAATAAATACCTCAGCTTTGCCTCAACAATTATCTCTCCACAGCAGACCTTTATCCAGTAGCAACATATAATTCTATTAACACTACTGTTTAACATACATCCTTTCTGTACTGCAGAGAAAGAAGCTGTGTGTGGGAAATGTCAGGATCCCCGTGCATTTTTGGAATTAATCCAGAAATTAAATCATTTGGGATATTTTTTAATCTTCCCAGTTTTTGTTTTTCTATTTCTTGTTTTGCAAAATGCATGTTCTCTGTAGCTTATGAGAAGATTGCAAATGGAGAAACTTGGAAGGTGCCCAAGGCGTATTTCAGGGCAACCGTGTGCCAAGTACTACTGCAGTGGATAACTGATAAAGGTCCAACATATCACCTGAACCTGCTTTAATCTGACAGTAGGACTTAAGAAACAGGTAGATGTTGGGCTTTTTTGTAACTTTGAAGGAAGAGTAATCAGAACCTCCTAGTGATAGTTGCTAAACATTAACATCATGCTGACATTTACATCTGATTGCATACAAGCCAGCAAGACACCTAGAAGTTAACAAGCTATTTAAAGAAAAAGAAACTCTCAGTAATTTTGGAGGTACTGTAGGAGCACTGTGGGAGGAGCCACTGCCACAAATAGAGTGCTCTGTGCAAACAGCCAACACAGCAGCAACTGGAAGATAACAATGCCTGTTATGCACAAGTCCTTTTGTCCTCTGCATGCTGCAATGCACCAACCATGCAGTTAGCACTCGGCAAATATGTACTAGGGCAAATTAAATGGGACAGAATCTGTTCTCATGTACATCGGTGTAAGTCCAGAGAAGCTCTTTTAAATTTGCAGAAGTAAATGAGATCAGAACCAGGCTCATTGGACTAATGGCCAGTTAAATGCTGGCAAAGGTCTCAAACAGCAGGATCTCTCTGAGGGAAAAAGTTGCAGTGATGGGACGTTACTGAAGAGGAATGCACTGTGTCAGAAATGGATCCAGGTATAGATGGAAGCAGTATGTGGGATCTGCAGTGAAAATCTCCATTGCAAAATCCAGTAAAGGATGCAGGTTTTTTTCTATGAGTTAAAATAAAAAAGAAGAAGGAGGTAGAGGGAGAGGAAGAGAAGTGTAACTTGAGCTGTTTGAGACCCTTGCAATCTAGACTGCCATTTCCCACACTCGTGCAGTATATTGCTGTTGGATCTCAGGATTTCTGATCTTCTGCACACCCTAAAATCACCATTATCTCACATGTTCTGAAGCCTCAGTGGCTGTGTGGCATCACAGCATGAAGGTCTCCTGAGGGAGCCTTCATACAAACATGGCTCTGTGCCTTGCAAAGTGCCCAGTATTTCCTGGAATAACCAGTAGCACACTTTAATCAGCTTTTGGGACCCAATATGGGTGGCACAAGCCTACAGCAGCAGCATCCCCCAAAGCAAAGACCCATCTCTGCCCTCATCCATCATTAGCCACCAATGTTTCTGTACTGCTTAAGTGAAACTGCTTAAGGGAAGGTGAGGATAGAGGCTGCTCTGTAGTCTCAGGGCAGAACAAGGAGTTTCTATGTGGTTCTGTAAAAAGGATCCCTGCAGGATCATCTCTATAGATGTTCCCCACCTCCTTCAGGAGCAGTGTGACAAATGACAGTGTCAGCTGGGCTGCAGTTATTGTACAGACCACTAGCATGACTGATCAGGCCTGGCAAATGTGGCACTTGCTTACTAGGTTACATGAGACACAGGTTTTCTCCATAGCCCTCTTCTCTCCACTAACCAGACAAAAATAAAGTAAAGCTGAGGAATGTGACTTAGCCCTGTGGATCAAAAGCTCAGGTGGGACAGGATGGTCTTTGCTCCTATTCCTCTTATGTATTTCATCTAATGTGAAATGCATGAGCAGTCCTGAAAGCAGGGACAGAAGCAAAGTCACATGAACTGATGGAGCAGTCAATAATGAAAAAATCAGGTCCCTGAAAAGGAACAATGTGATATTCTTGGCAAGCTGCACACAAGGAAACAATTTTTAATATGAGCTTCAGAACAAAAGTAAAATCATGCATCAGGGCACACATTTTGGAAGGCATCAACATAGGTTAAAGGAGATATTCTCTGGATGTTGAGGACAAAGTCTGTAACTGGTCATGGTTTAAAAGTGTCCTGGCCTCATGTGTACAGTGCAAGATGAATGCTAATAGACTTCAGAATGGAGTCAGGAGTCCCATGAATGACTGAGGAGTGGAAAATATGTTTCACAGCAAGAGTTTCCAGAACCTGAAAAACTCCTCTAGAGCAAAAGGAAGGGATCAGACAGGTGCAATACAGAACTATCAGCATTTGAAGCAAAAGTTTGGAATCAAGCTGTTACACACATCTATCACACCTCTCTTGGAAATAAAGCAAGTGGTTTCAGCAGAGAGCAGAAATTAACTTCCAGAACAATTTACTTGTAGTGGAAGTAGATTCTTCATCATTGAAAGTGCTTAAATTAAACTTGGCTGTTTTGCTTGAAGAAAAACAGTTATTTGAACAGGAATTATTGTAGGGAAGCCCTTTGGTCTGTTTTATAGAGAAGGTCAATCAAGATGTTTTATTCTGGCCACCAGTCAGTGAAATGTGGCTCAGCCTCTCACATGCTTACCCTCTATCCTCCATTTCTCATCACAAGACCTGTGAGAAGTAGAAGGGAAATGAAGCATCTCCAACATTGCCTTTCCCCATCCTGGGATGGAGAACTCCAAGTACTACAAAAAAAGGAAAGAGAAATGGGCAAGAAGTCTTAAATGCAGGAACTGAGCTTGGAAATTCAGAAATTTTTGAAATTCAGAAATTAATAGCATATTTCTTGGGGTTGCATAACTAATTATTGAGCAAGAGAGGAGAACAGATGTGGGCTCATAGGATGTAGGATAAATTCATTAGAAACAAAGAGTCTGATGGCCAGCTGGAAACTTCCTAGTCTCAGGAGGCCAGAGGGAGCTCTTAAATAAGAGGGTATCACTCTCCATCCACCTAAAATAATTGGCAACACTTACTGCCTGCCTTTCTCTCTTACATAAACAAGTGAAAGAAAGAAGGAAAGAAGGAAAAAAGGAAAGAAAGAAGGAAAGAAAGAAAAAGAAAGGAAGGAAGGAAGGAAGGAAGGAAGGAAGGAAGGAAGGAAGGAAGGAAGGAAGGAAGGAAGGAAGGAAGGAAGGAAGGAAGGAAGGAAGGAAGGAAGGAAGGAAGGAAGGAAGGAAGGAAGGAAGGAAGGAAGGAAGGAAGGAAGGAAGGAAGGAAGGAAGGAAGGAAGGAAGGAAGGAAGGAAGGAAGGAAGGAAGGAAGGAAGGAAGGAAGGAAGAAAGAAAGAAAGAAAGAAAGAAAGAAAGAAAGAAAGAAAGAAAGAAAGAAAGAAAGAAAGAAAGAAAGAAAGAAAGAAAGAAAGAAAGAAAAAAGGAAGGAGATGCTTTTGAAATATCTAATGATACTAAGATTATTCCCATGGTTTGTTTGGGGAGTACTGAGTTTTCTCAATTTCTGGGGTTATGAGTCTTGTGCAAGATCTAAACCCTACAAGTCAGCAATGGCCCCCTCAGACTGCCTTCCTGAGCATGCTGTCTCATGCCTTTGTGAATGTATCTACTAAGGATGCTGCAATGACCTCTCTTGGCAAGCTACCCTTGTGTCAAATTGCAGGCATGTCTTTTTTCTCAAGCTGATCTTTTTTCTCAAGCTGCTCTTTGCATAGTGTCTGCCAACAGACCCAAAAGAGAAATCAACTCAAAAAACCTTGTTGCTAATTGTTTGAAAGTTAAAGTCAGAATGTTACACATCTGAAAAAAAAAAAAAAAAAAAACCACCTCTATCCACTTTTTTGAGTTAACTTATCATCACTGTAACAGCTCAGCCAACAAAATTTGTCAAAGAGCCAGACCAGATTAAACATAAAATATAAACATTTGATCTCTGAGTACTCAAATCTCCTGCTCCTCTAAAGAATAGCACTTAGTTAGAATCATCTTAAGTGCATTAGCCTCCCTTGACAATTGTATAAATCCTGTCACAAAATTAGGATAGAATCCTATGATGCTTATACAAACTGAAAGCTCATGCCAGTATTTACTTCTCTGACTTCTCTGTTGTTTATCCTCAGCAAAAGACATATTTCAGCTATCTGAAAGTGAACTCCAGGCTTTATCACAGTATTCCTCTCTCATCATTCCCACCCTGACCTGAAGGGAGTACTTGTACTATCTTTAGGACACTGTATAAGTCGTGATAGTGGCTCACCATGGAGCTCCACCTACCTGTGGCTGGACAGATAGATAAGGAATCTAGCCCGTGCTCCCATCTGAATAAAGAAAAGGTCCCTAATAGGAAGGATAATGAAGCACTGGAACAGGTTGCCTTAGGCATTGGTGGAGTCTTCATCTAGTCTTTAAGAACTGGTTAGACAAGCATTTGTCAGGAGCAATCTATGTGCAGTTTGTTTTGCCTTCCAACCCTGTTTTTCTAGGTTTAGGATCACATTCTGATCCTGAAAAAGTGTTATGAGCATATGTCTGTTCCTTGCATCCTGGGAAGCTAACAAGATTATCCTGCCATTATCTACTATTGTCTTACTACTGGAGTCATTGATCTTGATGGACATTTGGATCATCAAATCCAAAAACAAGCATCAGCTTCAAAACTTGCATTATTTTTGTCCTGTTACACAGTCCTCATGAATGATCTGCTTGGAGTGGCTTTGTTGTAATTGCTGAGGGAGGGGAGAGGAGGGGTTCATGGAGACATAATTTCCAAGGGTGATAAGCTTGCGTCTGTTTTGAGCTGTAAAATGGCTCTCGTTGTGAAATCCTCTCAGAGCATACCTTTTAAATGCCAAACAAGCACAGCACCAAAAGCACATAAAGAAATAATTGAAAGGCTCTGGAGGGAAGCCAAGAGGACGTGGCTAATGTTTCACCTAACCTCACCCCCTCGCTCGCCCTGGCCCGGCAGCCCTGCCTGCATGACGTGAGCCTCGGAGCTGCAGCAGGCAGCTGCTTCTTGACTGTGCACACTGTCTGACCCGCTGGCAGCAGGACAAGAAAAACAAAGAGGCTAAAAACATAAAACAGAGAGAGATTAGGAACTGTGTGGTCGGGAGTGCTCTCCTTTTTTGCGATGGTGCCTGAGCCGGGCCCAGCAGATCCATCTCGGATCTCTGCCAGTCCATCCACCACAGTGCCTGCTCTGGAGGGTCCCCTTGTCCTGTCAGGGGAGGCCCAGCTCAGAGGTGTCTGAAATACCTCCCTGGCCTATGTTTGGTGTTTCAGCCACATCAGGCTGGAGTTAAATGGAAGAACTGGCCGTTACATTTGTGAGGCTTTTTCCCTTTGAATAAACTTTGATTCCCCAGCCTCCAGCCACTTGGCCTTTTTATGCACACAGTCATTTACCTGCTCCTTCTCACCTCCCAAATACCTTTCCTTTGCACAGGACAGTTTATTCTTCAGTAATCTGTATTAAAACTAATTATCCTGTGTTCTTTTAATTACTTCCAGTTGTGTGCTTACTGTGTACATTATTGCCACAAACAAAGGATGCCAAGGACACAAGAACTGCAGAGCCTCACCTGTCAGTGCTGCTACCATGCTGTTCCCATGTAACTTCCTGGAGACATTACATGAAAAACCAAGTTGACAAACCTGACATGTTAAGAGAGGCAGAGCTATTCTGTATGCAGGAATTTGGGCTCAGTGGAGGTGAACAGTGTTAATTATTGATTGAGCATATTCAGCTCCATTCAAGTAAAGTTTTTAGGACTGATCATTTATTTGGCCTTAAAATATAAACTGTGGTTAATGGGGCGGTGAAGCCACAAAGCTTTACAGTGGATTTTTGAAAAATTATTCATGTTAACATCAACCTAAGCAACAAAAGTATTCCAGATCTTAAATGAAAAGAAACAAGTCATAATTTTTTACTAGGCGCTGTCCAAAGACCTGGAGTTCCAGTCATAAATAAGCAGAACCGTGGTCTCCTGACACAAGCAGTAGCAGAGCAGCAAAGCTGTTGCTGAATGGCAGTGAAACAGCAGCAAATATGAGAGACTGGGAGGGGGCTGAAAGCAAGTGTGATTCTCCTTGGTAAGAATATGTGAGCCAACGAGGAAGAAAAGACCTAGAAATGAACACAGAGTTTGGCCAAAACCAGATACAAAATTAAAATCAACTATATTTCAGAAGATTTGGTTATGCTTGTTTATTTGTTTACTAGATTTATTTTTGATCTGGCTGTTTTTCATTTTGGTTAGTTTCATTTTGAGGCCGAAGTGATGAAACAGAACAAGGAAGGAAATTATTGTGGTTTTTCAGAGCCTTCCAGAAGCAGAGTAATGGAAAAGCAATAACAAGCAGGAAGGACTGGAAAGAGTGTGAGATCGCTCATACAGAAACTGCCAATTTCACAGAATAGTTAAGGTTGAAAGAAACCCCTGAAAGTGCCATACAGAATATTTCTTGAGGCTATGCAGTCTAGCACAGGGACAGAAAGACATAGTAAACTCAGGATGTACCAGAATTGGATTGCCTTTGGAGGCATACTGCTCCATCCATATTTTCCATTCCAACCACCCCTTTGTGCTCGTTCAAAAATCTTCAGTCTTAGTCCTCCATCAGCCACAGGACTCACTGTGTGTGTGGCCAGCAATGGCTGGTGATGATTCCTATACAATCTTCCCTGGGAAGGTCATGCACTTCCTGGCCTTAACATTGGTCAAAGATTGCATTAGCATTGTGCAAGCCTGGGCCAAACTCCCAAACACTGTAGAACTAACTTTTTTTTCTTCTTCTTCTCTGTAAAAACTTGTGAGCTCCAGGAGAATTGCATACCCTAGCTCTAACTGGTGTCTTACTTAAGTTGTTTCTCTTTGCATAGTAACTCCTATTGCAAAAATATGCATGTGTCTATTTTTCCATTTATCTAGTTATGTTTCAAGTTTGTTTTAAAGGCTAGTCAAGACAGACTTTTGAACACAGTTAAAATTATTCTCATCTAACCACTATGCACAAACATAAAGAAAAGCAAATTAACTCTAAGTGTTGAACAGTTGAGGTCCAGTTGGGTACACTCAGTGCAACATACTCTTATACCTGTCATCTGCAAAAAAAGAAACATGTTCAGGAACTCAAATCTGTCTCATGTGCAGACAGTTACGAAAGAAGCAGGACATCAGGGAAGGGCAGCACGTAGAAACCGGCTTATACCCTGAGCAGGAAGTTTCATACTTTTGCTCATGTAATCTGTGGAAGTGCTTGACTTCTTTTTTTCCCCAGCTGCAGCTAAAATTTGTTTCACTGAGCATGCAAATTCCTTCTGTGTTTGACATGTGTAGCTGCCATTGCTCAGTTATGTCAGTTCTCTGTGGTCTGTAACGCCTGTTCATGACCCCCTGTAAGCAGAGAAGTGGGAAAAGCTCCCACTTTCTTTCACAGGAGGACTGATTTGGCCAAAGTGCAAAATCTCAGACAGAGCTCAACCTATAAAGGAATGGCTAAAAGATTAACTGTCATTTTCTATAATTATTGATTATTAATGGACTAGATCTTCAGCTGACTGAGGTCAACTTGCCCTCAAATCTTTGAGGGACTGTTTGCCATTTTGCCCCATCTCTGAGTTTAACCTATGTGTCAAAAGAATTAGCTTCTGGAATTGTGCAGAAAAGTGTTTAATGACCACCCCATCCTTGACAGTTGCCCAGCAAGCAGCAGAGAACACGTGGGGCTGTGTCCACCACAGCAAGGACGTGCATGGGGCAAGTTCAGCTGCAGTGGATGCAGGGGCCAGAAAGAGGACACAGGGTGCTCAGGAGATCCCCTTGGACATTATGGAGTTCTCTTGTCTCACCATCTACATGCAGTGGAGACATGCTTGTTGGTCACAATGAAACCGCCTTTCAGGCTGGTGTACACTAAAAAGTTTCTTTTGTATATTGAACTAATGTGAATAAAAAGCACAAGATAAATCCTACTTTCATTTAAAACAAATCTGAGTTGACAGTGTTGGTTTAATTCATCTTCAACTGTAACCATCTTATAAAGGTTTCTTAAGACTCTTCAATGAATTTAGTGTTTCCAATATTTTTGTTCAAATCGAGACTGCACGTCGCTACAAAAACTATTAGTCAGAAAAAAAAAAGAATTCCTGTTTTTCTTCCTCTTATTTTTCCCTCATTCTTTGTTCTGATTTACTGACCATTGTACAAATTGAACCCACAGTCACCTCTGAGTGACTTCAGAGTGCTTCCCAAAGACGTGGCAATGAAATTACTGTCACTTTTAATGATAGCAAGTGAATAAGTTGCATGTTTTAATCAGCTGTTTGTTTCTTAGACTGCTTGTTCAACCCAAATATTCAGCAAACATCGTTAAAGGAAACAATTGTTTCCTAAAGATTCAACACTCCCTCCCATCGGCTCTGAGTGGAAAAACTCAAACACATAACTTCTGAGACCACCCAAATTCCCGGAGAAGAAGAAAGGGCAGAGTGGAATTGTCAACTTTTTGTGACTTTATATTGTAAGTTTTATTCATGAAGCACAGAATCCAGACCGTGTGAAAACAACAACCACCACAACCACACGAAGTTGTACTACAGAGTGATGTGTTTCCAGGTTTCTAAGCAAATCTGAATCCTGTATTTCTTCCTATTCTGGGGATTTAATGATCTGCCAGAAGTGTATATTTATGTGGTATTTTTTCTGCAACTAATGTCATAGAATCATAGACTCAACAAGGCTGGAAAAGACCTCCAAGGTCATCCAGTCCAACCATCCACTACCCACCATATATATGTTTTGTCTTTTTTTTTTTTTTTTTTAGCTTTAGAAACAATCAGACATTTGTTTCAACTGTTTTTCATTTCAAGTCAGGGTATTAAAAAGGTTCTGCATGGGAAAACAATTAACAGCTGGTTAAAAGACATATTTAATTATATTCAGTAGAACCTTCATCTTTCCTATCACCTGCTACCAAATGATACTGGATATTTTACTTTAATGAAGAACACCCTGTTTGTATCAAGTCAAACTCCAGACACATTTTTCAGCAGAAAAGATAAATAGAAATTATAGAGGAAGGACTTTGTGCAAAGGAACCACAATTTATCAGTGTAAAACCTACAATAAATTAAAGCAATATTCTCTGAGGCGTTTTAGCTAACAGAGGAACTTCCACACCATTTTGTTAAGATGCGCTCCTCATTAATCACTGCATCCACATGTACCTGCTCTTGTTCAAATGAACTGTTCTGGACAGCCACATCCTCAGGCAAAGTTCATCTTTTTCTTCCCAAGCTTGCAAGAATTTTGTGGGATATTTACCAAAGAGAAAGGAGTGCAAAGTTCCAGCATGCAAGTACTTGTGAAACTCAGGGGGTTACATGGATCTGCTTTCCAAAAAGGTGGATATTTCACATTTTTATATTCCCTGGTCTGTACCTCAGCTGGGACAGAAAAAGCAAAAGCCCAGATATGAGAAAGGAACAAGGGAAGGTTCTCCACAACACAGACCCAAGTAGTCAAAAAGTAGACAAAGTCAGAGCTACACCCCATTCCTTTTCAAGGACAGAAGGCAGCAGGAACGGTTTCCTTGCCCTTTTTGAGACCTTGTCCTTTCTGTAAGTTCATGGTTGAAAGAAAAAATGCGGAAGAGTAGAAATCCTTCCAACACCAGTGAAGATTTTAAGGGGATGGAACATCAAGATGATAAGCGCAGAAGGAGGATAAATAGGGACAGTACAAAAGTTGCACATACAACACCGGTCTTGGATGGTATTATCTTGCAGGAAATCTACAGGAAACTCTTAAAGGTCTTGAACCACAAAGGTGCCTGGCCCTGCTGCTGAGTTGGGTGGTGCCTCCTCACTGGTGCAGAAATGAACTACTGGGCGCCTGCACGGCCACTCCCAACAGACTTGCTTTGCCTGCAGACTGAAACTGAGCACAGTGTGTACCCCCTGCACTAGCAGATTGCTTTGAGACATGCTACCAAGTGCACTCAGAAAAAACAGTTTTGTGGATAAGCACCCTAGAGTGCCATAAACTCCATGTGTTTTGAAAGATATCTGTGGCCAGACCAAGCAGGCCTCTACCTGGCCTCAGAAATGAGAGCAGGGGGGAAACTCTTCCCTTCCATTGACATGGAGACCCCTCAACCAACATGGACAGGAGCACCTCCCTAGGCTTCAGGAATTCTGGTGAGATCAAGCATCACCTGCAACAGTGAATTTTGCAAGTCTCATAATCACTGGCATCTGACACCAGTGCCATTCTCAGGAGCCCATCGGTCCACATAACCTTTAATTCTGCCTTATAAACACTCTTTTGCAGTACCAAATCAAGCAAAAAAATTTTTTCTGTCATTTGTGGCATCTGGTTTGGCAAAACTTTTTTTATTTTTAGTTTTTAATTCTGGCTAATGAAGAAAATAATCAGCCTCTGAAACTCAATACAGGATGTTTTGTTTTGACAAAATGCTTTTGGCTAACAAAACTATTTCAGCTAAGAGTTTAAGTACCTCAGATACTTTGAATGCTTTAAATACTGCTAAAGGTATATAAAGGAAAGAAAAGAATGCTGAACAAAAAGTACTGAAAAGAATCAGTGACAATTCCATGTTTTAACAACTTTATTAAGCACTTTATTAAACACTTCTAGTTTTCAATAAATGTGTAGATGTGGCACTGAGGAATGTGTTTTAGTGGACATGGGTGGTGAGTTAATGATGGGACTTGGTGATCTTAGTGGTCTTTTCCAACCTTAATGATTCTGTGATTCTGTATTACTCAAAGAATTCCAATAAATTTCCATGGATTTGCAGACTGATCCAGTGTTTGTACAGAAGCTTTCTCCATTTAAATGAAGTTGGTTTCTTAGGCTTCATGAAGCCCTGCCTTACCTCCTTCACCCATGCTGAGTGGAAACTGCACAGAGTGAAGCAAGAAAGTTTGAGAAAATAATTGAAAAAATAGTTTTGGATGTCTTTGTTTTGTCTTTCACTTCTTTGATTTTGCTTCATGGAAAAAGATTTTTGTGAGGGCAAGTCTAAAATGCTTTGGTTCAGGGAAGTTCAGGGATCTGTTTTGTTTTCAGCTGCTGAGTATTACAATTCCTGTCTTATTATTCTAATCTGAAATTAATTGAGTAGTTTAGAGTGATTCTTGTAACACTAAACTTGAAGCTGAAGTTATGTGACTCATAATAATATCAACCTTTTGTAAACCTGAAGCTGTCTTTCACAGTCATAATGGAAACAGGGAGTATCTTCATCAGTCAATCTTATTTTGCAGATAACAGTGCAAATCAAAGGTAGAAAAAAAAATTGATATAAAAACTCCTGTAATTGAAAGAAGAGCTAAGCCTCACATTTTCAAAAACAAAACTAAACAAGCATATTAAAAATTGTATTCAGCTAGGAGTATTTTAGTGAAAGCAGTCATCTTACTTTTAACACAGTAAGATTTCACAGAGAACTGGAATATTGTAATCGTTTTTGTACTCTTGGTGACCTTTCTTTCTAGCAGATGCTCTTTGGAATCTCATTGTTTCGACTACAAATGCAGAAAAAGGTAAAGCAATTGGAAAAAAGTGATTAGATATATAACAGCAGTTCAAGAGTTGAAGAAAAATAAAATTCAATTTTTCTAAAGCTGAACAGGAGAGAAAAAAAAGAAGCATACTGCTGTGACCACGTCACGTCAAGATGGAGGAACCTATGTTGAGCTATGACATTACTTCTGTGAAGAAGAGGCATTATCCTTTATCTGGAGGGCAAAAAAAAACCAAACTGAAGAATTCTCAAGTTACAGTGTACCTTGTGAAATGCACCAGTGCGTGCATTTGCAAAATGTATGCAAAAATATTCCATCTGCTCAGCCACATGCCAACACTTCATGTCTTTAGGAGTCAGTCTCCCCACTCAGTCAGGACAACTGCGAGTTTTGCATCTCCATCAAGTAAATCAAAGCGGAATTACCGCACTAGAAGATAATTTTCACTTCAGTTAATCAGAGTGCTAGCCAAAAGTAGAAAAATCATCCCCTCAGACATACTATCTTTCTAGCAATGTTTCTCTAAATCAAGCTTATTAACACATAACAATGAAGTATTTTTAACAGTTTAATACCACCTGAACTCTATTAAAAATTGTTTAACGTACCCCTTTTGGGTACATTTTGGTTCAGTTTGGTTCACTTTGGGTTACAGGATTTTTATCTGCCGTTTTTCATCATGAAAACATGAATCTGATCCTGATGTCATGATGTCCCACAGGGCTTGGTTCCATGCTGTGGTACTGGAGATTTGCGCCACTGAGTGGTTTGCATAGAGAAGTGATATTTATTGAGCATACAGCCATGAAAGAAATGAGCCCAGGAAAGTATGGTTATTATATGTATAAGATGAGAACAAAAGTTGAGAAGATTTGAGAGTATGTATTTTTGAAAATTGGATATAGCAAGACCAACTGCTGCTTTCTCTCTTGTGCCTCATGTTAGTACATCAGGCAAGTACAGAGCAAGAATAAAGAATACTTAAACTAGTAGGCAACTCTGACCCAAAACCTAACAAATGTTTTTGTGTGGACTTTGGAAGATTTTATGTCATGGAACAACCCATCATTAGGAGCAGAGAGAAGAAAAATTCTATCCAATCTGAGATAAAGACTGATAAATACATGGAGTTGACAACAGCCAAAATCCACGTGAAGCTTACCATGTATTCTCCCAGCAAAGTTCAAGAGCTGCTGGAAATAAAAGTAGAAATGTAAAGTGCGTGGAGGAATCACTTTGGTAAAAAATTATTCCCTCTGTGTTTGTGCATTGCTTTTCCTCAGTGTCCTTCCCAGTGGTGCATGCAGCTCCCACAGACCTGGGCTGTGTTCAGCATGCCACTTGGTGAGAAGCAAGAAGGAAAAATGTTAGAAAGGGTAGTCACAAAGAAGGTTAAACCACACAAAAATGTGGGCTTCCCTGGGGTGGTCTTTCAACACACTTTGTCGATGACAACACAGATATGGGGAAAAGGGAAAAATAAGGTTTCCTAAACTGTTACTTCGAGATGAAACACATTGTACCAGCAGCAGGGTGGGAGACTCGCACCAAGCAGCTGATTCCTAGTAGACAGTATTAGAAAAAAGGCATAGATTAGAGCCCCTTCCTGCTGCTTAAGAGGGGGAGAGGGCTTTCATGGCTTTATCTGAAAGGTGCAAGGCACAAAGATGTGGCAGGTGGAGCTGGGTTGTTGTAGCCAGACACCAGGCAAAAGTGACAGGGTGAAGGGAACAGCGTAAAGTGAAAGAAATGGGTGCTTCTGCTGCAAAGCTGCCATAAGGAAAGAGTCTGGAGATGTGGGAGGTTGTTCCCTAAGCAGGAAGGAACTGAGACTGTGAGGAAAAAGGGTAGCCCTTGGGAGCTGTATTCTGGATTTAAATGCCATCGGGAAAACACAGTGAAAAGCTGAAATAAAGGGGAAACAAAAGGAATGTGGGTAGGGAGAGTAATACTACTCTGTCAACCATATTCCATTTCAAGCTCTGGCTAAATAGGTGTTTGCTTACACTAAATAGCAGTTGATGAGTGCAGTAGGCATTTCAGTAACCCCCAAAGCATTTTCTATCTGTAGAAATGCATAGCAAATTCTCTTTAATATGGCCTGCATTTCAAATTGAGCAGAAGAATTTAATAGACTGCAGCCTTTTGTCAAAGGACAAAGGCAGGAGGCTGTGTAAAGCTGAGTAATACAAAATACTCAGGAGGCTGTATCTGGCTGGTACTTACAGCTCTGTTTTACAGTCATGGACTTTGAAGGGAAATGCAGTACAAAAAAAAAATAGAGCAGGAGGTACTTTTCCCATGTAGTCTATTACTTCCTGCAATTCATGAGGACTCTTTCCTTGTGCATAAAGGTCACCTTTCATTTCTGGATTGTCTCTGGTTCACTGGAAAAGGGTGTCCCATATTGGGGAAAAAATAACAACAGGGAAGGAAATGTAAAAAGTAGGGACAAAAGTCTGTCAAGACATAATTTGTTCTATAAATAATGACTGTTGAGGAAAGTTGGTCATTGAAACTAGTTGACAGAAACAACCTAATGGCATTCCAGATTACAGACTGTAGACATCTACTGTCTACAGTTACTGCACAGAGACTTTAAAACCTCTGGCCAAGACTGCTCACTGATGTTACACATGGCCAAAAAAATTTGAGATGTGAACTGTAGCACAGAGAAAAGCAAAAAGGAAATTGGTAGCCCAGAAAAGAGACTGATTTAATGACTGTATGAATCTAGGACCAATGGTGTGGGATGTTTGCCTGTGCCCCTCTGTGCAGAGCTATTTCCATCTTAAACTGGCCCTCTTTAGCAGGAGAGAGGAGTGCAGTGTCCCCTAAAACTGTTTTGCTTCAGTATTCATAGGACTCAGTAACTGGCCTGTAGCAACCCTCTGAGACACCTGTAGGCACACCACAGACCTGCTCTTCTCTGCTCCTGTGGCACTGCAGCTCAGCCAGCTGCTTCTCTGGCTCTGAGATCCCCAGTGTCCCAGCAGATCCCACCTGACAGCCAGGCAGGAGAGTAGTGGTGTCATGTAGCCAAAATATCAGCCATAAAGGAACAAGGGAAA
This sequence comes from Callipepla californica brunnescens, assembly GCA_023055505.1. Classification (NCBI taxonomy): domain Eukaryota; kingdom Metazoa; phylum Chordata; class Aves; order Galliformes; family Odontophoridae; genus Callipepla; species Callipepla californica. The sequence continues at coordinate 23,119,570 of JALIRH010000005.1, read as the reverse complement.
GGGGTGTGAGTTTGGATCAAAAACCACAAATCTCATGCTCAGTATGGGTAATGTGGTGCATCTAAGTGCAGAGCATACCCAAAGGATTCCAGAGAATCATAGAATCTTTTGAGTTGAAAGGGATCTTTAAAGGTCACCTAGTCTTCCAGCAGCAGTCCACTGCAGAACCAGCAACTGGTAGCAACATTTAAGTTATGATTGAAAATGAGAGATGACATTTTCACTTTGGTGGTGCTTCTTTAGGACATACCTCTGCACCCTTGCTCAGCAAGGGAAAAATGTGAATGTTAGCCATTATTACTGCAGTTCATAAGCTCTACTACACCCAATGGCAAATGATTTTATTTGCAAGAACACATTAGCAATCATGATCAAAATATGGCCAAAGATTACAACAAAAACTAAACTTACTTAATTGCCTATCCATTAGTGCTTGTATATGTTCTCATGATGTACATAAAATAGCAGGGAAGACCATGAAGAAGAACAGTTACAGTGCACAGGCTGGCTCCCCTGAAGGTGATCTGATTCACAGAATCATGAAAAAGACCACTAAGATCACCAAGTCCAACTGTCAGCCCATCCCCACCAGGCTCACTAACCACGTCCCTGTATGGGAACTGTTGAATCATGACCTGAACCACTGACTGATCACCTGAGACAAGCACTGAGTCAGCCACAGGAGCACAGGTGAAGGCAATGTACCTGTGTGACTGGAAGGGGTGGAGTCCGGCTCCACCTCTCCCAGACCTCATTTAAGGGCTGACCACCCTATGGAGTTATCAGTGAACCTTGACCAGATATCTGCAAAAGGTGAGTCTCTCTTTATTTACCAGTTGTCTGTTTACCATCCAGATAAGCCTAGCAAAATATGCTATCTTCCTCACTATATTCTGTGAATACTACTCTTGGGATATTCACCATACACTCCCTCAGTGCCACATCTCCATAGTTTTTGAACACCTCCAGGGATGGTGATGCTGCCACCTCCCTGGGAAGCCTGTTCCAGTGCATTATTCCTTTTTCTGAGAAGAAGTGTTTCTTACTACCCAAGCTGAACCTCCCTGGTGCAACTTAAAGCCATTACCTCTTGTCCTAAGAAAAGCCTGACCTCTGTATTGTCACAACCTCCTTTCAGTCTATTCAGCCAGGTTTTTACCCAGCTGCACACGGAGTGAGAGAGGAAAGAAGGAAGGAAGAGCAGTTGGGGATGGGCAGATAGCTCTGCAGCCCCTGCGCAACAAAACCACCCAGAAGGTTTTGGCTGTTTGCAGTGTGGGTGTAGAAAGGTGAACACGCCCACTTAGAGCACATTAGGAAAAAGTCTAAACCAAGAAAATCCTCAAAGTCAAGATAATATCAAGCTTATAAGTTTTAGAAAGCACTGTAAGTGTGAGATTTCTTCAGCCCCCACACAGGGAGGGGACTGCTGGGGTGCTATGTGGGAAAGTGCTTGGCACTTCCTGCAGCAGAAGGTGCTGAGAGCCGGTGGCTGAGCAGGGTCTGCCGCAGGAGGGGATCGGGTTTGTCAGCAGCTGTAACTGCCTTCCGCTCCTGCCTCTCTACCAGACATCCGAATTCCAGTCACAAAAGGGCAAAGGCATTTTTTCCCCTTCAACAGCCTTATGGGATGCTGGGAGGCTGCCCTGAGGACTGCCAAAGCTTCGCTGCTGCCCTGCAAGCTGCTGGCACCAGGTTCAGCTCATCAGCCTCTCAGTGGTAACTGGAGTAGTGCTGGAAACATCCTGGATCTGCTTCCTCTTCCCGTTATTTCTGTAGCACAGCTGATGCCGTTTGTCATTTGCAGGTAAAAGAGCCAGGGCCCTGCTGTCAGTGGGATGTATTTCTGATGTAATTATGCCCTCCAGACTGTGTTACATATATCTTCACTGTATTTTCTTCCTCCCCTTTCTTTTCCTTAAGGCTTTCTCTTGAAAAGTGTTCTGTTTCCTCATTAAAAAAAAGAAAAAAAAAATCACCACAACCACCAACACAAGTGGAATTTTGATTGAAACAAAACAAACCCCTGATATTCTGAGGTTGCTGTTAGGGCAGTTCCCAAGGTGAGCACCCATCACCTCTCTGCAGAGCCCATGCACAACTGGCCAGCCTCTTGCTGGCCCTACATGCAGCACAGCCATTGCATGGAAAGGAGCTGCAGCATTGCAGCAGAAAACACAGTGTATCAGTGTTCAGTCTTGCAAAGAAATCAGGTCCTGATGCAGTAGAAGGAGGGTAAAACCAGGCAGTGGTATAGTGAACATTTTCTTTAACAAAGCATTGAGCTCATAAAAATATGAGCATTTCTCTATTCACTATGCTGTTTAATAATCATTCTGCATTGCTTTCCTCATTAAATTCAAATGAGTTTTATGCAGTTGCTGTTGTGATGTGAATTTCTTATGGCTTATATCGCATATGTGATTGTTTCCAGGGTGCGTAGCTCCATGAGACAAATTTCTTCTGAAAAGGGTGTTTGGGCTGCCAGGGATTTGATTGGCTGTTAGAGTTGGCTGATGTTTTCAGGAGAGGGAATTATATGAGGGCAGGGAGCAAGAATTGGAGCAAGATTTGGTTTTACGGTTAGGAGTCCCCTTCAGTTTTATTATTAAGTTTACTTCAGTACCAGTTAACTAGAGAATCTTACTGTCACTCTGAGGAGGCAAAACTGTAAAGGTCAAATTCTTCCCAGCTCTGTAACCATGCTGCCAGCTTGCTGCACAGCATTTGCACGTGGGAGGACCATGCTGCGTGCAAATCAATGGAGATGTCATGCCGTGGCAATCAATACATTAAATCAGAGCCTATTATTAAATGAGACCTGGAGTTAGATTCACCTCAATAGGACAGTGGGGTCAGAGTAGTGTGGGTTAACTCATCATGCTCTGTTCAGTAATCAGTATCTATTAAAAAAAAGCAAAGGGAGGGAATGTAAAAAGAGGGTCCTTCCTGCCAGAACTAAATCTTCCAAATGCTTGGGATGGAAAAAAAAGACAGGAATTTTCTGTCATGTGATAGCCTCCGTAATAGATGTTTATTTTAAAATGTTTATTTTACTACAGCTTTTTAGAAGGTGGGAATGCTAAAATTAGCTCTCCTCCCCAAAATCCTCATCAAGTAATCTGCTGTAACAATCTAATGAGAAGTTACATACCCACTGCACATGACTACACCATTTCACAGTTTCACTGCGCCATTTGCATCAGACTTTTGAAGCTCACTAAGACCAGTGAGGCCAGCAGAAATAAAGACAAGAATGAGTATCCTTAGCTCTAAGTCAGGATATTCTGTGCAATTGTTCTTTGTATGGTTTTATACCTATAGACCCAGATCAGATTAGGTCCCTAATTCTGATTTTAGACCCCTAATTTGTCCATGATTCTTGAAAATTATAAGCCTAAATAGCATACTTATTTGGAATTCTGGTCCACAAAGCTGCTTAAAGAGAAGAAAAGGAAAAAAAAAAAGCAAGAAAAGAAACAAGTTAAAAGAAACCTAGCTTTGGACAAAAGTATTATTTATTTATTTTCCGTTTTCAAAAACTAGTTGCTTTGGGTGAGAAGTTTAGTTTCTCCATTGGGATTTCACTACTCAGAATCAAAATATTTCATGTTCTGCCACCCCAAACTGAAGAAAAGCTGAGCCCTGAAGTCCCCTACCCCCAGAAATTGCACTACCCACAAGGCAAGCCTGGAGTAAAGGAGATCCCGAGCAGTGGGCTGTCCCCTGTACTTCATTTTGCATTTCCTGTCCTCACACGTGGCTGATTCCCACATGATCAGAGGGGTCACACAGAGGAAACTGAGCACTAAAATAAGTTTCCTGCCTAACATAGCTCTGCATTAGGGATGCACCTTGTGAACACTAGTTCCACAGCTAGGATGGGCACAAAGTAAAGGAGAGCGTCTTGTTAAATGTTTTAAAATCATATCATCTTCCCAGTGAGAAACTCTCTATCACTTTAATAATATTCCCTGTGCCTCAATTAACTGCTGCAGGCTTTTTCAGAAAATCTCATGAGCAACATTTGTAAAATCTGAGCTTCACGTGCGGGCAATCACAAAGCAAGGAGAAGGGCCGGGGCTTCTTCATGGGGAGAGGCTCTCTTTGACCTGGGTGCAGGTCACAATGCACCCAGTGCAAGGTACTCATCTCCTGAGATACCCTAATCAGCCATGGCCACTTGGCTCCATGTTCCAGAGCCCCTGAGGCTGCCTGGCCTGGCAGGTTGCCTGGTCTCTCTTGAAGAGCAGCTCAGGCACAGATCCCAGCACCTCTGTGGTACACCCCTGTCCTCCATCACTTAACACTACCTCTGCCAGTGCTCTCCATCTGTCTTTATCTCCACTTTCCTACTGAAATTGCCTTTATACATTCAAAAGCAACCAGCGTTCTCAGATACATGTGTGCATGTGGAAAATCTCTCTGCCATATACCTCTGTAGGAATACTTCCTCTCTATTCACTTCAGGATCCCACTCAAAAAGGGCTGCTTGTTTGTTTCACTCCACAGATTTCCTCATTACCTTATCTTACTTTTTTTCTCTTCTTGCCCTCTGCTGCCTCTGCTAGACACCATTGTTTCTTCCCTGGGCATTTCTGAGTGCCGGAATAGAGAAAAAGACACTCCTTCATCTCAACTGCTGCCACAAGAAAAAAATGTTTGTTTGCCAGAGATCTACTCAGTGTTGCTATTGGGAAAGTTACACTTACTAGTACTTTTTTCAGTTCAACATTCTACCTTCTCACGCTTAGAGGGCAGTTAGCAGCCTCTGGACAGGAAAATGTGCAACTTAGGCAAACAAAAATGCTATTAACTTTACAGCTTTGGTATGAATGGGTAACAGTTTGGAAGTAAACGGTCTTCTTTAGTTAATAAAATTCATTTCCTTTTCATTCTTTACTCTCTTTATTCCTCCCCTCACATTTATTTCCTTCTGCATCTTCCTCTTAATTTCCCCTCTTGTATTTTAGTTTTTCTAGATTATTTTTTTCTGAAGATTCCTTCATAAAGGCCACACAGCCATTCACATCTGACTGCTCCTTTAAAAAGAAATGACTTCTGTTCATCCAACACTTGCAGCAGAAAGTAACAGATAAGAACATGCATAATTGGAGCCTGGGCACTCTCCCAACTGGGTTGTGCACACCCGTTCTTGGCCACATGCTGCAGCTCTCTCCTGCCTGGGACATCTGCACCATTTAATGTAGGGTTTTGTGATAAACTGAAGTCCCTCAGAAGACCAAGCTATTAAGTCACGTCCATGTTTAATTTTCATTTAACTCATTTCTCTAGCCAGTCTTTTCTTGTCCTAGATCAGTTCAAAGAGACCGTCTGCATCATCTGGGGTTACCATTGCAGCTGCATAGGCCCCGCTTTCTTTGCCAATTTTTCACTAAGTCTCCTCCCAAGTATCTTGAAGGCTTCCATAAAACTCCACAGTGGTTGAAGCTCCCATTCCCAGGAAAATGCTGTTAAAGCTTGGTTAGCCTGGTGCAATGCTGTAACTTTCTGAAGCTTCTGGAACAGGAAGAACACCCTTTCTACAAGAACAAGGTTTGCTGGGTGAACCAAGGAACTTGTACTGGGTAAATCAAGGGAGGTGTTTGTCATTCTCTTTCCTGAGTAATTGGGTAAATGTTAATAGCAGAGGCTTCAGGGACACTGTAGGGTTGAACACCGGTACAAGTGTAAGGCATCACTCTTTCTCCCCTAATGAATATTTTATTTGAAATGTAGCAGAACCTACAGGAGAGACTTAATAGCTTGGCACAGCATATGTTCACCTGAGATGTATGTCCTGGATTTTAGTTCTCTCTTGAGCTAGGAAGAGCCAGCTGATGACAGGTCTTCTGTCAACCTCTTCTGCCCAAAAGAGGACTCCAAATACTAGCATAGATTTTACAGTCGAAAGACTTCAAGACATTTGCAAAACAAGCAAAGCAAAAATCCACAGGCTATTCTGTATTCCATTAGGCTTTGGTGGTTAGGAGATGAGGGAAATTGCAGAAAGAGGTTATAAATAAAAAGTTCTATAAAACAATTGTTTTACAAGCTCATGATTTTACTGTTATAGCTACAGACACTATAATTGAAAATACTGGTAATTCCTGCCAGCTCCCGGCTATGTCTGCAGTCAGATATTAGTGTCAGCCAAAACCAGAAAACATTTCACAGGCCATTTTGGGATGTCCCACTCTTTACTAAGCAACTGTGGAGCAGGACAGCGTGCCAGCCTGCCTGGCCATCAGAGACTATCACCCTTGTGTGCTTCCCTAAAGGTGTTTGAAGCTTGTGAGTCTCATTCTGTATCAGACCAAGCCAAATGTTGCACCCCTGCCCCCAAATGCTGGTAAAACCTAGAGCTGCCTCCTGTGCAATTGTAGCTGCAGTGCTCTGTCCCATAGGGCAATGCTGAATTTCATTGAGGGAGGTCCGAATATGTTGATAAGTGAAAACATAGAATAGACAAAGAAAACTATGAAAGTAACCACTGAACAAAGCAGAACCATAAGGAATCAATCACAGTTATTCAGTCCATAATTGAGTTCACAATAATAAGCAACAAAGAAGTAATAGAGCTATTAAACAAATCAGCAAAAGTTGTGAGGTCCAATCTTACTGACACATTTAATTTCTTTTCAACTTTTCTCTACTAATATAAAAGATGGGAAAAAAAAGAAGAGCTGAATAGCTTAGTAATTCTGAATACAGAACTGAGGTTAGAAGCTAAGAATTTCCCTCCAAATTGCAGGAGAAAATATGGAGTAGACTATTCTCTGTTCTTCTGGACTGCAAAATGTTAATGATTAGGTCCCTATGGACAAGGCCATTCCATAAGAAAGGCAAAGCTGCAGCTCTGCCCTGCAGCAGAACTCACAGAGAGCTGCTGAACCTTCTAGGATCCCCACAGACCTCAGTAGAGGTTGGGCAAAGGGTTGGCAGGGGGCTAAGGCACGCATGACAGATAAATCTCCAAGGATCAAACTCTTCTTAAAGAGGGGTTGTATTTCTAACAGCCTGCTTCAGTCATCTCCGGCTCCTCTTCACTCATTAGGCTACAGTTGTGAGAATCAGCACAGGTCTGCAGATGATGTGGAGGGAGGGGCTGGAGGAGATGCAAGCACTGGGCACAGAGTCACACTGCTCTTGTCCCTTTTCCATGAAACTTCATGGGGTGCACTGTGACTCACTTTGTTCAAATAATAGTTCTACAGATAGTTAGGAAGAGCATTTGTGCTTCACCACCCACTGAGGTTTATTTTGTGCATTTACATTTTTTGGGGTTTAAGGGGCTTCAGCCTACCAGTACAGACCAGCAGGAAGGCTTTTAGCTGCCTAAACTTACATGGCAAATAATCAGAAGGGAGTTCTCACTGTGATAAGACCGTGACCAGTTTCTGAGTTAGAACTCACTCCTCTGAGATGCCTCAAAATACTGCTATTTAAGACATGGTAGAAATACAGAGTATTTCACAAGTGACCTGGAACCAGAGGGAAAAAACAACAGCAACACCAAAACAAACAAACAAAACAACCCTACAGCAACTGATTTGTGTGCTTTTGTGTTTCCAGACATTTTTAAAAAATCATTTTAACATTGAGTTGTGCCATAAGACCTAAGATCTGCAGCAGGGGACCTGCTATCTATGGAGAAGGGGTAAACTCCACTACAAAAACAACATTCACTGGAAATCTACTTTACCAACTGACTTGACAGCAGTTGCACAAGGGAACTTGAGTTTGCATCTCCCAGAACATTTCTATTTAGCTGGGGCTTTCTCACAGACATAGGCTCCACTGCAGCTGGCTTTGAAGTCCTGTGCACACCTGCACAGATTACAAAGAAGGGAAGGCAGGTCTCTCCACACCCAAACTGTAAATTAACAATGCAACATGTCAAGTTAAGATATGCCCTCCAGCACCCTGTTTTAAAGTCAGACCAATGGTTGACAATCTCCTGATACAGTTAACCCTTTCCCTGGATCTTATACCAGCTTCCAGACTCCTGAAAGATGAAATACACTTACATGATGGTGTGATTTTTTAAAGTAATTTATCAGTTTAAACATGTACCATCTGCTTTAATCCATGGTAGGAACTCTATCATAACCTTCCCCCCCCCCCCCCCCACAATGGAGAAGAAATTTACCAGTGCACTAGCTTGATTTTTTCAAACTGCTTTGTATAGCTGTATGGAGCAGTAGTTTCAGCTTGTGAATGTGACACAGGTTGAAGAGAGCAGCTAGAATTTACCTTTCCATTTCACCTTTTACTCTCTGAAGAATAGTCTGCTGGTGTAGGTCACCACAATTACCATGGGTTTTTTTCTTCCAAGCCTCTCATGAAGCTTTGCTTTTATAGTAGAGAAGTACATCAACAGGCAACAAAAGGAATTTTCACTGAGCTAGGAATAAGTACATTCGCCTAGACTACAATATCTCACAGTTTTATGATTGCAATCCCTTTCTTTCTTCCTCTGCTTTGCCACGGTGTGCCATTAATCATCTCACCATGTGCCATCACTTCATACCTTGTGGAAGCTGACAACTAATTTCTGCACCATCTGTAATGCTGATCTTCTCCTCACCTAGCATCCTCTTGACCCTATCTCATCTTGTTGTTCCTGTATGTATTATGGAACAAGTATATGAGTATAGTAATATATATAAGTATAGCATGACCTCAGCGTGATTTCTGTGGGGCTCAGTCCCAACTACCCACTCTGCACTCCAGCACAACACTTATTTGGTACATACAGCCCAAACCCAGGCCTCACACAAGTTCAGACTTGCAAACATCCTCCCAGTGTGGACACAAGCGGGCGTGCAGGCTCAGGGTAGAGATACAGAAAGTGATGCTGGGGATGGGCATATAGTGCACTGTCTGCTACATGTAGCCACCTCTCTGTCTCTTGCTCTTCCAGGGACTCGGGAAGCCTCCTGCAGTCTGTGGTGCTCCCTAGTAGCTCCCAGAATCCCCCAAGCCTAAGGCAAGAGGCTGGAGGCTTTTAGGTTGGGCTTCCATTTTATAGTAATGAACCAGCGATCCAAGCCACAATCATCCCTCAGGTGGTAACACTGAATAGCAGAGCTCATCCAGAGAGGGACCAGACTTCAAAAGAAAGAGATTTTTTTTTTTTTTGTGCCTATGTCCCACTTAATAGCACAAGACCTGAAATACTCTTGAGCAATGATAAAGATCAGCTAAGTGTCCAACAGTACTACCTTAAAAGTATCACCACTGGACAGGTGTCAAGGACACACAGTTCAACTGCCTGGTGCTAGAAGGCTGTCCACTTGAGACAAGTTCTGCAAAAAGCCATAAGACTAAAGGCTATAAATCCTTTTTTCTTTTTTAGCTTTTAACATTTGTACATTCTTTGACTGTTTGGTGGGAAAGGAAAAAAAAAAAGATTGGGTTTTACTTCATCTTCCTCTTTTGTTCTTTTGTCTCACATATCTCTTGTTTTTTTGCAAGTCCAGAAGGCAGACAACACAACCATGTTTTCCTGAAAGTAGGAATGATTTACTACAGTTAATATTGCTGATTTTCAGAAGTTTCTTGTCTCAGTGGAAAACAAATGTACCTCTGAAAAACATTATTTATTCATGTGCATATATTAAGTGATTAAGTATCTAAATCTGAGAACTTTGGTGGTTACTCTTGAGCTGCATCAAGGGAAATTAAATATCCCAGAAGACAAGCAAAAAAGAAGAAAGAAGATTAAGGAATGGCAACCACCAGAGACTTTTAAAATATGTGAAGAGGAAAAAAAGAGTTAGACCTGGCATCTTCAGCTGACAGCTGAACTTTACCTTCCATTCAAAGAGCACCAGATAGCAAAAGTAAACCATCAAATTGCTCAGTGCATGTAAGAGAAGGAATAAGGAAAAGAGAGAATTGATTGATATGAGAGATGTGAAGAAGGTGCATTGCAATAAAGGATCCCTTCACAAAGATCTTGAATTCCATACTGCTCTTCTGTGTAAGGAGCTCTGAATTCACGTGTAGGTTTTTGTTGCTTTCTTGTACAGTTATGCAGCAAAGTTAACTGGAATAGTCAATGTTGTACCATTTTGTAGCATGCCAAAATGTTATTATTTACAGGGAGCAGATAATTTAGGGAAATATAAATAGATTTTTTTCAAAAAAAAACCACAAGTGGGCAGTGTCCTGGGGCAATCTGAGCCATAGCCCATGTGTAGGGTAACATTCCAGGCACTCTATCTCCTCTTCTCCTGCTGCAGTACTGAAAATGGCTACGTTCACATGCCCACAGTGTGAGAATGAAAGGAAAAGAGTCAGGACAAGGAACATTAGGTATGAAAAGGCAGTAACATTAGGCATGAAAAGGCAGTAACATTAGGCATGAAAAGGCAGTAAGATTAGGTATGAAAAGGCAGTAACATTAGGCATGAAAAGGCAGTAAGACAATAATTTGTCACCTAGTGAAATCACTAAAATTTAGGGCAACAGAGCATCCCAATAAGCTATCTCCAGAATGCCAGGATGGGGGATCTAATTCCAGATGGTTCCGGAGGATCAAAGACATCAATTTCCCTTTATAGAGTGTTAAATGGATTTTTAGCTTAAAAAAAAAAAAGCTAAAGAAGAGTCCATCTTCAACCTGACTACAGATCATATAAGGATGTAAACATAGATTCAAAACCATATTTAAGATTAATGTATGTTTGTATGTATGAACAATAGGAGAGAATACACACAATCAGCACCACTCAAATTCTCTTCTTGATCCAAAAATTCCTTCAGATTCTTTAGGAGTAACTACTTTAGAATGTCAGCATCTGACTTCAACTATATTCCCTCTTTTCTGCTTCTCCACTCTTTGCTTTTATCTCAAGAAGCTTCTGTTAACAGTATCTCAAGAACCCGCATACTCAAACCTCCTCAGTAAGAGAATGTAGTGCCTTACTGGAATAAGCACAATACTGAAAAGACTGACTGCCCTGGTATTGATTTTCTCACATTAACAGTAACACAGAAAGTGCAACAAACATGTGAAAAAGGATTGCTTTCATTTCAAAGGAAAGGGCAACTTGATCTAACCTGGAAACAGACTGAAAGTAGTGCAAGGGAGTGTCACGTTGATTACAAATCACTGGTTTCATAGACTCCAGCTCAGCTGAATGAAAAAAAAAAACTACTGTCTGATAGTATGGGGAATTTGAACTTTTCCTGGAGCTAATCTTAAAGGTCAGAGTATCTATATACTTAGTAGAGGGATATCTCATTAATTCTGTAAATTAATGACACATAATTTGATAGAAGTATACTTACCTGCCCTTGTAGGCCATAGCAAGTAAGGGGTAGGAGTTCCTATTGTTGAAAGTTCAAGCTCCTTTTCAGTGAATGTAACTGAGCTGATATCACAGAGATGTGAAACCAACCAGCTTTTATAGAGCTGCTGCTCAGAGGAGAATGATACACAGACTGTGCTGGGATGAGCAGGCTCCTGAACCTCCTCATTTCCACTTTCATTCAGCAGCCAAATTTCCACTCCCTCTGTCACGTCCACATCTAAACCATCAGTTGTTTTAAAAACCATTCCTACTACAGGGACCCTTAGGTAACTATTGGGATATGTCCTCCCTCCAAAAATTCTCCACACTGTGCTTTAGAGCAGAGCTGTCACTGGTCAAACCTCATTTAGCTGCCTCCAGATAACTCATTTCAACCACCTCATTTCAGTCAGCGATGAGGGCACAGTGGAGCTTCTCATCCCTTCCTTTATATCCCAGCAGAATTACACTTCTGATCGCTTTATTTGTCTACAAACCTGCCCGATCATGGAGCCAGGAAGTGTTGAGTGAGCACAGAAAGGGTTAATATTCAGGGTCTTCTCATTAGTCAATAATAATGCAGAGGGCCTGGGTGCCCTGGTAAATATCAGGACTTAACAGTCCAAAGACTGTACAAATAGTAAGGGACAGTGCATGCCTGTCAAGCCTGAAATCTAAATATACAGAGCAAACGTAGGCTGAGCTCCTGTCTCCACTTGGCAGGTGAGAGTAGATGTCACCTCCCCTCTCCCCACGTCTATGCTGTCTCGCCTCTGCTGTAGAGAAGTGGGGCCCTGAATCCCTGCCCTGGACACAGCTGGCCTGGGGCACGAGGGGAACTGCAGGTGCAGTACCACCTCAAATGTGGTGAGCTGCCCTAGGAGCCTCCTCACAGGGCTATCTGCAGGGACTTCTCCTGCTGATACATGACATGATTCACACTCTGCACTTGCATGACGTGTCACACACCCTTGAACTCACCCATGTTGTGTTTAACACTGGAAGCAGTCCAGCTTCCTCAGGTCCACGTGTCACCAGAGGTGGTAAGCTCCCCTAACTGGTTCCTTACCACAGCACCACACATGGGGTCACACTCAAGCCTGGCCTCACAAGTGACTTTCACATGTCCTTCCCCATTCTTTCAGGGCTGGACCAAGTGGACCAGCTGCATCACAATTAAGTCTGGCCACAACCAGTGCGATCTTTTTTGCCAGACAGTGACAAGTCAGAAAATTCAACAAAAGAGAAACTGCCGTCATAAAAATGAAACGACTGAGAAACAGAACCAAGCTGAAAGCATTTACCTGTGGGGACTTGGCAGTACTCTTGAGCCCTGAGGGCAGACACATATCAGTTGCTCTGAAGATAGATCAGGATGCAAACTTAAATTGCTGAATAATTAGGGTTATCCAAGTATAACTTCAGTATTTCTACTGCTGACAGTAGAGATGCCCCTAAAGACAGAAAATTAAATTAACAGTCAGGCTGCCATAACTCTTTCTCAGGGATTTCCCAGATGGAAATACATGTGAATGAGCTCCAGAGGCCACATGTTGTAAATGCCACATTTCAGGAAGCATCCAGACCAACTGCACAAGCTCTGAACAAAAGATCTGTGGGCGTTCAGTAAATCTGAGAGCTTGGGAATATGCTTACTGTGAATGCATGACTCCATTGAATACTGTGAGCATGGCAAATCCAGAATTCTGGATGTTTCAAATGGATAAATTCACATAAGCAGAACAACAATGTCTGAAATCACCAGGGCTTGTAGGGTGGCTGTGCACATGCTGGATAGCTAATCTATGTACACAGGATTGCTGAGGTTTGCAGAAACTTCAGGGTCCCTATAGTCCAATCCCTGCTTAAGTGGGGACTTCCACAGCAGGTTGCCCATGACCATTTCCAGAGGGTGCTGATCTCCAAGGATCTACACATACACGATGTAGAAACATAAACATTAGGGTGGTGAGGTACTGGAACAGGTTGCCCGGAGAAGTTTGTGGATGCCTAGAGAGGTTCAAGGTTGGATGGGGCCCTGGGCAGCCTGATCTAGTGGGTAGCAACCCTGCCCATGGCAGGAGGTTTGGAACTAGATGATCTTTAAGATTCCTTCCAACAGAAGATATTCTGTGATTCCGTGAGTCTGGATTCCCAGATTTGGGATGAGGCAGCTCAGTCAGGGATCTACCACGAAGTTGCTCTCTGGGGCTGCCCAACAGCCCAAAATCCCAGAGTAGGGTAAAACCCTGAGGCCCTGCCTGCACAGCACATCTGCAAGGACATCTCCAGGATCACCCAGATGCGTGGGGCTCTGTGCTAACAGCAGTGTCAACAACAAGCGCTTGCTTTTGGCTGCTTCGCTTTTGGCAGACAAACACTTTTTCTTACAGAGCCTGTGCCTGGTGCCATTATTCAAAAGGTTGTGCTTGTTTACACTAGCCCATCAACAATCAGATGAGGAGCCCTGTAAGGCTAATTCTATGCTATGTGTTATGTCATTTTACAGACTGTTGTGTGTTTATAATCTTTAAGGGAAAAATGCAGCAAGTTACACATAAATGAGATATGGTTTAGTGCTACAGCATCCACAGAGAACAGAGAAGAGGCAAATAACCCAGGCAGACCCTCCTCTTGGCTCTTTTGCAGTAAAGGAGGCAGCCACAGTGGCAAGGCAGGTGCTGCCTGCTGAGTCTGCAGTGTTGCTTTGCTGTTTCAGTGTTTCATTAGCACAGCCACCAGTAGACAGGTGCTGCTCAGCCCAGGACGGCTCAGAGCAACACATGGCACTACCTGTGGCACCTGTGGCCCAGCCTTCCCCTCCTGAGGACCCAGGGCTGGCTCCCTGCCCTGTGCAGGTGCTGCCTGGTAGCCCCAGGCCTGCATAGGCCCAGCTGGGGAATTAACCAAGAATGAGAGAAGGGAGATCCAAGAAAGACAGGGTAATAACTAGGGAAGTAAAGCTCACTTAGCCTATGGCCAAACTTCTGAAACAATGTGATTTCCTAAGGAGCATCCCACATAACACCGCAACATCAGTCCATATACAAATACACAAACAGGCAATACAGTGCAACTTATGATGATCACAGGCAGTACAGTGCAACTTATGATGATCAACAAGAGCAACAGCTTAGCAGAATTTTTAGAAGGACATGAACCTGTCTTGAACAATGAGGGATCCAGAACTGGATTACACAAGGGCTTTTTATAAGACAGTGGAAAGCTATGCACTCACCCTCCACCACAAGACAAACCATCAGTGACAGAGATGGCAAAGTACTTTTTCCAAGAGCAGCATCAGATGGAAAAGTCACATTCACTGCATGCTATCCCTGCAGGCAGGGACAGGAAGTGTTTCAAAACCAGATGTGGCTACTGAAATACCCACACCTCTTAATGCTATCTTCAGCTGCTTCAGTGGATGAGCAGGATCTAAGCTAAGCTTGCCTGCTGGAGAAACCACCCTGCCCTCCATCCTTCCTTCCAGACCAGAGATACCTCCTGGGATTAGGTCACCACTCTGCGTAGGCTGCAGAGCTGGGTTGCCAGCCATGGGTGGATATGTGATTAGTCACATTTACATGTATAAAACATCAGCTCTACAAACACCCTAGGGCATGGCTATGAATGCTCAGAGTGTAAATATGAAAAAGAGGTTCAATAAGCAGAAAAGCAGCAATGCAGGTGAAGCACCCCTAAAAGCAGGTCAGAACTACTCCCAGAAGGTTGGCTAAGATGGCTTCTCACTCAATTTACTTCGTAATGTGTTTCGTTATTGAATGCTTCTTTCAATTTTATTTGTGTTGCTTTGCTGGTACACTATCTGCTCAAAAGACATCACTAAAGAGAAAAAAAATGAAGTTGAAAAAGTCCAACATGTGTGAATTCATGTCTCAGAAGACTCTAAGCTCCAACGTGAGCATTTAAATCAAAGGGACTTCATGTACTGTGACCACAGAGAAAACTTGTTCCACCACCTACCTTGGTGTATACAGGCTGTCATTCTGACTTTACAAAATTCTCTTTGGTGATAAAACACTGCTGTCACCACAGAGTAGTAACAAGGACCTCCAGATACAGAGGGTAAAATTTGAAGCCAGTCTCAGAGAAATGTAACAAAGTACCAGCAGCCAATGATGTCTGAAAATATACTATAAACCTGTTTTAAACTTTTTCATAGCAAAAACAACAACAACAACAACAACAACAAAGAATCTATTTTAAAGGTTCATACTCATGCTTTTCCTTACTTAGGCAAAATTAATCGCTAAAGAGTCAATTTTGCTGTGTAAACCATGCATGAGATATGAAGCTCTTGTTCAGCTGACTCCTAACCAGCCTTCAAGGGAGAAACTGTGGCCCTTCTTCCTCTTGCAGAACTGGGAACAAATAAGGTGCTGTGGCAGCAGCTCTTCAAGGGAAAATCTTAGGGAATCCAAAAAGAAGTCCAGAATAAAGAAGGCTTCAGATGGCTTTTTGGACACAGGACTGGGAATTTTCAGTTGTCTGGTCTTTTTTCTGTAACCCCACCTGTACCCATATGCTTCTCTTCACCATGAGCACAGCCCTGACAGCTCCTCCACAGCCACCAATAGATACCCTGCACCTGTCCCCAGGCTCTAGGCCCACTGGAAACAGCAGTGATGGAGCTGGCCACACGTGCACACTGCCATGTAACCATGCAATCACATTTTTTTTAATTCCAGATCTGGTGCAACCCAATTTACCCGATTACATCACTTTTGTTCATGTTCAATGTTCATTGTGAAACCATCTCAAAACAGGAAAAACTAGATAACTAGGGAACAGCTGTTCTCCGGAGATTGCCACAGATGACACCTGTGAGACATCAGTGATTTATGCTTCATTTGAGTTACAGTCAAGAGATTAGATCAACTTCACAGAATTTCCTCAAGATATCCTAAGCATACCACCATTTTTTACAGCTTTGCAGTACAAGGCATAAAAATATGTATTTGTATGCATTCATGAAAAGCACTCTGAGAATTCAAAGCGAGACACACGATAAAGACACCCCACCACCATTGGGGAAATCACAAATAACAAGATTTTAAAAAAGAAACCACAAGACAAAAATTTTGTAAGAAATTGTCTGTACAACATAAGACTTAAAGGGAATTCACAGAAGCGATGGGCACAGCTGTTAAATTATGTAGATATGGTTAAAACCAGCAGTCTCAAAGATAAAGGAAGATGATGCTAAAACTCCTCCTGCTGTTACCAAAAGAAAAATAAGAATGTAAGCAAGCCTCTTTTCAGCAACTCTGATCCTAACCTGGGGCTATCCCTTAGATCATTTCTGTCCTCAAACCATTATCTCCCCACAGCAGCAGTACAAATCTGGCCCTGGTATCTCTGTTCTTCATTTCACTCATCCAAATACTCTCCCTCCCTTCCTTTCTTCCTGGGTTGCATTGGCAGGTGTAGTGGGGAGGGCAGTAAATTGCATTCCTGCCTGCAGGGATACATTATTAGCACATAGTAGATGATGGACATTTTATAGATCACTAAGGATTGACAGTAGTACATGGTGGAGTGTTTTCATACAGCTTTTATTAAATGGGCTTTCTGACAGGATACAGTATTCTTATACAAGGAGGGTATTTGCTCTGTCTCTATGTACAACACTAACAAACAAACAAAAAAAAAAACAACAAAAAAAAAACAAGGCAATGCCAGCAGGAAGGTCATTGTTGAAACACATTTCTAATTCCCCGAAGAGTCATGTTTTGATGTTGTTTAAGCAGATATATTGGTAGAATTAGAACTGTTTTGAAACCACACCTAGCAACAGCTCAAGAATTAGTATGTTGAGCAAAAGCTTCATCCACTCTAAGGGCACAATTTCTCTAAATTTCTCACAATTTCTCAGTAAGAAAAAGTTTTGAAGTAAAATTGAGTTGTTTGTTATACAGATAGATGAAGATTGCTGCTCTTTCTCTTTAGCTAGTGTACTGACCTCAGGCGACCCCAGAAAATGTCAGCTGAGAACTGCAGACAGCAAACCACTAAAGCTCTGTCCTGTTCAGTGACAGTCCCATTGATTCCTGTGGTGCATCTGAAAAGCTTTGCTGCAAATAGTCACGTGCAACATCACTCTAGGATTCCTTTTTTAAGTATAGAATCTGAAACAATTCTCAGTGCCACCAACAGGGCAGACCAGCCTAGGTTTTGCCTTGGTTTTCTTTTTCTTCAGCATGACTAAGGAAAACCTTTTGCATTGTTTCAAGTGCTTTTCAGGCAGAAGGTTTGATCCATAAATAATATCTTATTTTGTGATCCTAATGCTTCAAAAATGTTAAGCTACCTCATAGCTCAACCTAATCAAAGAGATGCCACTGAGACTTCAGTGCACACTGAGACTTCATTAGTGCAGTGCAGATTATTTTTGGTACCTTTCTAGTCTAAGAGACAGCTCTTTTGGTGTATATTGAACATTACTGTCCTTACTCTGTGTGGAGAAGCAAATGGGTCTGTTGCAGGGAGACTTTTGATTATTTTTGTCCAAATAGACTGCAGAAACCTCATTCTCTTAATAAGGACTGAGCCATGTCTTGGATTTTCTGCTATTTTTCTGCTACTAATGACAAGTCTCACATGAAGTTAATCATTCTCCAGCAGTGTAACTCAGAGCATGGCCTGCAATCCCAAGGGAGATCTTCAGAGTTCAAAAGAGGTTATGTAACATTACATAAAAGAAAGTCACATCAGTTCTCCCAGGCAGAGTTGTGCTTATAGGCTACCAGTATTTGCACTAGCTGAGGAACTATGATCTTCCTCTCACTGTTTTTAATTGGCTGGCACTAGTTAGGTCCCTTCAGCACATGGACATGATTGTTTATACTTGCAAGCAGTAATGACCAGCAATTCTCATTGCCCCCATCCTAAAGGGACTGACCTGCTGTTAATTGCAGGAGGGTGTAGAAAAGATAAATCTTTGGGGGATGCATTTTCAGAAATCCTTTGTCTCACACTCAGTAGGGAATAGATGGCAAGTGGTTTCCCCATTGTTGAAGAGGCAAATAACATATGGGTTCAATATTATGAAACAAAGGTAGAAAGGGCTGAGTATTCAACTGGCCTCCACACTTGTAGAACTCTCATTTCACTGTATGAGCTAGGAAGGAGGTAAACTAATAAATATGGAGTTAGTCAAAAGGGAGATTCAACACCCATTAAAATCAAGATGTTGAGAACAAAATTAGTCATGAAGACAAAGGACACCAAGACAAAAAAAAAATTGCCTTATTATCAGCATCAAGAAGGGGAGAACAGAAAACTGAGACTGGATTTACACAGCTACAAGCAATGTGCCAATGTTACAGAGCCCAGCATGATGAGTCTTGGATCTGCATAGGCACAGGGAACAGAGGAGATGGTACTACATGTCATGTAAGGTCTATCACTACTTTGTGTAGCTCAGCAGTCTCTCACAGCTCAAGCCTGGCAGAGCCCTGTTGATTATGCTTGTGTGTTAAATCCAGCCACCACAGACTCCTCCTGCAATCAAGGCGCTCTCTTTGCAGATCTGATAAAGGTTCACCCCCTACAATTTATCTTTGCATTGCCCTTGATCAAGAAAATTATCTTGAAACATATTAATTCACTTTGTCACAGATGAAATTCAAGATGAGTGAGCAGGTGGTCTGTTTTGAAGACTATAAAATCAAATCAATTAGCTAGGTGACTAGATCCATAATCAGCAATTTGTCATGCCAGAGCAGAAGACTGCATCACACAGAACTTCAATCTGGATGAAGCATGTTGGATGTCTTCTGTTTCCACTAAAAAATACAAAAGTACATGTAATCATTTCCTAATTAGAAAAGGAAACGTATCCAAAATAAGGTACAACTCTATGAGAACTTAACCAAAGAGAGTTTGATAATAAGACTATATTTCTGGCACAATGAATTGTATGCCACACATTTCATTTCAAGACAATGAACTTCAATCCCTTAGTATACTGAGCTGATGATTTTAAAGGATAAATATTACAAAGTAAAAAATGGTTATGGGCTATATAAAATAAGATATAAATAAGAATTTAAACAAAAATATATGAATGGTTACTATGAATTTCTGAAAAACCATAGTAGATATTCAGTGAGTTACTGCCCCAAAATGGCAAGGGCAACCATTCCTTCCCCTATGAAGGTATGTGCAGACTTTAAAGAAACTGTTTTGAAGGAAGAAGCAGGATGATAATAATTATTACCAACCAGACAATGCAGACTGATAGAGAAATGAAAGCACAATAACAAAAACAAAAAGAAAAAAAAAGTAAGTTTTTAAAACATGTTATGAAGAAGAAAATTCTTAATGAATAGATTCTACAATTCCTCTATAATGGAATGAAAATGATAAATGTATCAGTAATTATATGCAAAAGGTAAAAGTGTTAACTACATCTTTCCATGCTGTACTGGGAATGATACCAATTGGTATGTAGTCACATAAAGTGGTGATGAAAGGTGAAGCGTTGAAGATCTATCAGTCTTACTGTTTGGCAGAACAACAGAATCCAAGCGCCAAACTCTCATTTGTATCTCAAAATCTCATGAATTAATTCAAAGATTCAAAGATTATGAACCTGTTGTGATCATTTAACTGCCCACCTACATAGCATAGGCCATCAGACTTGTGTGAACCCCTTCTCTGAACTACAGAAAGTCTACTAGGAAAACACCAGCTTAAGACTTGGAACTGTGAAACTGGGAGCTTCCTTCTTGTCAGAGCTTGTTTTGATTCAGCTTCTGTCCATTGTATCCTCCAATCATTCAGCTACACTGAAGAATTCATTACAGGAGAATACTCTCAATAGCACTGTTCACAAACAACAGGCAAGTAGGGACTTCATGTTGTCCCCAGTAAAGTATGAACATTATAAAGGACATTTTGCCATTCTTCAGGACTTCTTTTGCACCCTAGCTAACATGATCACATTTTTGTCCTGTGAATACTGAATGACAGTAATTACTAAGCCAGTGCTAAACACAAAATCAACAGCAGTGTCTGAATGAGAAAACTAAACACAGGCACAAGTGTGGGCACACATTTGCTCATCTCTCTTTCCACTTACATCATCTGCCAGTGCAGACAGTGGACTGACAGAGTACATTTGGGGAATATGTGAACCGGGTCTCTGCCAGGCTATATCCGAGCATGGTTTGAGTCACAGCATGGGGCAAGATTGCTTAAACAAACAGTATGGATGGGGCTACTACATTTGCAGGAGTCTAGGTGTATGGAGGGAAGCTGTTCTATTCCATCTCCCCTCACAGGTAGAGAATTTAAACTGGCCTATATTACTGGTTAGCAAAGACATAGCCTCTATAAAATTTTCTAACCAGTTTTTCCATATTTTTAACTTTAGGGGCCAGAAAAGTGCATTTTTCAGTGACCCTCACTGGGAACTTGTGCTGAGACAGTTATTCATCCTGCTTACCATGTTCCTCCAAACATCCCTCTTCCCCAGCATGAATTTGTTAACTCCATCTGTATGACCTAAGATTTTTGTTCTCACTCCAATGGCCTTATATTAGATTCTGTTAAAACAGTCCAAGGTCAGTTGAATTATAATCATGATGTTCCTCGTTTAACACTCACTAGTTTCTTCAGCATTAATGTCCTCTGCAAACTCCACTTTCTCCAGCGAAAGAAAGAACTGAAAGAAAATATTTCTCAAAGAATTTTTTACAAAATAAATGTATGTATTTTTATAAAATGTATCTTTTTAAGGAAGAGGAACTTTCACACTAAAGAAGAGATTGCGCAGCCTCTACCCGTGGAGACTTCCCAAACTCAGCTGGACAACACCAGAGCAAGTTGATCTGCCTTTGAAGTTGCCACAGCTTTGAGCAAGGGACTAAACTACATGACCTGCAGAAGTGCCTTCCAACAGAATGATTCCATGATGATTCTCCATTTGTACTTCAAGACCTGTCAGTCAGACAGCTTTCAATCAGTGTAACTTGTGCCACGTTAATTTCATACTGTTTGGCTTTCTTTAATTGCACTCTCCTGACGCTGGGTCAAGTGCTTTTTGTCATATCTATCGCTCTTAGTTAACTAACTTACCATCTTATCAGAAAAGGCGGAAAGTAAGTTTTACAATCTAAATTTCACATACAGTAATGTTGACTGGTGTTAATTATGTTTCTCCTTTAATTTGCTTTTATTCTAGTGCTGCATCAGCTGTTCTGTCCTCTACCAGGATTCGTAATAGGCATCGCTGTATCCACCTTCAGTTATCATGGATTCCCAGCTCTTCCACTGAGTTTCAGGAGTTACTGAACATCAGCAGAAGAAGCTCAGGCATTCTCCAGATGACACCACTGAAACATTAGGATCCAACTTATCTGGACGGCCTGATATGAACATTAACGTCTCCATAAGTTTCTAAAGGAAGTTGAGCATCCCAAGCTGGCAACGGGAGTGCCACTCTTCTACTTCTTTCCAAACCAAACGCACACTGAACCGCGTTACCCGCCCTGAGCTGTTGGCAGCTTTCAGGGCACAGCCAGCGAGCAGCCCATCCCGCTGCCTGCTTTGCGGGCGGTGGAGCCCTGGAAAGACGGCCTCAATGCCGCCTGCCGCTGCCACCGCGGGCAGGCCGGGCGGAGCGCGGCTCTGAGGGCGCTGGCTCGGGCTGCGGGTCCCACCCTGCCGCGCCGCGGCCGCCCTCGCCCTTCCCGGCCTCCTGCTTGGGAGCAGCCGCCCCGTCCCAGTCTCTCCCTCGGGGCTCGTTGGCCCGGCTCCTCCCTGTCTCTGCCACCGCGTCCCGAGGGCTGCAGCAGCCCAGCCCTTTCCCCTGCTGGCCCTGGTTCCCCCACGTAGGCAACAAAGGCATTTCAGCTTCCTCTCCCTCCCGTGGGGGAGCACCGGCGCAACTGGGATGCTTTTTGCACTTCGTGCAGATGAAAGATCTTGTTGACTGATTGTATGCAGTTCACAACAGCATCAAAAAGTTCTGTTTATTACACGTTGCCCAAATCCTGTCTGTTCTGCTGGACAATCCATTAGCATAGATTCCAAGAGATTCCCACTTTTTGCCTTCCCGCTCTCTTTTTGAGGCAGCAAGACACTAGCATTTTTTCACCATGCACTTAAATACAATTTGTATTTGTCAATACCTGTGGCACACCCAGAGGCAACAGCCAACACCCCTCTTTCCACTTACATCATCTGCCAGTGCAGACAGTGGACTGACATTCCCAAAATATCACAGACTGGCAAACTTAATACTGCTGCTGAGAAAGTACAACAGACACTTCTACATTTAATGTAGCAGTAAAGAGAAGACAAACCCTTTTTGCCATTCTTTTTTTTTTTCTTTTTTCTTTCTTTTCCCAAAATGGCTGGTTACTTTTGAAAGGAAGTTTAGTAGCTAGCATGGCGTTTTGGTAATGCACATTAAAAATGACAGTCATCATTCCTCTTCCGAACTTGTGTGAAAACTTGTAACTATGTCACTACTAGTTGCAAAATCTGCCTTAATTTTTCACCCTGTCAATCCCATGGGCTTCCCTATGGCACTTTGTGATCTGCCTTCTGATCTCCAGCCAGTCAGTGCATTTAGAATTCCAGATATCACCCACAGTAAAATTAAGGGATGTTTCACATCAGCAGGCATCAGCATCCACCAGCTGTTGCTTCCTGAGAAAGAAAGCCTACCCGAACCAATCATTCTATCCTAATTTTAGTCAGCATTTAGAGCACAAAGCTGTCCAAAACACTGCTCTTAGATTCTCCCGGGATGCTGAAGTTCATGATTAACATATAAGGAGGAAGCCATGGCCAGTCTTTCTTCCCTGCTCTATGTGTACCACCAAAGTTTTGGTGCTTTTAGTACTAAGTTCCTTTCACCTGATATGTCTTTCACAAAGAGTATTTAAAATGCACGATGAATACAAGGAGGATGAGCACCATTCACAGCCCCTGCAGCTATGGCTCGCTTAATAAATCATTGCTTTTGGCACTGGGACAAAAATCCTCCCCTCCCTGTGAGAGAGATACCCAGCCACTCTTATCTCCCATCTCACTAGGTTTCTCTGCCATGGTAGAAATCTTGGGGCTGTAAGGTAGCCCCTCATTTGCAAAGGACTGTCTTCAGGAGCAGAAATGCTGAAGTTTCACGTAAAATTTCATCCTTATGATACTGTGTGGAGCAACATTTGCAGTCCAACAGTATCGCTGCTTCTGACAAATGTGGAATGATCAAAAGATTATGGGACAAGCTTGGTAATTAGGCAACCTCCAGTGAGTAAGTGGCCACATAAACTTATTATCCACAACCCTATCCTGCAAGAACTTCAACATATCCTGAAAGAGCCGATCAGGTCCTGCTGACATCAGGTTATGTCAATATCACCATAAATGTGGAACAAAAAGAAAGGCACAGTAGGTTTATGAAGGCAAATTGAAGCAGAGTTACAATCCAGGCATAGGAAATTGCATATTTTGGGCCCCCTCCAAAAAATAAAAGATAATCACTGTTTGAAATGGTTCTCCAGAGAGAAAAAGGAGACAGATGGTCCTGATTCAGATGTGAGCATGGGACCTGAGAACTTCCCTCTGCTTTTAAGACAACCTCTGTGGCTTAGGCAAAACCGTGGGATAAATATGTAAAAGGTTTCCTTCTGTCCTTTGGTATGTAGGTCTGCACTGCCTGTCACACTCCCCATGCTTCTCATTTGGCCCATAAGGGGAATGAGATGCTCCTGAAACAAGGGTACAAGAAGCTGGACACAAGTTAGGAAATGCCAGGAGGGGATTGAATACTCAGCCAGGCTTCTCCTAATGTGGGCTTCCAAAGAAGAACTAATGCCTGAGTGCAGACTGCAGGGAGATCCTTCCTCTAAACATGAGCAAGCCAATCCAGGTCAACAGGAAAAGGAGGAGGAGGATGTGGCAGCAGAAATGCCACCCATTAGCCCAGGGGCAAGGGAACTCACGTGGGAGATAGGAGATTCAGGTTTGGATGCTGCTGTCTCTTCCGGTACATAGCAGGGAATTAAATGTAGAGTTTCTGTCTCCCGAACATGCTCTAAATGCAAGTCATCTCCCACTGGGGTTCCTCAATGTCAGCTTTATTAGTTTGGATATTGTTTTTAAATACTCGTTTGTTTGGAGAAGAACACCATGTTTTCATTCCCTGGTGCTGGAGCAGTGAGCTGGTATGAATGTTCCAGTCCTCATCTAGTCAACATTAAAGTACCTTCACAAACTGAAACAGTAGAGATCCACTGCAGAATATCTTCTAGTTTGTTGAGCTGGGCACTTTAAGCAGGACAACAGGCTTTAGACACAGCAAAAAAGGGTCAGGATCTGAATTTCTACTATCTCCATGCAACAGTCACTAGGCTTGGAGCACACAGAAGCAAGGACATTGCTTCTCGTGCTTCAGGACAGCTGCAGTGCAGAAGGTGTGCTCTAAGAGACAACACGTTTCAGGTGACATGAAGAGATCTGGAGCTGTTAATGCCTGCATGAAGCGAGTATCAGCAGCTCAGAGGCATTAGCAACGGAGGGAAGGTTGTGTGCATGCCCACTGCAAAATGCAGGTGCTTTATGGCCATGCCTTTTGTCATCACCAGCACCGTGGACATCAGGTGCCTTCCAGGTAACCAGTCCTTGGGCTGGGGGTTCTGTCGATCTCAGTAATATGCAAATATCAGGTTAGCCTTAACATTAATCCAGCCCTCAGTATTCAGTCTGCACCTACACTGTGATAGCATCACACAGATGGGGCTCCAGGCCACGCTCACCTCCCATCCACTTCACTGACTTGCAGAAGCACATTCAGGGCTGGATGCAGGGTAGCCCAGCTGGTGTTTAGGGGAGTGAACTTCACATGCACCCAGCACATCATGGGCATGCTTACTTATGTGCTGTGCAAACAGGTCCTGGGACTGTGAAGCTTCTGTTTGGCCCATTTGCCCTTGCAGTCATTTCCTATGACCTTCATAATCACTACTGCAATCACTAAAGTTGGGGGTACTTCAGAAGAGGCAGGAAAGCTAATCTGACAAAGTGAAGGATATAAGCTTTTCCCTAGAAATACTCCCGAGGCACACAGAATAGAGAATATGAAGGAAGAAAAACGAGTGATAACATCACTGCCAAATCCCAGCAGACCAGGGTCATGAGTCAGGCCTCAAAGAATCATAAGATTTAAAAACAAAATGACATTTTTGTTCTTTCTAGTCGCCATCTGATTTTTCAATCCTTAGGGCTTATATGCGAGCTATTCCTCTCATAGGAAAATTAGATTAGGTTTTGCCATAATCATTTCTCTTCAGAATATGCAGTAGTAACAAATGCTCTGAAGAGGGCCAAGCTCCAAATGAAACCACCAGACCCGACAAGTCTATTAGACAGAGGGCTGGAGAGAGAAAGAAAACTAGGAAAAACAAAGAGCAGAGTTGGATATGTCAGAGAAAAAGGCTGTGCACACCTCTTCAGGCCTTTCCTCAAGGCAGAAAGAGAGAGGAATTTGGAACATAAATCAGGGAATATGACGATAGTCAAATCTCTTGGGAGAAAATGAAATTTTCTTCAGCTCACCTTTCACCCCAAAGAGGCTGCAGCAAATGCTGAATTTTGACATGCAACTTAAATGTTGAATTTTCACTAAATTAAAACTCAGATGTATAGTATGGGTAATCAGTGGCATGGTTAATTTGGTGACTTCCACAATCTGTTCTACTGTGAAACTTGAAGTGTTCCATTTTTGTTTAGATTGCAAGTCTGAATGGAATAGCAAAACAAACATCTGAATGTTTGCAAACATTGTGCTACTTTTTTAATCAGTTAGGGTTCTATTAGGAGAAGAAATATATTTGAGTGAGTGTGCTAAGGTTTTTATAGCTTGTTAACACCTAATGCACGCAGATGAGGCTGATGTGGGAAAATGTCAAGAGTCATTCACTTTGTCTTCCCTGAAATACCAGCTATGC
The DNA here is from genome assembly GCA_023055505.1 of Callipepla californica brunnescens. NCBI lineage: Eukaryota > Metazoa > Chordata > Aves > Galliformes > Odontophoridae > Callipepla > Callipepla californica. The sequence continues at coordinate 23,093,283 of JALIRH010000005.1, read as the reverse complement.
CTATGCTGTTGCTCTGTCCATGCATGTCAAAGACCTCTGCTGTTGTCTAGGAGGCCCTGCAGACCATGTGGCCGAGGTACAGAGCTAAGAATTTTTATGAACTTGGGCAATCAGAATGGAGTTGATGGCTGACAGTAAGCAATATAAAGAGGTTTTCATGTTCATGTTTACAGTGTTGCAAGTAGGTGAGTTTAATATCAGTGTTAAATACATTCAAGTAATAAATCACATGGCAGTAAATCAATGTCTTATTGTACTGTGAACAGTCTTTTTGAACTCTTTCTTCTTTGATGTGGAGTCCTTGTTCCCATTATAAAATTTTGGATTTCTCAATAACTTGCTTTATCGATTGGCCAATCAAGCTTCACAGGAATACAAAAGCATGCTGATTTTAATTCAGTTCCAAAATTCTTAATGCTAAAATAATAGATTTTTAATAATTAATTAAGTTCAAGTCCCTGTCATTTCAGACAAGATTGCATATTCAGATCCAAACCTTTATTTATTTTTGTATGGTATCCAATTCAAACATACCACAAGAGCCTCAAGGGAACATAAAAATCTCAGTTGTATCTATAGGTAGAATCTTTAGGAATTCCTAAATTAAAGGAGTGTACATGGAAATGTTTTGATTCCTTTAATTATATCAAGAAAGCTGGCCTCTGTAAAAGGTCTTTAGCACGTAAATCCAGATTCCTGCCTGGAAAACCTGTGAGGGGATTGAGAGCCCATGTTGCCAGTGATCCCTTAGCCTCCCTCACATCAGGGATCTCTATCATCCTCACCCTTGTTAACTCTGAGCATCTCCTTTGGCTCTGCTCAGCTTGGGGCAAAGCAGAGTTTGCAGAGGAACACAAAAGCTGCTCATCCCAACCATCCTCCAATGCAGCCAGTGCCTCTTCTCCTGTTCCACAGTGGTTTTCCCCTTAAGGGCCTTTAGCATCTGAAATTGCTACAGGTTTGAAGAGCATGTTTCTTGCAGCATCCTCACCTGAGGCACAGCCTCTGCTCGTAGGTGACACACTGACATGTGCCATCAGGCAGAACAGCAAAGCACATGTGCAGAAGCTCAGCTGTATCCCAGCTCAAGTTCACTTTCCAACACTCATGTACCTGCCTTTGAGAAGACTTTTAGCAGTAGGAAACCTCTCTGGTTTGCATCTGCCTCAGCTCATTCCCAACTGCGGCCCTTCCTGAGTGAACACATGACTCAGCGTTTCCTATGAAACAGGATAAATTTGGTTCTCTTCACAGTTCCACTTTGCTTTGCTATGACAGAACACAGATTTAACTTTGTTAGAAGATGTGACGCCAGTAGCAATCATGGATTTAATTAATTTCAGCTGCAAGAAAATTTCAGTTAATTCCGTTTTTTATGTCTCCCCTGACCTCAAAAAGCCAGCTTTATATAGAGAGAGCATTCTTTAATAGCGGTGATTGTGGCTAGATCTGACTTGGAAAAGAAATGACTCCTTTTTGTCCAAAATGTTCATTTTGAAAATATAAAAAATGTCTCTTTAATATATACATATACTCATATATTTAATAAATGCCATTATATAGTTGCATAATGAATTGTACAAATGATATTTGAATTTCATTATGAAACTGCATAATGAATTTCTTACGTATGCATGCATATGTATATTGGCACATAAATACATGTCAAAATCCAGAGTATCTCTCACATGTACAGTGATAGCAAGACTTCTCCATCATCCTTATTTAGCAGATCCACTACAACCTTGAAAGAAAGCAAATATGCTTGCAGAGGATGACAGCGCCTGTCAAATGCCTCTCAGAAAAAAATAACAACCTGTGATAGTCTTCATTTTGTTACATATTTAATAACTTTCATTATACCTCATACATATTTCCTATCAATAATTGGTTAATGACTCATATCTGCACGATATCACTGTCACCTTGGCTTAGATAGTTCCTCTGCCCCAGCACTTGAAAAATACAGTAGCTATACTTTAAACTCTTAGTTAGAAGTATAGCACTCCTCCGTGCTTTTATAAAGTTTCCTCTTTCGGTGGAGTTTGTTCTTTTGTTTGTTTGGTTTTTTTCATCATGATTTGATTATATACCATAGAAAGCACCTCAGAACAGAAGTGGAAAGGAGGAGCTGGTATTGCACATACCAGTAGAGTAAATGGCACATTAGGATAATGAAGAATATGTCGGTATGAGACAAAGATGGTGGATCTGCTCAACTCCCTGCTGAAGCAATGCCTCACCTGAGGCAGGTCTGCACTCCCAGCCCTCTGAGCAAGGCCACTCCTCCCCGCCTGCCACACCAGTTGCAGCACCTCAAAGCAGAGCTTTTCAGCTGACACATATCAAAGTTCCAGGCCCTTCTGCAGTCTCAGAAACATTTTTTCTTTATGGGAGTATGGGAGGGCTGTATGTGCCACATAGGTATGTAGTCTGCACACACCAGCAGTCAGGTTTTTTAAAGACTCAAGGATGCTTTGAACCTAGGAACCTCCCCATTCACCTCCAAGAAAATATTTGATGTCACAGATGCTACCTCTTAATAAATAATAAATACAATTCAGGGAATAAAGCAGCTCCTGTTCAAACTGTTCCACAAAATTTGGCCCCTGTATTTCATCAGGGTCTGGCTCACTTTATTCATTGTGCCTCCTCTGGCTTCCAGATGGATTCTTATGTCAATGGCATGTCTTCTGCGTGTCAGCTGGCTAAGCACCAGCAGAATACAGTATATTCTAATATGAAAGGGTATAAATTGTAGGACCTCTTCTGTTAGAGAATCAGCAGCCTCAGGGGTGGGACCAGTTATTTTATTTTCAACTGTTGCACTTGGTCTGGTGTAGGGGCAGGAACTGACAAGACAATATATAGAAGATGGGGTTCTACTAAATAATAACAAACTAAAGATAGGAAGAAAAACTAAAGAAGAAATTGTCTTCTTTCTCCGTTACTTCATGATGCTTCACTTTCAGCATCCAGCAGCTGTATTGCTGTTAGAGTACTTCCCAAAGCAGTACTGGGCTGGGCTGGCAAAATTTGTTCTCCTACAGTATTACCTGGAAGGAGCAAACTCAGAAATACAGCCTCTGCTTTTATGGCTGCTATGGTAAACACTATTTAAACCTCAATCTGAAGCAGTCTGTCCAGTATTAATTCAGATTATACAAAACCTCTCTGGTGGCTTAGTTGTGACTACTAACTACAGGCCTTATGCCTGTCCCATCATCACAACTGTCTGATCCCTCCTACCCAAGGCTTGCACCAGCATAGAGACACTACAGACTTGCTGTGGGTAGGGATGCAAAAATGCGATCACATGCCATACCTGATCTGAATCAGCTGTGTTCTTCTGGGAGATCCAATCACACACACAGACCCAGCACTAATAACCATGGAATCACAGCCTAGCACGCTTCTCAAGAGAAAAGGACAGAGCTGAGAACTATGTAAAGGTAAGTGGGATCTGAAAGCAAAAGAAGTCCTTGCTATAATTGTGAATTCTCTCTTTGCCTAACAAGCCCTGTAGTATCTTGTCTTTTGAGAACTCCCAATTAAGCAATTTTTAATTCTATTTATTCTGTGGGATTGTATTATGTTTTTATCTAGTGTTTTCTCATCCAGAGGGTCAGATGCCCTTTAGATGCCCAAAGGGAAGGAGTATTGTTGTTCCAATTTTAATCTAAAAGTAGAAAGAGAAATTGCTAATAGACTGCTAGCTATCAAAAGGTTATGCTGCTGGGCATTAATTGCGCAGGTTTTCTTTATGCTTGTTATTAGTGCCACATTAGCCCCTCTCAGTATCCTGGCTAGCTGTGGGAGTTCTGCTCCTGCCCTTCCAAACAAGGCTTGATGCAGGTTGTGGCTGCCTAAAGGCCTTGCACCTCACTCAGCCCCAGGCTGGTCCCTCTCCACCAGCCCTGGGCTCAGCCTAGCATACATAGCCCTGGGTTGTTTGGTGGTAGGCCTCTGGCATGGCAGCAAGGCAGGAACTGCAGGAATAGTCATTCCCTTGTAGTCTGATCTGCTATTTCTTGCTCCACTGCCCAAAACCCTCCCTGTGCTCTGAGGGCAACACCCTAGCTGAAGGGTTTGGGGAAGGTGCTTGCAGTAATTGCAGTCTGTCATAACATGGGTTTATTACAATAGTCACTTTAATGTAATAGACAGAAATGTTTGTTCCCTTATGAAACACACAGATGCCAGAAGATTTATGTGGGTAATGCAAACAGCACCACTGCAGATTATAAACCACAGTTGATTTCCATACTGAAGAAGTAACAAAGGCAGTTTATAAAGTCGCCACCCTAAAGCAAAGATTTCATTAAATTGTTTACCTTCAAAGGCATAACACACCGTCTCTCAGTGATGCTTCTCTTTTTTGATAGCCACAAGTTATTTGCTGTCACTTAAAAAATAAAACATGAGGGGATCTGTCTATTCAGGGAGATTACTGATGGCTTTAAAAGTATTAGCAGGCTAGAGACTGCATTAGTTTATTGAGGTTGCACCAGCAGGTTTCAATTCCTGAACTTTGTTATTTTGGTGCTGTGGTGGGCTTCCTCTGAACATGGTGGTGAGCACCTCTTCTGCTGCAGATGCACTCTGACCCTTGTGCTGCAGCTTGCTCATGGTAGTTAAGGTAGCTGAAGGTTTTTAAACAGTGATACTCTATTTCCCTGAACTTCTACAGGAGCGATGCTGTAGATTGTTAGTCCTGTGCTTGTTATGTTACTGTTTTACTCACCTGTGTCAGCATGTCCCAGGGGATGCTGCAGTGTTCCACGAAAACCACCATATGTGCCTTGGCAGCCAAGTTCTTCACTCAGTATTGAAAGCGTTTCTGTGGCACTGGTAGAAGCTTAATTTGTGTAGAACTGATACTTTTCAGTTGGGAGTTACATTTGTGTGATAACATTTTTGGGTCCACCCTCCTAACTTTCTCTGGAGCAAACTTGCAAAGATACTTGTATTTCACATAATGGTTCATCTGTTTGTACAAGTTACAGTTTCTCATCTTTAAGTCAGCTCTCTGCATGCTGGGGTGTCAGCATGACATGCAAGGGTAACAAGTGCAGTGGAGATAACACCCCTGTGGGTCTGCTGTTAATTCTGCTAACTTACTCATTTCCCTCAGGAGAAACAGCCAGGTACACACCAGTTGGGCACAACTGGGGAGACAATCAGTATTATGTAGCATTTAAAGGGCACCGCAAACATCTTTGTCACTTTAAGGAGTATAAATTAAACAGTATTGAACAAATATGCAAGGTAGTCCCAGCTCCAAAGAACTCAAGATAAAATTAATGAGGGAGAAATGAAGAAAATAGAATAAACATGTTATTGAAATAGATGTTAATGTGTTCTCTACTGAACAAACTTACTTGCTTAAGTGCTGCTTGGGCTTACTCCATTCTTTTAAAGCTTTCAGTATACTTGATAGTTAAACATATTCCTTACTTTAATTACTTTTTGAAACCATAGAAGCTTATAGTATCCACAGTACTCAGTGCCAGTGAATTCTGTTTTAGCAAGTTGCTGCTTTTCTCGTTTGTTTGAACTTCCCCCTGATGATTTCATTTGAAGTCCCCTATAATGCAAGAAACACCAATTCATCCCCACACACCTTTTTCCTTCCATTGCATTAACTCACTTCCAGTTTGTCCTCCCTCAGGTCTCTGTCATAGGGCTCATTTAAATACTCCTGGTATGAAAGCCATTCCATACATCTTTGTGATGTTTATAAAACTTCAGTATATCTTGCATAAAATTAGTATAACCTTTTTGAGAACAGCACACAGAATTCACAAAGGAGACATTTTATGGATTTATGCAGTGATTTAGTTTTACTGTTGCAAGCAATTTAGTATCTTCAGCTGCTAATTCAATTTAATTTTAGAATAATGCATAATGATGACAAAAAGTAAATCTAAAGCTCCTGGTAACTTCAGTGACCTCACACTGATTTTGTGATTTGGTATTCTAACTTAAGAGCTTCTCAAGTCTGATTTATTGATTCGGGGAATCTAGTTGCAATACATTGGCATATGATTCTAAATATTTCTAATGCTGTGAACAGAGACTTTGGTGCTTACATCCAGCACAGTAAGTCCAATATAAACTTCTCCAGATTACTGTGTGGGAATGGAGTGAGAAATTGAAAGTTCACGTCTTCAAAGTTAGAACACTAAAAGCCACAAATCTCCTCTCTGCCTCTATTTTTCTAGTAATACTTCTCTGTTTGCTCCTTCAAGCTAAAGATATGACCTGTTTGTATTATTGGCCAGAAACAGAATCTCAAAGAGCTATATTAATCACTTATATATACACACACATACATTATGACCACTCAAATTACATTTGTATGTATATGTATGTATGTATATATATATATACATATATATATAATGTAAGGAAAGCTTTTCACACTGTAAAACTATTTATAATAGATATAGTCTGTTCAGGGTTCTATTGCAGAGCTACAGCACTCCTTATCACAGAACATTTAGGTACCTGAACAAGATCTAAATCTCCATGGGTTCCCTGAAGCTAGTGGAGACATGCTAATCTAAATGAGTTGATGGGTGAAGCAACTGCCTGACCGTGGCTGATTTGTTAGAACTCTCCTGTCCTTTCCCACAGGGCTTCCACAGATTCAAGCAGCATGATTTACCTCACTATAGGTCTATGCCTTATGATGCATTTGCAAAACTTTGGTCACATCTGTACTGCTGACAAAGGTATAATTTGCACCAGTGTGGTAAGGATGTAAGCACCTTAGAAGTGCCATCCCTCTTGCACAATTACCTCCTCAGTGCTGATTCAGTGCTCTGGGGACAGCACTGCTCAGCTGGTGTCCATCTGTGCTGCCATCACATTGCCATTCTTCTTTGGGCTCCACACAGGCCTTCTAAGGCCTGCTGAAGCTTACTGCTCTCAGTACAGAATTGTCACACTCCTTTTCTAATCCCAGCGCTTCAAAAACTAACAAATCAAGTTAGCCACTTTACTTGGGTCCTTTCCATTAAGGCGGGAATAACATGTGAGAATTCTTACAGAGCTTTGGTGTTTGTTCTTTTTCAGCTGAAAAACATAGGACTGAACTACCAACCCAAACCCGTTAGATGAAATATGTGAAAAATCCCAGACATAGCCATTGACTGCTTTAAAGTGTGTGTGTGTGTGTGTGTATATATTTTATTATTATTATTATTATTATTATTATTATTATTATTAAGGTTGTAACTGCTTGCAAATGCCAATAACTCTAAATACTGAAACCCTGTACTATTTGGGTAGGGGTAGATATAACGTGTTTGCAGAACACACAGCACCACCTGAAATATGTCATCCTTGCTGGGTAAAAATCAATGGATCTGAAACAAGGATAAAGGTTTACCTTTGATCACCTTGTAAGAGATAACAGCAGGGCTGATGATAGGACCAGATGAATGTTTACGATCATATTATTGCATTTCATCAACTTCTTGACACACCTGTCAGCATATCCCTGAACAGTAGCTACTGTGCCAGATATGGTATGGTGACTTCAAATAATTGAGCTGCTAGCTGATAGAGATGCCTGATAAAAGTAGTAAATCAGTAAATTTCAGTTGTATATAAGGAAAACAGGGTGACCAAGCACTGGAAGAGGTTTTCCAATGGGACCGTGGATTCTCCATCCTTGTAAATATTTAACATGGGAGGACATGGCCTTAGCAGCCCTCTCCAGCTGTCCTGCTTGGAACAGGGCCATTGGACTAGGCAGTCTCCAGAGGTTCAGCCTAAATTATTCTGAGATCCTGTGAGTTTATGCCAGCTTGTCACATTGAGGGAGCAGCAATTAATAGGTGATGAGAGTCAAACAAAAATATGAAACTCTTCAAGGGGAAATAGCAATAAAGTATTAAATAAAATTCAGAGAAAACAAAGCAACTATTAACTGCAGTAAAACGAAACAGAAATTGAGAGGTTGGTAAGTTGCACTCAGCCAAATGATCAGATGGAAGCACAGCTCCTCAGGAAATGAAGCATATTTGGGCCACAGGAAGTTCCAACACCCCAGAGTCTGTTTTCAACCCAATCTGAGATGAAATGATGTAGATATATTTTGCAGGAAAAATTCAGGAAAAGTGAAGAAGTTGAATGTGAATATGACAGGAATGTCCAAATGAGATCTGTCCCAGTTTTGAATTTCTTTGGAATGTTCCCATTCAGAAACCCAGTTGTTTCCAAGCTTCATGAAATATACTTTGTGCCCAGTGAAGCAACATTTTCCACAGGGAAATTTCCATTTCAAAGCTTTTTATCAATGTCTGCATTGGTAGTTCAGTTATTCTTCCAAGAGCTGGTACCTTTGAGGAATATGGTTTGTCTTCACTGATAAATTCTCATTTTTCCTAAGCCAAGCTTTTCCTTTTTTCTTTCCTTGTATTAAAGGAAATTATTTGTATTTTGATATATGCTCTTCTAGTCTTTTATAAAAAGATAACTATGTATTCTGTTGTCCTGTTTCTTTCTGAACCGCCCCTACAAGCAACTTCCACTTTAATTTTAGAATTAGCCCTTCTTGCTGGCTTTTTTCCTCCGCAGCCCTTATCACGATTTACTGTAATTCAAAATTATCTACTAGTTTGCTGCGCGTGGCACAAATAGTACCTACCTATGCCAGGTACTACATGTCTTCTATTACTATATTATTTGAGTAACAGAAAAACATAAATGTCTTATTCAAAAAGTGAAGGTAACGTAGTAAGATTAAGGTCACAGAAATTCTAACTATCAGTCCTTCCTGTGATCCCATGTATTATGTTCTTGTCTGCAAGTATATAGAATTTATGGAGGCTTATCTATGTCTAAGAAAGGAGGTTTTATATCTATGGGCATGATACCTCTAAGTGTCATGTTAGAAGGACCAGAGAATTCTGTGTTATAAACTTTTAAGAACCTTAGAGCTTCAAACTGCTGAAAATGAAAAATGAGACCCTCTGGGGCCACTACATAGTTACTGTATGAGGCAACAACTGCCCTATAAAATTGGTCATGAAAAGGTTAAGATTTTCTGGAAGAGGTGTCTCCACGGGTGGCAAATTCCTCTTTCTCTTCAAATACTACTGTCAAAATCAAAACTACCTCTTTTCCAGAGAAAGAAAACTAGTTTTCTACCAATTCAACCCTTTCTTCTTCCATCATTTTTTTTTCAGCTGTTGATTCATTTTATCCTCAGTCTTCAGCTCCCTTTGATTCTCATGTGTGTTGTTGCTGCTGTTTCCCAGCCCCAGTTACTGTACTCTTACAGTATATATTACATCCTCCTCTCTCTTCTCATTCCTACTTTTTCTGTTGCCTTTATGACTCCAACTCCAGCTTGCAGTATCATACGTTTAAATAAGAGATACTACCTTTCCCTATAAAACCTGATTCATTCACACCTCTGAACTCATAAACCAAATTGCCTAAGGGTTTTTCCATCTTGATGACTTCAAGCTAAGCCTGTTCTCCTGATGATTCAGCTTCAAACCTATGTACTACCAACCTTTTTTCCAAATGTTTCTTTTTTTTTTTTTTTCCTCTGTGATTAATATTAATTTGCTTTACTGGTATCTTCCTTAAGGATGTATGAATGTACAGGCTTGCCATTTACATGCACTATCAGGACCATTTTTCCATTGACATTCCAGTTCATGTTCATCAACTTAAGTCATTAACCATCTTGATGCCCCTATACAATACTGCACTTCCTGTTAAAGTTTCATACTTCTACAGTCATAGGACTTCTTAATTATATATTCTGATTTATATCCAAATTTATCCAAGAATATAAATTAACCTTTTATTTAGGTGAGCAAGTCAGTGTTTGAACAAAATTTTGTTAGCTGCAATTTGAAGTGAAATAACGTGTTCATCTGAGAAGGCCAAATTTTCCAAGAATTTCCTGAAATTCATGAATCTCTGAATTTAGGCCTTGGTTGCATGTGCATTTAGCTCTTATCTGCACACATGAAACTGGGCCTGAGCTGGTAAAACATGGAGGGCCTGCTACAGAATTTCATCATTTTCAAGCAATACAACCTCATACAATTGCTTTGATTTGAGCATGTAAAAAACTGAGCCAGAGCTGAGGGTAAAAAAAAAAAAAAACAACAACCCAGGCTCTGAAAAGCTGGATTATTTGTGCAGCTGGATCCCTCCTCCTGCTGCAAAGGAGGAGCAGGAGAAGGCCACCTACAAAGCCTTACAAGCCACCTGATGTCAGTGCTGTGCTAATTCACTGAGTATGCCACTTTCAAGCATTTATTCTGGTTGCTCTTCCATGCACAATACACACAGGAACGCTTTCTCTAGCCTGTCTCTATCTGCAACTAGAATATGTCAAATTAGAGTTATTCATCACATTTTTCTGCTGCCTCTCTGTTTTTAACTTCGCTTTCACTTCCTTCCTAATTCTAACCCTCCCTCATCAGCATCTCTTCCAGAATCAGTGATTTCTGTCAGCACCTAGCCACTGTGCCTTAACTGACTGATTCACAGATGTCTCCGGTGAGTACTGCTGATGAGAGAAGACTCAGTGGGCAAAAGGAATGGAAAATGATCTCTTGTTTTCTTGATCATAATTTCAGTTGTGCAGACAGATCCACCACCATTTCTCTTCTGCCTTTTTCACAGTAGTAGACACAAAAAATCAGAGTCTTTGAGAAAGCTATGCTGGTTAGCCAAGTTATAAATAATATTATCTACACCTTGGCTTTCCCAGATCGATTGAGTGAAATCTAGTATGCTTAGTTTCAGCTAAAGAGCAACCTCACTAACCTTCACTAACGCTCAAATGAAGTCAAGCTTGTCAGGTTTTACATCCAGAACTGATGTCTTCAGTCATTTCGAGAAGTTTTTTGATTGTTAAATTTAATTCTGCCATGACAAATTGGCATTTTTCAACAAAAGGCAACATTATAATTTTCACATTTCTGTAGAAAAATGTCAAATGAAACAGTGTGGCTAAATTCCTGGTAGCTTTCTGGAAAGCAGAAAGGTTAATTAATCCTCAGTGTAGTTTCAATCTTGAAACAATAAAAAGATTTAAAGAGCTCCAGGATTTAGATTTCATCAGAGGCTGCTCTGCATACAGCGAAGCAACAATGCTCTTCATCAATGTGTGGCACTCCCCAGGGATTTTTCTGGATAGGATCCAAAGTTTAGGGTTTGAGTTTTCTACACAGAGTAGGGCTCAGGCTCCACAGCTGAACCAAGCTTCCCAGGACATCTTTCTAGCTGCAGCTCTTCATCTTTCCCTCTTTCCAGTCCTTCCAGGGTCTGATTGTTTTTTCCCTTCATAGATCACTGCTGTTGCTCCCATATCACAGTCAGGCCATAACACACAACTTTGCATTAATTCCCACTAGAGACCCGACCATGTTCACCATGGTAAACATCATTTTCCAAAGACATTCATGACATGAAAAATCTTATGCATACTTGTGCCATGTTTTCTCATTCTAGGTGCTACATTTTACACAAAGTCTTGTTTTTTCATTCACAGAGGAGTTAATGGAGCTTTTTGCTTCTTATTGTAATTGGATAAACATTTAGTTAGCAACATATTTAAGGAGACCATTGTAGTTATAATTAGGATCTGTTCTCTGGAAATCTTCAAAAGCTGCCTGGGCAGCCTACTTTGGTGTCCCTGCTTGAGCAGGAGTTGGAGCAGACAAACCCAGAGGTCCATGCCAACTCAGTCATTTCCTGAGGTTTTTCTCTTGACTTTGGTGGGAATCAAATCAGACTCTAAATCACTTGGAAGACGCACACAGGCAAGTCCATACTAAACGCTGGCTCTTCAGGAGCAAGACATATGAAAAATCAGACCTGCAGCTCCAGTACCAAGGTGGTGAACACTGAGCATGCAATTCATTTTCTTGTGCAGGGAGCATGACAGGTGTGATGGCTTACACAGCAACCTGGCATGACTAGTATCAATGTTTAGAGAGCAAGCCTACAGAGAGCTGAAACCTGATCTAATACCTTCGCAGAACACAGGCATAAAGACAGAAACATAAAGCATTATTAATACGTATTAGAAAGGGATATAAATATATATATTCTAGATATAAATTCTAACTGTGAAACATTCCTTACAGGATAAAACTATGAAATAAGCCACAGCCAAAACTGTAGATCTGAGCTTCATATTTCTCTGCTGTGGGGAACTACGACTTCTGATAGTATTCCAGGGATTATGACTTTGGCTCCAGATCCAATGTTTCCATCTTTTCAAAATGATGTTTCAGATTTGATCTAACACAAATTCAGACCCAGGCCTAAAGTCTCAATTCAGGTTTATCTCCATTGAAAATGAGTTACCATGTTTACACAATTCAGATCCAGATTCATACAATTTCTGATGAGGTGCAGCCTCAGCCAAGCTGATTTGGAAGTTCTGTGGTGAAGTTTAGATTCAGATGCCTGGAAAGGCTGGGGAAATTAGGATACCTGGAGTCAGAGGAAAAGAAAAGGATGGTAATCAGAAGCAATACGGTGTGAGGACTAGCTGACTGCCAAGAGAAGAAAGCAACTCAAAAAAGGGAGGGATGCAGACACTGCTACTTAAATCTATTCAACACCTATATCGCTATGACGATAAAAAAAGATCTAGTGTGGAAGTCATTGAGTTATGTCAATGTGCAATGCATCTATTGTAACAAATCTTGCTTTTCAGGTAGACTTACTGCAACAAAAACACTCCCATTCTTATCAGTCTTGCAGCTCTGGGAATAGAGCTGACTTGCACTTCTCTTCGAAACAGCAGCATGACTGCTTCCACCTGCAAGCAGGTATCCAGTAGTTTATCTAGCTGACACACTGACATGTCTGTGCATACAGGAGACAAGCCTGGGTAAGCTGGCCTGAGCAGAAGTAACTTAAACCAGTGATATCTCTTAATCTGTTGAAGACCCTCATTATCAGTGCCAAACTCTTGATGTAAATGCTGGACTTCCTCTAAACTGAAATGGTGAGTATCCTTTCTCTGTCTCTGAGGTCATTTCCATAAATGGAGCTGCATATGGAGTAGCAGTGTTTCAGCTTTGTTATTCTTGATGGAGAAGGAAACCGTATATCCTTAATTGCTCTGTACTACATAGAGAAGAAAAGACAAAAAAGTCACAATGCTAAGTGACCACTTGCCATGCAAGCAGAGCCTCAGAGGAGTGTGAAAGCTGGTAAGAAGTAAACCTGAAGCAACCTCTCTGAGACCAAACTCACAAAACTCCTCCCAGTGTCTTTTGACTAGCAATGTCTACATGCCCTATTATCACTCTCTCTCATCTCTTGTGTACTTAGCTTTTAAACACCCCTAGATACTTCTCAGACCCATAAAGGCCATTATTCGGAGAAGGATTGTGCACTCAAATAACATGCAAAACCACCAAGCCACTGCCTTTAGCAGACATTTGCAAAATCATAATGTCTAACCCATCAGAATTATGTATTTTGTCCTTTTCTACTATCCACTTCTTTATTTACCCACTTATCAAGTGCGCAGGTGAAAATTGCGCACAGATCTACAGGTGCAATTGTTGCTAAACTGCATTGCACACAGCTCTGTGCGTGTGGGAAATCGATGGCATAGGCCAGGCAGTGAAGATCTGTAGGCAATTACTGGAGTCTACAGTGCTTTTTGTCTTCCACACCCCAGATACAGCTATTTGTGGATCCATGCATGAGTACTTATGCAGTGAACTGCAGCTAACTTTGCATTACCCACACCACAAACAATGGGAAGCATCTTCTCAGTTAAAACATTAACCAAATTCTTCTACAGCCCTGAAAGAACATATGTTAAAGTGAAGATTTTTTTTTGTTATTATTATTATTATTATTTCAGTGACACATTCAGCACTTGGCTCAGATCTTATGTAATGTTAAATGTACATACTGTGGATGTTGAGCATCCCCTAGGACTGGTGCTTCAAGTCTAAGGATAGACTTTTCTTAGAGAATTGTTTCAGGTTACCTTAAAAATTATTAGACAAATGACAGCCATAAAATGGGTAATAAATCACTATCGCAACCAGAGCCCTATGTCTCCTTGTAAGCAAACATCTGAACAAGACCAAACTACCATCAGCAGAAAAAAAAAAAACACAAAGGGTGTGTAGTTTGAGCAATATGAAGACGCAATTTCTGGCTCATGAATGTACTTACAGAAAGAGGAAAGATTTCTGGGAAGTAGGTGTGATTAAAAAGAAAATAAACTTCAATGAATATCATAAAAAAGGGAGGGTAAATACAGATATGAGTTTATTTTGAACTCGATAAAGCTGATCAATAAAAATGTCTTACATGCAAATGTTATTTTCAGTTTAAACATGACAGTTTCTTTTGTTACTTTGGGCAACATGCTGTCCTTACCCTGGAGGCACTTTCCTTACTGCTCCTTTCCTTAGACCTTGTGGCTCCACCAAGACACCAGAGTTCCTCCATGTGAACTAGGCTGCAGGACTGGGGGTGCTTTTTGCTTATCTGAGCATGTGGAGTGTTGTTTTTCAGTCACAATCAGTAAAGCTTTCCTGCTTAATTAGGTTAGCTTGAAGTAGAAGAAACTGCATGTGTCACTACTCTAGGGAAAACAAAACAAAAAAAAAAAACCAAAGAAAAAAAAAAACCCACAATTTTCATTATCTCTTTTCAAACTACAGTATCACTTTCCACCATAAGAAACCTACTTCTGATTTTTAAATTAAAAAATGAACACTTTTAGAGCAGCGGTGTGTGAGTTGGCAAGTCAAGTCAGTCCCTGCTTTTCTCTGCCTTCTGATCCCATTTCCTCTTTTAAAAGACTCTTCACAATCCTCTCTAATATAACATCTCAGACATTCACCATCCAAAGAGCATAGAGGCAAAAGATAGTTTCTATTAACACCCACATTGTCTTTGAGAATGAGATGGTGAGAATTTCTAGAGGGATATATGGTTCAGCAATACATTCTTATAAGTCTGCCTTTTTAACCTGATAGACTTTAACTTTTATCACAAGACATAACCATAACCCCCAGCTTCCTTATTCTCCTGTGAGCTGAACCAGCTGACATTTATAGCTTTAACTGTTAGTGTGCCATACATGCTCTGTCTTAATTCCCACATGCACACAGAGGCACATGCACATTGGCAGAAGGAAAAAAATATCCAGGAGATACAAGTCTTATTTCCACATAACAGATCCCAAGAACCCAAGAAGATAAAAAACAAAAGGCCACGGGTCAGAGGAAAGACATAAGCTGACGCTAAGAACTTCAGTATCAAGGCATCAGACATTGGCTTCCGTTGTCAGTCACAGCAGAGCTGGAAAAAGAAAGTTCCCTATTTACCCACACCCTGTCCTTTTCTTGCAAAAATCAAACTCACTTGGAGCATTAAATGTTTCTGGAGACCGTGTCATTATTTTGACCTGGTTAACATTTTGTGCTGCCACTTTTTATAATGCTTTTCAAACAGTGTTAGCACCAAAATGACCCGCCACCTTTTATTTTAAAGAAGTACAATTGGTCAGATTCCTAGGAACAACATGTGTTAGCTGAAGATCTGCTACACTCACAGCCAAGTACTTCTACATGTTGCTTCAAGCAGAGAAAATATGGCTGATAAGGCACTATGATGACAGTTACATTTTCCTCAAAGTAGTAAAGACAATGTTGCAGTTCCCAAAGGCCTCATCTCTGTCTGCCTGAAATAGAGCAAAACAGAAAGGAGAAAAAAAAAAAAAAAGTAGTTTTCCATTTCTCAAGAACTGACAGTAACAAAAAGACAATGGATAAGCCTTTATTGCATTGTATATTTTTTGTTTCTTCATGAATGTTATATATACACAGTATATGTGCACACATATGCAGATGTCAACAAAAAAGAATGTAACTAATGCAGCCTCAGAGCTGAGAAATCAAGCATTTCCAAGTCAGAAAATGCAATCTTAAAATGAAATGTTCTCCCTGAACTCTGCACTCCTGTATTTATTGTCAGATAGGGTTTTGTCATAGAAAAGACCAGGAGAAATAGCGGTGATTCCAGCAGCACAAACAACATAATAACAGTTTTTGTGCAATTCAGCATAAAACCCTCCACCAAAAACACTGTTTGGCTCTCCCAAATCTATAGGCTGGAGAACTTCAACTCAGCCAGATTTCTGCAACTCTGGTCGTACTTGAATGACAAAGGTCTGTTAATTAAGATAGCTTTAGTTAAACCTTCCTGCTGAGCTATGACACCTAATTAAATTTGACAAAGTTATTCACAACTGAGACAAGGATTTAGAAATCTAAGGTAAAGACCTCCCTTAAGTAAATAACATCATTAGTAATATATTTTTTCCCCACCTGAATGCTAATGCTCTCCTAAATTAGACATCATAAATTATACACATCCAATTTCTCTTTATGTGGAATAATAATTATTAATTAATTCTTTGTACTGATATCAACAACTGGTATTCATTAAATGCTTTGCAAATTCACATATGAATGAAGTGCCAAAACAGGTTAGTAATGTAAATGTAATAATAATAATTCCAACATCTAGGGATTGGAAACAACAATTTCTGCAGTGTGGCAGAAGTTATCAACTGGGAACACAGAAGAGAAGACTGAGGATGCCAGGACCATAGGATACATATTATGTGCAAAAATAATTATGAATGTGATCCTGAGATATTTCAGACAAAACATTTCCATTAGAAATAGAGTAGCATTCAAGGCAATGTGCAAAGCACTGCTGCACCTTCATCTGAAATATTTTGTGTACAATTCTGATCATCCATTGTTCAAGAGGGATGAATTCAGGATGCAAAGGCAGTGCAGATGACTCAGATCATCCAAAGAATGGATAGGCTACAACACAGATGAGTACAATAGACTCATTTGTTTAACCTAATGAAATGAAGGTCAAATAGGGATACAGTATAAACATCAGAAAGCTAAAATAACTTCTTCAGCTACAGAATAATGCTGGCATTTGATTGAAATTGAAATTGAAATGAATACAGTTATTCCATAATTTATGTTTTTAGCCAGCAAAGAAACAAAGTTCTGAAACAGACAATAGAAAAAGTGGGAATAGAAACCTAAATGGTTTTACAGTTAGAGTTGAACAACTTGAAGTAGGAGCTGTATGACATACTTGCCTGTATCAAGGGAGATGCAGACTTTACGATCCAGGAAGTCTGTTTGAACTGTACTGTCCTGCATGAGCATCCTGTATGGACTGTATATAACCCACAAGTTTTCAAGGGATCAGTCACCCTCGGAAATCTGGGCATCGCCAATGTTTCAAGAATTACAGCAAGTTACAGGAAAGACTCCTGAAAATAAATCTTTCATTTACATCAAGAGCTCTGGGGCAATATCTATTTGTATTTACTATTCCCCCCTCGCCCCCCCAAAAAAAAATAATGCTCTGGATTGCTGTGGTTACATGTGGACACCCACTGGTAGTGGCTGCCGAAAGCACTTGGGATCAAAAAGCAGAGGCGAGCTCATGCGGCCTGGTCCCTATCCCCAGGCAGGTATTGCTGCCAGACTTTGCCTGCTGGTGCAGCCTGCTGCTCCTGGTGCAGCCTGCTCTCAGCTGCAGCACGCCGAGCACACACTCTTGGAAAGCTGCAAGCCCAAAGGACAGCATTGAAGAAGCCAGGATTTGGAAATTCTGGCTCTCCACAAGAGGATAGTTTGGTAACAGAAGCTGTGGGCCCTGCAACTTTCCAAGGTCGGCACTTTGACTTCAGCCTGCTTTTGCCAAGAATCATCTTCTCTGATGAAGGAGTGGTCACACACATGGACTGATTTCTGGTCCATTTGCAGCCATATGAGTGCACGCGCTAGAGAACCATAGCTACTGCATACTGAAAAGCAGCCTTCCCTGCTTACAGCCATCACCTACCATTCCTTCAGCAATCTCATTAAGCTTTGTTTTGCGTTGCTGACACCAGCACTGCCAAAGAGATCAGCTGGCATTAGTAACAGGGTTGGCATTTTGCCTCCTGCAGTTGACATCAATTCTGAGCACTGGCTCTCTACCACTCCACATGGACGGATGGCCTAAAACTCCATCCCTATGTCCAACTTCCCAATCATGTAGTGTATTTGCCATTGAACTACTGCAATGGCCTTACTCCATACCACTGATAATATCTGTAATTATTATTTTTCATGCCTTGTATCTTCTCTTCCCTAGCCAGCCCCATGAGTTGTTGAAATACCTGATGAGCCTGTGCTCTGTTCCTAAACCTCCAGCTAGACCTGTAGCCCATTCTTCATAACTCATTATGATACCCCCACTTGCTGGAATATTTCATTTAAATTGTTTTTCATTTGGACTAGAATCTTGCTTTTCCAGGTGTTTCCTTGTGAAGCACTCATCCCTCTCATTCATACAAATCTTTTCATTTCCATGACCAGTGATTTGAAGTGTAAGCTATTTCTTCTCCATACAGTGGGTTAACAATCCTTAATGCAGCATCCAGACTCATCTCACTCCACCTTAGCCATCTAAAAATCAGCCTCACTTGATCACCTAGACTCCCTCTACTATCACAGGATCATAGAAGTATAGAATGGTTTGGGTTAGAAAGGGCCTTTAAGATTCTCTAGTTCCAACCCCCTGCTACAGGCAGAGACACCTCCCACTAGACCAGGTTGCTCAAAGCCCCATCCAGCCTGGCCTTGAATGCTTCCAGGGAGGGGGCACCTTCTCTCAGCAACCTGTTCCAATGTCTCACTATCCTCACAGTAAAGAATTTCTTACTGACATCTAGTCTGAATCTACCCTCTTCCAGTTTAAAACTGTTTACCCTCAGCCTGTCACTACATGCCCTTATAAAAAGTTCCTCCCCAGCTTTTCTGTAGGCCCCCTTCAGGTACTGGAAGGAGGCTATAAGGTCCCCCCAGAGCATTCTCTTCTCCAGGCTGAAGAGTCCTAGCTCTCAGCCTCTCCTCATAGAGGGAGTGCTTCAGCTCTCTGATCATTTTTGTGGCTCTCCTCTGGTCCCACTCCAACAGCTTGATGTCCTCCTTGTACTGGGGCCCCTGAACTGGATGCAGTAGTCTGGATGGGGTCTCACAAGAGCAAAGTAGAGGGACAGAATCACCTCCCTTGACCTGCTGGTCACAATTCTCTTGATGCAACCCAGGATACAGTTGGGCTGCAAGCACACATTGCTGGCTCATGTTGAATCTTTCACCAACCAACACTCCCAAATCCTTCTCCCTGGGGCTGCTCTCAAGACATTCTCCACCCAACCTGTATCTGTGCTTGGGATTCCCCTGTCCCCTGCAGGACCTTGCATTTGGCCTTGTTGAACTTCATGAGGTTGGCATGAGCCCACCTCTCAAGCCTGTCCAGGTCCCTCTGGACAGCATTCCTTCCCTCTAGCCTGTCAACTACACCACACAGCTTGGTGTCATACACAAACTTGCTGAGGGTGCACTCGATCCCACTGTCCATATCACCTACAAAGATGTTAAATAAAACCGGTTAAATAAACCTGAGGAACACCACTTGTCACCAGACTCCACTTGGACATTGAGCTGTTGACAGCAGCTCTCTGAGTGCAACCATCCACTCTATTCCTTTTCCAGTGAGTGGTCCATCCTCCAGTGTGGCGATAAGGATGTCATGCAGGATAGTGTCATATGCTTTACACAAGCCCAGATAGATGACTGGAAAGGGAAAATTTCTTCCAGAAATTCTGAATGTTTGTTCCAGAAGGAAAACTTGTATCTTGTTAACACAAAAGACATCTCAGTTTCTGGAGGCAGAGTGTATCTAGGACACCACCTCAAACCAGACATACAATACTCAGAAAACTAAAGATAGATGAACCTGATGATTGAAGTTTTGTATCTTGACAGTATTTTGAGAAGAGTAAATAATTACAAGCTAAGTAGAACTGTTTCTAGCCCATTTCAGAGAAGGCAAATGGAAGTCCATAGAGAATATATGACCAGGCAAAAGATAGACTGGCTATCACTATCAAAGTTGTAGGAAGAACACAGGGGATCCTCAGTCACAGCCCTGTGCTGAGACCATTAAACCACACCTCTTTCAACAAATGTCCTTTTATTTGTTGCCAGCAAACATCTCAATAACAGTTTTACAGAGGTTGTTAATTGTGTGCAGGCCTTGCCTTTGACTGATAATAAAAACTGGTCACACACCAAGAATTCTCTGAAACTGTGTTGCTCATTCATGTTCCCTAACCCCCTTCAAGCCAACACAAAGAAAGGAGCCAAGTGCAGCATCCAGATCAGCTCAGAGCCATCCTTCCCTGCTCTGTAGTTAGCAGAATTCCAGTGGAGACACAGTTGTACCAGAAAAGGGTAGGGGGTTTTGTCTGTTTATTTTTCACCAGCAAAAATATGGATATGAGCAAAAGCAATCTTTTCACAATCTGATCACAACTGTGGAAGGCTTGCCAGCTCCAAAAGCACTATCCAGTGAAGAGCAGATCTTCAAATCTACTGTGATATCTCCCATCCATCGAAGTCAGGCCAACAACCTTTCAAGTACTTACAGTATTCAAGCCACTAGAAAAATGTATCTGTTTGTGTGTTTGTATGTCCACATGTACCTGCAAGCATCTGCATGTACATTCACTGTTTTCTAATGGATAGAAACTAATTATTGACAATTAAACATTCAGTGTTACTCACAACATATACTGCTTACCAGAAATTTGTATGCACCTAGAGCAGAACTCTGGAGAGTTTGTTTTCCACTTTATTGAGCCAGATCCAGACTTCATAGCATAGAGGAGACCTGCAAGATCAGGAAGGGAGAGGTATGGCTGTAAAACAAGAGTAAATAATTAGTGGTGCAATGTAGCCATAAAAATGCTGAACAAATACTCGCCTCGTCTCCAGTCCATGGAGCTGCTGAGTTCGCTGGCAGCCAGGGAGGGCATGCCACTGAGCAGCTCAGCTGTGTCCTACCAGAGGCTGCACAGGAGCCTGGAATTCGTGCTGCCAGCTTATCAGAAACAGCCATGAGACAAAGAGAAGGCTTTGCTCTTTCTCAAACAACTCAATAACAAAGAGCAGAAAGTAGTGGATTTGTTTCTGGTAGAGGCGGCAGTATATCCTTTACTCACTTTGCTACTGCTAGGAAAAAGAAAACATTTGAATGCAAAGCAATTGCATTTTAAACTCAGATTATAAATGCTGTGTCCTGTTCTTCACGTCCCGTGTTTCATGCTGTGGAAAAGCTGCAGCATGCCAGAAAGGAACTCTTTTCCAGTGTACAAAAATAAAACTGGGAAAACCAAAAACCTACATTATTTACTGCATCTAAATCTTTCTTATGGTAAGCAACAGCCCTGGCCAACCAGCCACAAACCAAAAGACACCTTAGTGGTCCAGGAAGTTAGGAGTTTTTTGAGTTAGATAGTGAGCAATGGAGGTGCAGGCTGCAGATGGGAGGTTTGGGTGTGAAAGCATGCCAAGTGAATAACAAAACTCGATTGAAGGAAGCCAATTTTAAGATTTCCATTTGAATTAGTCGCACATAGATGGCAGGAATTCCACACATACCCTGTTTGAGAAACAAGAATTTTCAAGGATCTTTGGTGTGAATATCACTGGCACGAAAAGGGACTGTCATTGATTTACTTTGCTTTCTCACAATAATAGTTATCCTCAGGCACACCCGAATATATATCCTGGAAAATATGTGGGAGCAAACAATTCTTGATGCAATTTGATTGAAGTTTGCAGAGCATTTTGTCTGTATTCACTGAATCCATGCTTTTTTTCAAGATTTGAGTCTAATTAATTAAAAACTAAGAACGGATGATTTTGCTAAAAGTAATGATGCAGACTATCAGTATTTCAGTTCCTTCTCTTCCCACTTTTCTTTCACTAATCTTTTGTTTACTTTGTTTTGGCATCTTTTTCTTACCTACTCGTGGAGAAAGAAACAAGTCTGTAAAACTGACAGAAGTTCAAGCAATAAATCAAATTATAAAGAAAACAACAACAACAACAACTAAGAGATGCTGGGGTGGGAGGTACTTGCAAAGAAATCAGTTCAGCCTGAAAAATCTGAGTGCTAATTAGAAGGCAGATTTTGCCTTGTTTTCAAGTCTTGAATTCTCCCCGTTCCTGTAGAATATCCCAATTAATAGTCTGCCATTTAGGTGGAAAATACAAGGTTGATGTAGTATCTTAAAGCAAATGATCCTTGCTTGGCTACAGGGCAATGTTCAAGCAACACAAACCACAAGGCTTAACATAACTGCAGCTACCCAAAAGAAATCCACCCTGTGTGACACATTCCACCGAAGTATCAATAGCCCCTCAGTAAAACTACTGGCTCACAGGTTCCTTGAATGGGATCTTTAAAGAACAAAAGAAAATCTGATAGACATTTCCTTCTTTGTAAGTCTTTCCAAATGCATACAGTATCCCCATTTAGCATGAATTTTTAAGTATGAAGGCTAAATACCAGTTTGCCTTACTAATACCTGGCCACACAGCTACATAATAATGACTTGTTTACGACTGCTTAAGGTGTTTTCTCCTAACTTTGTTAGGATGATGTTTACTAAAATAGATATTATGATTTATTCTTCATTCCTATATTTCTATGCTTAGGTCCCAGTTCTATCTGACCTTTACAGCAAGCATGCTGAGACTACACATTCTCAGTTGTTATCATCAGAGTATCTGCAGTATAGTAAGTTAGGCACATACATAAGTCTTTCTGGAATACAAGATACTTATTAATTCACAAAGAATGGTATTCTCTTTTCTACATTATGCCTTTGAAATTCTCCTAAACATTACTTCAACTTAAGGGTGTAAATGAGATTTATGTGGGAAATGGGTTTTTGCTGTTTGTTTACACACAGGTGAATTTTGCCTTCTGTGTATGTTGACTTTCTACTCTAGAATTTCTGATCCTCCCAGTTCTTCATTGCTACCTGCCAAAAGCTCTGTTGTTAGTTTGGGGTTTTTGTATACTTGAAGTCAGATTTACGACCCTTGCGGTCAAAATATTCCACACTTGATCTTTTTTCCAATCACTTCTTACTCTCTGCCCCAGCACTGATCATGACTGCTAAAAAAGCCTAAATGGATCACTGACTGCTTTATTAATTGCTCTTGTCGCTAAATGCTAGTTTGTTAACAAAGTAAGTCTTGGTTTTTGGAGCACCACGGAAAGAATGGGTCACTGAGGACTTATAATTTCTAACTTTCTCAAGTGCTTATTTTTGAGAACTTCCAGCTCTAAAGGACTCCTGTTTGCAACAGTCTTCCTTGGGAAAATAGGAGAGTTTAAAGACTCCAAAATCAGTGACAAACTTTACAGGACTTACACAGCCTTCTTTGAGAAAAATATTCATCTGCACCTTTATTCTACAACTTTTTTTCACAAAGCAATCAAATACAACTGCTTTTGAATTTGAATGCCTGAATTCTTGCCTGTCTTAACTTCAAAAACATTTTCCTTAGGCTGTACACTTCAGCTAAAGCCTTTCTCTTTTCATTTTGTAACTGATGTTTTTATGATCATACGTGAAACCTAATAAGTAAAAAGACTGATTTGAGATTTCATTCTTTTGAATTGGTACTTCTTACCTGTCATACGCACATTCCAAAAACAGACGTAATTTAGTACCAAAATATAACTGTACAACAAGAGATTTCCCTTCCAGAAGCCAAGTGCTCAGATATTGCAGAATAAAACAAAATGTTGTAAATGGCTTAAGTGAAAATCGTTAGTGTTACCCAACAACAAGTTTTTTTTTTTTTTTTATGAAATATGAGAGGCTCCACAAGCCCACAACTCTATATTTCCAACTATTCATGGAAGACATGGCTGATCAGTAGCAGTTTGCCTAAGCTTTTTATAAGTATGTAAAGTTAATAGCCTCTCCCGATGGCAACCAGCTCAGTGGACATTAATGTGAGTTTCAGAATAGCTACAGCAGTTCCTTTGAGGCTATCTCTAAACAACTATTCACCAAAGGTGGAATTCTCTGACTTTAACCTCCTTTGACCACGTCTCACCAGAAGTTTTGCAGAGGGGTCTCTTTCAAGGGGTGATTATACATGCAGTTTTGCTGTTCATGAATGGGGTCCAAAGTAACCTGAAAAGATTACACTTTCAGTGTAGACATAGGAGAGTAAATTTGAATGTAAATCACCTTCGTGTTCTCCTAATCTTCGTCTTCTCAGTCCCATGTAATCCAGACATCCCAGACAAACAGATACATGAGCATTAAGTGCCTCCAGCACCAAAGCACTTCCAATTGCAGCCATTAGCATACCCATGGCTCTTTCTACTCCCATCCCTAGTAAAATCCTCTTACCAGCTCTCCAAAAACATCTTTGAAAAGCAGCCAAGCTGCAGTTCTCCCCAGCTCCCATTTCAAATCAGTTCTCTCCTCTCTGAAGACTGTATCCTCTCTTCTATCTTTCTTGCATGCTGTGAAAGGAGAAAATATAGGGATAAGAAACTCTTTGATAATCTGTATAGACCCTGGAACTCATTCTTTTGCGGTATGTGTGACCCGGGAGAGGTAAGATCTCATTTCTGGATAGTTTTCAGTAACTTTTTCCTGTTTTGGTAACTGTTCTATTTATGTTTGAACGTTACTATAGATACTGGAATTCAGCCTCATGAAGTTATATAAGCAAGCTTTGCAGAGGCAAGGGCAAGGATGTCAGGAGGGACAGTCACATCCTCCTCTATGGACCACATTCAGGAGAGAGCTCAGTGTGGGAGTGTTTAGAGGGAAAAGCACCCTCCATCCAGAACTGGGAGTCTTTGTGGGTTCCTTCAGACCCATAGGGACTAAACAGATCTGGCTCATGTGGAAATGATTGCACAAAACTAGTCATTGGAGACTCATAAATAATTTTCAAAGGATTGTAGCAGATTTTGTTCAGAGTCAGGAAATGGTAACACGTACAAGCAGGCATTTCATGGTTTGGGGAAAGCTGGTGGCACATCTCAGAAAGAAACTGAAGCAGGAACAGGTGACTGAAGAAATGAAATGTTTTTGTTTTGTTTTGTTTTTTCCAAGACAGTGGTATGAAGAGAAACTAACCCAGCTCAGAAGAAGCTATCTCCAGGCCCTGGTGCAGAGTGCTGGTGTGGTGATGCACCCTGACCCACCCCACCCCAGAGCAGAGCTGGTCAGCATCTGTGGCAGTGGTCTGCTGGGACTGCCTCCATGCCTGAGACCCAAGGTGCAAAAGTCACCAATATGCTCAGAGCAAACTCCAAGCAAAATTACCTAACCATGGTGGTATGCTCTGTGTCCTCAGGCATTTTTCTATTACTCATGAATACTTCTCTATCACATGGCATGGAAAAATAAGTTTCTAAACCAACTTGTCAACACTTCAAGTCATTTGGCTTTGCCACCATCATGTTCATGATTCCGGAAATGACTTAGAAAAAAGTTCATTAGCCTCAAAACCTAACATAAACAGATTCAGAACAGACACTTTGATTTAGGAAGGGGAAAGAGGGCTCACTTTTTTATGTGCAGTTTCCCAGCAGTTTCAAGAAAGGCATCTTCAGTTCCTGACCCACTGAAACATAAAAGTCCAGTCCATATTTCAAAACCAAGCCAGGTATTTGAAAGTTCCACAGAGAATTTTCTAGTTTAGAGACTACAATTTTCACCCTACTTTGCTTACACTGCCTCAGTTTTCCATGAGTTAAATGATGATTAGTTTGCCTGTTTCACAGAAGTGCAGCAAAGAGAAACTCCCTTAGCAAGTATGCAGTGCTTTTCATCAAAGTTTGAAGAAAATGAAGAAAATGAAGAATTAGAAATGATCTATATCACAGGTATATAATGTGCCCACCTCCTTTTTATTTATACCAGTGTCAGCCGTAATCTCATCTTTTTTGACCACTACCACAAGTACCATCTGTACTGCTTTTACAGATGCTGCTCCTTCCTCAGCCAAGAAAGGAGAGTGCTCAGCAAGGCAGAAACATAGGGCACAGTCATTAAGGACCGGAAGTGAATAAGAACTAATTAACATAACATGGCAATATAGGTGGACAGAGTTTGTGAATAGAAGACCTGTTTTACCTTTCCTGTTTTCTTCATCCACACCTGCTGCCCTAGTTCTATTCCTGAGAGCTCTCTGCATATAAACTACACTGATATTTGAGTTTTAATGTGTACATTAATGTATGTAGGTATACTTCAGTGATCCAAATATTCGCAAGCTATGTGTGCAGGACTGTAGTTGAAATAGAACCTCTGAAGCTATTTAGTATATTTGAAGTAAGCGTACTGTTACTAACATTTTGGTTAGTAGTTTTTACAAATCACGTAAATCAGGTAAGAGATGGGACCATTGAAAGTGCATGTTAAAAACACAGGGTTTATGTAAATATAATGAGGGATGTTAAATGATCCAGAACCGATAAGGCAAGGAGGTGGCCATGACTCCAGGGCTTGCAGTGAGGAGATAAACACACAGACAATTCATTTCTATTTCCTCCTTCAGTCACCAATAACAAAAGTAAAAAACAAAAAGGCCAGTCTGCCCTATCTGAAAAATGCCGACAGTCTGAGAAAACGGTATCCTGAATGTACTGATTCTATTTTTTGACAATCTTTCAGAAGTGTCTCAAGATACACACTGAAAAGTTGAAGACTTAAAAAGGATCTGGTCATTCTGGAAAATGTAGTACTGACATCAACTGTTGTAGATAGATGGGGAGGTTCAAGAAGGAACAGAAATGGTGAGTCTTCCCTTAGAGCTTAGATTGGGAAAGGTTTACTTGCTAGTCATCATGTTAGCTTTCAGGATTCAATTGAAAAACACTGAGTGACAGTAAAATACTCATTTTATCTGATTCATGAAAAATGATGAAGGTGTTTGGCAAAACACACTGTACAAATGCTTTTCCTATTGTATTGAAAAAACTATGAGCACAACTGGAAGATTTGCACATATTGTGAAATAGTTTCTTTGCTTTCACGTCATTTTAACATCACTTGACATTTCTCAACAAAATCTTGAACAACAAAATGAACTGCAGGGAGGATACCGACGCTTCTGCCTGCCTTTCTTAATGCTGTGTGCTCTGCTACAGCAGAACAGTACCTGCTCTTTAACAATCTCATAGATTGTGCTTGAATTCTAACAATTATGAGAGTATTTCAAGGAAATTAAGGCTACTTTGACCAATCAGTTGTCACTAATATGGTTCCTTGCTCAGAAATGCCAATGTGACCTTACCATTTGCTGAATCTGTAAGTAATTATTTGGCTTACTTATTAAGGTAACACACCCTAGCTAGGATGAAAAACCAGACCTACAAGATAATCCTCATCTCAAGTTTCTGCTGGCTGTATTGTCTCAAAGTATTTGCCCGTATTATAATAGTGAAATTTCATCTGTGCTTCGTGCTGCAGCAGGAAGTATGAGGTACTGGGGGTCAAAGCACTTACCGTCTAACAGACATATTCTTTCATTAATAAACAAGCTTAGAATTTTGTTCTGCGGATAGAAAAATTCCTTACTACAGAAAATGTATTGCTGAGTAAATAATTAAAATTTTCTGACTGGTAATTATATTACTAGGTGCCTGTGTAGAAGGCAAAGGATTACATTCCATGTAAGTGGAGCATATTTCCCACGACAGTCCTTATCACCCCAAACATTAATCTTTTTGTTTATATGCTGATCTTCTAGACAACACTGCTTACAAAGATAATGACCAAAATATTAGACAGGATAATATGAAAAATATATATATATTTTTGAAAGAAATTGCAGCTGTGTTTTCCCTACTTACTCTTTTTGCTTTTCATACTTAGGATATGCAGTAAGGGGGAAAAAATGAAGAAAAATGAAAAAAAAAAACAAACAAAAACTCAAAGATAAAATATTGATGTTATTGCTGGTAAAAACAGAAGACAATACTGAGAACAGTATTTGATATCCATTTATAACCAATAGACACCATTCTTGCTGGAGTATATGTTATGTGTGTTTGGAGTACATGGCATGGAATATGGTAGCCACTGGCTACTCCTTTACTTTGTCCATAATGGTAATTTTAACCAACAATTCATTTTGATTCAGCTTTAACAAGTACAACATTTTAAAGGCAGCAGCTGCCACGAACAGCCAATGGTTCTTCCCTTCTCCTAAAAGTAGTACATAGCATAGAATCACAGTATCAGGCTGAAAGGGACCTCAGAAGGTTAGCCCAGTGTCTCACACAGAACAGGTTCAGCTGTGAATTCAGAAGAGGAGCTATACAAATACAGGGTTTAATCCAGTCCAAACTGGTCAGATTCTGCAAAGTTTAATCAAACAGCAAGGGAATTAACCAATATTAAGACTACTTCAGTACAACTCTTCAGACAAAAGAATTAAAATTCTATGCTTTGTTTGGTAAATCACTTCAGAGCCTCAGAAATCAGCAAAGAACTGCAGTAAAATTTCAGTAAACATTTCAGAGTAAAAGACACTTCTAAGTCTTATGTTTACTTTTCAGATTCTACTAGCATAGATTTTTTTCACACAATACCAGCTTTTGCAAAAACAAAAACAAAACAAAAGAACAACACTTTCCCAAAATGGCATGCTTTCGGAGGCTGTTTTTGAATATTGGGTACTCTGAGTCATTCATGACTGTGGAAATTCCAGTAAGTTGAAAGAGTTATGTCAGACCTGAATTTGACTCTGAATTTCTGAGTGTATGTTCCAAACTGAACAAGTAAACAAACTCTCCAAATGAGAAAGGAGGAGGAAAACAGCAAAAATGAACATTAGCTTCTTCTTATTTATTCATTTATTTATTTAGTTAGTTATTGATCATTCAAATTAGACCCAATTCCTCCCTTCTGGAAGCAGTACACCTGAAAGCTATGTCTGGATACGAGGTTTACAAAGGTTAATCTGTGTCCTACTCAAGTTATATAAAGCTGAAGCTGTGCACAATAATAATAAAAATAATTTTTAAAGAAGTAGGCAAAGAAATGTTTTAATCAAATCAAAATAACAAAATATCTTAAGGTTTATCTGTTTTCCTATCAATCAAGCAAACAGATACCTGGTGACTCTAGGCATAGCAGCCTTCACTACAGAGTACTATGGTTAGATATCCTTAAACCTCTCTCCTGGAAGATCCAAGATACATGTTCCTGCTGGGATGAATCATCAAACCACAGAATGGCTCGGGTTAGAAGGGATCTTTAAAGATCGTGTTTAACATTTGGCTCCCCTGCCATGGGCTGGGACATCCTTCACTAGACCAGATTACACTGATCTGGCATTGCATCCTGAGTTGTCTGACTCAGCAAACTCAAAATGACTTCTACGTGATATGGACAGACATAAATTGATACAGTTCAATTACATTCATCAACTATTCCATTTTCTGTCTAACCAGAGCACAACAAGGCTTTTTGACAGTAGCAACGAGGAGTGTTCTTTCTCTGGACTTCCCACTGATTCCAGACTTTTGCAGGGTACTGTGGAACATAGAATAGGTCTTCTCTACAGTGAAGGTCAACACAGACTCATTTCCATTGTGTACACAGTGAGTTAAGCTGAACAGGGTAACTCACTCACACATACATTTTTATCGCGTTCTGTTGGGAAAGAAAATGGGCAGGAATTGACAAGCAACAGAACTTTTATAATGAAACTACTGACTGTGTATATATTTGTATGAGCAAATCACGTAACCTTCATGTTTTCTGTTTTACACACTGGGGAAAAGAAAAAAAAACCAGCCCCCCCTCTGTAAGTAGAGACAAACTGTGATGTTTACTACACCGATATCAATATCCATACCTCCTCTGAGCTCATACCACAACAGATTTGATGAGAAGGATCTCCACACCCAACTTTATTGACACATATACATCTGCTGTTACTGCTATACTTGCTGCTATTCTTTCCTCCATGGAAATCTCAGATCTCACTCAGCTGCATCTCAGACATCAGTAGCTGATACAACAATCTTTCTACACATCAAATAATGAAATTAACTCCAGCAGCCTTTGGTAAGTTACAATTGTAACAAACACTTGTTCTCAAAAATATCAACATGTATAAAGAAATTAAATCCTCCTTCACCCTCTTTCCCCAAAGCCGGTCTATGTCATTTTGATTGCTATCATGGACTTGAGGGTTGACCCTTGGTGAGCTGTTTTTTTTTAATTAAAGGCAGTCATGTGTGACTGGGTGGTTTTAACTAGAAAGAGCAGCCATCCATCCCTTCCTTGTGTGAGGCTTTGAGCACAAAAGAGCCTTGTGTTGTGGCAGATGAAATTTGTTTCTGCACAAAATGAGAATTCATTTTAGGGGTGAGCAATGATGGCAGTTGTCTTGGTCCTAGGGCAACAAGAAGGGGAGGCAGTGAGAAGGAACCTCAACTAGTCTGGGCAGTGGCACCTGGAGGAGAGAGGCCTCCACCCACTGCCCATCCACCTTACCACCAGCTCTGACCAAACTCCTTGGGTGATGTCCTCTCTCCTACACCTGCATGGCAGACCCACAGAGCTGGGCTGCTCACCGCAGCCCTACCCTTCCTCTAAGCAAAGAGTAAAGTACCAATTATGCAAACACATGGGATGACTCACATGTTAGTCGCGTGCCCAAGAGGCTACAAGATGAGGGGTCACCACTTCAATATGAGAAGCTTCAAGAAATGTCTAGATGTTATACTGAGGGACACACTTAGTGGGGAAATACTGGCAGTAGGTGAACGGTTGGACTAAACGATCCTGGAGGTCTTCTCCAACCTTGGTGATTCTGTGATTCTTCCACACAGTGAAAGTGTGCCTTTTGTTGTACAGTGAAGCTTTCAGTATCTAGAAAATCCTTTCATGAGGACCTGTGGGTTGACATTACCCACACAGCTCCCAGAACTGCATGAACGCCGTCTGTCAGGAGGCAGGGCTGAGTCACACAGCAATACTGCACACTGCAAACACAACTGATGTGATGGGAATATAGTGCAAACATCGCTGGGCTAGCTTTAAATTAGTCAGCTCAGGCACTGATAGTAGTCTAGCCACGGTGCTCAGGCCAGCCTAACCCCTCAGGTACTTAACCAGCTTTTTGGGTATGTTTTCCAGCCAGCTCTGATTTCTGTGCTGCTGCAGCTGGATTGCTCCTGAGCCAACTTGTTTAAACCCAGCTCGGGACTGCAGCGTAGACACATCTAAGCTGCTAAGTCATTTAAACTCCTACTGTTCCGATTTCCACATTTCTGAAAACTTGGAATCACAGCACTGGGGTATATTGTTACTGTGCTGCTGAGACAAAACATTTGTTGTAAAAGAAGTATAAGCACACCATTTTAAATGTGAAATCTAGAGTTTTCCCAAGAAGTGTCCCATGTTTAAGAAAAATAATGAATATTGCTGAATATGTGATGACCTCTCTCTCATTCATTCTAGAACTAGTTTAGAGAGTACCAGATGCACAAGGTGAAAATCTAACTTGAAACTCTGCAGAGTATTTCACAGTTTATAAGTTGTATATTATAAATTTATACATATATACATTTATATATATATGTTTGTAACAAAGATATCCAAACACCTCAGATGTGTACAGGCCTTATCGTGTATCTGTGGACTAAAGAAAAAGTACAGTGACTGCAGTGGACATCTTCCCTGTATAATGCCACTCACTGACTAGACAGTAAATTCTGTAACACAGCTCAACGCAGAATAAATGCCAGTATAATATTTGTGTTGCTTGGGACCAGGAAACCACTCCAAGTTCTTCCCATAACCTGTAGATGAATTAAGGATTAGAGAAATATGCAAAATTCTTAGTTTCTCCTTTATTATTTTTAATGATTTAATGGAAGCACAACAAAATGCTTTACCTTTAAAAGCTGTGAATTTCTATACAATTTAAGTCACATTCATCACAGAGCTAAGTTAGCAGATGTAAGGGTTTGTTTCAACACGGCCAGATTTGATCCTCCAGTAGATATCAGAACACCATATACCTTTTAGTCTAACGTTTTAATACTGTTTCTTCCTGACAAGGATGTACACATTCGGTTTCACTCAGTCCACGTACCACCTCCTGTCTGCCCATATCAGAAATCCCTATGTGCCATGCTCTCTCCAGCACATCTGAGCGTGAATCCTTCATCTCACGACAAGTGCTCATGCCACATGCTACAAACAAAGGGAGAACAGAGCAGCATTCCTTATTTCTGTCATTCCCTGGACTTGCACACTACTGCCCTTCCAACCGTTTTAAGAGAGAAGTTATTCAGCACATCAACGTTAAAACTGCTGCGGGGAGGGATGATGGGCAGAGCAGAGATGGAGGAGGTGTTGCAATGGAAGATGTTAAGGGCTGCCATCAGCCAATCCTTTGATCCAGAAACACTTCCAGACCTGGTTAAAACTGTCTGCGAACCAGATGGTGGGACTCTCCACATCCCCAGCTTCCCCCTCCCAGCTTCTCAATTCCCACTGAAAGCAATGAGACTATGTTCACTTCAGAATTTGGACATCCTTTCCAATTTTTGGTTAAGTATGAAAAGCAAGCGCAGGAAGACAACCGAGTGCTGACAGGTGTACAATCCTGCTTTGCACCACAAAAGCATCACTCACAGCCCTCTCCTGCTAACATAAATTCCAAGTGACTTTACAGAGCACAATAAAATTACACTGGATTAAACGTGGTTCATCTGAGGCCACCACAGGGTAGTAGTTAACAGGAAACACCAGTGACTTTACCAGGAGCAGCACGCTCACCACTACAAAATATTTTGTCCTGTATCACAGTTTGACATCAAAACCACTCCGTCCGTCTCTTAAGAGTTGTAGCTAGTGGTGACATCTGCACTAGTTCCCTGAATAAAACAATGCCAAATTGGGGCACAAATGCATTATCTTGAGTGTGTTTGCTACTGCAGCTCCTTTTCACAGCCCTAACAAAATGCTTTGTGTCTGCTCGTCTGTTCCAACACAACGATTTTATTTTATAGGCTTATAGTAAAAAAAAAAAAATAAATCACGCTTTATGAGCTACATGATAATATTTCAACAATACCTTGTTGTGACACGATGCAGTGTAATTATCCAGGAGATACTACAATGTATTGTTATGTCAGTGACTCATACCCTTCAGGGCTACAGATCAGTGCCTTGGTTTGCTTTTTAAAGGCAGAGTAGCAAGCTAAGTCAAGGGACACATTGAGACATCCTAGAAATAAAGATGTAGACCGAACACGTGCTCTTACAGCACTACTGACTCGGTTAGCAATAATCAAGGAGAGCACAAATAACAACCCAAACGTGCATAGAGAGGCTGGTGGTGTCCTGCTCGGGGTGTTAGGCACACAGACAGGTCTCAAGGAGCACCACCAAGCACAGTGGTCGCCCCTCGCTTTACGTCTTAGGTGCCATTGATCAACCAGGACGGGACAGGATTTTACAGCGCCTACGGAACAATTTTACGCGCAACGTAGCGCGGCAGAACTTTCGCCAGAGCTGAGCCAGCAAGCCCAGATTACTTTATAAAAACAGTTCGCCAAGGGAAATCCACAGGTGGCTACGGAGACGAGCGGCCGCTGCTTCCTATCGGCGCGGCATCCCGTGTGCCCGCAGCCGCAAGAGCCGAAGCGGGGCCGAGCCGAGGGCCGTTCGCAGCCATAAAAAACACCCCGGCACGGGCCTCAAGCAGCCGGGCCGGGCGAGCCGCCAAGCCGGGCGGAGGCGGACCCACACCTCTGCCCCCTGCCCGGCCCTCGGCCCTGCCCTCCCCTCCCGTCGCGCCGGGGCGCGGCGCGGGCAGCTCCGCACCGCCCCGCCGCCTCTCCCAGCCCCCGCCGGCGAAGGCGGCTCTTCGGCAGCGCCCCAGAGCGAGCCCCTCCCTTCCTGCCCCCCGGGCGCTGGGTGTTGCTGTTGTTTTGCCGCCGCAGGTCCGCCGGGGTGGGCGCGGACGGAGGGGGGGTGGGGGCGGGAGGGAGGGGACGGGGTGCGCTGCGAGCCGGGTGCCAGGCGCACGCCTCTGCCTGACAGCGGGGCGGGGAGCAGCAGCAGCCGGCCGGGCAGGTTTGGCGGCGGGCGGCGGCCCCGCTCCCCTCCCTCCGCTCTCCTCCCCGGGCTGCTGGGGATAATTAGTGTCTGCGCGGGGCCGTCTGCCCCCGGGAGGCAGGGCGGGCTGCGCGCTGGCAGTGCGTGCCCGGCTGTCGGTGCCGCCCTCCCGCGCTCCCCTCCGTGACCCTCCCAGCGCTCACCCCGCCGGCCCGGGGAGCCCGGCAGGGCGAGAGGCGCCGCGTCATGTGACAGCGCGGCCCGGTGCCAGCGGCCCCGGGGGGGGAGGCGGGCGCAGGGCGGGAGGCAGGGCGGCGGCGGCGGGCGGCTCCTCCTCGCGCTCAGACCCGGAGCCACCGCGGAGGCGACTCAGCCGCGGGACACGCCGGCCCGGAGCCGCCGCAGCGCACCCAGCTCTCGCCGCCCCGCGGGAGCGCCGCGTAAGTGCGAGGGCCGGGACGGGAGGGAGGCGCGGCGGCGGCGGCGGGACGGGCAGCGGGCGGGGGAAGTTTGCCGGCTCCGCGGAGCCCGGGGCGGCAGCGGGGCACGACTCGCCGGGCCCCCCACCCCCCGCGGCTCTGCCGGCGCCTCCTGCGTGGCGGAGCGGCCGGGGCGCCGCGCACCTGCGGGGGCTCTGGAGCCGCGCTCCTCTGGGGTTCGACCGCGGGATGAGGGCACGGTGTCAGCGGATCGCGGGGGGGAAGAGAGCGGCGGGTTCTGCGGCCCCGCTGCGGGCTCTCGGAAATAGGTTTTTCCCGCATGTCGTCGTTGCGCTGAGGTCGGTGAAGTTCAACGTTAAACGCGGAATTCGAAATAACGACCGTAGTTGGGCTCCCTTCTCTGGATGTCGCTTCGTAAAGCCGAAGAGGGAGCGGGATGTTGGCCTTGGAGCGGCGGCAGTTGGGGCACCGGGGCGGCCGCCCGAGGGCTGCGTGGTGCTCGGCCGAGCCGGGGCCGCCTCGTCTACCTGCATTGTCCGCCCGCTGCGTCCGCTTCCCGGCCCCTGAAAGAGCAGGAAGCGGAGCTGGGCTCTCAAGGCTTTATTGTTAGGCGAAGCTCCGTTTGGGCGGCGGGAGGAGAGCTTTGAAGACTTTATTTAAGCTCATCACATCCCTAAGTGCTCGGTACCTGCGCCCAAGACAAAGGATTACATGGCCGCACGGTGATGACTTTTTCCACTGAGTGCTCATAAGACGCGTGTGCTCGGTAATTGCACGAGGAACTCCGTGTGAGAGGAGCTCCATCTGGATCTGATATTCCCGCCTGACCCAGGAGAGTTACTTCGGACCAACTTTTCTCTCGTGTTTTTGAGAACTTTTTGTCTAATACCAAAATACGAAAACCTGAGGATGTTGACATGAGTGACCTCTTCTGTTTTTGTCCAAGCAAACAAATGCCTTTTTTTTTTTCCTTCCCCAGAATGCACTGTGCAGACTGTGAGGGAGACTGGGGTCAAGGGCAGGGAGGAAAGATACTAAATGCGTTGCTTCCTTCCACGAGGAACTGGACACAACTTCCTCTAAGTAGCAGAGCCCTGAGCAAGCCCTTAGGTGCTCTGGGGATGTGATCTGTGCAGCCATTGCCTGCGTTGCCAACAGCAAAAGCCTTCAGATAAATAACCATGCAGATGTGAGTGAGATCAGACAGAGCTTCTGAGATGCTGGAGATTGGTGTTTGTACAACCCGTGCTGCTCTCAGTCCCAAATACTCGACGTGAAGAGGAGCTGATAGGTCAGCGTGGTCAGTGCTACTGCTGTGACCTGCCATGTAGTTTGCTGCGAGGTGACCTCACAGTGGATAACATTAGGTGTCCCACCCTTGGGGTGCAAATAGCCAGTGTGTCAGGGAAGATGGTACTGAAGCCACAGCTTCTAAGGAAAACATCTGTTCAAATTGCCATAGAGGATATCTAGACAAGATGCACTCTTGCTCTGCTTCCACTCTGAGGAGTTCATTTGTTGAGCTTTGAGAACGACAGTATTACATCCACAGGTCATGAGGTGAGGTCTGTATGAGGAGTACGAGGCTCTGGAACAGTGTGCTGAGCTGTGCCAGATGAAGGAGGCCTGGAGAAGTCCCTTTCTTTACAGTTGGAGGCAGTGGCTGTGTTTCTCTCCATGGGGACCCATGCTTTGGATTGGCTGCTGGAACGACGGAGCTGTGCTGCTGTTCAGCTACTGGTGATGTCAGTCCGGCAATAAATCCATCGGCCCGGGGAAGGCTGCAGTTAATCATTGTGACCCCGGTGTCTGAAAATCTCCTGCTCCCTCGTGTTGTGCAGGGCGCCTATTTGTCAATAGGGCAGGTCCCCTGCATAAGGACAGTGTTTTTCTTCACACCCAATGAACAAACACCTCCACCCACTGTTGTTGTTTTAAAAGACTCCAGCTGCTCATGAATATAGGGTCAGGGAGGGCCGCCTAAATGTTTCTCTGTGCTTTCTCCCCAGCGCAGCCAGCAGAGCTGTTTCCTGTTCTTTGTTTCAAGGCTGGGGTTTGCGTCACACATTCCAAGTGGCATATGTGGTGCTCTTTCCTGTTTCAAGCTGTTTTCTGGTGGATTGGTGGCCTCGTCCAGGCCCCTTGCCACTGCCCCTCAACTCCCAATCCCCACCCAGTGAGTTATCATGTCCCTACACACTCACAGTTGCTTAAGATGCCTGCGTTATGTCATGAGGTTTCCAAGTTAACCTTTAATGCGCACCCACAACTCCTAGTGTGTTTATGGGGGTGACCTGAAGAGCCGCGCTCCCTCCACTGAGAACTAGTTGTATCTTCTGGCTTGTGACACTGACTGGGCTGGAACCGCTCCATTAATGCCATGGAGTTGCGCTTGTGTGAGAAGAGAGCCTACATCTGCAGAGTCACCTTTCTGAGGGAGCCTTGGATGCTGCCCTCAGCCAACCTGGATGACCCACCGCCAGTGCTTTACAGTTCCAGTTCTTGAAAGGAATAAAATCTCATTGTCCAAACTTGAAGATTCTCTATCTCATGGATGTAAAATGACTGTGCTGGCTGACTTTGGAGCGAATAGGTATAGCTCTTCTGCATTTGATGTTTCCAAAGGTGGAAAAATAATTTTTCAGTCCTGTTTTTATAGTTGACTTCTCCCCACGCCCTGTTACCAGCTGATATAGAGAAACATCAAGAGGAAATGTAGAAAGAAAATGTAAATCTTTCTCTTCCTTTGGGTCTGACTGCTGAGGAGCTGAAGGACGCAAGCCAAAGCTCATTGAAATCAGAAGAAAGGCTTGCATCAACTTCAATGGGCTTTGAATTAGGCCCTGGATGGAAATGTAGGACGGGCTGTTTATTCCTCTGTCTCTTACATGCTGGGGTATGCATGTTTCCAGTACACATTGAAATATTTCAACTTTTTTATTTCACCGCACTTTCTAAATTGCATTTCTTAAAGTAGTCTTTTAGTACATGATGTTGCTCTTTTGGCTGCTAAGTAGTAGTTGTTTGTGATCGTTGCATGTTTTAAATCCTGTTGTTACTTTTAGGAAGTGTCTAAAATATATACTGTAAACTTCCTCCTTTAGGGCTTAATAGTAGGGGAAAAAAATTACAAAATTATGTGCATGTCTTCACTCTAGGCTCTTTTCTTTTTTCTCTCCTCAGAATTCCAGATAACAAGAAGGAAGAAGTATTTGTCCTCACAGTTTTGGTAAGTTTTTTATTGATTATTTTTATTTGTTACTGCCACTTATTTTTACTTATTTATTTTCACTTAATTTGTGCATGATTTCAAACACTGAATCTTTTTTTTTCTGTTGACAAAGGAAAAGGGGTTGCATGTAACTGCGGTTTGATATTGGAAACTAGTGTATAGTGAAAACAGTAGATGTTGCAGTTCACATCTTTTAGTAGCCAGGAGTTTTACAAAATCCAAGAAAAAATTAAAATTATAATAGTTTTGTAAACCAAGTTCTTAATATTAATGAGCACAGCTAACAGGAGGTCTTTTAAAGTTCCTTTATACTGTCAGCAGTGAAGCTTTGTGTTTTCATTCCAAGGCTAGTTGCTTCCAATCCAGAATATGAAGTTTGGCAGGGCTGGCTTGAGGAGAGATTTAACCCTTCCCTATTAGGATTCACTTGATGCTGAGGCTTCCTTTGAGGGCTCCGTAGCCATAGTGGATAGCTCCCAAGGGAAAAAAAGTGCAAATGTTCCTCAGCCAAATGAAAATGTAAAGCTCTGGTAGGCTTTTAATAGCAAACTTAAGTCAGAATAAAATAAAATGAAGAAGTGGGTGGCCTGCCTATCATGCAGTCAGTATGCTATCAACAAACATGATCCATGAAGGCATGTTCAAGAGTCTGAGCTTCTTTGATCACATTGGTACCCACTGCACTGTCCAGCTCTCCATGTTTTTATTTCACTTCTTTAGACACGCAGAAGTTCATCGACATTTGCCCTATATTCAAATCCTCATTCAAATTAATCATTTAAGCTATTTTTCATAAATGCACACTTCCTTTATTTAGGATTAGATTTTTTTCTTCTCTCCCATAAAATAAAAAACATTAAATCTCTGTCACGTGTTTCATGACATGGTAGTATCTTTATGATAGAGAACTGTATTTTCTATCATTCTTTCCCATTAATTAAAAAAGTTAGGATTTATATTTGTCCTTTAACATTATTTTTGAAATGAACCTTTTAAGAAAAACACAACAAAAAGGTTCAGTTTGGAAGAGAAAGATTATCATAGCATTCCACATAGTTCACTTGTTTTCAGAAGTCTGATCTTTTATATTCACTAGGCTATTTCTTTTTCTAAGCAGTAGCCTGAGACAGGAAACCAGACAGCAGTCTGCCCCGATAAGGGAGACTATTGTCTAATGGAGGTGCCTTGAGATCTTTTCTCTCTCCCTTGAGGTCGGTAGATGGAGCACTGAAGATTGAACAGTGTTCCGTTTTTTCCTTTTAAGAAGAGGCATAATTTTAGTCAGCACTGCAAGAACTTTTTTTTTGCCCAATATTTTTACATTCAAGAAATCCATTTCCAGTCACGTGGCTTCAAAGAGTCTGCAAGCATTACAGATTTAATTGAAATTCTGATTACTCTGCTACACAGCTGATAAATGATTATATCAGAATAATTCTAGGTCGAAGTGACATCAGCAAAGTTAGGCTGCATGAGATGCTCAAAGTTGGAGGTTTTTCAGTGTGGAAGGCAGAAGGTTTTCACACCAATAAAGAGCCAGAATAGTCTGAAATGCTTTCCTATACAAAATGAACAAATAAAATACTCTGTTATGTAAAAGAAGAAAATCTAAATGTAGTAGATCTTAAGAAGCTAATTATTTGGATTATTTGGATTATTTGGATTTAGATTAAAGGTGTATTGATCTTAGAATGAAGTAGCTTGGAA
This sequence comes from Callipepla californica brunnescens, assembly GCA_023055505.1. Lineage (NCBI taxonomy): Eukaryota > Metazoa > Chordata > Aves > Galliformes > Odontophoridae > Callipepla > Callipepla californica. Next base: position 23,053,856 of record JALIRH010000005.1, on the reverse strand, counting down.
GCACTGGAGTGCTATGTATCAGTTCAGAGCATTTTGGAGAGGTTTATGTTTATTTTTAGATGGCACAACTTACTGAAATCTAAAGAAAATATTACTGTTGATCTTAGAATCTCTTTAATTCTAACTAGTAAAAAAAAATCAGTAGAAAATTCTTATCTAGGTACCTCTTTCTTTTCACACAGTATACTAGCTTTTCCAGCCGTTACTACCATTTCCCAGAGAAAATTCAATGAATAAGCAAACCCAGGGGGCTGCCCATCAGTAAAACATTTCCTTGGTGTGCTAGTTTCTCATTAATTCCCCCCAGCTGTTCCTCGTGAGCCAGCTGTGCTGTTCCCTTCCCCCAGCACTGAGCCTTTGTGCCTTCCCCTGCTTTGGGCTGGGTCTGACTGCACTGCTCTGTTGTGCAGTGCCGTGGAGGTTCTTGGCCTGCTGCTATTTTGAGGCCCCGCACAGTTCAGCACTGGGTTACTTCCCATTAAAGTTAATGGAACTTCAGAAACCCTTTTTTTTTTGTTGTTTTTGTTGTTGACTCAGGTCTTGATGAGCAACTGGTGCTGTCAGTGCAAACAGATTTGTAGGCTATCCTCAGCTGGAAGGGTCCCAGAAAGGTCATTGAGTCCAACTTGTGGATCCACACAGGACCACCCGAAACTCAAACCAAATTTCTGTTAGCCTGTCTTCTTAATAGGACTGGAAAACACTTTTTCTACCTTTCTAGTTAATTCTACTCTCAGATGCTGTGTTTCTTCTCTGTCAGACTGTCTTTCAGGGTACAATTGAAGGGGTTCTCACCCCGCTTCAGGGAAACCTCCTCTCCTTTTGGATTTCATCAGTTGAGTCTACTGCTGTTATCACTTCTCCTTAGTAGCAAGGGAAGTTTTACAGAAATGCACAGTGTTAAATCCCAAAGGGCTTGGACCGAAGAGCTGTGTGTACTTGAGATACCAACTGCGCTGCAAAAGCCACAGTGTCTTCAGGGAGGGCACTCACATAGTGGTAATTCAGCAGATACTGTTACATTATTCTGTAATTATACCAACAATAACAGTAGTACCTTGATGCTTCTAGACAAAGCCTCACTGTACCACAAGACAGCATTCTTTTCTTCCTCAGGCAGAAGGATTGAAAAATGGAACTCCATGCATAGTTTTACACAGTGAAGAGAGGCAGATGTTCTGGTCTCCACTGCACTACCTGCAGCAGTGGTATCTGTCAGGTTGCTGACTGCCCCTCCAGCTATTTTGTGAGAGCAAAGGCTCTGTGCCATAGGGGTTTTGCAGTGCTGGATGTGCAGGGTCAGAACTGGTCTCCACCCCACTGTTTCCTTTCATAGTTGATCTGCAGAGCTGGTGGACCTTGGAGGTAGATGTACAGAACTGTTGGCAGCAGTGGTTGCTCTTTGGCAGCTGTTGTGCAGTGCAGATGTGCAGGCTGGGTGCTCTCTTCAGCCACTTGGCTCTTCTTCTCCACAGTAAATGATCTGAATGAATGCTCAGTAACTTTAAGCTCTCTTTCACTCCTAATTATGTCTCTGAAACAATAAACCTTAGCAGTCTGGAAGTTAGTGTTGAAAAGTCCCCAGTCCAGACAGGGACATGAACTATCCTGATGATGAACTTCCTTTATGGAAGGGATACTTTGATTCATATTGGATCATAAGTCCAGAGTCTCTGATTTTTGTGCTTAGCTGTTGTCACTGGACTTCAGCCTGGAAAATACTGAGGGTCTTTGCCTGGACTTTACCTTGCACCTGTCCTTATTTGCATACAAAACCCGGTTGCTTCATTTGTCTTTCTGAGGTACAGGGCGTGAGCAAAGTCTTATCAGAAGCCATGTCCTGTTTGGACAAGTCGGGCTGACTTGGCAGAGATCCACAGGGTGGGGTGAATGGGAGGAGGCAAGAAAGTAAAACTGGGTGGCTTGTTAGCAGAAAAAGAGAAGGAGGGCAAAAAAAAAAAAAGAGGGTGGAATGTTTGCCTACCAGATTGCAGTTAATTATTTAGTTTCAGATTACATGCATTTTAAATTCTTTCAGCCCACATGAAAAAAAAACCCTATTGATGTAAAATAATGTATCTAATATGTGAATATCAAGGGCCTTTATTTTTTTAATGCATTTAATATGAACATATTGGTGTTTCCTTACTCTTTTATTTATTTATTTATTTATTTCAGGGTACCTCAGAAACAAGGGGTAGTATTTTGAATTTCCAGAAACTGTCTTTATTTACTAAACAGTTTGTGGGCTTTCAAACAAATGGGTTATGAAAATTGTGTGTAATGTAGAACCCAACTGTTTTTCTCATTCCTCTGGAACAGACACAGGCAAGACTGTTTACCTTCTCCAGTGCTCCTTTCTCAACTGTTTAGGGATAGAGACGGGGAGGTTTTGATTTAGTAGGCATGATTTTACAAGTAGACTGAGAAAAGCTATTGATGGCTGGTATTCAAGGGAGCATGCTGTATCTGTGTGTGTATGAGTGTATACATGCACATACTTCCGTGTGAGTGTGGTCCAAGCAATCAATTTTGAGCATTATTTCTAAATGCAGAGAGAATTGTTCTGTGAGTTTATTTGCAGTCTTGGGAAAGTGTCACTCTGAGCTGCACTGTAAGTGACAGACCCAAAACTGATTTATATGAACTTTTCAGCAGCTCTGTAAGTTACCACAGAACAAGCATCAGACTCACTAATATGGACAAATAAGACCAAGAGTTATGTGTTCATTGATTTTTTTCTTTCTTGAAAATTGGTTTCTGCTGAATACCAAATGGGAAAGAAAACCAACCTCTTGTAAGAGTAACGTGATAAAGGAGTGCTCAATTTCTGTACTGTGATGCAGCAATAGAAATTATATTTTCTGAAATAGAAATTTTTTTTACTGTTCTCAGATGACTGCATCAGAGAAAGATTGAGAGTTACTTTCCACTTTCACTCAGTGCAGTACACTTTCTGTTGTCAGCGTCACTGTAATTTTTGCACAGTAATTTAGAGCCCTCTCAAGAAACACTGAGATGTGTAGCATGAGGTGAAATGAATGTCTTCATGCACTGTTTTGAAGTAAAAGAAGAACAGGATTAACTCTAGAAGTTGGAGAAAAATCCAGTATTAAAAAAAGAATATCCTGGGATCATCGGAGCATGGCTGCTTACTTAACAACAAACTAACCTATTCCTTCTTACTTCTCTTTTTCTCTCATTTTCTTATTCATTCTCTTTTGTTCATTTATTCTCTGCTTCCTTCCTCTCTTCCCGAAGTACAGATTGTTTTGTCACTGTTTAAACAGAAAACTGAAAGTTTTACTGTAAACATTCCTTATCTCCAAAGGTACTTTTTAACGTTTTCGTGACACTTATATGTGTGTGTGTACATGTGAGCGATGTGTAGGTATGCATGAGTTCAATCTATGTGAAATGTTAAATACCTGGAAAGGGTAACCATTCAATGAAAACCAGTACAGCTTATAACCTCACAAGCAAGATTAAAGTATTTACAAAACAGTCACAACTTTTGTCATATAGAGTCGTGATACACAAGTGCTTCTAAAATCAAGCTACAATCTAGGTTTAAACTGGAAATTGCATTGAGCTGCTGTTTCAAGATGTAGTTTGGTTCTATTGGGCTTTGTCTTCTTTCATGAAGATGCTTTTATTTACATTTGACCCTGATTTGTTTCTATTATTAAAAAACTACAATGTTGTAATATCCTTCTAAAAGGCTTCAGTTTTTATTCATACACTGATGATTAATTATAGACCTGTAACAGTTCACACCTTCTTTCTCTGGAAGCAATTACCAATTTCTTACCTATAAACACATGTGACAGTTAATTGCAAGATCGTTCATTAGTGTAGACTTGTTAGAATGGTTTTAATTTGAAGCAGAAACACCTTAACATTTTATTTAAATTTCTGGGAAAATTTTCCAGCCAAAACTCCCGATCTGTTGTTGGGCCTTTAACCTTTTTCCTTGGGGTGAAATTGGATGGTGCTGTCTGGCTGAATTCGTTTATTTCCAGTGCCATCTACTGGTCGAAATTAAATTTGCGTTTTTTATCCTCAATATCTTACAGAGATCAGAGCATTTCCTTGCAGGGCAGTGCAGGACTTGCTGCTGCAATGTCAGTCATGGAACTAGTATGTAAAAGCTTGCCGACACCTAAATGTTTCTGAGAACAACATTCATTTGCTTCTCTTGGTTTTACTCTGTATCCTTTGAGCACATTCCAGAAGAGGTATCTCCTCCTTTCTTGCATGGTATCTTTCCAGGCTTGAAAGAAGTGTAATCTGATAGTTAAGTGGTGACATGCTCTGTGCTAAATACTTCTTTTTCAGTCAGTTCAAGACAAAGTAGAATTGAAAATGTAAGGTTGAACATTCTCTAGGAAAAAAAAAAAACAACAACAACCAAAATGCAACCAACAATTGTTGCATTGTCAGTAAATCTGTTATTGTAGGAAAATAAGTTAGATATTAAGTAAAGTCATTGCAGCATTTTGAATATACGTCTCCAAATTAGCCCCAGTATTTCATCTTCTTTCTTTTGCATTGATTTCAGTGTCACGGCACATGAAAATCTTGGCTTTTCTCTCAGCACTTCAAGGACAGAGGTCCACCTCAGAATCAGTTCACTATGTTACAAACTGTACAAGATTATTCTGAAGCTTTAATGATGATGGAAAGTGTATGGTATAAAATGTGACGCATTTATACATTTACAGATAATGAAAATTGAGAATGAAAGTAGGTCTGCTGACACAAACAACAAAATTCCACATTAGCTTTCATTAAAGTGAGCAGGTGTCTGTTTTCCATTGACAATTGGGAAAGAATAAAGTTTACAAAAATACTGTAAATGAAGCTTTGTCAGACATTTAAGAAGTTATATTAGAGATGAATAAATACAGACATTTATTAGGCAAAACATTAAGCTGTCTCCAATTCAAAAAGCTGAACTGGGGCTTTCCTGCAGCTTTCTAATGTGTTGTTTTCCCTGTGTAGGCCAGGACATCACAGGCAGCAGAAGAGGTGGATAAAGAAGATGCTAATGTTTGATCCAGTCCCTATCAAGCAAGAAGCCATGGACCCTGTTTCAGTGGTAAGACTTCTAAGATATTCTAACCATTGTAATAATTTTATATTTTTTCTGTCTGTGCATTTAAACCAGGATTTTTCTAAGCTTTGTACTAGCCTAGGAAAAACTGTGAAACTGTATTTTGATTTTAGGTCAACAGGGTTCATGTTTATATTATACTTCATGAATTTATTGCCCCTATATGACCTCTGCCATTACTTCTGCTGGTGTTCCCATACACAGAGCAAAGGAGAGAACATCCAAGAACTCCTCACCCACACAGTGCTAATATAATCACTTCAGGTCATGCTGCTGATGGAAGTAGATTGAAATTAAGCTGCCAGACTTCAGAGCGAATTGGCAAGAACCTGTGGTTTCAGTGTTACATCTTTGAATTAAATGAACAGCTTCTCTCCATCCTCTTCTCTGTTTCTCTTCTGATCTTGACCACATGTGTCTGGGGGTAACTCAGTGCTTTAACCAGCAGAAAAATCCTTACCAAGAAAAAAAAGGCTTTTTTTACTGTGTAAACTTGATTATTAATTATCTTACGATCAGATGAGAAACAGAGCAGTGGAGCAGAAATGGGGGAAAAGAAAGGGAGACCTGTCTTTTTGTTTTAATTTTCCATCAGCTTGGTGTATAGTGCTGGCTCAGCATAAATAAGCAAGTACAGCTGGAATGCATAGCTGAGAAGGGACACTGGGAACTGCGATGATTTCATTTGCCAGGGAAATATGACCTTAGGAAACAGTTTCATCTAGATTTCACCTGCTGGACTGCAGGCTGCTGCTTTCTTCCTTCTGTGCTGCCACTGTCTTCTTTGTATGATGTGAAGCCTTTGGATCAGCTCATTGAATGATCAGGATTGCTCACCCACCAAAAACATCCTCCTTTTGGTCAGATTGGATTCACTCTGTAGCTGCTCAGTGCTAGAGCTAGGAGAGGGAATAGGACCTATGCTTTCATCAGTAGCCTGCAATGAGATGAGATTAAGTGTGACGTGAAGTCACACCTTAGAAAGGATGGATCAATTAACAGTGAGAAGTCAGTATACATAAATTAGGGTGCATTAAATCTATGCTATAAGTGATGCCTCTCAGTGAATTGTTGCTTACTGTTTTATTTTAAATGTAGAATAATTGCCACCAAATAAAATGTGAGAGCACTCTTAATTTTTTTCAGCGCTACTAATGACACTTTCTGAGAGTGAAATTTATGTGTTTTAAAATTCAAGTTTGACTTTCATTGAATTTGTTTACTTTTAAGCAATGAGAGAAAAATTGTTGGCGTATTGGAGGGCGTAGATGTATTGACAGTTCCAAATATTTGGGTCAGGAATGAGCCTTAGTACTGTCCAATCGGTCTGTGACTTTGATCACATAGTTCTTGCATGTCCTTGTTCAGATCAGTGGTGATTATCTGTGATTACCTAAGGATGTTCTGTGGTGTCTGTCAGAGGCAGAAAGTGGGCCACTTCTGCAATAAAAGTGTTAATAAAGGAGTGACAAATCCTTAGCGACACCTTGTGCTGTTCTTTTGTACTCATGTGCCTTTATCTCCATCTGAAAAGGTTCTGCGGTGGTGAACCTTTTACCAAATGTGTATACTTTCTTCTTTGTTACCACATAATGCAATAATGCATAATACAAAAGAAAAGCAGGAAGGGGGAGGTCAGGAAACTCATCTGAGACAAAAGGACATTATTTGAGGGTGGGTTCCTTCATGCAGATCATATAGTTCCTGCAGAAGACTGAGGAGTGTTCGTTTCAATTCCTGTAGGCTCCCAGGCTGCTGAGCCTTTGCAGCCCTTCTGGCTTCCCCAGTGCTATTTGATTGTGCAGCTTCCCCTGAGCCTTCTGGTCAAGGGCTGCCCAGCAGAAACTGCTCTGGAAGCACTGTTAAAGGTGAGGCAGGGAGAGAACATAGGACAGGCTAGCAGGCATTACCAGGTGTGTTAGTGTTCTTGACCTTCTTGTTTAGGAGGAAAGAGAAACTGCTAGAGTGGTGGTGGTTTTGGAGCACATAGTCTGGTTTACTGTGGGCTGACATAACTCGTAACTCACATAACTCGTAGTTTTAAAATCAGGATTTATTTGTATTCTGTCTGTCATTCCGATAGTATCGTTGAGGTCAAGCTCAATGAAGCCTTTTGTGAATTACTGATTATTTTCCCCAAGCATATGCTGTCTGTAGGTATAAAAGCTGCCTTTAAAAATTCCCATTAGTTGGGGTGGGAGAGGGAAACAAATTATAGCTTTGGCAGCACTGTATTTCAGGGCGTGTGGCTGAAAGGATTAGCTATACTTCTCAAATGGCTGAAGCTTGCACCCACACTATTTCATCACTCTTCCAACAGCTTATACTATTTATTGAATTGGATTATCAAACAGATTTTATGATAGTTCTTAAAGAACTAGTGACAGAGTTATATGAATCCTACCTACATGTTTTCTGTGAGGACTTTTTAAGTGTTTGGATAAATACCAGTAATCGTTTACTGAAGTAAGTCATTTTTTCTATGTATAAACATCTTTGAAAGAAACAGATATTTTTCTGCCCTTCCCATCAGTCAGAAAAACACATTTCACTCCTTTTTAAGGCAAAGTGCAACACGAGGGATTGAGGTCTTAAGGTAACAAGTATACTAGTTACTTAACTAGTCTACTAGTGTGCTTTTTCATGTATTAGCTACTATTTGGATTAGATCCTGTTTGTCTTCTTCTATGATACCAATTTGACAACTTGTGTAAGACTGTAAGCAGGTTCTTCATCTGTTCCCAGTTTTGCAAGATGACAGTTAAATTCATAGGGTTATGTAATTTGTAAAAGATAGGATTTGTAATCCTATAAAACAAGCAGTATTTTTTGCTACGGCAGTTTAGTAAGAGTTTAGCAAATTTTATCAGGCTAGTGCTTCATAATGTCACCTCATGAAAACAGCAGTCTTCTGGAGAGTGATGAGTGCTGATCTTTTTTTCTGGATAGATTGTCAAGAGGAAAGGCATGGTGACTTTTTCTCTTTTTGGAATTACTGATTTGATTGTGTGAACATAAGGATATTTTCAAGTGATAAAGAATATTAGGGATTGCTGTAACTTATTTTCCAGTTCCTCTGTGAGTTGAGTGGTGGATGTTTTATTATTTTGAACAAACAGCAACAAAAGGGAAATGAACTGCTTAGTGAGAGCCAAGAGGGAGAGTAATCATATCAAACATCAAAAAGACATAAGCAGAGACTGTAAAGGAATATACATCGAATTACCACCCTGTATCTTTATAGTGAGCTGCTGTAGTAATATACAGTTCTGTGCAGGGACTTCCAATAAAAGCAGAATTTATAGGAAAGTGAGAATTTGTTGGGTTTTCTTAATCCAAATCATGCTGACACGTGCTCTTGATTACAGTAGAAATCCAAGGAAAATGTATTGAAATGTATGAGCTTAAGTATTTTGGGCAGACTGAGCAGTAATACCTAGTTCTACATTGTTTCACCAGAATACTTCAAATGGATACTAAGTGTTTGGTATTTTCAATATCGGATACTTCGTGCTGTTGCCGAGTTGGTCGGGCTAAGATCAAGAAGGTGAGCTAGGTGGTGGTGAGCAGTGAACATAGCACACCAGGCAGTGCTTGTGGGTGGAGGGAGGCAGAAGTCTCCCTTCTCTTTCCCTTCCTGCCCTTCATAAATGGACATTCCTACCACGTCTGAATAAGACAAGGTTAGCTTTGCTGTGTAATTGTCATTTCATCTGCTGACTTCAGCGATGCTGTCCATGCGCCTTTAGCCAAGCAGGTTCAGCTTGGTTCTGCTCTGGGCTGTGGTTCATTACAGTTTTTACATTCATCCAGAACAGGCCACGGTCCCCAAGGGAAGTTCTAGGATTGGTGAGGAAAGATGTTCTTGCTGTGAATGAAATAGACTCCTGGTTAATGCAGTCGGTGACATTTAGAAAACCACACAGTTGTAGTCAGGCTTTTCTTGTTTGTGGTTGTTAATGCCCCCAGTTTACAGAGAGAGACCGTGAAATCGTTCTTACTCTCCCATCCCATATCCCCAGAGGGATTTTCTTTGCTTCTCAGGCAAAGAAAAAGAAAGTGACCTTCCAAATTTGAAATCAGTGCTGTTTGCCAACCTAAAGGTAATTACTGAGTCCCAAGGAGATGGAAACTGTAACTTTGCTTTGCTAGAAGACACAGGAAGCTTAACTTTAAGGCCAGCAAGAAGATGGATCTGAGCATAACCTATTCCAAACTAACAGCATTTCAACTATGCTTCATTGATAGTGAAGCAAAAATGCATTCCAAGTAGGCTCTAATTAACAATGAAAATACCAGTTCGGGTTGTTGAAGCTTATTGTCTTTTTCACCCTTTCTGTAGCCAGCACCCTTTCTGCACACAGCACATTCATGTACTGTGAATAATTATGTGAACAAAGCAATTCAGTAAATTCTTATTTGGCTTTTGTTGTTGTTGTTCTTGGATGTGCTAGAGATATCTTTCTGCTTCTTTAGCTTATGACAATTTCTCATCTATCATTCTAAAGAAGATAATTTATCAGACTGCATTTCTATCACAACTGTATCTGCTCTTCAGGTAGACACATGACAATTAAAACCTCTGAGGAAGAAAAGTTTAGAAAAATTATTCAGCTTCCCCATACTGCCGCAAAAATACCTGATGTTAAATCTGTGCCAGATTAATGACAACAATGGCAACTTCCTATGGAAAATGTGGCAAGGCATGCAGGATAATGCCAAGTCCCTAAAATAATTCCTTTTAAAATATAGCTATTTTCTCCACAATTCTTAGAAACTATTTCTTGCTTGTAAACATTTTTTTTTGCTTGTAAACTTTTCCAGTTTACAGGTCTCTACACAATACTGTAATGGTTTGGTAGTTTTTCAACACATACTTAGTGTTAGTTGAAGAACTAGAAGAGATTAACTTGTTAACCAGTAAGGTTACAGCTTGGAAATGCTTTGTTTATGGTCACTGAGGGGATTAAAGAACATTCCTTAAGATTTAGATGACAGTGTCTTTTTTCCTTTCTAGTATTCTTGCTTCTTTCTAAGCTGTAGGGTTCAGAGTAGTGCACTGGTGCAAGATCTGTAAGGCTCCATTGTACATCAGTTCATGCACACTGTGGTACACAGAGAGCTCTGTAAGTCATGGGAGTTTGTTATTTTCAGGCAACTGTTACTGGAATATAAGAGCACTTCAGTTGAATAAAGGTGCACATTCACCTGAACACGGACATTCCTTACAAAACAAAGTAAATGTTCCTATGTGAATGTCCCTGGCAAACTTGCAGAACTGTCACTGTGCACAGTGCACAGTGACAGAAAACTTACACAGTTCACTGAAGCTGAGCAGAGTAGACTTTGTACTGTGAACCCATAGCAGCAATTTCAACAGAAGTACTTAAGATCACTTACACATTTAGATTGGGAATTTTTGCCTGTGCTCATAGCTTGGTCAATATTTATTCAGTGCTAAATATTAAGTTCTAATCTCTATCAATATTCAGTGGTCTTCATCTTTCAGAGTTCAAAGAAATTTGATGTTGCTTGACTCAGTAGTGGTGGCATACCCGCAGAGCTCGTTTTACTCAGCATTGTATGCAGTAATGGCATTTTTATAGAATTCTGCAGAGCCAATTACCAAGAAATATGAACACATTCATAAATTGAGTTTGTAAGTCATGAAAAGATGAATTAAAATTTCAGGATTTTTGTTGTGATATGCACCATTTGAAGATCAATTTACTTGTGCTGTTCTATTTGAATAGTCTTAGCTGTGAGTGTTTTGTGGAATCAGTTTTGTTGATTCTCATCACAGTACATGAGTGCAGCAGTAAGATAATGATTTCTAAACTCACCATTTCAAAAAGCAACTGGAAAGAAAAAATCCAGTGGTGTCATTTTGCAGTAATACTTGTGGTTAACATTGACGGTTACAATCAGATAAATGTTCTTTACAAGGAAAACAGAAGCAAACTGAGAGAGGTACTGCTAGAAGTTTTCACTCCAAGTAGAAACATTTTCAGAAGTCACAGAAATGTTTGTATAGATATACAGTAATTTTATACTTATCTGTTATGTTCACATCAGTTTGTAAACAACCACAGTTTTAAATACTTCTTATGTGTAAAACTGATTTGGGTAGTTGTTCAGTAATACTGTATTTTGCCATGAATGTTAATACCTTGTGGTTTACAAAAAATATTTTTAATGAAATGTGGAGGTTATACTGCAGGTTAGGGTTAGCTTTCGGTTTTAAATGCTCCTGTGAAGGGAACTGGTGACTACCACTAAGCAGCAGGAAATTTCTTCTTCCAGCACACCAAATCTTGTCCTTCAGGTTCTGTGTTTGCCAAAGTCACACTGGCTAGTTAGCTGCTTTCCCTCAGCCTCCTCACCTGGGGGAAAGTAAAAGAGGTTTAGAATTTACCTCTTGCACTCAAGTTTCTCACTTGCTGTTGACACAACTCAGTTGTATGATTTTTTTATTGCCCATGTGCTGCAGATACACAATTCCTTCTTCTATGGCAAGTGTGAGGTGTATATACATACTGGGTATAGCATCTTGTATGTGCTGGGTCAGGTAAGCACCAGTATATCAAAAGAAGTTTCTCAGGGTGGAAAACGTGCTGAATAAGCTTTAAGGATCTGTTTTCAACATCTGTGTCACGTTGCTTCTGAAACAGTGAATTGGAATGTGAGTAGCTTCCTTTGAGTGAAATCTTATGTTTTATTCAGTTCACTTTTGTTTAGAAAACATATCAAAATGCTTTCTGAAAACCTTCGTCTTGCCTCAGTTTGTTAGGCATTGTTCTTTTTCAGCATTAATTTTATGTGTGTTGCTTTCGTTATTTGCTTTTCTTTACTATTTTTCTGCTCCTTCCGACAGTCGTACCCATCCAATTACATGGACCAAATGAAGCCAAACAAATACAGCGTCATTTATTCTGCACCCAGCATGTTGCACAATAAATTCTACTCAAACTCTGACGGACTGTCAAATGGAATCCAGCTGGAGCCAGTAGACCTTACAGTGAACAAGAGAAGCTCACCACCTTCGGCTGGCAGTTCTCCTTCTCCTTTAAAATTTCAGACTGTGCATAGGAGAACTTCCCCTGCATTGACTCTGTCCTCACCCAGCTCTCCCATCAGTAAATTCACGCCGTCACCCCCAGGAGTACAGCCATTATCCATGCCTATAACGATCCCTCCTGTAATGGCTGCTGCTCTTTCTCGCCATGGACTGAGAAGCCCTGGAATACTCCCGGTCATACAGCCTGTTGTTGTCCAGCCAGTTCCTTTCATGTATGCTCCCCATCTCCAGCAGCCTATCATGGTTTCCACAGTCCTTACAGACGAGATGGAAAGTCCAAGCAGCATGCAAGGTTGGTGCTGTCACAGTTGCATTTTTTTGTCCTCTAATCCTGTGAAAATAACTACATATCCATCCAGGCTCGCCTCTTCGTGAGTTTTTCACATTGCAGGAAATAATTTCTATTCTTCTAAAATACATAAGCGTGTAATTTACTATGTTAATATTTCCTGGAACTTAACAAGGTTGCATTCTACTTTAAACCTGCATAAAAGTTGTTTATCATAGTAGATCTTCCAAGATTTGAACTGATGAAAAAGTGAATTGAAATTTTTTTCATCCTGGTTCATCAGGACTGAAATAGAAGACTTTACAGTTTTAGTCTTAGTATTTACAGATTCTTAGGTGTATCTTTTTATTTATGTGGCTCTCCATATTTCTGATGTGTTGTTTTCCATCTCTGACCTTCCCTCACACAGTGCCTGTTATTGAGTCCTTCGAGAAGCCAGCACTGAAGAAAACAATTAAAGTAGAACCTGGAAGCGAACTGTCAAAGGCTGACTTCTATCCTGAACGAATGTCACCTCCAATGACCTCATTGTCTCCCCAGGAAGTAATGCTGCAAGAGTAAGTAACTTAACAGCAGTTCCCAGATCAGCAAAGGAACAAAATGCAGTTCAGTGCAGTATTTAATTGATTTTGAGGAACGAGACAGAAAGTAGCTGTGCTTATAATAAAAGCCAGAAAATCTTCCTTCCCAGCTGCTGCTGTGAGATGCAATTTCAACTTTTTTTCTTGATGCATATTTCTACATCACAGCTACAAAGTTCTCTCATGTAATGCATTTCTGAAGTAATGCTGGTTCCAGTCTGACAATTCACTGGAAGTAGAACTGCAGTACGCTCGTGATATCGTTATGTAAAACCAGCAACAAAATAGAAAAATCCTTTAAAGACATTTAATTCTGATCTTTGTATTTATATTACCTAAAATACTCTTCTTTAAAAATATTCCTGTGACGTTCTTGGAGTACCGCTTTGTCTTTTAAAAAATGTTGGCACCTCAGTGGAAGGAAACCCCTCAGGCCTACAAGTTCTTTGTATATTCAGTGATGTTCCATGCTTACTGAAGCCGTTTTTCAACCAGCGTTTGGTGGGCAACTTACATAGTTCCTGAAGCTCTTTCTCTTCCCCCCCCAGCCACTTGTTTCCAGCCAAATACTGACACAACTGTTAGAGCATTGCACGATCTGAATCACAAAGCTGTCTGTCCAGGTTTAAAACAGCAGAAGGCTGAGCAAGGGCTGTCTAGACAGTAGAAATGAGATCTGGGACAGAAACTTTTTGATTGGAAGTATTAAAAAAATTCTCATGCAGTACCTGATGGACCATGGCTACGTTTCCATTACTGTTTCCATCTGGAGAATTCTGCCAGCTTACCAAAACTACGGAACTGGCCAGGTCCTGGCTTACCCTTCAGCAGGAACTGCTCTGGGCTTGCACACTGGCTGCTGGTGTGGCTTTTTGGGTGCAGTAACAGTGAACTGGTTGCCAGCTATCTTTTGTAGGCAGTATGCTGTTTATTTAGAAGTAAAGCTTATATGTTCTATTAGAAGAAAATAGTAAACATCCATGTTTACCGGATGGATATTTACCTTCCATAAGGACTTGCCACACATGGCAGCCAGATCTGTTTGTACTCAGACCTAACTTCTGTGAGGTCATGGCAACCAAACACTGTGCTTCACCTTTGTCTCTTGTTAGGCCTCTTGAATAAGAGCGGACCAGTGAGGGCTTTTCCTGGCTGATAACACACCCTTCCTCCGGGCCTAAGACTTCTGTGGAGTTGTCACCTGCATTAGTGATTTGCATTAATTATTTCCCAGTGAGTCCAGTTTCCACAGGAAATCCATCCGCTGAGCAAAGAGCATTACATCTGGTACAACATGTAGGCAGCATTATTACATTATCTGTTACGTTGTTCTAAAGCATCTCTGCTCGGCCATGCAGAGACATTCTGTTTATGGGGACACAGTCCTTATGTTGCAATGACTTCCGCTGTTTCCCAGATGTCTGCAGAGCTGCATTTCTTCTCAGCTCTTTTGAGTTCAAATTCTGCAGTAACTGCATCCATTGTAGGTGGTAGTTTTTAGCATTTTATTATTTAAAAAAATAGACAAATCATACAAGTTAAAAGATGAGCCTTAAGCATCTGTAAAATTTCCTGTTGTCTCACATCTTCATCAGCCTCTCTCTGCATTATGAGATGTCATTACACAATTTCTTATCATTTTTCTTGGATTTCAGCTGTCCAGAGTGCACTTTCCAGACACAGAGAGAGGTTGCATTAAGAGGCTTAGGATGCTCTCAGTCTCAGTTCTAAGTAACTGATTTTACATTAACATCAGTTTTAGGCAGATACATTACATACATAATTTTCTGGCATTTCTGTAGGGATTGCTGGATTTTCCAGCACATCTAATAAGTGAAGCAACTGTACAGTTGTTTCCAAAATCAAACTTAAACAAAAAAATCTCAACTATAAGAAGCCTAATTGTATTTTCTTGCAAGCATGAGTGTTGAAGTCCAACACTTCCAATTCGCTGTGGTCTGTTGGTAAAGAAGAAAACTGCTGAAATTGTATCATGATTTTTGGAAGACAGCTGTTAAATGATGATGCTTACCTGAGAATTGCAAACATTTCTATCTTGCATAAGAAGGAATGGAGGAATAGGCTGTGCTTTCAGTATTGATACTTGCTTAGTTTTTACCTCTAATTTTTGACACCATCTGAACCATTTTTTAATGTGCCTCCCCCTCCCTTCTGGATACTGTTAACATTCTGTAGTCTTAGCAGCCTCCTTTCATCCAAAGGGAAAATGAGACAGAGACGGATATTCGCCATTTTATTTATGTACTCTTAGGTCATGAACACAAACAGCATACAGTCAGTGCCTTTTGCTCCATTTTTCCAGCTGTTGCCATGTCCAAGACTAGCCTCCACACCCAGATGTTTAAATAAAGTCAACTTGCTGTGGTGAGCCAGAGCTTATCCAGAAAGACTGATGTGCAGCAGCAGTAGAACTGAGCAATGATTTAGAGAAGTTTCTCTTTAGAAGCTCAAAACCTGTTTTTCTTATTTAAGAGTGTGTACATCCATGTCTAAAATGATTGCCTGGGGTTTCCTGCTATTACAGTATTTTTAGCTAGATTTATTGTGTGCTTGAAGAGTACATCAGTCAGCAGTAGCAGAAACGCCCAAGGAGCAGAATTTGGCTCCCAGTCTGAAGCTGGTGGCTCTAATAACAGGAGAATACCAGAATTAAACTTTTCTCACATCAGTACTTTCTACCTTGTTGCTGTGGAGATTAATAGAAACTACTTTCCTTGTTCAGCCATGCACAAAATTTTCTTTTCTGTTCCTGATGTCTTTGTCTTTTACCAAGGGCCCTTAGTACATGCCTGTAGCTTTGCTATGAGAAGCAGTCATTCGGCGTTTCTGATAAACAGGCCCTAGAAGAACTTGGTTCAAATACTCTTCAGATAGTGATGTTGATTATAAATCAGTTGGTAAAGAAATTTGAAATACAATGACAGAGAAAGTAGTGGAAGCGTTGGAAGCTTCTCTCTATCAGATGGAGGAGCTGGTCTTACCACAAGGAGCACTAAAATCTGCATGTTATGTATTAAGTTTCAGCTACAGGCTAAAAAGTACGTTAAAAGCATCAATATAGATCTGGTGATCAGCTGGAAGATGCAGCTTTGTGAGGTTGCAAGATTTGTGATGCTGTGTACATTTTTGAACCTTTTCTAGCATTAACACAGAAGAAAGAATCAAGGTCCTACCCAGTTCTGCAGTCAACTTACTGTTAAAGCCTAAATATCAATAGTTCATGAGTTAATGACATCTTTTAGGACACGTGGTGTGTTTTCAGAGGCACAAATGTTTATATTTTATTTTTTATAGAGATCTGTAGGCCCTTACTACCTGTCTTACCTGCCGCGTACCTGTGGGCTTCAAAGCAAAAAATGATGTTTATATGAAGGTGGAGAGCTAACTTCAGACATCCTGTGGGTGTGTCTCACAGGCTGAAATCTGCTTTTAGGAATTGACGTCAGCAGTACAGAGAGACCGCACCCTCCTGCCAGCACCAAACAGGAAATTCTTAATTACTCTGTAAAGGAGTGGCTGAAACAATAAAGATTGAGTTCTGCTTTGAAAGCCTAGAGATACAGTTCCTTTAATCGTATGGAATAGCTGTTTCCAATTGTAAGCCGATTAGCTGCGTTTGAAGGCAGAAGAAAAACTGCATATAAATAAACAAGTTCATTATGAACTTGTAGTTTGAAAGACCTGGGTTTTGAGAGGTTTTTTTCCTTTCTAAGCTAAAAAAAATTAGTAGAAGTGGCTACATTGTGCCACGAAGTAAGTAAATGCTAGAATGCATGAAATTTGCTAAAGCCTCTTGAATTTTTCGACGTGCCTGTAATGTTGTTCTTTCTGCCAAGAGACAGCGTAGTAGTGAATATGGGACTCTGTCGTGGACCACAGTAGCTGAGGTTTGCTGTGCTAAGCGTTTTTCATTTTTAACATTGAACAGGAATCACCCTTCGGTTATCGTTCAGCCTGGGAAGAGACCTTTGCCAGCGGAGTCACCAGACACGCAAAGAAAACGCAGAATACATCGGTGCGATTATGAAGGCTGCAACAAGGTCTACACTAAAAGCTCCCATCTGAAAGCTCACAGAAGAACCCACACAGGTTTGAGCCTGCTATGCTTTTCTTCCATCAAGTCTCTGTTAAAACAGTAAAATGAGGTTTTAATTTGTACTGTTTGCCAGGTATAAAAATCAAAATAACAGTTTTGGCAGTATAGTGAATATAATCACAGGCTGAGCGAAAGAGAGAAGGTAGTAGGAAAAACCCATAAGAAGAGGCTGTAAGCTAAAGCAACATCATAGTGTATGCTTTACATTCACTGGTTCTTTGCTCAATTTCTGTCCAGTTGCTTGTAGATTACTCACTCTGCACACCCTGTAAGCACCAAATCAGTTCACATTGCCACACCCCTTACGTCACTGCTAAATTTGACTGAGACTTCCATGGGAGTAGCCAGTTTGCAAAAGTCTGGACTGTATGCCAAATACAAACAGACCTGGTTCATGTGGACACGTTAAACACTGGTCCAGTAGTGCTCTTTTCTGAGTGAGTGTTATCCCCATCTCTGTTCTCCACTGAAATGTTCATCTTGGCACACTGAATGGATATATTTATGCTCAAAGAAGATTTTGGGAAAAATGAGAGGCACTTGTAGGTGAAATGAAGCAGTTCGTGTCTATCTCTGCACAAGGCAAACCTTTACTTGTTTGGCTGCAAAATATGAAATAGAAGGAGAGTCCAATATTAGGGAAGTTATTAAGGAAGTTTTTAAGTTGAGCTATCTGCAGCAGAGGTACCAGTTAATACAGTTAATGTGGATACTGTGAGGTAACAATGAGATTTCTGCCAGCTGTGCTGATTGACAACACCAATCCTTTCCCCAGCTAATTACCACAGGAGGTGCTGGTTTTGAAAATACTTGAACAAATGCTTAAGCCTTCACACTTCTAGGCTTGGTGAGGCAAAACAAGCGCTAATGCAGCAGAACGAGGAGCAGAGAGACAAAAACAAAAATAGGTTGTGGCAGGAAATAATTTTTTTATCTGTTAACTTTGCACAGTGCAAAATACTCTTTCAGCCCAGTGCTGGTGGAAAGCTTTTTGAGTGAGCATAAAGATACATGATGAAATTTGGCAAGGCAAGAGGATAAACCTGTCAAATAACCGATGTGATTGTATCATAAATCCCGCTTCTCTGTTTCTTTCCTCAGGTGAAAAGCCATACAAATGCACTTGGGAGGGATGCACGTGGAAGTTTGCTCGTTCTGATGAACTCACGCGGCATTTCCGCAAGCACACAGGAATCAAACCTTTTCAGTGCCCAGACTGTGACCGAAGCTTTTCACGTTCGGACCATCTTACTCTTCACAGAAAACGTCACATGCTAGTCTGAGTGTCTTCTGTCCCCGACTCCTGTCAATGCTTTTTTTTACACACGCATTTTAATTTGGGTTCAGCTGGTCTGAATCTCTGGAGTTTATACCATTAAAAGCTTACACATGGTCAGTAATAGATGTTATCTAACCCTTCTATGTCCTTGCCACGGGTCAGACCTAAAGAATGTGAACAGGTTTTCTTTGTTTTGTTTTTTTTCTTTCTCTTGGGGATGCTAAGCAAACCCTGTCTTCAGAGAGTATGTTTAATATTCCATTGTGAATAAGGGAATTTGTAAACAAACAGCTTTTGTTGTTTCTTCATATAATCAACCCAGCGTATACTGATAAACTAGTAAATGTTACTGAGTATCCAAAATGCTCATCCTTGGCAGAGACATTATTTATGTGCCATGTACAAGGCACGCTCTCATTTTATGCTCAGCAATGCAATGAATGGACTTCCTCAACCTTGCTGATTTCTGCAGTATGATCAATACAACAGTTTTAGAAAGACACCTGATTTCGAAATGCCCTCTGCCCAAACAGTGGATAACACCATAGAAATAAATCTAAGCAATGTACTTTACAGAACGATTGAGTCATAGTATCACTCACCCCAGTCAAGAAAAAGAATAGCAGGAATTGGTCTGTGCTTAATACTGTGCATCTAAACCAATGTCATCTGTCCTTCGTATTATAGCATGGTACCAAACCATGTTTTTATCGCAGACTGCCCTGGCGGATTTGTTGAATGAAGATCTTGTGTGATGCTGTATGTCTGTTTTCTGTGCAGCTGTGTGGATGGAACACGTACGGTACTCTCCTATAACATGGCATTAAAAGATAGTCATAGAAACCTTCCACACCTCATTTCAGGGTTATAGACCATCCCTTTGTGACCACCCCTCTTCTTTTCCTCTTCTCTAAGTAATTTTTTTCTCCTTACTGTACCTCAGAATAGAAATCATCATGTCAAAAAATGCTCCAAACTGTATTATTGCAAGTGCCACTTTAATACACTACAGTATTTTAAAGTATCACAATATTTTTATGACAAGATGGCATCAAATATGAAACACTTCTGTGATAAACTGAGTCGTGTATTGTTTGGTTAAAAGTGTATACATCAAATCATCCATTTGACAGCTCTCATCTGTGGCTCTGCTGTTCTCCCAGTGCTCAGTAGACTGAACTTCCCTTGTGGATACGTCCATTGCATTAAACATCACATCAGCAACTCTCACGTCAGTAGCAAACATAACTCAATTGCTAAAATACAAACTGAATTCTGATGACCTTCAGCTGATCCTAGCAATGTTCCAGTACTTGGAACTTTCACACGGGAGGGAAGGTTTCTCTCTGTATTAGCTGTCAGGTTCTGTGCTACTAAAAGGAAGCAGGATCTGCTCATCTGGACTAGAGCATGCTGTTAAGTGTTTGTTCTTTGCCCTGTGTGAGGTGAACACCATTCCCTGCCATATAAACTTGTTAAAAGTCAGATTTTCCTTTGTCTTGGAAAGCCCCACTGGAAAACAGAGGGCTGTGGGGAGGAGAATGTTTGCGAAGTCCTCCAGGAGGAGACAGGATGGAGGTGCATCTGCAGGTGGGTACATCAGGACCTGTGGAGAGCAACACTGGGCTGCATCCCGGGGAGTCCAAGTGCGGGCTGAAGTCATCTGCAGGTGCATGAACTTGGAATGTGAGGAGCCTTCCACTTTTGCTTCCTCGGTGGTGGGGTTTCTAGCTCATCCACTAACATCCATGTACCTGTAAGAGCAGAGAGAGAGGAGAACTATTCTTGGAGAAAAATGTTCATTGTGATTGCTATAAAATGCAAAAATTTGTTAAAATTGTGTAGCAAATCTCACATAGGTGAATATGATACTGTCAATTTTATTTAAGGAACAGAGCCCTCAGTGTGTGCTCTGCAAAGGGCAGAATGGGGATTACTGTGGCTAGGGTGGTTCTATACACCTTTTATGGGGAAGATCCTTAGGCTCTTCTTTTCTAGCTGGTTTAGAATTATGCTTAGTATTGGGTTTTTATCATTATTGTTATTATTTTGGAGTGAGCAATGTCATAGGGAGTCAGACTTGGCCTCATTTGCAGGACTCGAAGTTGTAGTGGTGGTTCATCGATGCAGAGCTGTCACTGGCAGGGGGCTGTGTGGAACAGCTGTAGCATCAGACACAAATTACAGCTGTGGTGTCCTGGGATAAAAAATACTCAGCTGTTTGAGAGAAAAAAAGAGATCCTATTGACCCATGAGTCAACAGACCCCATGTTTAGCTTAACAAGTTGAAATGCTTGGGATTTAGGATAGTAAAGCAACATTTCTTCCCAATGCTGTTTTTCTTTTAAGATTTCCACAATTTTTTTAATAGAAATCTAAAATACCGTGAAAGCATCCATTCATTTTCCTGTGTCCATTTTTCCTGAAAATATTTATGATAATGGTGGAGACGAACACTGGAGATGCAATAGAACTTCTAAATGTCCTTAGCTACGTGCCTTGTGATCTAGGACACCAGAAATCTAAATATTAAAGATAAATATTTAAGATTATCTCACGTAATTGCCTTGTTGGTAGGATTTTTCTCTTGGGTCCGTGGGTGTCTGTGTGGAATGTCAGAAAAGCCACACGCAGATAGGCTTTCATCTTTAAGCTGAACGTGCACATCCCATCTTTTGTGGCTCTCTGACTCATGGAGCAAAGTTTGGTTTGAGGGCTATTGTGGAATCTTAGAAACCATAATAAAACGCTCATTCCGTATATGGCCTAAAGAGAAGCCCGTTCAGATAACAAGACAATCCGATCCTGAAGGAGGTGTCTATCTAAAAAAAAACACAAATCCTTTCAGTAGCAGTGTTGCACTGTGCAGCATGTAGCAAATAATACTGCTCCTGGTTCAGCCTATAGGTTATCATGTTCTGCTGGGTTCTACAACAATCACGTGAAGCTCAGCGGGGATGACGGTGTGCTTTTATTTATACACACTGACATTCTGCCATGATATTTCTAATACCACATCTTGTCCACAGTTGTCTCTGTCAAGGTTAGCTACGTGTAGATGAATATAAATCCATTTTACATATCTGAATAGGGTATAAACTCTACCAGTTTTCATTACCTTTTACAGATATTAGCACTTTTACGCTAGTTATGTACTTCAAATGTTAGAGGGTCAAAATAATCTTTTTGCTTAGCATCTCTCACCTGCAAGTGTAGCAGGGATGTTATATTTACTTCAATATGTGTATAAACTATGCAGATTTTTTTTAATAAAATGTAATATATTTTATAAGCTAATAAGACTGAATGGGTAATTAAAGGTTTCTAGCATGCATTACTATAACTTGCAAATATGGAAACATTTTGGTAATCTTTCTTACTAAAGATGTGAATGTTTGATGTACTTTTACTGTTTCTACTTTGGTAGCCAATGGGAATTCAGTAATGACATTTTGTCATGTTGAACTGTGAACAGAAATTTGTACTGTACAGTCCTCATACTATATTTAGTATAAAATACATATCTATGATACCTGTTAATAAAGCCATCAGAATATTGTTTGTGGTCGTGTCATCATCTACAACGTGTACACACATATCATGTTACAAAAAGAAGCTAAGGAAAATATATACTGAATGTAAATAACAAGAACCTCACCCCTTCAAAGAAAAAAGGGGGGGGGGGCAGAGGGAGGGGAAAAAATGTAATGTTTGAGTCTGTGAATGGAAATGGTTTCAAAATGAGGGGAGATTTAGGTTGGCTATAAATAAGAATTTTTTTACAATAAGGGAAGTGAGGCACAGATTACCCAGAGATGTGGTGGATTCCCTGTCCCTTGAAAAATCCAGTTTTAGGGATACGAGCACCCTGATGGAACTGTAGGTGTCCCTGTTCACTGCAGGGGGGTTAAACTAGATGACCTTTAAGGGTCCCTTCCAACTCAAATGATCATATGGTTCTAAGGTTATGGCTGGACACCCTTAATGGTTTTGGTGCACGGCAGCTCTGAGCCATGGTAATTCCTTATGCACATGGTTGTACAATGAAGTTTCATCTTTATCAAGGAAGTTTGTTGATTCTTTAACAGTGGCTGGAGCAAAATAATAGCCTTCTCTTTACCACTTGAACCTTTATTAGCACAGTTCACTTCTTATATAGAAAGTATTACTTGAGTCCTGTGGCATTACACAAGCTACCAGTAAAGGGGGTACTTACGTTCTCAGATCAAGAGCAAAGTGCTTTCCTAGCAGATTTTTACACGTTTATAAGCCTTGATAGACAGCAGTGTGTCCTCTGCCTTCTAAAATCTTTCTCATAGGAGAAAATTATAAGAGATTTGAAAAACTCTTAGGACTTTCATCTTAAAAAAACATTCTGCCTTATATCTCAAGGCAGGCCACTTGGGAACACCCAGTTATCTGCAGACATCTTTATAGAAATGTCGTTTCTTCCCCTTCCCAACCCTGTTACCTTTGCTTTGCTTTCACTGGCAAAGGGATCACTGTAATGAAAACAAATGGGCAGACACTGTAGTGGAGCAGTGATCCCACAGGCCTGCCCTCCAAGGTATTTTAAAAAGGACTGACATTGGGGTATTCTACCAGGATCCAGAAGCAAACATTGTTCATATATATCAGAGAAGAGTTCTGGCTCTCCTGATTACTCCAGGAGAAAAAACGAATTTCTTACCATTGTCTCAGGAAATAAAATGGATTGACATTTTTGGTTTTATGACAACATTAAAATCAGAATACAATGCTAGTAAGCTCAGAAAAAAAAAAAAAAAAAGAAAAAAAAAAAAAGAAACAGAAGTAGAGATAAAGAATAAAGGAAGAAAGAGTGCAGTTGCCTCCCAGCAATACCTCATATCTCTAATATGTTCCTAGCTATTCACCATGCATTTTGCTGGTGTTGAAGAAAACAATGCCAGGGGGCAGTTGAGCATGTTAGTTCATATGGAAACCATGTGCCATTTGTTATACTGGCTGGAGATGAAGAGATTCTGTCATACAACTGGAGAACATTCGACCTTTTTGATGCAAAGGCAGTATATACAGCTGTACAGGCAGGACAACAGCTATGACTCTCAAGTAATCTAATCAAGGCTTTCTTCTTCATAGACTTTATGTTTGTTTGGCAAGTTTCTGTTACTTCTGCTGACAGATGCTTTGGACTTTGTGCCATTAAGCTGACAAAATCCCAAATACTAAGTACAAAGGATCCCAGAGTTTAAAGGACCTGAAGATGTTCACAAATGAAGAATTTACTGAACTTGTTAATGTTAAGGCATATTTCAGGGATGGTTAAATAGTACTCCAGCCTGGGCCACCATGTAGCCAGAAGATTTCCCTGGGGGCTATGAGGGGACAGGCCAGATGATGCTGTGAGTGGATTGTAACTCTCGGGTGAGTCTGAGGTCATTTTGGCATTCTGTGCCTTTTTAAAAATTCCAGTGGATGTAGAACAGCAGCTAGAAAGCCCTGACTCATCCCTGCAGTGATCCAGCAAGCCATGCGACACCAAGCTCACACCCTCTAGCAAACATTACTGTAAGTGACAATCTCAGCTCCAGGCTGATGAATGATAAACAAATTTATAGCTGAATTCATCTCTATAGATACATATTTTTCCGAGAAAACAGGGATTTTTAAGACGATTGTTCAGTTTTCTCTGGTTACATACGTTTCTGTCACTGCTAAACCAACTACTTCTCCCTCTGTTATCCCTGAACTTTCTCACTTCTGTCCTTCCAATAATTTATATTTTACCACCAGAAAACAGAAAGATTTAAAATATAAAATAGTTACCCCGATTGGTTACCCAAAAGTACAGAAAGGATATTTATCATCCCCATGAACTGTTTCAATTAGGCAACGCAAAGTAAGTTCTGGTCAACAGCCTCAGATAATCTCAGATAATCAAGGGGTGTGCTGTCACAGAGAAGATTGGGGTAATGATGATTTGAGAGCTTTGACAATTTGCTTGAGGTTCAGCCGAAGAGCCAGGGACAGTTCATGATCTGCTCTAAATAAACGTCATGGACCTGCTGAGGAAGATTACAAGATAAGTCATGACCAAAATAGGATTACAGAAAATAAATCTTTGTACAACATTCAGTCAATATGCATATTTCATGAAGAAATATATTATGACTATACTTTTATATTTAGAAACTTTTTTTTTTTTTTTTAAGAAACAAAGCGTTCATCATGCATCTTTTAACAATTCCTTTCCATTCTTGCTGTGGTATTTCTTTTTTCCAGGACATTGGCATATTGCAAGTTGAGTGCCTATCCAGTGCTGGTGAAGAACAGAACTGAAAGCAGGGACAGTAGAAATGAGGCAAGAAAATAAAACCCTGCAAACTGCAAGCAAGATGTGGAAATAAAAACCAACAACTTGTCTATCTCCAAGCTCCCCCTGAAAATAAGAGCAGAACACTGTGAAGCAACCCAGCGTTTACACTGTAGACTTAGAGAATCACAGAACGGATTGTGCTTGAAGGGACTTCAGAGACCAGCCAGTTCCAACCCCCTGGAGCCCTCTCTTCTCTAGGTGGACCTTTGCCAATCTTTCAGCCTTTCTTCACAGGAGAGGAGCCCCAGCCCAATAGATCATGCATGTCAGTGAAGCAGTACATGCTTCCTGCAGCCCACTTAGCAGGAGCAAACTATGGAGCAGGGAACTGACCAACAGCCAGTGAGCCAGCACAAGATCTGCAAGCAGGACATGTCCCGACTTGGAGTTTCTGTTAGGTGCCACGCACACACCTCAAGGGGACCCCGAGTCTGATGGAGTAATACAATTATTTGTTTCAGCTTTTCTAATTAAAAAAAAAAAAAAAAGTTGAATGTATTCTTAACACAAAGAGAATAAATGTGTTGAATATATTTTTGCATGAGTGATCATCTTAGGAAATGCTCCCAGATAATCCGATTGACCACTAGGTGTCACCCTTTATCTGAGAAAAAGCAAATTTAAGCTGACAAGAATCAGAATCACTTGGGTTGGAAGGAACCCCAGGGATTATCGAGTTCCAACCCTCCCACCACAGGCAGAAGCACCAATCTCCAAATCTGGTACTAGATCAGGTTGCCCAGGGCACCATCCAAACCCGGTCTTGAACACCTCCAGGACAGGGACATCCACAGCCTCTCTGGGCAGCCTGTTCCAGCACTGCACCACTCTCTCTGTACAGAACTTCCCTGACTTATAGTCCAAATCTTCCATCCTTGAACTTAAAAACATCCTCCCTTGTACTGTTACTGTCTATCCTGTTTATAATCCCCTTCTAAATACTGGAAGGCTGCAGTGTGGTCCCCTCATGTTCTTCTCCAGGTGTAGTGGAAGTGCTAAGTTATGGCTTGAAGCAGTGATTGAGCAGCTGGTAAGAAGGCAGAGCCAAACCAAGGGAGCTCACCTGCATACAGTGCACCTGAGTGATCAGGAGGGGTGTAGCTAGGATCCACCCCCACCCAGACCTCCCAACCCTTAAGGGTTGGCAGTGAAAGCAAGGATATCTTGTTGGATATCCTTGTGTACCTGAGGACTTCTGAAGGTAAGCAGCTTCTTTCTTTTGTTTTTGTGCCTATGGCTGTTGTAGTTGAGCAAGCCTTTGTTTGTTGTAGCCTAGAACCTTGTTATTCTGCTGTCACTGCTATGCTTTTCATTGTGTTACGCTGGGCTAGACAAGCCCACCTCCCTTAACCTGTAGCCCTCTTCTGGATGCCATATTTTTCCAGAACTGGGGCCCAAGACCTGGATGCAGTACTCCAGATGGGACCTTATGAGGGCAGAGTAGAGAGGGACAATCACTTCCCAATCCCTGCTGGTCACTCCTCTTTTGATGGAGCCCAGGTTACCATTGGTCTTCTGAGCTGCAAGAGTGCACAACTAGCTCATGTTCAGTTTTTTTCAATCTCTAGGGCACCACAGGGCTATTCTCAAGGAGATCTTCCAGCTTGTAAACGTATCTGGGATTACTCCAATCCAAATGCAGAATCTTTTACTTTGCTATGTTGAACCTCATTGGTTTTACACGGATCTGGTCTCATCACACAAGGAACACGTGGAAGGCTTCAAGATTGATTTTCATGCTTTTTAGCCATGAAAATGCATTCAGTGTACCCTTTACAATTAAAATTCTGGTCTGGCCAAATACTGACTGAACCAATACAAGATGTTTTCATGTATGCTTCCAGTCCTGCAGTTTCAATGAAAGGAGCTCTTGAAAATAGTTCTATAAATATGGACACTATTATGACTGTGTTTCAACGTTTCAACCAACTATTCAGGTCCTGCATCCTGAATGGCTTGAAAACTCCCTGAGAAACAGCTCTATGAATGAACACACACATGTACACGCACACCTTCCCCCCCCCCCCCCCCCCCCCGATCCCCCCCACAAAAAAGTTAGTTAAGGAAAAGTTTTACTTGGTGAAATCTATGCATGCTGGAAAGTCTGACTTGAGAAATTTCACTTCCTCTTTTCTTATCTAGTGAACAGGATAGCATGTGAGCTTATTGCAAGATTTGTTCTAAATATGAACTCTGTTTACACCCTTAGACTGCAGAGGTTCAGAGTAGTGCTCTGGGCTGTGAAGCTCAGAGGAACCCAGGAGATGCAGAGGCTGTAAAGCCTATGACCAGTTCAGTGGGTTGGCCTGTACTCCTGAACAACTCCTTACATATTTGAGATCTGGGCAGCTTTTCAGACCCTCAGTTACAGACAGATTCAGTCCATAGCCATCACAAAGCAGCTACTAGAGCTGTTTCAGGCAGCTGCTTAAAGCAGAGAGCAGTATTAGTGAGGAAGTTAGCAATCTGCGAGTAGTGAAGCTGTCCAAGTGGGGAAAACCTGCTAAGCAGGACACACTGCACCTCCTGGCTGCAGCCCCTGTTGGACCTCAGCGGTGCTGTGAAGAAAAGGCCTGGCAGCTGCTGCCATTGATCTGCTAGTCCTTGGTGCCTGCTGCCCGCGTGGCTTGGATGTTTCCATGAGGAAACACACAAGACAGGGTAAGGTCCTCCCCTCACAAAACTCTTGCAGGTTCCTTGGTGCATCTGAATACTTCCCTGTTCCTAAATGACCTTGTTTTCAGCATACCGCTTCCTCCAGCTCCAACTGCAGTGGTTAGCAGCACACAAGAGGGGTCACGTCCTCCTTCCAGCTCACCTGATTTGCACGCTGCAGCCACAGGGCCCCTCACTTTCACCAGGTGGAGAGGGAAACTGTGCAGCTTCTGGCTGCCAGCCACATCATACCAGAAAGAAAGTTTAAAAAAAAATATGAGGCATTTGTTAGGTCATCAAATTAAAGTCACACACAGCAACAGATTAGATGTCTCCTGGGGCTAACAAGGGGTTTACCCGCAAAACATCACTCCTCTGAGTTTAAACAAGGTTCTGGTATTTCAGCTCTTTCTCAATAGTTGTGCAAGTTCTGCTTCCTGTTGTTTGTGTGTGGCCTTACCAACTTTCTGTAAGAGGGGCTTTCCTGCACTGCAATACCATGTGACAGACTCTAAAGACCTACTAAGATACATTAGAAGTTGACCACTTATTAGCAGCTGCAGAGAGAGATACATTTTTTGTAATTTAAGGGAAGAGTGATTGTGATGCAACTGAAAGGACTTTTTGTAATGAAATGGTAATAGGCATCTTTTTTTTTCTCTTGCCTTCATAGGTGAAAGAGCTCATAAGAAAACATGTGATTGAGAGAGATATAAATACAGTTTAGAAAAAATGCAAAACAAAACATAATACAGCTTGATATGAACACAATTAAAAAAGTAATATTTTAATAGTATTAAGAATCATAAATTCAGATTTTAACTGTTACTTTGAAGACACTCAGTGGCAACTTCCGTGAAATCACTACTGAATGGGTAAATCTAGGCAAATGGCAATGTAGGGCACAGTGAAGTGTGATAGATATTAAACAGGTATTGAGGGCTCTAACTTCCAGCTTTTACACAGTTTCTGTCTGTGACTGAGAGAAAGACTTGCCAGAAATGAAAACAGACTTGGGGTCACTACCAGCCAGGTCTGAAGGTGTAGAGATATCCATTATACTGGCCTATAGAAATTGATATAAACAAGTTTTCTTGTTTATATTATTGAGTTAAATCTGAAGGAAGAAGGTCACTACCACATTTACTCCAGAATGTCCTCCTCAGAACAAAGATGACCTTCATATTCCTGATGGATGGAACCAAATGAATCGGTACCTTTTTTACTTTTGAATACGGCTAGAATCAGTGGTATGTATCCAAAATCGAAGCAACACGAGTTTAAAAAATGTGCGATCATTAGAAAAATCTCTCTCATTCTTCACTTGAAAATGGGAAAATAACAGAAAACTTCTGAGTACTTGCACAACTAAAATAAGAAACAGTGTTATGAAAGGCTTCACAACACTCTGCAGCCACCTAAAAATACTGTTAAAAGAAAAAGAAGACTATAAAACTCTGGTTAACATAAAATAATGCAAGATGATCAACTCACTTAATCAGAGGTTGGGTTATGTTACAATTAGACATGACATCGCTTTGCTCCTCATTTGTTTCAAAGGACCTTGGCAGCTTAACGCTAATGGCTGCCCTCAGGTTAGCCCAGAAAAGGGCATGCTTGCTTCTCTCCTTTGGCCATTCAAGGTAGGTTCTCTTTGCCATGAGAGCCTTCAGCTTGTGATACCTCGCAGGGATAACATATGAAGGGATCGGCTCCAGTAAGATCAGGATTAAGCTGTTGGAATTCTCACTGAACAACTTGTGATGGGCAAAGTACAGCTCATAGTGACACCATTCGCTCTGCACAAAGTTGGGAGACAACACAAAGATGGACTTGTAGCTCTTCTCAATGCAGTTAATGATATTCTCCACAATGCTTTTGCCAGGGATGAAGTTTCTCTCGTGCCGGCAAAGCCGGATGGAGCCCTCTCCCTTCTCCAAACTGGGAATCAGCTCGTTCTTCACCCACAGTGCATCACGTTCACTGTAGGAAATGAAGGCATGAAACTGCAGAACGGTTTCCCGCTCCTCAGGGCGGTCATGCCAAGCTCTCCGCTTCGTCTGTGTCCACTGCCACAGCATCTGCACGTACCACGGCATATCCAGGTAAATGCACAGAAAGGCCACCACAGCCACCAGCACCAGGGTCAGCAGCAGAGCTGTCACGAGCAGCAGAGTCGTGTTGCAAGCCAGCTCAGACAAGTGGAAGTCATTCAGCTGCGTTCCGCTCAAGTCTTCTGGGTACTGGCACACATATTCCTCTGGCCAGCCAGCCAGCTTCCCCCCAGACTGCCTTTCCAGGCGCAGGAAGTCCTGCAGCTCACACGAACACTTGAACGGGTTTTGCCCAGCTTGTAGCTCCTTCACGCTCGGGCAGCTCCCAAAGAAGTCGGCAGACGGGGTGAGGATCAAATTCCTCTCTATATTCAGGATCTCCAGGCCCATAAAGCCCTGGCAGCCTGGCAGGTCGGCCAGCCTGTTTGATGCCAGGTTCAGCTCCTGCAAGGATTTCAGCTCAGCAATCCCCCTGGGGACACTGCCAATCTGGTTGTTTTGCAGGTCCAGCTTGTTGATATTAAGTGGCAAGCACTCAAACACGGACTCTGTCAGCTGGTTGGAGGACAGGTCCAGCTCTGCCAGAGAATCGGTCCACTGGCAGCGCTCTTCAGCTCCACCGTTACGCAGCAAGTTGCTGCTCATGTCCAGATACCTCAGTGATTTCATCTGGCTGGTCATTAAGCTCACCTTGGAAAGGCTCTCAAATTTATTCCTATGCAAAATAAGTAATTTCAAATTAGCCAGAGTTTTACAATTTTGGAATAACAGATCCGTCAGGGCATTGTGAGAAAAATTTATATACCTAAATGAGCTTGGTTTTTCTGGGCAAAGCATGTGTGGCATAAATGCATCGTATATTGTCAGACTATCTATATTCATCTCTGAAAACTGTCTGTATAGGATCTTCTGGTTGAAATAATACATCTTATTTCGAACATGTTCCAGCGTTAGTGTTTTCATGGAGCCACGCAGAGAGAGTAATTGTCCTAGAGATCTTAAAAGGGATACAAATTTATATTCAGCCAGCTCCACCACTGGTCCCCGAAAAATCAAATTTCTCACAGTTAAGTGCTCCACAGGTGAACGCTCAACTAGCAGGTAAATTTGCAGAATGACAATCCATTCTAAGTCCACAGTTTCAAGCGTCAAATCTGTTGCCTTGATTTTCTTCAGAAGCTCTGAAGGAGGAAAGGGAAAATATTTGTGGCTCAACATGTACCTTAAGTTAACTATTTTTAAGTTTTCTGAAGTGATCATTCCATCATATAAAAGGGAAAAACTGAAGTTCTGGTTTGCTGCAAAGACAATATGAAGGCTCCTTGTATTTAAGGCTGTCAGACTCAGAGGTTCATACAGAGAAAAGTCTTCTAAGGTTAGGAAGACAGTGTTCAGCTGCAAATGTGTCACATATTTGAAGTCTGACCTTCGTATCATCATGGCACTTAATCCTAGGTATTCCAGGTGAAACATGATCCCAAATTCCTGGCAGATGGGCAAGATGGTAAACTTGTTGAAAGAAAGATCTAAATGTCTAAGATGTCCGAGTCTTTGACAGTAAGCTTTTCCAATGTTATTGTGAGATAAATCTAAGTATTCTAAATCTTGATTAAATGTGAAGACGCTAAAGTCAAGCTCTGTAATTAGATTATGAGAAAAGTTTAATACTTGGAGGTCAGGAAGAGAAATAAATTCCAAGTTACTGATTTCAGAGATCCTATTATGTGATAAATCTAATATTTGTGTATGGACTGAAATATTTTTTGGAACTTCACTTAGTAGATGTCCTGAGTAGTTTGCAGTGATTTTATTTTCCACAGTTGGTTGGACGTTACCCCAAAGTATTAATAAAAACACACAGGCAATGACATAGATACTTGTAAGAGATCCCATTATGTGTCTCAGGATTTTCTTGGTTCTTCAGAGAAATGTGAAAGCATGTACTTGTGTTCTGTTCAATATGACTCAGTAAGAAGTCCAACCTACAAAAAGAAAATGGACTTTTCTGAATTTGTTGAATGGTTGAAATACTAAAGTTACACAATTGAAAAATAGTTTTGTATGTGCCCTCTAAGATGTTACCAATACAACCAAAAATTCCAGTTATCAGTTTTCTCTGTTAAGTAGAATTCTTATATAATGTCATAATTTAATACAATTGGTATGTTTAAAAAAATGCGAAGATATTAAGGAATTTATCAATTATCTTCAGAAATTATACAAACAGATATCAATGTGGAGAGTTGGGCTAGATGACTTCTAAAGGTTCCCCTCCAGCTCTAAGGATTCTCTGACTCTATAATATGTACAGTAGGAATAAAGGAGAATACAGCAAGCCTCCAATGTGATTTTTCCCTTCAGCCCATGTCCAGACATGCTTGGGGCAGACCTTCAAAAGTCCCATTGACTCCCCCAGAAGACAGTGCAGAAGAATCATTTTCACTCAAAAGAGCTAAAGGATATTCTCCACATCCCAGAGAGGTGGGATATGGTCATGCAAACCCTCAAAGTCAGCAGACCAAAGAAACACGAAGACATAGGTGTCTATTTTTTCAGTAAGCCAAGAAGCTTGAGGAATTTTACTACAATTTACATGAATAAGGTAATGCTGGTCCATCCAAAAGCATGCTAACAGGAAAAATACAACTCACCTGAAGACTCCCTATGAAGAAATGTTACCCCAAATCTGAAAGAAAACATTTGAAACTTCAAAATATTCCAAGATTTTGTAATATCCTAAGAAATTTGCTACATTTTTTCAAATAATCATGTAGTTGACAACTAAACAGAAAGCCTCTCTAGAAATGATGAGGGACAATGAGTCTAGTTCTAAAGACCAAACAATGCAGGGGTGAAAAATTCTGTGGCTGTAGAAAATGGTCCAGTGGAATGGATAAACGGTGAAGCCTATCAACAATTTACTTACATTTGGAAAGGCATCAATTCTATTATGAAAAAAATATGCACTGGGCATTACTCTTGTGTCAAGACAACACAGACACAACAGGCAGAGATCCAGACGCATGAATGACTCTGAAACCAATTCAGGAGAGAAAGCATCTGGTTGGGTTTTTTTTTGTTTTGTTTTTTTCCTGATAGTTTTCTTTGGGGAAAAAAAAAAAAAAAAAACGTTTTTAAATTCTTCCAGGTAATCAGGTAGTCTTTTGTTAATAAAAACTAAATGCCCATTTTTTTTTAATTTTTAGTTCTAGGTTTTAGTTGCTAATAATTTGTTTGCCTGATATCGAGTCATTTCTTCCCTTTTGAGTCTCCTGCAAAGCTTCATCAAATTTTCTTTCAGATAACTAAAGCAAAAAGATATGTAGTTAACTTCACTGAGAGCAATACAATAATGAATAATTCAAGTGTAAACTTACCTCTACAAAATCCATGTAAAATCCAACTCAGAAGTCAAATTCAGTCTTCAGAAAGTTGTGCTGGGCTATCTGAGCACAGAGTAGATCTTAAATGAAGCTATACTTGTTGATCAAAATAGATCTTAAATGAAGCTATACTTGTTGATCAAAGTATAACTTACATGAATCAAGACAAGGACCCAGATTCTTTCAAAGAGTAGCTGACTTCGTTTGTCAGAGTCCAGGCTGGCAAAAAACTTCTTGAATCAAAGGAGCGAAGCAAGAATTTTTTCCAAAGAGAGGAAAAAAAAGGAAAATATCTTTTGGTCCGCCTCAGCTGGTAGATGAGTTTTAATTTAAAGTATATACTTTTCTATATGTGGCAAGAAAGGACAGCCCACACAATACACCTCTGAAGTGTTGCAAACACAAAGAATAAAGCAGATTTATCGGGTGAAGAAAGACCAAGATCAACAGTAACCAATCCGACATTGTTATACAATGATATGAAATCAGAATTTGTTGAGAATGAAAATGGCCATACCAATTATTTTTCTTTCTTTTGTATTGAAATTCAAGATACAATTGAGATTTTTCACTGAAATTTCAAAATTCAAGAAGAAGCAGGAGAACCTGAGATCTGATAGATTCCACAACACATATAACAAAAGAAAAAAGAAAACAAAGCAGCAAATATCACCCACCTCTTATCTCTGAGTGAAGAACCAACAAATGAATACTGCATACTCAGTTCAAAACCTCAAAGCAAATTTTCAGACATGAAATACTCAAACTGTAGAATCTCACACAAGATGCTCATCTCTTGACTGCTACACAAGGAAGCAGGAAGAACAGGATTTTATATGTAGGCTGCATAATGCTGAGGAACAATATATTTTCCCTTCCATGCAGGTATTAAAAGCATGATGAAGGGAAGTTTTTAACAATCCAAACTCCAAGTATGTTTACTTCTACAACATTCAACTAACGGTATGGTTTAGGAGGAAATAAGCCTATTTGCTGCTCTCCAAAGCAAGATTATTTAACTATTTCTGCATTTCTAACTGTGGGTCCATTTCTGTTGGTTACACAGTTCATCAACTGCATCTCCTCTTTTGCATGCACAGAAAAGAGGAAGCAGAACTTTCACAGACCACTTCTCTTCATATCAAAATGTTTTGCAGAGCTCTACCCCTCTCAGTTATTTCCCTCAGCAGACACATTAATTATTGTCACGCACAAGCAGACTCAAAAGCTTAGATCTCACAAAGTATTACAGCATAAACTAACATAATTCAGAACTTCTACAGGTCAGTCATCTTTACACTAGATGTAGCTCAGATGTTTAAACCAGGGAAACCCCACTTTATGCTTTAAAAAACAAACAAACAACAACAACAAAACTGCTGCTACTATATGACATGAAAGCTGTAGGACAGCCAGCCATGAAGAACGAAGAAATAGAGGGCAATATAGGGATGAAGAAACCCAATAAAGCAGTCATTCAATTAAAGGTTTGAATAGGGGCAAGAGCCTAGTGAGCAAATCAATGGAGTAAGAAACAGTGCACTGCAGAAGCAGAGGCACTGAAAACATCTGATTCCCATGAGCCTCCAAACTAATTTAAAATGCTTCAGTAAGACTAATAAGCAAGGAAGAAAGAAGCTGAGTGAAATAAATTGCGATTCATTTCATCTTAATGATTTTTAAGATTAAATCCATGAAGTATGCAATTAATTCTTCAAGTATAAGCAAACCAGAGCACCCTGGCTGATCCTGGACTCAGCTTATTCCTCACCACAAAATCGCACCTTGGAGATTTAAATGCAAGAAGATATTCAGCTAAAGAAAGCTGACAAGTATGAAAATTTATTCTAACAGCTGGTGCCAGATATGCTTGAAGTTTGCAGTAGATTCCTTTTAAACTTCTCTTTTACAATTACCTTTTCAATTTTGTAAAGAATGTAACCTTTTTGCTTTACTGGAATAAAATTTGTTTTTCTTTTTAAGA
This sequence comes from Callipepla californica brunnescens, assembly GCA_023055505.1. Taxonomy (NCBI): domain Eukaryota; kingdom Metazoa; phylum Chordata; class Aves; order Galliformes; family Odontophoridae; genus Callipepla; species Callipepla californica. Next base: position 23,018,962 of record JALIRH010000005.1, on the reverse strand, counting down.
TTGGTGAGTAGGATTTTTGTGCTGAAACCCAATGACAGTACAGCATTCTGCTTTCCTCAGTGTAGTGGATCTGAACAAATCATTGCTGGTAACACCCTGAGCCATCTGTTTCCCATGACAAGAATTGCCATTGATGAGCATTAAGCCATGAAAATGAGTAGACTAAGGCTCTTGTTGACAGAATAACGATTTCCAAAGGAAGAACAAAATTCTGCAAACCAATGCCAGTTTTCTTACTAGTATAATTACTGAAAAATCTTTGCCGTGTAAGCAAAATCAAAAACACCATCAGCTTCCTTCAAAATTTACTCCAGTGCACACAAAGCTGTTGAAGGTACCTGTCTTTATTTGTAGTGTGTTTAATTTTCTCCAAACTGTTTTTGAATGTACTTTAGAGAAATTTGTATTATAAAGAAAAGTTTGGAAAGAGTTAAAATAAAATCAACACTCCTGAAATACTTCTGTTAATTCTTCAAGGCCAGTGCTTAATGTTATTTTTCCTAATGCATACAGGAAAGCTTTGTTTGAGGGTGGTTTCTGTTTACTGATTAAGTCATTTTGCACGATATGAAAAAAAAAAAAGCAGCGTATTTTTGTCCGTGCATTATGAAAGTAGCAGCTAAATGCTATCCTTTGTCCTGAACATACCTTTACTCAACACAGATGTCTTGATCCATTTCTTAAATGTATACTGCTGCTGTGGTTTTTGTGTTGTTTGTTTTTGTTTTTTCAGTTGTTTGTTTTGTTTTTGTAATTGATGCTACCCATGAGCATTTATCTTCCTCAAGGTGCACTTCACACTTCTGCCTACATGTTGTGTTTACCTACCAGGAGAGGAACTGCACTACAGTCAGCTGGATTTCAGAAGCTGTTTAGGACTGGTGCTGTCCCTGTATGATTGAAAAATTTCTCCACTGAGAAGGGCTAAAGGTAACTTACATGTGCAAAACAGAGTTAAAACACAGCCAGAGCAGTTGGATTCATCCAAGCATTTACTAAATGTTAGTAGAATTCTTAGAAGTTGCTACTGGCTAGGTTGATGTTTGGCCATATCAAGGACCTTAACTTCAATGCCAACTCTTTCACTGTTACAACTTAATCCCTTGTGTCCTTTAGGTAAAATGAATGCTAATGCCATCACAAGACAAACTGAGATATTGTTGCATTTAATGCCCAAGCCCATTTTGCTTGGGCGTAGACAGAGACAAGGAACAAAGCATAGAAGTCAAACTGTGCTCTCCATAACAAAGAGCCACCTTGCAGAACACAGAACTTTCTCATTCATTGGCTTCTCAGTATTGCTTCCCCTCAGATGAGTAGTAACTGAAAATGACCATTACAGGAACTCTTGGTTTCTGAAACAAAAAAGTGTATTGACCTGAAACACTGAGTAAAAACATGGGTTTGAACCTTACCTTCAGCAGAATGCCTCGTGTCCCAAGGGGCCTCCCTTTTCCCTCTTGATCACTTTTCCTTTGCCTAATTTGCTGCAGCTGAGCTTCAGTGATAACGATTTGTAATGTTTCTAAGATAAAAAGTACCTGAGTTCTCAGCAGGGCAACTCCCATGTGCATCCTGACTTCCATTCTGCTGTAGTTTGGTTTTCTCTGTGATAATATTTAAACATACGTAAAAGCATATTTGCTTCATTCTGCGCAGTTTCTGGGCTTTGAAGGGTGGTTAACTCCTATGTTATCGGTTCTGTCTGTTGATATTGTACATACGAAAATAGCATTCCCGCTAGTCACTAAAAGGACCAGCCAAATGCCAGGAATCTGCTGATATGGTATCTGACATCAGAATATATTTACATACACCCTTTACTGATATGTGGAGTGCATTAGCGGTTACAGCTTTCTGTGTAAAACCAGTCACAGACACATATTCTTCAGGATTGGTAAACCTTACACAGAAATGGTGGTGCTTTTTCACTACAGAGCCCCATCCATATATCTTGAAAATATCCCCAGCGACAAGTACTCCACCATTTCCCTTGGGAACCCACTTGAATGTTTGATCACCCTTTATGTTAAGAAATTCTTCCTAACGTACAATTTAAACCTCTCCTGACACAACTTGAGCCCTCATGCCCTATCAATTGTTATATGAGAAGAATCATCATCCTCTCCACTGCAACCTTCTTTCAGGTAGGTGTAAAGAGCAATAAGGTCTCCCTTCAATCTCCTCTAGATAAAACAATACCAGTTCCCTCAGCCACTGCTCATCAGACTTGTTTTTTCAGTTCCTTCACCTGCTTTGTTGCCATTCTCATTACATGCTCAAACAACTCAGTAACCTTCCTGTAGTGAGGAGCCCAAAACATAACACAGCATTCAAGGTGTAGCCTCAAAGTGCAAAGGACAATCACTTCCACAGTCCTGTTGCTCACACTAGCTCTGATGCAGGCCATGCTGCCATTGGCCTTCTTGGCCACCTGGCCACACTGCTACTTCATGTTCATCCAGCTGCTAACCGGCACCCTCAGGTCCTTTCCTGCCATGCAGCTTTCCAGCCACTCTTCCCCATACCTGTATGACCGCATTGGGTTGTTAAGACCCAAGTGAAACATTCTTCACACAGATCTCTCCATAGAGCCTTCCTAGCACATGAAGCAGTTTCTCAGTCCTGCCTAACTTGGTGTCATCTGTGAATGTACTCAACTCAGTCATCCAAAAGCATGAAACAAAACTGGCCCCAACACTGAGCACTTGGAATGCAACCAGTGAGCAGACACCAACTGGATTGAGCTCTAGTCACTGTGACCCTTTGGGTCTGGTCATCCAGCCAGTTCTTCAGGCAATGAATCACGCTGTTGTGCAAGCCATGAGCAGCCAACCTCTCCAGAATGCTGTGGGAAACAGCGTCAAACACTTCACTAAAATCCCCATAAATCACATCCACAGCCTTCATCTCATCTGCTAAGCAGATCATCTTGTCATAGAAGGAGTACACATTGTTTTGATAATAAGCTTAATATGAGATATATGCATGAGAAAGGGATAAAGCTAAAGAAAAAAATGAGGTAGAGAAGTCATGAATTTCTTGAGATGGAGCCAATGATAATGAAGGAAGTTCTGATGACATCTTAGTTTCTTTGATCAAGACAACCCTCAGAATCAAGATGGTACCAGGAATCTATCACAGGATGGGAATTACATCTCTGTCCATTTGCTACTTCTTTGCAGCAAACGTGAAAAATAAAACTGGTTCATCCTTCTTTTTTCTTCTTAAGGAAAAAAAATCCCCCTTCTTTCCCCATTCAGTTCTCTTTTTTGATACGGCCATGCCTGCCCCCTTGTGCTAGATATTCAGAAACCTACACCTGGGTCCCATGCTGTAATTTTCAGTCTAAGAAACCATTACCCAGGAACCACCTAAAATCTGAACTTTTAGACACCTTCTCAGGATACATAATTTTCACCCTTGCAAATTAATTTTAATGGGAGGTCCTGTGACCAAGAAGTCTAAGCTTTGTGATTATTGCGTATCTCTTAAGTCACCGGCAATTCAGGCATTCTTCTACATGACTATATTAACTCCTTAAGATTTTACTTTGTTGAGAAAAACAATGCTAAAATATTTCAAGAATGGTTTTGAAATCCATATCCAAACTCTATCTTTCTGTCCATATCAAGTGACTTCTAGTACACTGGGCTGAATTTTTCATATAGTGACAAAGTTATCGAGAAACAGTTTTGCCAGTTATCTAGAAATGGTTTAATAATACAAAGTGAAATATATTGAAAACCAATGGAAATAAAGAAGTATTTATTGTTTCACAAAGAAGAAAAAAAAAGGAGAAGAAACCGAATTATAAATTCTTCTAATCTCTTTCTCCACACTTCTGTCCATCAGCCACTGGCAAATTAATGCAAATAGCTGCTCTCAGGTTAGCCCAGAAAAGGGCACGCTTGCTCCTCTCCTTTGGCCATTCAAGGTAGGTTCTCTTCGCCATGAGAGCCTTCAGCTTGTGATACCTCGCAGGGATAACATATGGAGGGATCGGCTCCAGCAAGATCAGGATTAAGCTGTTGGAATTCTCACTGAACAACTTGTGATGGGCAAAGTACAGCTCATAGTGACACCATTCGCTCTGCACAAAGTTGGGAGACAACACAAAGATGGACTTGTAGCTCTTCTCAATGCAGTTAATGATATTCTCCACAATGCTTTTGCCAGGGATGAAGTTTCTCTCATGCTGGCACAGCCGGATGGAGCCCTCTCCCTTCTCCAAACTGGGAATCAGCTCGTTCTTCACCCACAGCGCATCGCGTTCACTGTAGGAAATGAAGGCATGAAACTGCAGAACGGTTTCCCGCTCCTCAGGGCGGTCGTGCCAAGCTCTCCGCTTCGTCTGTGTCCACTGCCACAGCATTCGCACATACCATGGCACATCCAGGCAGATGCACAGAAAGGCCACCACAGCCACCAGCACCAGGGTCAGCAGCAGAGCTGTCACGAGCAGCAGAGTCGTGTTGCAAGCCAGCTCAGACAAGTGGAAGTCATTCAGCTGCGTTCCGCTCAAGTCTTCTGGGTACTTGCACACATATTCCTCTGGCCAGCCAGCCAGCTTCCCCCCAGACTGCCTTTCCAGGCGCAGGAAGTCCTGCAGCTCACACGAACACTTGAACGGGTTTTGCCCAGCTTGTAGCTCCTTCACGCTCGGGCAGCTCCCAAAGAAGTCGGCAGATGGGATGAGGATCAAATTCCTCTCTATATTCAGGATCTCCAGGCCCGTAAAGCCCTGGCAGCCTGGCAGGTCGGCCAGCCTGTTTGATGCCAGGTTCAGCTCCTGCAAGGATTTCAGCTCAGCAATCCCCCTGGGGACACTGCCAATCTGGTTGTTTTGTAGGTCCAGCTTGTTGATATTAAGTGGCAAGCACTCAAACACGGACTCTGTCAGCTGGTTGGAGGACAGGTCCAGCTCTGCCAGAGAATCGGTCCACTGGCAGCGCTCTTCAGCTCCACCGTTACGCAGCAAGTTGCTGCTCATGTCCAGATACCTCAGTGATTTCATCTGGCTGGTCATTAAGCTCACCTTGGAAAGGCTCACAAATTTATTCCTATGCAAAATAAATGTTTCCAGTTGAGTTAGTTTGTCACAGTTCTGAAAAAGCAGATCTGTTAAATCATTCGTTGAAAAATTTATGTATCTAAAGGGACTGTCAGAAAAAGGACACAGCATATGAATTAATTCAGATTCAGCTATTGTTAAGGCCACAATTTTCATGTTTGCAAATATCTTATAAATGTCATCCTGTGAAAAGTATAGATCTTCGACTAAAACCTTCTTCATTACAAGTGCTTTCATGGAAGTACCTGAATAATCAAAGTGAGAACCTATGACTTGGTCCTCTACTGTTAAACAGTTAATACTGAGGTATTCAATGGATGAGTGCCATACAGTCTGAAGTACTCCAATAACATTTTTCCAGTCCACTGATATATTTTCCAGCGTCAGATTTTGTAGCCTGGAACCTTTTCTAAAATTAGATAATAAAGCTATTAATTTTTCTACATTTTCATTTCTGATTTCTGACAAGAATAGGCTTTCCGTAGTATTTTCTATCACAACCCAACCATAATTAGCTTGGATCTGCTGACTAAAGCGAGGAATGCTCGAGGGTTTTTCGTCCAAACCATCTTTTGAAAAATTGCTAGAAACAGATCTAAAGAGTTCATTTTTCTCAGCCAGGCCAATACTGTTACAAAAAGTGAATGCAAACAGACAGTTGTAAATAAAAAAGTTTCTGAGATATCTCATATACTCTGTCATACTGCTTTATGGTTCCTTGGAGATGCTCAACATTTGTATATCCATCTTCGTTCTAATCCTGCAACAACAGCAACAACAGAAGATTGTGTCATTAAGCAGCTAGTCGACAGGGATTGATTCAGGGGGATCTAGTCCAACCCCCCTACCAAAGCAGCTCCCTAGCCCAGGTTGCACAGGTAGGCATCCAGGTGGGTCTTGAACATCTCCAGAGAAGGAGACTCCACCACCTCTCTGTGCAGCCTGTGCCAGTGCTCCGTCACCCTCACTGTGAAGAAGTCCTCACACACATTTGTGTGGAACTTCCCATGAATCAGTTTGTGACCATTTCTCCTCATCCTATCACCACCCACTGCTGAGAAGAGTCCGGACTCACCCTTTTGCCTCCTGCACCTTAGGTATTTATAGACCAGAAACCAGACTTGGAAACTATTGGGGCATAATAAGGCAGCACAGCAAAACTTGTCCAGCCTTCTTCCAAATTCCCTTTTGAAAAATTATACCCAGTTTTACCATTCTAGCACTCAAAACACATTTGGACAAGAGCAGAGAACAAATAAAAATAAAAATAAAAATAAAAATAAAAATAAAAATAAAAATAAAAATAAAAATAAAAATAAAAATAAAAATAAATAAATAGAAATAGAAATAGAAATAGAAATAATAGAAATAACCACTCTCTAGCCTGTTCTTCTGTCTTTTTGGAGAACGTTACTCCTAACGGAGTAACAGGCCATATGCAGATAAGCAATTCATTAGGTTATGGAAATCAAATTCACAGGGAGAACCGGTCCTGTTGTTTAAAGAGAGCGGAGATAAAAACTGAGGTTTTAAGTGTTTATCCATTATGAACTCAGTATAAACCAACTTCCATATAAGAAATAATACAATATGCAGTAAGCAAAGATTATTAAGTACAAAGACATGCACTTTGTGAGTCACCAGTATAATACAAAACTCAAAACTAGAAGTATGTTTCATATGGATGAAACGTATTATACCTAATCTTTAACTGCAGAAAAACTACTTCAATCAAATCACTGTGCTCCCCTTAACTATGACCATAGTGCAAATGCAAAGAGAATGATATTTGGCCAGCTTCTATGGATAAATTTACTGAACATAAACAACATTCGCTCTCATTTTTTTACTCAAATATTCCAAAGATACCATACATCTGCTAATAAATCTTTGTGGAAAACATGGTTCATTTTCAAATAAGATGTAGAATACAAGAATATGCTGTTTAGCTAAGTAGAAAAAGCTTAAACCCAATAAAAAAATAGAACTTTCTCACCTGAAAGCCATGCTCTCCTAAAAAGAAGAAAATGTGTTCAGGAAAAGACAAAGATAAAAATTCCTGTAATTCTATCCTTTTCTGCAACACTATTTAGAAACACCCAAACTTTTTATAAAACTTGTTTGTGCCATCTACTGACTGTTTGAGAAATAGCATTTGTGTTTCTCCAGATGTTCTTTACACACAGAACATTCATATAGTTTCCGCATTATTTAGTTATTATTGGACTGTGTGTTTTCATGCCTTGTAACAGGTAAGCAGGAAAAAACAACAACAGTATTTTTACCAATTTTCTGTCTTTGTCACATTAATATGGAAGTCAGCACTTCTTTTGAGCAAGTTTTACACCAAAATTCAAACATCTCCCTCTCTTAATAATGATCAAGGTATTTATGTTATTCTGATTATTTTTTTTCACCTTAGCTCTACTTATTCAGTTGCCAAGTTCTTATCGAGGCTAGTTTTCAAAAGCACTATTTGCCTTATTTTAATTTCCACTTAATGGTAAAGGAAGAATCTCTCTCTTGTTCCAGCAGTGTTGTAACTGGGTTAAACAGCAGACATGAAACTTTTGAATTAAAACAGAGGAGCAGCTTGAGTACTGAATGCCCAAGCACTCGGGTTCTTGTCCTGGCAAAGACATAAACCAGCCCAAGGAACTCATCTTTCTTTTTGGCTTAGCATACTACCATGCATTCATGATTTAGCTTGTCAATGATTCAGGAAGCTGAGGAAATCATCTTTAAAATTACTTCTTCATTTTACAGCATATTCTGTACTTCAAGTGAAAAAAAGTCATCCAGAAAAGAAAGGGAAAGACGGCACAAAAAGCACACAACAGAATGCAGACAATTCATACTCTTGGTGTCATGTTGATGAGTTTTATGGTTGTAGTCTGCAGCTCTTTCTCCATAACTGTTAATTACAGACAAGAATATTCACATCTGATTTACAAGTGACACTTTGTGATGTTGTTACAAGCCACACTAAGGCCTGCTGCTGCCTGAAAAGATAAAATCTTACAAGCCTTCAGTTGTATCATACATTCATTCCTGTTTTGGAACGTAACAGTTTAACAAATTGAACATACTAACGTATCACTCTAATGAATATAGAATCAGATGTAGAGCCTGTTAGAGGTGAGCATGCTGGCCTCTGGCATAGTTTGAGATCTCCAGCTCTTCATACATACAACAAAGATAGATTGAAGCATTTTACTATAAATCACATGTCATTAGCTCTCGTATTTATCACTCTTGTGCAATCGCTATGAGAAGATGAATACATTCCCAAATGTTATGCATACCTCTGTGTCTTGATAAACGTAGTCAGAAGTTGTTTCTTTCCATCTTTTCTTTATACTTGTATATTCACTATAAGGCAAGTATTTTTCAGAGGTCCCTTCCAATCTCTACAATTCTGTGTTTTTTTCTCTGAAGCCTACCGAGGACTCTTTTAGAAGGCAATGGCACTCAGAGTGATAACAAACTTCAGTGAAATCCAAGGTGGGAGTAGAAAAGCTCCATCTCTATTGCCCCTTTCCCATATCAACCTTTTGTTACAAAAACCATTTGTGACATCACCGCAGTGAAAAAAAAGATACAAGTTAAATTAATTACTGGTAAGTGAAAGAAGAAGGAAACTTACTGTAACACACAAGTGCTAAATTCAAACAAGTCAGTTAGCAGTTCAGGAAACTAGCACAGCCTTCCGTCCTGCAGGCACACACACATTTACAGTGGCAATTCATCCTTAATGAACAACTTTCCCCAACAATATTCATTAATACTGTCTTCCCTTTCTAAAACTTGCATGGACTTACACAGAATCCGCAAACTGACACGTTCAGATCCATTTCATAGTCCGAATGAGAGTTCACGATGGGGAAGAAAGTATCTCCAGCTGCTGGGCTTCATCCGTTGGGATCCTCCTAAGACATTTACTCTTCCACAAATGCCATTAAAAAGCAGAGGCAAATCCTCAGGATTGCTCAAGAGTTCTCAGTAAACATCTGAGCGTTACTGCACAAACGTGACAGGTGGCAGAACAGCCAGCACGCCCTGATACTTGTAGTCTCACTGAAACTCCCGGTAAATAAGCGTGTGACTGAGTGATAAACGCGCTTGTTCTGCCGTCCTTCACCTTAATGCGAAGCTTCAGACTTGCTTGGTAAGGGCGTCAGTCCCGCGGCTCTGTCCCTATCTGCGAAGCAACCCTCTGTGGACCGGGGTTTGTTTTGTGACCTCCCACAGCAGCTCTGCTCAGTGATTCATAGGACGTGTTATTATGCTTCCTGGGGCAACAGCTAATAACTTTCTACAGCGAAGGAAGTCTGGCGGCAGAAATGACGCTGCAACTGCTTTGCCCTAAAAGGAGGCAGAAAGGAAAAGGGAAAAGGCGTGAGGGGCACTGCTGGGGAAAGTCTGCGGGCACGCCTCCGAGCGACTCGGCTGCGTCTGTAACCGGCACGGCCGGGGTGCCAAGGGGCACCTGGAAGCGAAATCGCCGTTGTTTAACTCCGCAGCCACTCTCGCTTCCGCCAGCGTCCAGCTTCGTTCTGAGGCCCAAACTTTCAGTGCATAAGTGAACAAACAGACGGACGCCAGCTCAGCGGCTGCTGCTCGCAGCGCCTCAGGACGCGGAGCCGCCCCACGCTCCCTCATCCGACCCCTCGGGGTCGCGGCCGTCTCGGAGGGAGAGCGGCTGCAGAGCCCGCCCTCGGTGCGGCCCAGCCCGGCCGTCCCGCCGCGCCCGGACGGCGCTCCCTCCTCCCCCCGCTGCTGCCGACGTGGCGGGGCGGGGACGGAGCCGCGAGGGACCGCGGAGCGGTAAGCAGCGCGGCGGTCTCTTGCTTTCCTCGCCGCCGCTTCTGAAACCGGCCGCGGGCTGCTCGTCGAGAGCTGGAGCCCGGGCGGCTTAAAGGAGCGAAAAGGAAAAAAAGAAAGAAAGAAAGAAACAAAATGGGGAAGCTGCGGGTTTGAGGGTGCGGCCGTTCCTCCAGCTTTGTGCTGCAGGTGGCGGCGGGGCCGGGTCCCGAGGAGCGGCTGTCGGGTGGGAGCGCGGAGCCGTGCCGTGCCGTGCCGTGCCATGCAGTGCCATGCCATGCCATGTAGTGCCGTGCCACTGCGCATCGCGCGGGAGAACTTGGCCACGGCGGCCCCCGAATATCAGCTACTCCGGTCAGAAGTGCGTGCGTGTGACCCTATAAATGCCGGCGCTGCCGTTGGGTATTTGCTGTTGGCATCCCGTGCAGAACTATGGTACGCGTGTCTAAAGGTTTTGCAGGTTTTAGTAGAGGGCCCTCCTTGGTGATGCAGATGGAAACGTTTTCGTTAGGTGGTGCTCCTCATCGCAGAGCGAATGGTGTTAAAACTGCAGTGATGGTTGTCTACGTTGAAACATCTTACAGCATTTGCAGTATCTTAATGGAAAACTGCACGTGCTTGTAATGAATGTAAAGATACTGATGCTTCCTAAAGATAAATTCTAGTGTAAGCCAAGGTAACATAAGTGGCATCGACTGCTTATTTATTTATGAATCCTGTTCATTGATCCCAAATGCTATTCTTGGTGCCATTCAAACAGCTGGTCTGCATCCAAATTAGATTATCAGGCTGCTAAGGCCACAGATGTACACGAGTCCACAGATTTTAATAAGTCACATCAGTATAAATACATGCTTGTCAGGCAGTATTCTAAATCCCAGTCATATTCCTCTTTTCACCTTCTTTTCTTGTTCTTCAGTCTCTTCTAGAATTTCACTCCTTCAGAGTGGTACTTTGGACTGTGTTAATTCAAATGAGAGTCAGTGGGTGACAGCATCCCCAGACAGATTGCTTGAGTTGATTTTGTGGCATACAGCTCCATGTGTAGATGAGACCTTGCGATGACAGCTCTCTCTTAAGGTTTGTCTTTCAAGTGCATTGCCAGGCATGCTACTGTTATCAACCAGTAAATAGTGGTAATCACTGTACAGAGCTTTTGGACTCTGCCACTGCCTCTCCTTAGTCAGTGGCAGAACTTGCTCAGTGCCTGGATCCTTGATCCACTAGCAACAGCATTGTTTTTAAAGAAAATTACACTGAAAAATGCGGACTAAATAAGAGAAATTCAGTTCTAAACTTACAAAAACAAAAAACAATAACTGTACCTCATGCAAGTCTACCTTGGCTTCATAGTTGAAGCTTAATCATGCAGCATAATTCTGTTTAATTAATTCTTAATTCTTAATGCCTGACATTTAAAGAATAGGTGAGAAGCATTGCACTCCCCAGGAAATAAGCCTTAGAGACAAGAAATGGAGACTGTGTGAGCAGTGGATTTTTCCCGTCTATAAAATAGCTGCAGGGACCATGGCCCATCATGTTTTCAAATTATTTCCCTTCTCCAATACATTAACATTACCGCTGTGCTTTTTTCAGCTCCTTGTCATCCTCCTCGCTGTCAGTCAGAAGACTGTAGGAACCTGTGTAAGTGAAAGTGTAGAAAATGAGACTGTGAGCTGCTTGGCCACTGTGTTCCAGAGCCATCCAGATCGGATTATCCCATTAACTGTTGGCCTTTCTTATATACCTAATGAAGAACATTGGAATTAACCATGTGGAAGCTCTTATAGTTGACTTTTCCAGACAAACAAACATCCATTCTCCATCACCAAGCAATATTTTGGAGAACAAACTAATAATGCTGCTCTTTTTGTTTGAATGCAGTCCTGCAAGGTGAATAGTCTTTTGGAAGTAATCACATCAGGCCAGTGTGACACGTGTACCTCAGGGCTCCATGCGTACCTGTAGGCTGTGTTGTTTTTCATCAGTAGCTTTTGGGAAGCACTGCATGTTTTATGGATATTCATTTGCTTGTACAGTCTGAAAACAATAACTTCTTTTCTATATTCAGAATTCAAAATGTCTGAAGACTTATGTGATGGCATCCCATCTGAGGAAAAGCCTGAAGTAATGGAAATGCCCAGCAGTGATGTATTACCTCAGGAATCTGTACTGCACCCTGTGGAAGCTGAGATCCTGCCTGCATCCTCACAAGATGAACCGGGACAGGCCACTCAGGGTGCCAGTAATGGACAGAAGGGAGACATATTTATTAATGAAAATCCTTTGCCTGACGAAATAGCTGAAAGTCTGCCTTCCAATGGAGAGGTGACTGAAGACATGCCCACTGAGTGCGTTGAGACTGTAAGCCTTGATACAGAACCTGAGCCTGAAGAAACGCTGCCTGAACAAAGGAGTTCGGTAAGTAATGCTTTCTTCCATGAAAGTCTTCCTCTCCCTGTTCTGTAAGAACAGAATTTTGTAAAACACTTGTACTGTTTTTTACAAAAACCTAGTGAGTTAAGTGCAGAGAACCTGCACAAGGATAGAATCAGTTAGACTGCATCACTGGCTTTTGGAAACTACGAACAGCTGAATCTCTCTTTGCCGGTATGATATTAATTTAATCTTGCTAACTTGGTCTCAAAAAAACTATGCCAGAGTCATAATAAGAACTTAGTCCATTTTAATTAGCTAGTATCCTATGATTTTGTTTGATTTCTGTACAGAACTCTTTTATTCAGTTCACAGAATGAACTTTGAAGCGAACGTATCTTAGGCTGCATTTGTAGCACTATGTCTCATGCTTTCTTGTTTTCACAAAAATAAAGTATCTTTCCCAAGACTCAGTGAAACTGACATTCTTTGTTCCAAGCCAGTGGTTTTTGATTTGTGATCCTCAAACCTCTGGAACTACTGTGAGCAAATGCAAGAAGTTCATTAAAAAAAAGGAAAAAAGAGCTTTTTTTCTTTTACAGTATATGTGTTCAATACACATGACATTGTTAAAGATGTTCCTCTGGAGGACACTGTGGTTTCACATTGAAGTTGTAGTCATGTATTCACTGTACAGATGTGTGCACAGATATTAGCACCTTCCCAATTAGACTTTGAGTTAGCCTATCTAGCTTCGTATTAAGATAGTCAAAGGAGAAGGTCACCACTGAGAGATCAGAGTGTCAGAGTGAGCTTCATGATCTCAGTTTGCTCCTGAGGGGAAGAATAAGTGAGGTGAGAGCAGCAACAACCCTGCAGTGTTGTTAAAATTATACCTTGTGGACTACTTAGCACAAAAGTTTAAGCATCTGTTAAGAGGAACTAGTGGCAAAGGTTTTGTCAAATAGTCATTCTGGGCTATTTCTCTGTATGTTTTGACTATAAAGAATCATTCTTCAGAAGATGTCACTGTGATAACATGATTTTTAGTCAGTAGAGTAATGTATCTGTTCTTATAGAGCGCAGACTCATCTAAAGCAAGCAGATGGGGAGCTTGGGGTTCCTGGGGCAAGTCTCTCCTGTCGTCGGCTTCAGCCACAGTGGGTAAGTGTTCCATCAGTAAAGTCTGTGGAAATAAATTAAATCATGATTTTAATGACACTAGACATGTCCTGTTGTATCTTAAAGACAGCATCTAAAGTCAGAGTGCTTCCCTTGACTAACAATATTAATTTGTCCTGATTGGCTTAGCAAGGTGTCAGTGTGCCATGGCTTCTAACTGTACAACATAAAGTGACTTCTCGTAAATTATTCCAGTTTTCACTGACACACAGTGAGACTATTAAGCTTTATCACATTATTATCCAGGCAGTAGAACAGCGTGTTGAAACATGGACCTTGCATTCCCTCTCCCTATAAAGTAATTTCCAACAGTACGTCATCCCAAAATGTGCACACTAAATCTTTGGGTAAAACATGAACATTGCACATCAAAAACTCATATGGACGGAAAGTGAAACAATCAATACTTAGTTTCCAGCAGGTAACAATTTCTCACAAAACTACTACTGAGCTGTTAGCTGATCAGTTCTCATCAAGGATCCCAAAAACATTTTCATAAGATGAAGCTAGGAATTCAAATTAATTGCTGGTTATGAAGAGAGTGGATTCAGTGGAGTTACTGGTTTTGTGACCACATATAAGGTTAAATAATTCTTCCTGTCCTCCCTGGGTGGTAAGCTACTTCTGTCCAGTCCTCAGAGGAAGAAGGAACTTCCCTGTCATCCCCGTTTTTGTCTGCACTCAACAGTTTCTAACTATGTTTTTTCTTCAGACAGTCCACCATTTAACATCTCTAATAAACTTAGAATATGTTTCTAAGGTGTTTTAAAATGATATAAACAAAGGCTTCTGCTGAAAGGCAGTGTATTTCATCCTTCTCTTATACTACAGTAGCCTTCATGTAGTAGTGTGGGAAGGTGGTTTCTGGGACTGATTTTAAAAAGTATAGATGAAGTGAGAGCTGGATCTTCATCTAGATTAGTTTGTAAATTCCCTAATGTGGCTCACAGTCTGTTCACCTAAATATCTTAACTAGCATTGGAACTGCAGAACTGTTCTTAACTTGTATTAAACAATATAGTTCAGTGTTTCTCCTTCAGACTTGTAGAAGGGCCTGTGTGTTGAAAACGTTCCTTGCATTGTTAGTAGATGGAGTAAAAGATGCTGCTTTCACAATTTCTGTGAACTAACAGCATTCTGAAACAAGTTGGGCTTAGTGTAAATAACAAAAGAACAGCATAGAGGTAATTCTGAATTTTACCAGTGGAAATCATAACAAGGATTAGTTATTTCGGTTCATTTTTATAGTTGCAACATTGGGTCTCTTGGAACACAACTCTTTCAGAACATAGATTTTCACCTGTGTGATAACCAACTTTACATTCTGTCTAGATTCTGTAGTAAATAGCATTGTAACAAATGGATATTCTAATGTTGCAAGTTCAAAAATTACTTCTTACCAAATTGACATTGTTTTTGTAGACTTGCAGTGACAATCCCACTTACAGTATTATGTTGCTAAAAAGTCTCAGCTCCACAGAGCAATTAGGATGGTGTCACAAAGTGTATACTTTTGCTGTGGGGCAGTGTAGCCATGGATATTTTCTTGCCAAACAGACATGAGCTTGACTGGTCGATGAATGCTGTTAAGAAAGGTTTGGGAGGCAAACAATAATGTGTGTTGTATCCCATCTTATTGTTTGGTAAGTAAACAAGACATCCTATTTACAGCTGTTTGCTGCTTTTGTCTATAAAGCTGCCAGCATTGTGTATTTGTGAATTTCCATGTTGTATTTTATATCATCTTGGTTTTTTTATAGGCCATATAAAGTATTGGTTCATAGACATCAAAAATTCATTCTTAATTGACATTAAATACCATCTGACTGTGTCAACATTGTAACTAATTTTCAGCGGGTGTAAATATGCAAAAATGTTGTTGCCTAGGCAGTCGGACTTGATAAGATTGTATGATGCTATCTATTTACAGTGGCCACATGAACACCAATTATATATATTTGCAGTGTTATTGTTTTTATTTTAAAATGAGTGTAGTTCGAGCAGATTGAGTTGCCTAGGTGAAGGAGTATCCAAAAGTAGAAAGGAAAATAAGAACATTTAGAAATTAATGCAATTTTTCGTGTGAAAGGTTGTATTATGTCACAGTGAGGGTCTATCTGCTATCTAGTTTACAGTAACTGGGAAAGAGTCTAAAAACACAGATGTACAACACTTCCTCTACTTTCCTATTTCCTGGAATCCACATCTCAGAGACACTTTCTCACCCTGGGGTACAGGTAGGGTTGAGTTCCCATATTAACATCTAATAATTTTGAATTTAACTATCCTGTGGGAATTTATTAAATAAAATAGGCATTGAAGGAAGCAGAAATCAAATTTACATTCTTGTACCCATAGTCAGATATGTTATGTTTCCATTTGCTTTTTTTTCCTAACAAGATAGTCTAAGTCTGATATTGGATACTAAATCTTAATTAACAACATTTATATTTGTTTTCTATGAGATTATAGCTTTGGTTGCTAAATCAAACATTGTAATAGATACAGTTCACTGAGCCTAAAAAAAACCTCAATATGCCACATGCATATTCCTACATTCGCTAGAAAATCAATACAGCGAGTAATAGTGTATGTTGATATACACTATTGTACTGATATCAATGGCTTATTTCCTAAGTGTTTGTTATGAAAATTCATGCTTGATCCTGTAAAGTATTTGCTGCATTTGTCTGCATCACAGACATGATGTGGGACTGGTTATACCATGTATCTGATCGGTATGGTAACCCGTAGCGAGAAACAGAGAGAGAAAAAAAAAAGCTATTGAAAATTTCCATAACCTTTCTTCTTTTTATTAAATATTTATTATTCCCCTTTAAAGTTACTCTGTTTAATATTAGAGCAGTTCAACCAATAACAGAGCAGCTTCATCTCCTGTTCTACAGCAGAAAATGGATTTGCCATAATTCAGTTCATTTAAATGTTGCTTATTGCTTTAGTGTAGCACATGGCAAAAAGAAAGCTGCTTTTCTGGAATTAGACTGATTAACATCACCTTCAGTATGTGATTTTTCTTTCTCTCCATCATTATCTTTGTATAACACAGGTGCTTGTCTGGTCAAGTGTGACAAGTATTTCCCATTCCTTTGTTTGTTTGTCTTCAAAATCGTAAAATGTAAAATAGAAGAAACAGTTTGGGGTGGTCTAGATAATGTATTGAAGCCCTAAGTACATTCTGCCTTTGCCAAATACTTTCCTTTCTCCTTAAGACTGAACTGAAATTGTTGTTCAAGGATCTCAATTTTGTTAACCTTCAATCCCTGATTTAGAGCTTCCAAAAAAAAAAAAAAATCAGCATTTTTACTGCGTGGCTGTATGTCTTCGGAAGAAGTCTTTTGACTTCTAACGGACTTCAACATTTTTTTTTTATCTTGGTCCCTTTCCCTGGCATTTCTGCCTGTGATAGGCAGACATGACACTCCTGCGTGTAGCAGGTTCCGTAATGCCTCCATGTCACTGCCTAAGCCATGCTTAATGTCTGACACTAGGTGTCACACTAAGAAAGTTATTGACTGTGCCACATATACTGAGATGAAGAGTTTTCTTTTGCTTTTAAAAGGTGCGAGAAGTTTGTTTTGTCCATCTGTGGAACCACAGTCAAGTTGATCCACTGTCGATGCGCAATAGTTGCTGGGATAATAATGTGAGTGAAGTAAGCTCACTGTGATCTTGAGACACAACTCTGTAGTTATTGTCATCGTTTTACTCTCTTTTAAACTGTACTGTTTAGCAATCAGCAATTATACAATCCAGTTTTTAAGCAACAGCTTGATAAGACTTTAACACTGGGTTACCAGTGCAAGCTAAACCAATCTAATGTCCTGAATGTCCTGCACCTTTCTTTTCCTTGCATGTTTCTTCCTCTTCCTTGTGCCAGTGCTGATGCCTTTCTGAAAACCTGATATTAACCTCTTATGATGATAAGAGTAACCTCTAGGGTCATTGGAATGAGAATAACCTTAGAGAAAAGAAAAATCCATTTTCTTCCTCTTCAGTGCCTTGAATCAATTTGCTGTGGGATGAGTTAAGTGCAAAGGCAGGCAGAATGGACAAATGCAGAAAGCAGGAGCAGAACCTCCCGTATGAGCACTAAGAAGACATTGGGTCAGCCTAGCTGTAAAATCAAACCTTAAGCTGGAAGGCTTAAGTGAAGCAAAATACCTTCTCAGTCTGTATTTGAAGCTTGTGACTTTTGTTTTAAAGAAAACAGCTTGTATGATTGAAAGGTTGCAGGGTTGTGGTGTTGTTTTTTTGTTTTTTTTTTTTTTTGCAACTAAGCTGTCTGCTAGCTTTAGGAAAGCTGCTGGATTCTTCTTTAAGCCTTGCAGTCCCATTTGCTGTATTTATATCTTGTAATGTAGAAGAGGTTGAGAAACAAAAAACTGTTGCAATAGCCTTTGTACCTACTACTTTTATAGTAAAAAATTTTATAAATTCTGTAAGGTGATCTGAAAGCACTTGCATCTAAGAGCTTAGTTGGAATTATTCATGATTTACAGACTGGATGGCATAGGTCTTATCGCAATCTAGCCTGTGTTTTTGTTTTAAATAGAATAAAGGAAATTTTGCTGAAGCCCTGAAGTGGCCGGAGTGTTTGGTAGCCTTAAAGTGGGTACAGTTTGCTCCCACTTTTTTAATGCGCGTAACCAAAGCACAGCTGCCTTTTCCACATTCTTGTACGGATACAATGGAGCAATTCCCTCTGGCCTTGTTCAGGTTCCTCAGTTTCTTGGTCAGTTTCAGATGCTATATGAAGTCCTTAATCTTTAGCTGAAATTTTTAGCTGAAGATTCATTCATTTATCTAGATGAAATTTAAATTGGAATCCCCCTGTGGTACAAGGACTGTGGTAAGCAGGGATGAAATCTCCAACTCCTCCCTCCACAGAGTACAGAGATTGACAGGTAACTGCAGAGGATGGCTGCAGTTTCAGATGTGTAGAACTGTCCTCCAGAGCTGCTTGTCTGCCTCTTTCAGCTCTGCAGGCAATCCAAACCTGCTAAGCTGGGAGGTCAAAGATAAGACTGCCTGATGTGAAGTGAAATGTATCTGACTACAGCATTTGTGTTCACTGTGATCTGGCCTTGGGCAGATCATGCAAGCACGAAGGTAGGCCAGGGTTTTTGGAAGTGCTTTAGAAAGTTTCTTCTTCAAAGGAAGGATGCCACGTAGCAAGATGAGCAATAATATTTTGCTGAAATGACCAGCAAAAAAAAAAGAAATTATGCAGGCAAGAAAAACAAAAACAACACAGAAAAGCAAACCACATGCTTGGCAAAGCTCTTACGCATCTGCTTTTGTGAATGAGTAAATGAGGGCATCTGAGGTGCCCCTTCTATTTCTGATTTTTGGGATCACAGATAATTGTTTTCATTTCCAAAACACCGTGTAGTTCTGCAGTATTCGTGCATGTGTGTGTATCTAACAGCACCATGTAGCTTCAGTTGCAGTATTCTGTTTTCATCTGGTTTTGTTGTTGTAGCTAAAGTTATGTGCCACACAGCTTAATTCAGCGAAACCAATTGTAGCTGACCTGATATATATATTTTTTTATCATTCTAGTGCATGTAAATACTAGCTTGAAAATGCTATGTGTCATAAGGCTATGGGGATATAAGCTTGTCTACAAAACTGTAATTTATTTATATTCTTACCAAAACTTGTCATTTTGCTTAAAAATGATAGTTAACTTTTTGTATAATTACAGGATGGTAATATTTAGTTATCAAGTCAAAATCTCTGAGCAATTTAGATCAATAGAAAAAATTGAATTACTTTCCTGATTTAAAAACTTGTGAGCAGTAGAAATGGAAAGGAAGGTGACACTCAAATTTAACAGCATGGTTAGTAGTTATTTAAGTGATTCCTGGGAGTCTAATAAGTAAATAAGTTATTTGAGAATCCATTCATGTTAATATTTTCATTGAGCCAATTAAAATGTGTATGAGATTGTGATTAGACAGAGTAGCACTTCAATCTCCAGTATCTGCGTCACAGCAGGTTTTACAAAAGGCAAGAAGTTATCCAGCAGTGACTTATATTGCTGTGGCAGATAACCTAGAATGTCCTTTGCAGTTGTAAGACATGAGATAAAATAGGCAAAGGCCATATTTTCTTTAGACAGGTAAGAGCATCTGTGTGCCTTGTCTCTCTGTTTCAGTGTAAAACATCAGGACCTGATGTAGTTTATACTCTCATATAAAAAATGACTTGTTTCTTGTGTTCTATTCCTAAGGGAATATCTGTTCTTCTCTTTGTGTTTTCCTGCAGATACTCCAATTTTCTTGTATGCCATCTTTCAGTAGTGGTACTTGTCATATGGTTTCTGTATCATATTTATTGTTGAACTCGTTGAGCACCTAATGTCCAACCCATATGAAAATCACAGAATCATAAATATAACCTTTCCTTCTTCGTACTTCATTCCAAATAGTTTTGCCACATCTTTCTTCAATGAAATTTTCAAGAAACATATTTATATGACTATATATACACATACGCATATGCATATATATGTATATTTATATGGGATATAAAATAGAACATCTGTATTAATGGCTCTGCTGAAATTATTAATGAATTTTTAGTTCAGTTTGAGGTAGAGAGGCAAGGAAGGACTAATACTTTTCCTGAACAGATAATTAAAGTACTCTATGTTGCTCTACTGCTGGAAATGATCAACTTTGAAAGTGATGCAGTGAGTGTGCACTGTACAAGAAACAATAAAGCAAGATCACTGGAGCCATATCATTTTGTGTTGCAATAGAACAGGAGGGCTTGCCTGCTTGGTTGTTTATTCTCTGTGGGCCAGCTGACGTGCAGAAGCTCCCAGCCAAGGAAGGTGTATTTGTTGTCTCACTTGTGATGAGATGAGTATTTCTTGAATGTGCTTACTTAGGGGTATATCCAGAAACAGAACAGGTGAACAATCTGAGGATAGTATCCTCTAAGGGAAGTGTTTTTCATCTACATCTATCTTCTAAAATCAAAATAATGCCAAACCCCATGGCATTATGTTGGCTTTTAATTTCTATATTTGATGTATTTATAATAGAAGATTTAGTGTTTTGAAAAGTAGAGAACTTCAACTTATTTGTGCAATTGAAACAAGTTTTTCAATATTTTTTGATGTAATGTTGTTTGTATTATATTTTAGCTTTATCATTTCTAGTCAGCTAATGTACTGGATATGGTAGAACAAGCGAATTACTGACCTAGAAAACAAGCAAGTCTTACTTAGTCTGATTATGAGTTAGTTTTGGTGATCATTCACGGTACATAAGGATGCTATGCACTGTTAGGAATAAGTTTTCAAATCACATTATCTAAAGTATGTTTTTGCTGCAGGTCATGGGATAACAGCAGTAAAAGAAAAAGCAGGAACTACCCTAGGAATTCATCATGCAAGTTCAGCATCTTCAGAAGCAGCAGAGCATCCTGCAGCTGAAACATCAATTACACGTACGTTCAAGGTCACTTTGATGCTTTTGCCACTGCCAAATTAATCCAATTCACAAAATATTAAGATTTTGATCACAGGATCCCACTTACTATAATTTGTGACTTTTAGAGGTGAAACAATGCTGTAGCTTGCTCCTTTTTAAATTATTTTGTCGTTGTTTGTTAGAAGCAGAAGATGCTCCTGACCAAAGCTCTTCGGAGAATATTCCTTCTTCTCCTTCATCCGGATCTCGTGGGATGTTGTCAGCTATCACTAATGTTGTACAGAACACAGTGAGTCATTTTAGCAGGTCTCTCTTCTCTAGGGATTTGATTTTTCATCATCTGTAGTTCAGTGCAGGTCACATTTAACAATTATTGTGTGTTTGGTTGTAGGTCCTTTTAGAAGCAGCTCTGTAATACCCCTATTTAATGTTATTTTCACTGGAACTAAAATCATTAGCCAATGAAAATCCATTTTCAACATAGCTGAAAATGGTGAGTGCGGGATAATACTATTAAAAATACACAGGAAAAACAACTGCATTTCTGTAGCTGTTTCCTATGTAATCACTTGCCAGAATTTAAGAAATCGGTTTGATAAGGCAGTCTCGTTCTGCTCATGGTTAATTTGTCTTCACATTTTTCTTGCCTAAAATATGTTCCCACAGAATAGCTGCCACTTCTGGTAAAATAAAAGTGGTATTGTTCTTAAAATTTTCATTGTCAACAAATGCCTCTTGTGTGAGGCTTTTAATTAACTACAAATATTTATATAGTTCTTTTCATTTTGGAAATGTATTCGGAACTGTGTAACATAATTGTATGAGCACAGAAATCCTATTCTTAGCTAAAGCAGAGAAAATCTAGGGAGCAGAATGTTCTAAGATGGTGTCAGCAAAAATAATACTCTTTACAGTTCCTATTAGCATAAAGTGGAAAGGAAATAACCACATTTCATTCTTTTATACAGGGGAAAAGTGTATTATCTGGAGGCTTAGATGCTTTGGAATTTATTGGGAAGACAACCATGAATGTCCTTGCAGAAAACGATCCTGGATTTAAGAGAACAAAAACACTGATGGCAAGAACAGTTTCTCTGTCTCAGGTTGGATTTATTTTAATACAACACTGTCACTGAGTTTCACATTCATTTTCCAGAATTTCACATGCCTCAGGGAGGCTTTATTTATTGTAGTAGATATTGGCTAGGCTTATGAAAATAAATATTATGCTTTGTATTTGCTCTAACTTTTTCTTCTTCTCAGATATCACAAAAGGTGAAGTAAAATAATCATTTTTGCACAATTGTATTCAGAATAGTTGATTTTTATGAGATAATATATGTGGCAATAAACCATTAAGGTCCAGAGAGACAACCAAATTGTTAGCATTTTTGTAACACCAGCATAAACATTACTATACTACTTCTATTGAAAATAAGTAAAAGTGGAATATGATGTCTGGTTCATTAGGAATCAAAGCTGCAAAAATTTACATCTTATTTCCAAGTAAATTAAAGGTACCATTAGAGAGGAGTCACGTCATGATTTTTGTCTTTAAAGATTCAGAAACACGGTAATAGAACAGCAGTACATGCACTACCAGTACAAAATCATTTTTGCTCTCCTGAGGGGAAGAAAGCTGCAAAAATCAATAGACATGGAAAATAAACTTAGATTTTACCATGTTTACTCCCTTGTAGAAAGTAGTAAGGGATTCTTCTTTTAATGAGATGTTTCATCTTTAGTATCGGTCATCTTAAGTTGAAACAGACTGTTACTGTCACAGCAGGTCAAAAAGAAGTAGAGAACATTAATGCAGTTACCCAGATGACATAGTTCTGTTGCAGCAGCACTCTGTTTTGAAGTTAGCACCAATAAAGTGGAAATACATGTTAGGCATAACATGCGACAATCTCAGTATCACAGCTGAAGTCTCTGTTGTGCTGTGGTTCTGGACATCTAATTAAGTACTTGTAGCCATTGTGCTCAAGCTAAGTTTGTACAGTGTATTCTATGGAAGGAATCCCAAAGCACTTTACATTGTAATGGCATTACATCTGCAGTAATGAAAGCAGTTTCTATGAAGACTGAAAATTTTGACCTACCCAGAAGAAGCTATCTAGACTGTAGCATGCACATATTTAAACACAAGGTTTTTTGTACAGGCTTATTTGATACCATATATGAGAAGCTGGCTGAATGTAAAGCCGAGAGATTTTGTTGTTGACTTAACTGAGGCATGGATTTAACTTTTTTTTTTTTTTTTAATTTCAATGTTCCAAATATTTCTAAGCACATGAAAACTAAAGAAATAAGTGGGATCATCAAATAACTTGAATATGAAAAGAGATTAAAATAAAACTGATACTGTCTGTGTAGGAAAAATCTTTCAGAAACAAAATTTGACATTATAAATGATCAAGCTCCAGTTCCCTAGCCATGCCTGATGCTTTGCAATTTGTTACTCTGCTCTACCTGCATTGACTAAGTTGAGTTGGCTTTAAACTGGCCTATAAGCAGTCTGAGCCATACTACTGACTATACAAACAGCCTAAGAAAGTTAGGCACATAGATTTAAAGTGAGACTTTGAGAATACTCTCCTAAATAATATACATGAATCCAGCCACAAAATCTGATACAGAAAATGGTACATATTGATTTTCATGTTTTTCATGACATGGTGCTTCATCTTAGGTCATTTGTATGTAAGATGTTTGTGTATTCTGTGAGTAACTTTTTGATGGAGACTGAAAAATCTGTTGTCGTAAGTCTTTCATCATAGAAATTTTGAGTGATGCAACAGTGTAAGTGTAATTTACCTGTATGGAGAGGCTTAAAGGTGGTTTAAGATGCAGTTGGGCTGTACTTAAGGACTTCACAGTGGCAGATTCATACAAGAGACCAAACTTTCCATAAAAGTCTGCTTTATAAGAAAATCACTCCAAAATATCTCCAAGTATATGCAGTATAGCTCTGCTCCATCCTTGAAAAAGACACATCTAATTAGATCTCTTTTGTCAGTTTTGCTGTCACATAAAACTGATTTTAATGTCTACTAAAAATATTTTATTTACATAGGAAATATTTATGTAGGTATATTTTTATGCAGAATGGGTAGTTGGTCCTGAAAATAATATTCTTTCAATTTTGTGGTCTCAATTGCAGGAGTCTTTACGGCTGTGTATGGAGTAATCTCTTTTAGTTTTCTTCCATTATAATTGGTAGCTACATTTATGAAATGGTATTCATAGCAGACATTGCTTTTGAAAGCATAAAGATTATTTGTTTGCTCATTGTTTAAAAGAAAAAAAAAAGATGGTTAGAAACTGCTATTGGGGAAAACACACTTAGAGTGCTACATAAATATTTTATTAGACTTGTTTATAAAAAAAAGTTGTATTTCAGCTCTAAAATTTCAGCTCTGCAGGTGTGATATAGTCCCAAATTTTATTACTACTTTCTAAACAAGCAGAAGCAGAAAGTAATAAAATCTGTCATAGCTACAGCACCACCAATAAAACAACAGGAATGATGTATATTTTTGCAGCTGCTGCGAGAAGCTAAAGAAAAAGAAAAACAGAGACGAGCCCAGCAAGTTACTGTTGAAAGAACAGCACACTATGGACTTCTTTTTGATGAGTTCCAGGGTTTGTCTCATCTTGAAGCTCTAGAAATCTTGTCAAATGAAAGTGAAAACCAGGTATGGTATGCAGACTGGATAAATCACAGTAGTTGGTACAAAACTGTTCTTTACTTTTATTTTGCTGTACTGTTGCACGTGAAATGAACAGTAAGTTTTTCATCAGCTTTAAGAAAAATCTGGTTTGGCTTTAGGGGCCAACTAGTTTGTGTCTTAAGGAAATTTGTTTCAGTGCTCCTAGAATTGAACTCAAAGATTAGCTCAAAAGAAACAGCTTTACAACTGAAAATTATTTCTGTTGAGATTATATAGTGGATATCTCATCTTGTGACACTATGCAGGCTGATGTCTTTCCAGAATTTCAAGGAGGCTCAAGTCTTCTGTTTTTGTATTAGGCATTGATATTTAATATTCAGGAATAATTGTTCTGGTAGAAGGTAGAGACCTGATGATCTTGCAACGCTGGTGTAGTTTTTGTGACACTCATCATTTATTTTTTTTATTTTAATGAGAACTAAAGACATATCTACATAGGTTGGAAAGCTAGAGATATTTGTGTTTAATGGAAGTTTCCACTTCTTAGCCAGTTTTGGCATCAGACTCAAAATTATCAATTTAAGAAGGGCCCTGTTTCATTTCGGAATGCTCACCCTTTCTTTTACAGATTCAGTCGTATTTGGAAACACTTGATGGAGAGCAATTGGAGATTGTGAAAAATGATCTAATTGCTATAAAAGAGATTTTTGTTCCAAAGGAATCAGAGGATGAAGTGGTACAGGCACAGAAAGGTAATAAGAAATACAGAGAATTAACCGTATGAACAATTGTTACCTTTGTATACAGTCATTTTAAAAATTGCAATCCAAACTGTGATGTCTGTTATCTCAGTATTCCTCATGAGAATGTTAGAATACTCTTGATGTTCTGGAAATTGGAAGAACATGTAATTTTGGATTTACGTTGTAATTGAAGTGTGAGGTAAAGAAAATGCAAGGTAAGCATGTGCTATAGTATTTTGCCATATCATCATTTAAAACTGAAATAAAAAGGGAAAAGAACCTCCTGACTGGGGCTTTCTTATAGAGTCTGTTTCTAAAATTGTTTAATCTGAAAACTTAGGATTGTGTAGCAGTGCTTTTCCATTTAGCAATTTTATCCTGACTTTGCACCCTTGCTTGCTAAGTGTGGGGAAAGGATTAGAATGCAGTTAAGGGGACCTAGAAGAACCTGAACTTTTGAAGGAAAAGCACTTTCAAACACAGTGTGGCAAAGCTACATTCTAGGTATTGCTTAGCAAGATGTGGTATGTAAAGGGTGAGATATAAGTTAATAATAAGCAGGAGCATGCCTTAACTATCACAGTGCATAATACTGAACAAGCTGGGACTAACAAGGTAATCCATAGATCAGCTCTTAAAATTGAGGGTAAAATATGTTGATCATCTGGCTAGTGGCAATGTAAGTGTCTAAAGGAACTTTTTTTTTTTTTTTTTTTTTTGCATTCTCCCAAAATAGGCTGGAATCAGGGAAAGTTACCATTATTTGCCTGTGAGATCTGTACCAAATCTCTTTTAGCAAATAAAAAGAATCCCCTTGACTGAAGACCAACTCACGCCATTAAACTCCATATTCAGAACCTTACTTTAAAATATATTTCTTCACATCCTTTTAATCTTCTCACAGATGCTTTGCCCATAAGCCTATATAATACAAGGTGGTGAGGTGTCATTTCCCTGCCCTCAGCAAAGGTGGAAAAATTGTGTTCACATCCACATATTCCAACTGGAAGACCTTTTCCAGACAGACTGCATTCTTTCTAGCAATTTTTATACAGTATGCATGATGTCTCTCACAGGTAGACTATTGCTTCTCAAAGGAGCAGCAAGTGTTCACTGTGAAGTCTTGCAATGGCAAAGTTTTGTGCTGTTTTAGAGTGAGGATTCATGACCTGTGTTGTGCCTTAATTTGTGTAGGAAATAGCTCCTTGCTGGGAAACCAGACCCCATGAAAAGCTCTGTTTCTTGCACCAAGTGATATTTACTCTGGTGGTTAGATGTTCTGGGTTTGGTTTTTTTTTTGTGAAACACAACTGCTGAACATTGCTTTAAACATTAACTGCACCCTTAATCACACTAGAACCAAGGTAATGAGCACCTTAAAAAAAAAAAAAAAAAAAAAAAAAGAACAAATTGAAAGTGCTGCAGGTTTTCCCCTGTGCAAGTGTCAGTCTGCACTGAAACATCTCCTCCTCTCTGTGAGAGCAGAAATGCTAGCTGCAGCCTCTTTTACCTTGCAGTGAAATGGGTGTTAGTTCGGGCTGCAATTCAAAATGACACGTGTCCTTCTATGCAGTCAGACTCAGGATTTATTAGTACTTGAACTACAGATAATTTTCATCTATTACTATTAAGTTAGATAAATTTTAGTTCCACTGGGGGACATAAAAAGTTAAAAAAATGAATCACACTTCAGCATTGCATTCTATTAGGATGGAGCTGACAGAAGGTGGTCACTCTCCTGACTGGGAATTGTGGCATTTCCTCAGCCTCATCTCTAACCCAGAGTACATGCAACACTGCAGATAGAGAGCTCTGAACTCCGCAGTACTTTGGCATGACCCCTCGAGGCAGTGTCCCAGTCTGGGTCCTTGTCACAAAAATGTGTTATCTTCATTAGAATCTGTCAGAGGGAGTGAAGGCTTCATAGGAGCTTCATAAAACTTCCTGAGTCAGGGAAAACAGACCTTTTATTGAGTTGTGAGTGCATAGGATTTGCAGTGTTTTTATTAAGAATATCAGATGCATAAAACCTTGTAAAAACTTGAATGCTTCTATAAATAGGCCCTCACATGACAGCTGTCTGCCATTTTCAGATAAACAATATCTAGCACCTTTGCATATAACTGCTTGGAATTTATATGTCTGTTTCCTCAAAGCACAGTATTGTTAATCTTTCATATTCCACTCAGACTTTTTTTGCCAGTTTTTACATAATTCAAATTATGTTCCAGCAGCTCCCTTTAAGGCTGCACTTAGTGTTCTTGTCACGTTTAGCTCTTAGGGGTGAGCCAGTATGTGTCCCCCTCTGGAAGCACACTTGATCTTTAAATTCACCCTGAGCAGATGGTCTGTGTTAAGTGTTAGGAGAAATTTTAAACATCATTTGGCATCCAGCATAGATAAAAGTACAGTTTAACAATGGGTTCGCTGGTCAGGGTTAAAAGCAGCTCATGTCTTTCTCTAAAGAGGAGGCATCGTTCTAGTTTTCACTAAGCAAGGTCCTGTTAAGCACATTAATAGGTTTTACACTTAGAAAATTAAGCCTGCAAGACATATGTTCATTAAATGCCATATTTTTATTACAAAATCATGTAGTTTCTTGAACTTGATCATCTAGTAAGATGTGGCAGGCTGTGTTAAAACTTGGGAAAGAATTTTGAGTTTTGGTCCTCCTTGCTAGCTAGTTTATAGCAATCATAAACTTACCTTCCATAGGATTTTCCATGCTTCCATGCTTGATAAAACTTGTGGATTTTGTTCCTTAATATGATTAAGCCACCCCCTTGCAGAAGCCAGAGATCATCTGTTGGTGTCTGAAGATGTTAAAACTTGCCTAGCCATTGAGCAATATTTAAAAAACAAGTTAATTACCACTTATTGACTAATTGACTTTTCTGCCAGCTCCTTGTAAGCAAGGCCATGTTATTTATGCGGTGTCATTTACCAGTACTATATATACACATGTGTGTATATATATATATATATATGTGTATACACACATAATAGGGTGAGAGGAAAATACTCTTGTACTTGAGCATTTGCATTTGAAGAAGACGGCTGCTTGTTATACATACATAAGCTCTTTGGATGTCATTCAGAGATCTTATTGCTGCTTTCAGTTTATAACTTAAATGCTTTCAGTCCTACACAAGGAAAAATCACCACAATGATTTTTGGAGGGCTGATCTGAGAAAGGAGTGGGGCTGGAATTTGTTCTTGACAAGACTGAAACTGGGGTTGGAGGCTTTTTGTCTCTTTGCCAAGCTCAGTGAGAGGTGAAAAAAAACAGGAAAAGAGAGGAAAAGGATATTTTCTGATAGAAGTAGGAGAAAGCCCTTCTTTTTTTCTGATGTTTTCCTCGCACTGTGATTGTACAACCCTTTCATGTAATTTTCACTGCAGCTTCTCTTCTTTTTCTGCTGTTTATGAAAAAGCTAATAGAGAATTGGCTTTGTTTACATTTTGAAAGTCATTAACAGCTAAGATTTCATGTGCAAGCACGTGAGGTTAAGGGAGAAATTACTGAGATGAATATGCCAGTTATCAACAGTTTTGCTAACTCTGCAGTGATCTGTTGAGCTGCCTATCTGTTTTCAATGCACTGCAGTTTATAGAACAATTCAGCATTGTCTTAAGAACAAGTGAATTCAGTGTTTCCAGGACACAAAGTAAGGACAAAGCAAGACATGACATTCATTTTTGAAGTAGCTGGACTTCTATCAGGCTCAGTAAGGGGACTTCAATTTTTTAAAGTTATTAAGCTAAAAAAATGGATTTTGCACATTCCATTAGGAAATGTTAAGAGTCCAAACTCAGTCAGCATAGCTTAACAGAAGAACCTAATTTACCAGCTTTTAGGAGCTTGTAGCATGCTAGCCAATGCCAACTGCTGGTGGTCTAAGAGATATATATAACAAAAGTGAAGTTCAAATACCAGTGGTGTTCACCTTTACCTTGTGCAACAAAGATGCAGGTGTAAAAATCATTTCTCAAAACAATTATTTTTTAAGCAAAGCTCAATCTTAAAATACAAAGAAAACATACTTCTTAGTTGCACTTTACAGACAGAATAATTGAGAATATATTTTCCAGTGTTTCTTATAAGACTGTGTCAGTATCTAGCCCAGATACAGTTTTTATTCTTTGGCCTGAAAGAAGAGGTTGGTGTCTATTCTTTGTTTACTTCATGGTCGTGCATTTTCATCAGGGGACTAGGAAGCATGCAGCTTCTGTGCTTACCTGCCTTAGTGAAATATGGTAATATTTAAAACAAAGTGGAAAGAATAGTCAGTGTAGAGCTACGACATCTAATTGTATAGCTACCTCTATTGCTTTTCCTCTTCTCTAAGCATCTGTCTCCCTCTTCATTATAACATTGTCACTGGTCTTCAATTTCTAGAGCATTTGTAGGAGCTATTTGGCTGGAGTGATTAGATTGTGTAAAATTAATAAAAAGTGTCTTTCTCTTGCAGTAGATATGGGAGAAGAGTTTGTCAGCATGCTCACTGAGCTGCTGTTTGAATTACACGTGGCTGCAACTCCTGACAAACTGAACAAGGTTAGTGACTGTCAGTGAAATGCCCTCTTTCACTTGGGCTAAGAGAGAGATCTTTGTTCTGGTCTGACACAGAGCTGTAACTAGCTCAGATCGGACAGTTTAGAAGAA
This sequence comes from Callipepla californica brunnescens, assembly GCA_023055505.1. Classification (NCBI taxonomy): domain Eukaryota; kingdom Metazoa; phylum Chordata; class Aves; order Galliformes; family Odontophoridae; genus Callipepla; species Callipepla californica. The sequence continues at coordinate 22,988,954 of JALIRH010000005.1, read as the reverse complement.
TTGGGACTAAAAGTATAAATATTTTCACAGAGGAGCTGAGATTACTGACAGCTAAAATGCCCAACTAGTGCCGTATGCCATGTTAGAAAGTTTTGAAGCAGAGATGTCTCAGCTGAACAGAGATAAGCAGACTTGGTCTTAGGTACAAAGACCTGTGGCAAAATTCGGGAGCATGTTTCTGAGAGACTTATCCAGACCTCAGCTAGAAAGGAGGTCTTAAATTTATCTCCTCAAGCTTTACCATCTAAAAATTAGATTTCTAGAAACAAATTACATCAGTAGTCACATTTTTGCTATCAAGCACCCTTAAAGGTTATTCATCTGCTGATCAGATAAATGTTTTTCTCTCTAGCTGCATAGATAGCTTACTGATCACCAGTTTAGGCTTCAGTTGTTACTTGTTTTAATTCAACTCTACATTAAAAAAGAGAAATAATATATTTCCTACTAATTATAAAAGTTGTCTCAGAAGCTTGGATACAACTTTAAGGTTTTTTTCACTCAAATCAACTTTCAAGCCTGGGAAGGGAGCAGAAAATGCAGTGATTTTCCAATTTTTTTTTTCTTCAAAGAATTCAGGATAATTCTCTTACCTCTCCAGGATTTTTACTTTTCTTTATATTAACCTCTTTTTAATTTGAGAAAATTATTTCCATATAAATTCCTTTGAGCTGAAATATTAGTCACTTTGAAATATTCATAGCTATTAACACTAATTCTTTGTGTTGGCTAAGAACATTATACCTGTACAGGATTTATCCCTGGCTCATCCATCTTTATGTAGTCAGAAGTACTTCTACTGTTTCATGAAAACATGCATAACTAAATGCCACCCAGAGACTTGATGTGTTTAAAACTTCTGAATAATAATAAAGTAATTATATGCACTGTTAATTAATATTTAGGAACATTATTTGATATTCCCTATTTTAACTGTACTTTGGGGTTGGGTTTTTTGTTTGTCAGGCTAGGAAAAAAGCTCATGAGTGGCTGGAAGAAGCCAGTTTATCCACCCCAATAGACATAGAAGAGAAGCTAAAAGAAAAACCTGGAGAATCTGAAGAAGAAAACGCTGAAAAAGACAAAATTGACAATGATAAATCAGAAGTGAATAAAAGCAAAACTGTGGAGGTAAAATACCTTTGGAGGATAAGTTAATTTAAGCAAATTCTCATAGTTGGTTAGATAAGATTACTTATTTATCTTATGTGTTGGTATTGTATCTTATTCTTACTTGTTAAACTCATTGAATTATTGAGAAAAATGAATATGTAACTGCTCAGTGTAGACCCAATAGGAAATTAACTTTTTTTTATATTTTATTTTTACTGTTAGTCTTTTCCCATTAGTAAATATCAAAGTACCAAAACCTTTGCTCATCATATTTTCTTCCTGTCTACATTTCTGTGTGCACAGATGTAAGCAACATACGGTGAGCTGAGAAATTCTGTGGAGTAAATCTGAAGAACAGGGAAGGTCAAATATCAACATTCCTTAGGATCATTTTCTCCCAGTCACAGTTCATGGCAAAAATTCTGCCGCTTTAATCTCACAAATAGCACAAATCATGAACAGACCAGACAAATAATATTCAGGCAATTCATAAGTGTTAATTCTCTTGATGAAAAATAACTGAAGGCTAAGTGTACTTTTTTCATTTAGACAACACTTCTTGTTGATGTGGTAGATAGCAATTGAAAATTTTATGCAAAGTTATAACAATTTTAAATGTGGTTAGGATCTTTGTCAGGATTTTTTAATTAATTGCAATAGAGAAATTATCTGGTATGTTTCCTTACAAAAAAAAAAAAATTAGTCTGAAGAAGGAAATTGAGTTACACTGTATATATTACAGATTTTTATGTGATTGCAGATTTCCAGCTGGCACCAGCTGGTAGAAGTGATGCCAGAGTCCTAGGTGCATTTTTTTATCATTGCTGAGAAGAAGCACTTTTTTATTGGGAGTTTTATCAACTTCTAATCTGGAAATGAATGACTTAATACTTTGGGCTCCATACAAAATTAACTGTGACTTATTCTACAGTAAAGGGATCTTTGTATTTGTTAGGAACAACTTAAAAGCACTGTTTCAGAAAATCTAAAACCCTGACAGATTTCCATTCCAAATAAATGAGAGATTTGTTCTTACTAGTTTTTCTGGATCACCATATGGTCTGAATTTTGTAATCTGTGGGTATTTCATTTTTCATTTCTGAGGATGACTTTATGGTGAATGAGTGGTGGTATCTCTATCTGAGGAGGAGGAGAAGTATTCTATGATTCAAATTATCACATACATCTATATATATGTATGTATATTTATCAGTGCTGTTATTATTGCTGATACTGTTCCCTATTCTTTAATTTAAGGAAATCTACATGCTGTCCATTGAAAGTCTGGCTGAGGTAACTGCTCGTTGTATAGAACAGCTTCATAAAGTAGCTGAATTAATTCTGCATGGGCAGGAAGTGGAAAAAACAGCTCAAGATCAAGCAAAAGTACTGACAAAGTGAGTGTTGCATATTTCACATATGATCATTTGACATTTGCCTGAAACTCATTAAGTTCTTTTGAGCTTTTGATGCTTGAAGGTGCAGTAAGTTCATGAATCAATAAACAACACTTGGCTTTAGGGGTCTTGGCACTGTATTTCTTCATGTAGTCAAGTCACGTAGGCTATCTATCAGTAATTTTGTAGCAATACCCAACAGAACATACATAAATTTAAGAAGCTAGTTTACACAGGGGGACTCAGAATTAGAATGTAAAGCTCTCTGTAGTAATAGATTCTACTATTTCAGTGAGTTTTGCTTACCTCATGAGGATTTCACCCCAAGAAGCTGTAAGCATTTATGTCTTAAGTATGTAAATTATGTCAGCAAGTGTTTGTCTTTAGAGATAGTAGCCCTAGCAAAGTCTGTAGAAACACTTAAGTCAGAAATAAAGTTCTTGAACAAGTGCTTTGCAGGATGAAGTTTAACATCATGTACTTGTGAATATTTAGCAAAACAGTTAAAGATCTAGAATTAGAACTAGTTCTCCTGTTCCTCTTGTACTTTAACCACAAGAGTGAATCTTCTCACTATTGTCATTAAAATTCATTTTATTTCTAACAGTATTTCTGGGAGTTGTGTTCCTGCAAGGATCAGAGAAACAACAGTAAAACTCAAAGCTTAGAATTTAAAAAATGGAAATATTCTATCAAAGAAAGAGTAGTGTTTAAGCCAACATGACAACATTTTGCTGCTGTAGTCACCACTGAAATTTTCAGTGGAGAAATATAAAATTTATATGATGAGCAAAATGTACCCTGAGATATTTTAAAAATTACTAGAGTTGCCTTAGGAACATTCCTGGCTTCCAAGATGAAGTCAGTGCCGGAGGAAGTCACAGGCTTTTTATCTACTTCCAGGAAAAGGTTGTAATTTTGTATCTGTCTCTCCTTTTTTAAAACAGTTTAACAAGTGCTATGTGCAATGAAGTTTCATCTTTATCAAAGAAGTTTGCTGATTCTTTAACATCAGCTGGGGTAAGATAACAACATTTTCTTTCCCATTTGACCTTTTATTAACATAGTTCACTTCTTAAAATAGGAAGTATTACCAGTAAAAAGAGGGCACTTCTTTCTTCAGATAGAGCACAAAGTGCTTTCCTAGCAGATTCCTACAAGTTTATAAGCCTTGATAGACAGCAGTGTGTCCTCTGCCTTCTAAAATCTCTTTCTAGACACCATTCTCCCATTTTCTCATAAGAGAAAATTATCTCATAATCTCATAAGAGATTCGAAAATCCCTTTGGACTTTCATCTTAAAAAAACACTCTGCCTTATATCCCAAGGCAGGTCACTTGGGAACGCCTAGTTATCTGTGATCATCTTTATAGAAATGTTGTTTCTTTCCCCTTCCCAACCCTGTTGCCTTTGCTTTGCTTTCACTGGCAAAGGGATCACTGTAATGGAGACAAATGGGCAGACACTGTAGTGGAGCAGTGGTCCCATGGGCCTGCCTTCCAAGGTATTTTAAAAAGGACTGACGTCAGAGCATTCTACCAGGATTCAGAGGCAAACATTTTGCTGATGCTGAAAATGTTCATATATACCAGAGAAGAGTTCTGGCTCCCCTGGCTACGCAGGGAGAGGGGCAAAAGTACATCAAAGGAAACTTCCACAGTAGTCCATGAGCTCTTACAAAACATCAGTGAAGAAGGGTTTTTTTTTTTCAGATATTTGTTGAGAAGATATATTGGATTGCTTTCATTCTGAATAGTTTACATTCCTTCCCATTACCCTTGAAGAATCCACTCATTTTGGAATTTGGGATTGTGTTTTAGCATCTTTTTGTGACATATCTGCAGTAAATACATACACAAACAAAAATAAATTTCACATGAAATATTAAGCTGGGACAACTCAGAAAATTGGAAACTGAAGCTGTCATAAGCATCACACTAAGTTTTGTGCTTATCAGCTCTCTACTCAGATTTTAGGCCCTGATTGATCTTGTGAATATTTTTATGGACACAGGAAGAAGTCAAACACAAATACACTTCCTGCTGCCAGCATACTCTAGAAGAAAGCTTTGTTTGGGCTGTCTGGTGATGTTTAAGCACTGTCACATCCCTGCTAGCTTCTAGAGGATGATGTTATTCTATGATTTGGTAGTGAAGCGCTGGAACAGGTTACAGAGTGGTGAATGCCGCATTCCTGGAGACATCCAAGGTCAGGATGGATGGGGCTCTGAGCACCCTGATGAAGCTGAAGGTGTAGCTGTTCATTGCAGGGGAGTTGGACTAGATGACCTTTAAGGGTCCTTTCCAACTCCGATTCTATATGGGCTCTCTACTCCCCATGATCAGTCATAGAAGCAAGGAGCATGCATCACACAGCAGATTGCAACAAAATCTGTGTCTTCCTACATGTCCCAGTGGCTCAGTTGTCTCCATAACCTGCCAGCAGCACTTGGTTTAACAAACACTTTCCAGTATCTTGAAAAGTACATTGGCTTGTGGGAGACAGAAACAGTTTAGAACAGAAAATACTATTGCTTTTTTTTCAAACATAGCACTACCCTAATTAGCTGTATCTTTCTAATTCAGATGTTAGTTGTAGTGCTGGCCATGCCCATAGCCCATAATGTTGCAGTATTTCTAACAGGGAGCAGTAATGCAGAATTGAGGAATAGCAGCTTCCCTTGCCATGCAGTATGTCTTTCAAACTTAAACTTACTGATGCATGCAGTCAATAGTATTTGATACTGTTCTGTATCTGAGACAGTTTATTGATGATGAACTACACAGTATATTCTGTAATGGTTTCCCTAATAACTGACAGTGAAATTGCTTTTATTTTTCCTAACCACCTTCCCTTTGTTCTGCTATGTCTGAGCTAAAATGAAGATTTGTCATGTTCCTTTAAAATCTGTAATATGAGAGCCACAAGGTTGTAAGGGGACATCCTTCAGTTAAATTAATGGATACAGCATTCACTTTGTTCTACACAAGTCTGCCATTTGACATTAGAAGAAATCAAATCTTCCTGGAGGTTATTCTCATTCTAAAGAATACAATGCAATACACAGAATAGTGAGAAGGAAAAAAGGAAAGAACTTCTGTCATTATGAAAAGCAGAAGAGATGATTACCCTTGGTTTTCTGGGGTTTTGATTCTGTAGCCTCTAGTGACATCTCTGCTCTGTGTACCCATCCTCAGTCCTGGCTGGTAGCTGACAAAAATGCTCTGTGTGCCAAGCCAGTCACACATGTTCACTGGCTAGCCTGTGTTGTCCAACTCAACTGCATTGTTTCCAGGCTGAGGGTCTGCTTCACCTGTTTCTTCTTCTCAAGGGAAACTACTCTGGGCCTTTCACTTCTACCTAACCACAGATTTTCAGGAACTTTCTAAGAACATCTTTATCCTTCCAACCTGTACTTCCCCTTTAAATCAGGCAGGGGCTAAAAAACTACGAGGGGGATGAAAAGGGCACTGGCAGTCAGATGGGAAGACAATGTAATCACATAAATCTCAAATCCATGGGAAACCAAGCAGTGTGAAACTCTGCATTACATGAACTAATGTAGAAGTAAAATCCTGGATCTGTCTCAGTTCATTGTACTCAGTGATAGAAATGCGTGGGGGCTACTGAGGTGTATATGAAATGTAGGCACAGTTAAAGGGAATACTGTGATAAACAATATGAATGAGAATGAAGGTGAAACAAGAATCCATAAAAGCACTGTTCAGATACCAATATATTCCTGTTAAATGTATTTCTTGTCCTGGCATTTCATTCTATTTTCTGGTTTACAGAGCAGTATGAAGGCAGAGGTTCTTAACCCCATCATTGACAGCGTATTATTAGAGGTAAGCTGTCACCTTTCTCTCATTAGAAATACTCTAGTGAAATGATTTCAAAATGAAACAGTCACGTTTATGTCTGAAGACAGAACTCTATATAAAAGTAATGATGATACCATTCTGACCACTCAGTGCCAGCTCAGAAACCCCTCATTTTGGTGTTCAGCCTCTCCCACAAATACTCTAAGTAGTAATACTGGATTTGTGAAGGTTCTTAAAACTGCATGACTGAAGACTGACCAGCTCATAAGTTCAGCGGCTTATTGCTTAGAGCACAACAGAAAGTTTGCAGGTTGCTGTTGAGCCCTTTTTTAACTTATACACAAGTTGCCTGGGCTAAGTCTGCTCTAACTGTTCTGATAACAATTTCAGATCCTGCAAAGTGTTTCTTGCTCACAGATAGTTTCAGCCTATGCTTTTCTTTAAAGTTTGGATTGCAGGAATGCTGCAGTTTCCTATCCACAGGCATTTAGATTTCTAAGATTCACAGTCCAGCAGCATTGGTCAGCACATGGATAGCCATGTGTAAGACATCAAAATGTTCATTAATGATTTCTTCTGTGATTCACCATGATCTATTTTTTGTCAGAAAAGCACAGTAAGTAAAATGGGCCTCAACTTACCATGGTGAGAAGAGGTCAAGTGGGAGTAATATGCTCACACTGTACTGTAATGTGTACTATGTACAGCATGAACTCTTTTCCATCAGCTGATTAGATCACATTTCTTTAAACATAAACATACAAATAATAGTGACTGTAGTTTGTCGTTCTGTATCTAATAGCCACATGCTTTTAAAAAACTGAAAAGGTTGTTTTAAAATAAGCAGTTTTGTGTCAGTATCTTTAAGGAAGATAAGAAGTAATTGAATAAGACTGTAATAAAGATTACTGAAGATTTCTTACACTGTAGGGTAGATCTGCTGTTGCAACTGATGCATCTTTATATTGTCCAGGACTTGCAGCGTCTGGGAAGGACCAGAATAGTGGAATAAGCTGTTTTGTACTTCTATAACCTCATTATTTCTATAGAAACACACATTAGTCCAGCCTGGGTTCATGAAGTATTACAAGCTGCTGCACTGTTCAGTGTTAGAAGTTCTGTAAATACTAAATGGTGTATTTAAATCACTGTAACAATTCAAACTGTTAATTTCAGTGACACTTCTTCCACCTACACCAAATTTAAAATTAGTTCAGTTGATGGAAAGAATAGTTGATTTGTATTTAAAAAATCAGATCTACTTCTGAATACAGTGCCATGTTATTCTCTCACAGACAAAACTCTCCAGGAGTTCAAAATGAGGGGAAATCAGATTTTAATGAAGTGATTCAGGCCATGCTTATTTACTGAAGGCTTTTGTAATGCATCATTTTTGTTATCTAAAGATTCTAAAATCCTGTGGGAATACATATGCTAATACATCGTGACACAGATCTAACAAAGACAGTTTATTCTATAACTGCAATGTAATTCCTGAAATACATGACAAGTAAACTGATGAACCTTGCTTTCACTCCCCATTAGGGTTGCAACAGTACTACTTACGTTCAGGATGCCTTCCAGCTATTGCTTCCAGTGCTGCAAATTTCACATATCCAGACCAGTTGTTTGAAAGCACAAGAGTGACAGTCTCCCAGCAGTTGTCACGTCTGGGCTTAACAGAGACCACAGACCCTTTAATGTATGTGGATGGAAGAGGTGGTATGGAAGACATCTGGACACAGAGAGTCCTCTGATGACACTCAACACAGTTTTGCACAAACAATATCAAGCAACATTTTAAAACTCTTTCAGAAAGACTTTTAGAGTTCAGAAATAGTTAGAAAAGTGAGTCATTTCTTTTCCATCAGACTATACCTTTTGCATTATTGTAAACTGGATTTATGATTTGTTGATATTGGTATTACATAAAAACAAATCCTAAATGTTGACCCTTCCGATTGTACACAACGTATGAAGCAACTTGGAATCCAAAGTTCTTTAGAACCTTTCAGCCAAATAATAATTTCCATTGCTTGCTTCCTCTCAGTTAAAAATGCGTATTTCAAAAGTTGCTTTCAGTATTTAAATTTAGTCAATGTGAACAAATTACCATAGTTTTGTGCTTGTTAAATATTATTTACAGTAGTCAGTGATAACCTCATAATAATCTCACCACTTACATAACACTTTGTGTTCAAGGGGGTGCACAGTAATAGGCACAAACTTTCCTGAGTTAAAATTCTGGAGGATATGCATACAGAATTATACTAAAAAAGAAATGGGGTGAGCCAGAAATTTTCTCTTCTTTTAATTAATTGACAACTGTTTATGAAATACCCCCAAAAAAATCTCCTATCAGATGTGTTACCAGGTTACCACTTTGGTTTCTAATTTGGTGTTTAAATATTATGAACACAGACAAGTCAAAAGTACTGTGAAGTTGTGAAGGGAGATAATGAGACAATTGCTGTGGGTAAGTTGTAACTATTGCCTTTTCTTTGAGGCAGAGGATAGAAAGTGCAGCTGAGCAGCAGGAACATTGCAGAATAACACTAAAAACCATGAAAATTTCTCATACTCGTAGGTTAAAATGCTGTGCGGTGAACCTTGGAATCTCTTTAGCCTAGTTTACCTCAAAGACAGGAAGAACCTTCCAATATTTTATGTATCCTTGATTTTTGGTATTTCATTTCTCACAGCTGTTCTGTATTTTTTTTCCTCCTGACACACTCATGAATTGTATTTAAATATTTTTTAACTGTAGCTAACATCTGAGTATGTTTAATCATAGGTGCATAGTTCATACTTTGTAAAAATTATGGAACAGAGGAAGTAATTTCCTGCTTGTTAGAAAGGAGAAACCATGTATCTGCTTTGCATATGGTGAGTCCACAGAAGTGATGACAGAAAGGTTTGTCTCTTTATGCTGTTGGGGTTCCTGACCTGCAGTTACAGGCATTGCGACTTTTCCATCTTTTGATATTTAAAGATGTAGTTTTCACTACCCCTGCAATCAGTTTGTTATGCAGAATGTATTTTCTGCCACTCTGTAATTTTAAAACTTTGAGGTATCTTTCTGGGGAAGTAGAAAGTGTACAGCCTTCAAATCTACTTGCACAGAATGTGCTTTGAAAAGTACCAGGAGCAAAAGAAAGCAAACCCCTTGGCTGCTGGAGAGGGAAAGAAAGTTTGACATTAATTGGTATTTATGCCATATTGAACAGCTGACTTCACTACAACATGGTAAAAAAGGGGACACTGGAAAATGTAACTGGTGTGCAGACTCAGCAGCCTGAGGTAGGATACAGCTCCTGGGATCTGTGTCACTTCCATCTTAATATTGCTTTATTTCTGGAAGTGTGTTTTCAAATGAAATTTTTTTACTCAGTGTTTCTCTGGCCTCTGCACTTTGAGAGGAATAAACATACTCCTCTACAGGAGTCCTGTCTGGTTGCTGGAAGCAACGTGCATGCACGGATGTGACCAGGAGTGACTCCTGTTTTCACACGGGCCCAGAACAGCTCCTCAGTGTGGATAACTGAAGACCACATGCTTTCTCCATATACTTGACTGTGAGTAGTTTTCAGTTGTAAAGATCTGGACACCAGTTAGTCAGAAGCTTGGAAAAAGTTCTTCTGTGTAAAGCATTTTTTCCTGTTCTGTGCTGGCAAGCAGAATGTGATAGCTGGTTAAAAACTTGTTTATTTTTCAAACAAAGACTGTCAAGAAAGCCTGGTGTTTTCAGCTCTCAATCATTACATCTTGGATTTATTCTTACTTTAATCTGATTGCAACTTTTTGTCAAGAAGCCTTTCTGTCCCTGTTAGGATAGAGCTCTGTGGCAGGTAACTGTAAGCACGGTGTTACTGCCCGGGGAATCATACAAGGAACATACCAATAGCTCTTTTATATAGCTCCTGTGTTAATGTTTTCTGATACAAATGATTTTAGTTACTTTTTCTTATGGACCTTTCATTTTCCTCTGAAATACAGTGCAGAATATATAGTGTTAAACCTGTCAGAAAAATGTGGCAACTAATAGTGGTGCTTTTTAGCGTGGGCTGAACAATACTGTATTAGAAGCCTCAGGGGATAATGTTTAAATTGTTGAGGGACATTCTTAAGACAAAGATTGCTTGTTTGAGATATTCCTTGTGAGAGGTTTCACTGTCTTGCTTAAATTATGTATGTATTGAATAAAGTACCTTGCCCTAAAGTAGAGGAAGTTATAAAAATAACATGTAGCATTGAGTGCTCGCATCCATACAACATAGGAAGATAAACAGAGCAGAATATGTGAGTGAGCACAGGGATACTCCATGTGATCTCAGATTTATCCCAGGAAAACTGTAATGCTGAATCTTTAAATCAGTTTTAGATAAGTACTATATTATCAGAAAAGCACTACATAGATGTAACCAGAATATTTTGTTTACATTGGTTTGTATTTTTCCATCAGTCAAATAAATCATGCGAGATACGAAGCTGGGACAGTGTACTAAAAAGTGATATCAAGAATAATGTGACGAGAAGATGTACTGAGTGAAGTACTTCTGATTTTGTGATTTACCGTTGTGTGAGTGATGAATGGGATTTTATTGAGAGCCTGACAAAGACAGATGTTGCCATAAACATTTATGGGAACTCTTCCTTCCTTCACCTTCATCTTCTTTCCGAGTCAGTACAGTGAGTGTGCTCTGGCATCTGGTGAACTACTAGGTACTTATTTGAAAAATAGCCTCAATTGTGGAAATTACCTGCTGTCTTGAGCAGACTGGGTTTTCATGACATTCGGTTACTGTTGAGTGCACCTTAGTAAACAGAGAAGAAAGGTTTGACCAAGGCAGGCTTTTGAACGCTGGGTTGAGAAATATATCAAGACTAAACTTAAAACAAAGTCTGCACACCCAAAGGCTCACAGATAATCCACTACTACAGGTCTCAGCGAAGTAAACTATGAGGTAAGTCACTTATTATACTTGTATATTAAAGACACTTGCCTTATTTTTATTTTCTTGCAAACAAAGCAAGCTGTAATTTGTTTGCCGCCTTTTAGGGTGTAGTCTGTTCATGTGTAAACATCTCTTCCCCATGATTTGCTCCTACACTCCAGCATCCATTGCTTCAGACAGCTACACAAAAGAACTGTCTCTTCCATTTCTTTCATGTTGCTTAGATCAGCCACTGGAGCCCTTAATATCATTCTCTAAAATGTGCCTTAATTGTCTACTACAAAATTACAGTTATTACAAGTTGACATCTTTTTTATATCTCCGGTGTCACCCACTGGTCAGAATTCACAACAACCTGAATGAGTCTGAAACCACGCAGTATTTTGAGTGACAAAAACAGACTTTCACCCTTTTTTTTTCTTCAGAATCACAGAAGTGTATTTAGCGCACAGGCGGACACCCTGCTCATAGGATTATCTTTGAGACATTCTGCTTCTATCTCAAATGACAGCCCTGTCCTTTCTGTTAGTCTCAAAAGAATGTAAAGAGTGGAAAACTACTTTCCTGAGTTCTTTTAAAAACCATCTGAGAGCAAGGTTTAAAGTGACACCCTCAGCCAGTCTGACCTACTTTGAGATTCATAGTCTGACTGGAAAGCCCTCTGGACTTGATGCATTTTTTTTCTGTTTCAGGTCAACCTTTGTTGCTGAGAATATGAGGGCATAAGCAGCTGCTTTATTGTGCAGCCTGTACATTTTCCATGCTCAGATACCTTCCTCAACACTCGCAATGCTCAGTGTTTAAAGAATTGTGTTGCTGATAGCATACTGTTTTGCATTAAGAAACAAAACCAGAAAAAAAAACCAGAAAGTCAAACGTCAAAATTTGACCTGTATTAAACAGATGGAAGAGGAAAGATGATTTTTCAAAGGCAAAAAAAAGGGCATAATGTCTGAAAGTAGAGATAATTTTCAAGGTTGGATTAGAGAAAAGAGTCTTTCAAAGAATTCTTCAACATTGTTCAAAATAAACAGGAGATGACATCTGATTAGTTCCAGCAGAACTGAAATAACAGCACTTCTGAAGTAAAAGAAAAATCTGCATGGAGCTGAAGTAAGTAAGGCAAAGACAAGAACATTAAAGGCAGTAAAGCTCAAAGGAAAGAAGACAGCTCATTTGACTGCTAGTTCTGCAGTGCTCATTCTCTCTTTATCACCTGTACCCCAAAAGTCTCTGAGCACAGATCTGCTAAGAACTTATTAGTCTATCCACTTTGATCTTATTTTCACAGCTTCTCTTCACTGTCTTTTGGATATATGCTCCAGTAGACTTAAGAAAGAGCACTAGCTATTCATTTTGCCTTTCAAATATTTTATCTACAGAGTGAAAGAATATTTCTTCTGCAATAGTAGAATAATGGGCAAAAGGAGTGTTAAAAAGTCTGTAGCAAGGCCTAATCATAATTCTTAGTAAACTGGATTTGCTGCTGCTGCTGCAAAGAGAAAGGTGTGAAGACATTACTCAAACAAACGTGAGCTATTCCTCTTCTGTGCTACAGGGGTGAAGCTGAAAGGCATGCAACAAAAGTGCCAGATGTGGAGTCAGACAGTGTCACCTAAATGAAAGCCAGAATGCTGGGTAATTCAAATAACTTTTATGCATGTTTAGATGACTCTCAAGACTTTACTAGACTTGTAAAACTACTATTCTTACTGCCCTGGCTTCTCTCACTCTATCAACAGTCTGTACTGTGCTTATTTTAAGGTGACAGAGCATCTTTCCTTCAGTCCCCTCATCAGTTCTCTCCCCACCCCCACCCCATGACTATTTCACACGTTCCTTTACACCATCAGCTCTGTCCTTCCGTCACTTTTGTTCACCCAGCTCCTCCTCACTTCCACATCACCTTTCTCCACCAGCTTCTAAGTTTCTTCTTTCCATCCCTCATCCTGTGCCTGAGAGTCTGCACCTGGACATCTTCCTCTCTTCACATACTCACTTTCCAAAAAGACCAAGACAAGGGATAAAGACAACTAAGGAGCGAGGCCACTAAAAAATTAGTTGCTTTTTAGCCCCCTCCTTCCTCCTTCAGTGGAAGCGAGCAGGTTCAGAAAACAGTTAGTCAAAGAAGTGATTCCTTCAGGGGCCGTCTGACTCCTGCCCTTGCCCAGCAGCCTGGCCCATGTCTGTGCCAGCTCCAGGTTCAAGTTGCCCTGAACAAGGCGGACACTTCCTCACAGCCCAGGAATTAGTTTGGTTACAGTATTAGTCGTGGTTGTTTCCATGCCATACACAGATGGCCTCCATGGCAAAAACATTCACTCCCACAACACACTCAAATCCTAGAAAAGCCTTTTTCTTTTCAAATGCAGAAGTGAAAAAGAGTAATGAGAAGAAAGACCCTCATAAAAATGCAACTTTAACAGCATGACCTTCCCATCCAGGAGGGGAAATCAAGGGAACCTGTACATATGCAGCCTTGAATCACGCTTCTTCATGGGTGACATGGAAGAACTGTCTCACCACTCCAGCAGACAGACTGACTGGGAAGCAGCTCTCTAACAGGGACTAAGAAGCCTTGGTGGAGAGCAAGTTGCGTGTGGTCAAATGCCTTCACAGCTGTACTGGAAGGAGCAATTATCCACCTTAGCGTTCATGAGACCACGCCTACAGGATTGTATCTGGTTTGGAAGTGAAGTGTCAATAAACTAGAGTAAGCTCAGCAGAGAGTTAACCTGCCTGGGGCTGGGGCATGTGCCCTATGAGAGGCTGAGAGAGGTTCTGCTTTCCTACAGTTTTGATCCTACCTGCAAAACAAGGTAAGCTCTACTCAAGAGAGATTAAAAGGTTTTACTTGTTCTTTGTGTTTCACAGTGGTAACTCAGGAGATGCAAACTTCCAAGGTGGTAAAACACTTAGAAAGCTGTTGGATAACTGTGGGTAATAAAGGCACAGTTTCTTCCTCCAAGGAGGAAAAAAAGGGGAGGCTGTATGCAACAGCCACGAAAAAGAAATAAATTGCAGGAGAAAGGAAATTAAATTGGGGTCACAAGGAGCAGGGTTATCTCTACCACCAAAATCCCAGGATTACTGAAGGGGAAGAGTGATAGATAGTGCCATCATCTGAAGCGTTTAAAAACTGACTCAAATGGCCTTAGCAATTCTACAGTGACTTTAGATAGGTATTTCTCTTCCATCCGTAAGTAGTAGATCCACAGAAAGGGGGAATAAAAAAGGAGGTTTATGTTACGGGCTGCATTAAAAAATCCATTTCTGAGAAGCTTTAAGTTATTACCATGTATACGCAGTGAAGCCTTGAAAGCTCCTAAATCAAGAAAGTCAGTATTTTTCTTTGACTTTTTCTATTTTTTGTTATAAGATGGTAACAAACAATAGAAACAAATGCTATAGTTTTGTACAACTAAACTTAAAAAAATCTGTATGGGCTCAAATTATTCTGAAGCTAATGTTCACAACAATTCCTATTAAATCTGAACTGCATCATGCAGTGTAATGGCTGGAGAAGCAATTTCAGAAAGCTTCAGGAGGGAAAAGCTATATAAATGTAAGGGATGGAGGTTATGAAGTATTAACGTGACGCTAAATTGCTGCATATCATATTTGCAATGGGCAGTTTACAATCTGTTCATCCTGATGGATTTAGCACAAGGGAGTCTGAAGCCCTAGCTCTGCAATTTCTGTCTCTGCTCAGTAATTTACGGTTAGATTATACTCACAAATAACGTGTTAGAGCCGAATGAGTTTGGGACCCTGCTCAGCCCAAACAGCTCCATTATGCTCAGAGGAGCTGTAATAAATGGAAAGTAAGGAAAAGTTCCAGGAGATAATGAGCTTGAATACTAATGACCTAAGCTAATCCAAAAAATAGAAATGCAATTTTTCAAAAGGTACAAAACCCATTTGGCATCTTAATGGCTTATAAAATAAAACAGTAATAATGATTTAGTAGATTTAAGCCAAATGTACAAATTTTCCACATTTTTCTTCTTTATCCTCTGAGATGTTGTGGAATTTATGAATGTCTTCCTAGTTTGCTGCAGAAATTAAAATGTACTGCAGAACTCTCTCCTCCTGTATTCCATTGGCCATCCTCCTCAACAGTAAGAAATTATCTTTCTTAGGCATCTCAGTCACCTAGAGATTTAAAAAAAGCTGAGAACTGTGCTCATTTCATGAAAACATAGGTTGATTTCTATCCTTTATCAGTATTTTATTCTATGGAGATCATAAATTTCCTCCCAGTTGGAACAATAAATCATTGCATGGATTATCTCAGAGCCTTATCATTAAATGTAAATCCTGAATGAACAGAAAATAGATGGGAAATCTATAATTTCCTACTGAAGTTGATTCTAAAGCAAAATGTGTTCATCCATCATTCATATTCAGAAGTAGATCCGTTAGATAAAATGAAGCTTCTCAATTAAACTGCACAGCTGGCATTATCCAGAAAATATAAAGTAAACAGTAAATAAATAAGTAAACAGAGTTCCCAAACTGGAAATGGGTATGTTGCTTTCTGTGGTATATTACATTTTTTCCTTCATGCGATAGGAGTTGTATATCATATGGTACCACCTGAAATGAAAGAAAACATTGATATCAGAAATAAGAGGTTAGAAAGCAGTATTTTCTTTGCTTAAATGTCAAAGCAGTGTACTTCACATTCTACATTTCTTTCAACATTTACAGTAATTAATTTCATAGAATTGTAGAATGGTCTGTGTTGAAAAGGATCTCAAAGATATTCTAGTTTCAACCCACCCCTGCCATGGGTAGGGTCGCTAACCATTAGACCAGCCTGCCCAGAGCCACATCCAGCCTGGCCATGAATGCTTCCAGGGATGGGGCATCCACAACCTCTCTGGGCAACCTGTTCCAGAGTGTCACCACTCTCTGCGTGAAAAACATCCTCCTAATGTCTAACCTAAATCTCCCTTGTCTTAGTTTAAAAACATTCCCCCTCTCACTACAAACCCAAGTAAACAGAATTTTCCTCTATTGTAAAAGGGAAAGAATGAGAGAAGGGGGGGAATTCTAACTAAGCAGTTAATTACATAGAAGATAAACACCAGATTGCAGTGAAGGAGCGACAAAAGACACCTGTAAATAGAATGGTGGCTTAGGTACCTGGTACATGGAGAGAAGAACCCTAGAGATAACCACAGACTCTCATTTTTCAGGGAAGCTTGGCTGTATGGGGCTGTCTAAAGCATCTAGTGTGCAGAGGCAAGTTGCATGGGAGAGCGCTGGTCACACATCCAGCTCAGTAAGCCAGCAAGATATCCTGAGGTGTATCAAACTGGGCTTCTACTGTCTTCTTAGAGGTCATTCTGGAACTCTCTTTTAAAGGTAGGTGGTGATCAATCTCCTTGCAATAACTGAGCAAGCTCCACTCTCACCTCCCCTCCTGGCAGCTAGATGAGGAGGGAAGAGTTCAGTGTAATACCTGCCTCCATTCCATAGTCTTTTACTCAGTGTCAGCTCCAAGACATCTCTTTGTGAACTAATTCACCTACCGCAAAGTTTTCAGAAGTTAATTAAGCAACTCATACTTAGTGCAGCTCAGCCAAAAACTAAATGATCCTAATGGAAATTTGCAGACCTGTGCCCAATTTCATTTCATGTAGTTTACTTGTTTATTTCAGGACAAGCTAGGAAATAAAGAAATATGAACAGCTTTTTTACACGTTCCCAGATGAAAAACACTCTTCAGTAATCATCAGTGAGTCTTTTGAAAGCTGGACTGCAGCTCTTGAAGAAGTCAAATGCAATGCAGAGATTACATGTGTAAATGCCCAGATCCAAATCAAGTTCTGCTTTACTTTTCAGGGAACTATAAAGTGCTTGGGAAAAAATTGCAGCATTTCCTTAGTTCTTATTCTCACAGAGTGAAAAAGCAAATGCAGCTTGTCACACATCCTGGTAATTCATGTAGCTGAGGGCTGAATAACAACATCTGCCTCTTTTTTCCTTTATACTGTGAGAACTAGGATAAGAAGTGTTTCTTTGGCTGTGAAATCATACTGAAGGCAGCAGCTGCTGAAGCAATCTAGCAAATGTGTAGGCAGGATACAATGCATCAAAAATTGATGCCAGCTAATGGAACAGAGGTTTTAAACAGATTGCACAGTGCCCGTTACAGTCCAGTTCTGCAAGCACGCAGGACTGCTTCCCTTCAAAAACTTCAAATGTCTGCTTAGGAGAGAAACACATCCAAGTGTGCACTTTAAGCAGAGACCAATAATCATGCCAAGTATCCTGGAATTAGACTCAGCAGTCTGATTCTGTAAGCTCTTTCCTACTAAGAGGAGTTTTAATTTATATCAGTAATTAAGATCCACTTCAAGAGCAGGAACAGTAACAGAATTATCTTTTGTGGTACTCAAATATTGAAAATAAATAAATATTTAATCAAGTAAGTTCATGTAGTCCTCAAATGAATTCAAAACTGCATATGGGCATAGGTCTTTTTTTATTGTTACCTACAGAAATTCATGGAAGCATAAAAAAGTAAAGCAGAATTCCATGTTGTAATTATTGTCAACTGGAAAACCTGGATGTGGCTGAACTTCTCCATTTGTATGATGACTCCAATCACAGGACATGTATCATTTCAGAACACTCAATGCTTTTCCCCAAAAAAGCACCAAAGAATAACTAGAATGATCCCATCAATTTGAAATCACACCTTCTGTTCTTTACAAATACAATTTACATGAGCCTAACTAATCTCACTCTTGCTTCCGAGCACACTTACTCTGCGCTTCCTCTGCTAGGATGTTTTGAACAGTTTCACTGTATCCCCTGCATTAGTATCTTCTGTTGTTTGTGTGACTGTCTCCCACAACAGGAGATTCTTTTAAATACAAGTCACGATCACATAAGGAAAATCATGGAGTCATAGAATGGATTGGACTGGAAGGGATGTTAAAAACTATC
This sequence comes from Callipepla californica brunnescens, assembly GCA_023055505.1. Lineage (NCBI taxonomy): Eukaryota > Metazoa > Chordata > Aves > Galliformes > Odontophoridae > Callipepla > Callipepla californica. The sequence goes on along the minus strand of JALIRH010000005.1, from coordinate 22,970,702 downwards.
CAGTTCCAAACCCCTGCCATGGGTGGGGTTGCCACCCACTAGATCAGGCTGCCCATGGCCCTGAAAAGCAAAACTAGTTTTAGTTGTTCTTTCAGTCTGTGCTACTAAATTTCATAATAAAGATATTTGAATGCCTCTTTGGGAAGGCAGAAGGGACCTGGGCCCTAGCCCGGGTAATGTCCTAGATAGACCAGTGCTGAATTAGACATTAGTATGGAATTAGACTGGACTTTGTACAACTGAATTTCTACACTGCTAGGGAAGGGAGATATCCTTAGGAAATGACAGCAGTGATGCCAATCTGAATGTAGCTGGATAGGAATCAAATTGTGATACGCGTAGTTACTTGCTGATCTCTTGTGCTATGTGGGCGGTGACATGTCCATGTGCTTTTGGACTGCAAGAGAGGAAAAGGACACATCAGCTACTTTTATTTTCCATAAAAGTGGTTTTCATCTTTTCAGCCATACATGTTCTTCCCCTGTGCATCCTCCCTGTCAGTTACCTGTCATCTACCTTATGTTCCAATTTTATAATTCATTTCACCTGAAGATAAGATTGTGCCTTAAATTATACATTCAGTGGGAGACCAGCTTGTCTTGCTCAGCTACACAGCTACATTGTCACTCAGAAAGAAATACAGAGATCTGAAGCACTACCTATTCAAGGATCTGAAAGCTGTCTATAAAGTAAGATGAAAGTGCTGATAGAAAAGGGAAGCACACTAGAATTGTTAGCAAATGCTGATGTGGAACTTTCATTAGCAGCCTTTGACACATCAACCACTTTTATCAAGAGAATTAATGGGAGGCAGGGCAGTAGGATTATTTCATCTTGTCCTTAGGGCATTGACTGTCAAAGAGACAGATGCAGTAAATAAAGTGCTCTTAGGGTAACAGTGACCAAATTGTGTGAACTCGATCTAAAGACAGCCTAGAGCATGACACTGAATACTGTTAATAATAATAATAATAATAATAAATGTTCAAAACAGTTGGCTGAAAGGCAGAGTTTTCTTCCTTTTTTCCTCCCTTTTCTTCTTGTTTTTCTGTCATTTCTTTTCCTTTCTTCCTCTCTGCTTTCCCTTTGTCCTCTCTCTGATATCCTCTCTTCCTTCTTTCCCTCCCTCACCCCCTTCTTCTCTCCCTTCTCTTTCCCTCCCTCCTTCCTTCCTTCCTTTTTCTTTTCCTTCCCTCATAAAATGGCAGCACTTCAAACGAGAACTGTCAGTTTAGTATCTGCCTCTAATTTCCCCAAATAAGGCAGAACACTGTTCTGCCCTTAGTCAGCCGTGAAATCCTTTAATGCTCCTTTTGAGTCAGAGAATACAACACTGCTTCCCCTTAAAAAGGCAGAGGACTAAAATGCTGTGGTGGAAGGCTCAAGATACTTTTCATGCCACACACACGATTCTTACTCTGTTCTGATCAGTGCAAGGCTGAAGTGTGTCTGTGGCATGGAATAGGCTGGCTAGTCTTGTGACAGTCTGCTTTGGGAAGGACAGATCACCACCAAGGGATGGATATGGACAGAGCTGGAGAAAAGTCATTCCTTGGGATGTGCTTGCTTCAGCCTCAAAGGACAAGTTATCCCTAGATAATCATGATTTCAGGGCTAAGCAGCAACAAAACCACCTCGCTGAATGTTCTAATACCTTTAGACAGGCTGTTCACCATATATAGGTGTGTTTTAATGGGCGCACTGAATTGACTCTTATTTGTTCACTTTAATTTCGTACTGCAATAGTTATTTTCCCTACAATGTTTTAGGGAACTGTTATTGAAAAAGGTGCATTCAGTAATGCTCGTTTCCTTATGGTTTGTTGTGCTGAATTTTTTAATTAAAGGAAGTCTAGCTTCAATATATCAATTCAGTCCTTCTTCTGATTTGCTCTCCTGGATCGCTATATACTTTCTTGTTTCTGTCTTTTCATTTGTCACAGAAAATAATATTCATTGCTGACATTTCAGATAAAAAAAAAAAAAAAAGGCAACAGACCCAGATAAACATCTCATTGCATTTCAGAGCTGCTAAAAATAGTAGTTGATGCCAGGAGGGTTCGTTAAGTTAAGAGTACAAGTTGATGCAAGTAGGGCTTTGTAAGTAAAAAGCACAACACAATCTCTTTGTTTTAGCTGGGAACAAACATTTATTGTCACAGTGCAATTAGTAAGTTGAGTCGCCAGAAGGGACTGAAAAAGAAATTAAATCTCCAGAGCTCTATTCTAGCATCCTGTTCCCTGAAAAGCCATGCCTCCTAATGAAAATGTTTGCCCTGAACAAAATGTTCATGCTTTCTAACCAAATAAACAGCAACCTTGAACTCTGCAGTCACTTCTTATGTCACCATTTGACAGCACTTAGGAAATATATCTACAACTGTCACACATAAGCAGAGAACAGTCTTACAGCACCTGAGACACTTCACACATTCATTTTTTTCCAGGACAGTTGCTAGTATGGTGGTTTAATGAAAGATGGCAGAAATAGAGAAGGATTCTTAACTTCAGCTCTCAAATGTAATAATAATAGTTTTCTTGAAAATATACAGAGATATTCAAGTTAACTAGACTGAAAAGGTGTCAAAGGTGTATGGGTGCAGAAGCTGGTGAGAGTTTTATTTGCTGAATTTTTTTCTTGTGTGCCTGTTGGTATGTGTGTGCATAGAGATATATACATTCCCCATTATTTCCTGTCCATTGGTTAACACCACACAGCCAGTCTTCATTTTGTTGAGTGTTCAGAAAGAAATCACCCTTATTTTACTTACTTTGATGTAGTACTTTGTCATGAGGAATGGAGCATGTTGGGGACAAAGTTTAGCACAGCTAACAGAGAGATCTCCTCCTGTCTCCACAACATTTTAAATCATGTCTTTCCCAGGAAGATTTAAAAGCAGTAAAATAGATGGATTAAAAAATGAATCTTATCAAACTTTCATTTCAAAACTCTCCAGGGTACTACGATATAGGACATGACAGAAAGTCCTCTCATATTTCACACCTTAAAAATGACAAACATGGAATGTAATGTTGTTTGTTAAAAATAAGATTCATTTCTTTCTGAAAGCTTAACAAACAAAATGAAGACTAATTTCCCGCTCCTTCCAGCTTCTGTTGCACTTACTGTGTAGCTAATTTTACTGCAGAAAAATTAGATAAACACTCTGCAGTTGATATTTTCTACAAGCAGATTCAACTTCCTGGAATCTAGAAAAAGCATCACTCAAAGAAAAGTCATTTACTTCAAACCCACCTCAACAGCTGAAGTATTTTCAAACGTGTTTCTCCACTAAATGTGCAGCTCCAGAGAAGATGCCTTGGCCAAACTGAGAGCTCACCCAACAGCCTGGGCTGCCGAAATTTACAAGTGTAAAACATAAGTGATTTAAAAGCTGATGTGCGTACAGGGGAATGGATACACATTAGCTTTTGAGCTCATGGCTCTCAAGTCACCAACTTGCCTCACTGATCTAAAGCAGTTTTGTATTGTGGTATTGTGGTAACTCTTACCAATAGGACTGAAGTCAGATCTGAAGAATTGAAGGGCAGCTGTGAGTACTATCACTGCTGGAACTCTGGCAGCTTTATATCTCAGGATAGAACCCTTCCTCACTAGAGGCCTGACTCCAAGTTCCTGTATTTGTGATTTGAAATCCATGTGCTTCAGGGAAGCAACTGAGAATGTGATAAAAAGGTGATGCTCTTTGATCGAGAAGTTTCTGATACATGCTTCTTACCTCCACCCTACCCTTATTCTTGTCAAACAAACCAATCAGATTTTATCATGTTGATGACATCTGTGAATGGCTTTGTCAATTCTGTGAATTTAATAATCTTATTATTTTTCAATCTATCTCAGCACTTAGCTGTTTATGTGCAGCACTTTTAATGCAGCCAGCTCTTGCCTGTTGAGCAAACTAGGTTTTGGTAGAGTGCTAGAAACTTAATAAAGATGATCTAAGCTCTTCTGAGAGAAGTAGGTCACAGCCTCCTTCCACATCCAAAGAAATGCAAAGTACTTCCAGACAGCAAGCTTTCCTGCAAGCTGTAACTGCAGTGCTGTTAGCTACTAAGCCATCCACAAACATAAGTAGTAATGAGCTGCATCTGACTTTCTGGATGAAGTGTTTCTTTGCAGGAAGTGAAGCAAGACTAAAGCGGAAAGTGTTTTTATTGTTTTTACCAAATATTGAGCTTTGAGACTATTCCCGTGAGAAATGTTACTCAAAATCCAGTTGCAATGGAAGACAAGATCTAGATCTAATTCTTGTCTCTCCAGGTACATGTGAGTCCTTCTCCAGTCACATTCTTTAATAATCTTTCTATCCAATGTCATGTAACATTAAAATATCATGTACTGAGCATTAATCCCACATGCTGCATTCATTTCACCTTGCTGCCAGCAGTCCTTCTGAAGGAAGACTGTGTTGTGACCATGGTGCAGCACAGCTCTGAAACAAGCTTATCTGGTGTTTCTCAAGACACCTAATCTTTTTCTTTCAATGACAGGCTCAGAGATCAAAGAGATTACTTCAATCAAAAATGTCCTGAATCTTATATACTAGCTCACAGAGTAATCAGAACATCTACAAAGCTGTTACATTCCTCATTTCTATTCTACAATACAGAATATGTAAGATAATAAAAGCAAAATGGGTACTAGCAGATCAGTCTGTGTTCCTGGGGGTGGAGGACCATTCAGACATTAAATTTGCATAGGAACAGACCATAACATTTTGTTTCCTGCTTCTAAAAGATGAACTTTTGTTAACCCCACAGAAAGTCTAATGCTGCAGTGGTTGGGAGGAGCCCCTGCAGAAAGGAAGAAGGGCCCTACAGAAAAGCTGATGGGAGCCATGAGAAAGCTCATGACATCCAAGTGGCAAACAGATGAACTCAAGTGATCTGAGAGATCTCTCACCTGTGTTATAGAATGATAGAATCATTTGAGTTGGAAGGGGCTCTTACATGCCATCTAGTACAATTCCCATGCAATGAACAGGGACGTGTACAGCTAGAACAGGTTGCTCAGAGCCCCGTTCAGCCTGACCTTGAGTATCTCCAAGGATGGGACATCCACCACTTTTCTGACGTTCCAAGTCATGTTATTTTTCTCTGTCTCTTGATAGCTTCATTTTAGAACAGAAATAATGTCAACTTTCCATCTTTTAAGTTCTCATAAGATCTATGGATGGGAACCACTTAAAAATTGCCTGCCTTTTTGTGATGATATGCTGCCCCATAACACAGCTGGTCTCTCTCAGCAGCAGAAAAATAAATCTAGCTCGATTATTATTTGCCAGCATTGCTGTTGCAAATTGCTTCTTTAGCTCTGCTATCAGTGCAGAACTTTACTGCTTATGATTCCGCATGAAGCACAAGAAACAAAACATACCTCATCTTTTTTAATATATAGAAAAGATAACATGGCATGAACTTATTATGCTTTTAACCTAAAAAAGTCACCATGAAGAGTAACATAAATTTATGTAAATAGCCATAACCCCATTTATAAAGTCTGTGTTAGTCTATTTGTACTACTTACTTGAGTAATCTGTTTCTAGGCACTACACGCATTGTCAGGAAGAGGTATCTCTTTACTGCACCTTTTTTTTTTTCAGACCTTTTCCAATAATCTTGACTTCCTGAAACACTTACTAGAATACAATGACCAGAGAAAGTTAGAAATGGTATTCTAGTTTTGATTCCAAGCTGAAGCCAACTTCTTGTCACTTATTCCAACTGCTGTAATAACAAAACAGTGCATTTCTTTTGTTTTCTGAATTTTATCACCTAACTATTTATTTCAAATACACGATTATTTCCAGAGATTATTTGAAAATTGTTTCTTTCTTTTGCCCTTGTCAGAAACAAATGTAAACAAATTGCTAAGTCTCGGATTCAGTGTTCTGCACCAGAAAAATAGCATCAGAATTAGCACTGTCACCTTCAGGGACACACAGCATTTAAAAGGCTAACAGATTAGTCTTTTCCATACCAGAAGGAAACTTGATTTTGTTTTCTTGCCATCTAGCTCCCACAGAACACATTTTCCTGTTTGTCATCTTAGATATTTGGCTAGAAGAAGTAGGAACTTACTTCAAGCAGATGATGCTACGTATGGTGTACTGTGTCCAGTTCTGGGTTGCCCAGTTCAAGGATAGGGAATTTCTAGAGAGAGTGGAGGTCCACAAAGATGATTAGGGGTCTGGAGCATCTCCCATATGAGGAAAGGCTGAGACATGGGACTGTTCAATATGGAGAAAGAAAGACTGAGGAGAGATCTTATCAATGCTTCTAAAGGGCAGGAGTCAAAGTGGATGGAGCCAGGCTCAGTTCAGTGGTTCCCAGTAGCAGGACAAGGGGTAATGAGCACAAACTGGAACACAGAAAGTTCCATACAAGCATCTCAGCTTCGTTTCTGTGAGGGTGACAGAACACAAGAACAGGCTGTCCAGAGAGGTTGTGGAATGTTGTTCTCTAGAGATATTCAAAATCCACCTGAACATTTTCCTGTGCAACTTAGTGTAGGGAGCCTGCTTTAGCAGGGGCTGGACTAGGTGATATCCAGAGATCCCTTCCAGCCTCCCTGATTCTGATTCTGTGAGTCTGTGTTGGCTTGATACTAATTCTAAAAATATGAAGCAAACAGAAAAACTTGAGCACTGTAAGGTACTTACATACCTTCAACAGTTGATGTACTCAGACGACAATGTTCTTGTTCAGGAATTACAGGCAGTATCTTCATGTCCTGTGCAGTAAGTTGAATCCATTGTTTGTTGGTCTTCACTGTTAAAAGTTAAAATATTTTTAATCCACATTGTTAAACAGCAAATACATCTGCAGAGTGTTTGAATACGCAAGTTTGAAAATCATTGAGAACTATCTAAATACAAGACAGAAGTGCATAACCAATTTTTCAATAGAATTTCAGTGCCTAGAGATATAGATAAATGTCTGGAATTCCTGCCAAGTATTAACCATGTTCGGGTATTTCACTTCTGCATGCTAGTTAGACTACAACAAGTTGATCTCAAATCTTTATGGAAAGCAGCTCACAGGTAGGCAACTAAATTGCTGGTGAAAAGTTTACTGATAGTGAAAATACATGCAAATTTGGGTTTAACTAGAAGTCTCCCAAAATACAAAAGCCTACTGTTGGCCAGTTGAGCAGAAACAACTGAAATTTAAAGTGTAAACTTTTCAATTCATTTTCATGTAAGGACAGCCCAGATTGTCACTCAGGAACATTTGATGTGGCTTCAGATAACTTGCTGTATGCACAGGAAGAGTATCTAGGTGTCATATAGTGGTTAACAGAGATGACAGCATAGACCTCAGAAACAGGATGAGGCATGGTGATACCTTTAAGACACTGACAACACAGATGCTGATATGGTACCTTACTGGAGTACAGATAAAGATAGACTGAAATAGTATTGCCAGGCTAATGAAGTCAGTTACTGATGCAGTCATGCATTTTTCAAAAACTACAGTAGAACCCCAGAAACTTTTAACTTCAGATCCACCCAATCTCTGAACATTCATAACTCGTGTAAACTTAGAAATGGGGTTCTGCTGTGTTTATAACAAGAGAATGTACTGTACCATTTACATTTAGCTACATCTCTTCTCCACTTACTGTATCAACTGAGCATCTCTACTTTACAAACGCAATTAAAAAGTGGAGTTTGGATCTTGGTAATTAAGAAAGTGAGTACGAAAAACAAAATAAAACTAGGGCAGATTTTTAAAACGGATCTTATTTCACCCTCAGGCTGAACCCTGAAAGAATGGGAATGGAGGCTGATATTTCCTTCAGAGCCTATATGTAACACTGCTCTGCATGCATGCAAACTGAACAGAGAAAGAAAAGACCATTCATTTAAAAGCACCCTAATGAAAGCATACAGAAGCTATAAAAGCTTGATAAGATTACCTGTTCCCTCTTGATTTTATTCTCCTTTCTGAAACAGCAAAAAACCAAAAGTGGTAATTACGCTTCACACTTTTTCTCTGGAAATGTTACATCTTTGAAACATGTAAGCCTGTGTTGAGTATTGAACATCATGATAATCTTCGCTTTTCCCAGCATTATTCATCTAAGTCACAGTACCAAAGACAACAGTTATGTCAGGAACTAACTGGGAAAGATCAGAATCAAATATGTGATGCTTCACTTGGCCAAGATTAAACAAACCTCTCCTGTCTTTGTTTTTCATCTAATTAATCCTGTAGAAGTTGTATCCTGCCTGTCCTCTCGCTAAAAAGAAAAATGATTGCAGAATACAAGGACCGAGTCTGAATTCAATGGGATCGCAGCCCTAACACTGCTGAGCCAGGGATTGCTTCTACTTCCAACCTGTCAACAAACCTGAAGTTATAGCAGTGCCTCAAAGAGATGGCAGAGTGTGTCCCATTTCCTCTAATCTTGTAGGCTAGGAACTAATACTTTAATATGATAACATGGAAAACAATATAGGAATTCAAATGACTGATGGAAAATTTATCTAATCATTTATTTCATGCAAATTAAGGTTGTTAAGCACACTTAGATCACATGCTATGGATATCACAAAATCTAAAGTCCAGAAGACAAACAACAGGCCAGAAACCCTGAGGTTTTATTCTCTGAGTTCTGGTTGTCACTGTGATCCTACAATATTCTTCTCTAAGAATGAGTTAAAAACTTACTGTTCGATTGCTTAGTGGCTGAAGGTCTTTTTTATCATTTTATGGTACGTGATTTAAACAATCCACCCTATTTCTCATGTTCCTGGCGAGTTCAAAACTGCTATATCTGAGAACTGTAACTATTTCTCTTTGCTTCTAGCACTGAAGCTGTTTTTCTGCTTTTCCATTTCTCTTAGCCTAAACCAAGAGTGTCAAGCCATACACTCAGACTTGCTAACATACTGTCTTCTTTTTTTTTTTACTTCATATTGCCATACTTCAATTTTTTTTTTTTCATTTGAAATGTAGATATAAATGTTGATGTACTGGTCTATTGCTTCACTAGACAGTTTTAATTGTTATATTTTATGTCATGACTGGAGCAACTGAGCTCTGTGCCACCTTGTTGGCGGCCTTTGTTCTTTCGGCTCACCACCTTTACCCTAGGAAGAACACAAAAGATTTCCTCAGTAGCAAAAGCCACATGAACTGCTGACCATCCACCCCAGTCTGACCCCCAGAGATGGGTGGCTTCTGCTCTTGCTGTTGCATTGGGAACAGCTGCTAGCCTTCAGGAGGAATTTCTATTGCTGCTGGAAGTTGAGGCCAAAATACTGATGCTGGTCTTCGCTAACAGTGAGCTCAGCAAACCACAGAGTAGCCAAAGTGCTGTGTGCATTTGCTGACGCTGGGCTACATTCATTTTCACTAGAGAAAATTTATAACTCTAAGATTCCAGATAAGTAGCACAGATACAAATACATCTTGTAATTCACTGGCTAATTAATTAAATCTCAATTAAAAAGTTACCGCTTCAATAAATATAGTCTTTGGAATACTCAGTACCATGACTGGGATAAGTTCAAAATCTGTTTCAGCAAATGCAGTATGTACATGAATTAATCTGACACGGCTGAAAGCCAGGAGCATCTTAATATGATCAGAAGAAAACATACATTGGAATTAACTTAGCATTACTGCGAGCAAACTCAGGGAGTGAGTCGGGGAATCCTGTATTTGTATACCAAAATGCAGTGAGCCAAAGTATGACTCTGTGAGCCAACGGAGTATTGCTGAAAATGAGAGGAGAAGTAATAGACATTTTTAGCAATGCAGAAGGCATTACGTCTGAACTAAGATTGCTCACAAAGACTGTTGTGTGTGAATCTGATGATATTAGCAATATGGTTCCCTTTCTGTACAGTATTCTTCTAGAACAGAAGTGGGGACAGGATTTTTTGCAGCAGACCTTATGCTGCTTTCAAAATAGGAAAAAACTGTATGTGATTTTTAATGCTAGAAAAATGAGATCTGGAATTTATAGTGGTAAACTTCTAGTATGAACTCAAACTGCAGCTTATAACCCACATACTTACACTAATGAAACTTCCAGTATCAGTCTGCTAGGCAGATTCACTCATAGGTATTTAAACCCTTACTTAAGAAATCTGTATTTTTTGTGCAACTGTTTTCTTTTTTCTTCTTCTATTTCTTCTCCTTTTTTCTTTTAACAGTGTAGTATATAGTTCACTGTCCTACTCCCAGTAGGTAATTATGTGCCATGCCCCCAGGCTGAAATTCTTTTTAGGATACAGCTGTATGAAAACAGTGATATTTAATCAGTTGCTAGTAGTGGAAAGAGCATTTAAGTAGTTTTGGGAAAATGGGTTAAGGAAAAGGTATGAGAGCAGCGTAAGTACAGCTACCTTTCATTTTGCTGGAATAGAGGTGATTTAAGCAGTGAGCCACACATGACAATTTAGCAGTTTCTGAGTGGGGAATACTACCTAGTACTCGTAATTGCTATTATTAATTTATTAAGCTGTTCCAAAACCTCTTCTACTGCCTCTTCAATTTGAAAAAAGATAGTCTTGAAATAAAAACCTGTGATGGGTGATTCTCCCTGAGATTCTATGTTATGAACACAAAGCAAGAAATTGATTTTTTGTCTGTACTTTGAACTATTACTATCAAGTCCTATTCAATATGAAAATGTTCCATGGGTGGAAATATAGGTCAGCCATTTAAAGAACATAGACTTCTGGCACTGAACAAAAAGCACTCTGTATTCTTGCAGCAGAATAGAAGGAAACTGCACTGTCAATTCAAACCATACAAGGGATTGTTTTACATAAATATAACGACAGATCCAAATTCTAGATATTATGCACTCTGTATGCTCTCTCTCACATACTTTTTTTTTTTTTTTTAGCTTAACAGAATAGACATGATAGAATCTATGTTCATGACCAGAATACACTAAAGCTCCCCTATCATCACTGTATGTGCCTACTCCTTTAAAGTACCATGACCTTCTTAAGACAGAATGTTATCATTTCAGTCTCACCATAGATAATATACTACAGGTTTTTCCTTCTTTCCTCTGGCCACTGGGCTAGATGGCAAAAAATTCATGTACATAGTGGCAATAACAGTTTCAAAATACATATGTGCTGTAAATTATCAATGTGTAGTAACACAGTGATACCAAATCACTAATCTACTAAGCCTTCTTAAGAAATTGTTCTCTGAGTTTTCTCCTTTGTCTTATTTTGGGATTTGAGGAGTACCTATACATCTTTTCATCCATGTGAGATATCTTCCCACTCTCTTGTAATGTCGATTTGCTTATTTTCATTACAGTGCGTTCAGGATGCTTGTAGTGTCTTCAGTGGATCTCAGTGTTACGTTTTCAAATTTCGAGCTACTAATGATAAATAAAATATTATCAAGAGTTGTCAAATAAGTAATATACCACAATTTATAACCCACAATCACAGTTGCAAATCCTAAGCTTGGCTGGAAGAAGTAAGCACTTTTCATATGGTTCTGATTCTGCTTTAAATTATATAAGTATAAATTGGGAAAATGACTGGGTTCATTAGAATCATGGTGAGTGAAATCAAAGAATATCAGATTAGAATAGGGCCCATTATTGCAGTCCATACAACTAAGCCCCTTTCTGAGTTAAATGGATAGATTGAAGCAGGAGGAACATGGAAGTAAGAACAACAGACCAATATGGAATTCCTGCTCTCTTCAGTGCAAGAAAACTAGGTTTGAATTTCCATGAAATTTCATCATCAAAAATGCCTTTGGATATTCAGCACTAAAGATGACATTGTGCTAATAAAACAGGTATGGTATTAGTGAAACTACTAAAGACAAAAGATGTCAGAGAGATAATCCCTTTCCTGGGGGATGAAAATAATGAGCTCATAAATATATCTTAGAGGTAGCTTGCGCTCTAAAACTGGGAAGTATAAATTGTACTCCCAGGAGTGTTAGGACTGACAGGGAGCTATTCACACTTTCCTAGGTAAAATTGAAATGCCATGAGTTACAGAGTTGCAGAGAGAAATTATTGAGTTTTCTCTAATTCATGAAATTGACAAGACAAACAGCAAGGTATCCAAACCTAGACATATTTAAAACCATTTATTTCATTTGTTGGCTCTGTAGCTGCTCTTGTTTTGAATTTGTTCAAAGCTATTATTCCTCATGTTCACATTAATCATTAAAAAGACAGAGCTCCTTTTGTGGAACCAGAATCGATGGAAGTTACTGAAGCATATGACTTTTCCAGCAGTATCAGTAACACTCAGAGCTGTATTTGATAATTTACCCTCACACAGAGAATTATTATTAATTTCTAATTTCTACAACTAAAACTTTAGTTTAGTCATCTCCTTAATTTACCTGTGCTAAACTCAGAATACTATACTTTAATACTGATCTGAAACTATTAAATTTTACTTTGTTGGAATTTTTCTCTAACACTAGGCTTCTAAGTGCCAGCAGAGCCATTCTCTGAGTCTGCTACCTTTGTCCTTCCATCATTTAGTAGCAAATTTTGTCAAGTCATAAATACATAGAGCATACATGTATGTGTCCCTGCGTCTGTGTACACTTTTCATGCACAAAGTACTCAGCTGCAAGACATTAAATGTGGCACACAACTTGACTAGAAATTAAGTGGAAGTATTAAAAACAACAAAAACAACAAAGGTGGACAGTCCTTAATGTAAAACTTTTGGAAGACTCGACAGAAGCATTCCCACATAACATATAAGACTTTGCGCAGACTCCCTGTGAGAATTGTTTATTTCTAGTATAAGTATGCTTCCATAACATAAGCCAGATCAAATTTTTGTAGGATCAAGGTAACTCTGAAACAAAACAGAGGCATCCCTTGACAGGAAAGACCCAGAAAGCATTTCTTCAACTCTTCATGCTTCAAGCTGTGTTAGCTTTTAATTTCACTTTTATATTACTTACCAGGAAACAGATGAACTTTAGTAGCAGAAATGGTTCTTATTGCGCGTCTGGAACTACTTTTCCTTTGAATAGTAGAAACTGCTGCTCCTCTGTGCTTACAATCTGTTTTAAACAAAATGAGATATCCTTACCTATAAAATTATATATAGCAGTCATTAGAGGGAAGGTGGATAAACCCCCTATACTTAAAGTGAACAAGCTCTATAAGACTGAGAGAACAATAGAGCTGGGTCGAACACCTCTGACTATCCTTAGCGCCCAGTTAATGAAACTGCTCAGTCTTATATTGTTCTGCTGCTCTTATTAGCACTGATCTGTAACGACAGCAGTTCAGATCTCAGCATCCAACAACAGACTTGCCTCAACATTCTTCTTTTGAGAATGCTAAAAAAAGAAAAATCATCTTTAAGAAATTCATAAAATTAGCACTATTTAGGTCATGGTATTTTGTGAACACCCAAGTGAGATCTAATATGCTGAAGTCCTAAGTCTTTGTTTTATTGATTAACATTAAAGGAAGCTCTGAAACTGGCTTTAAGGCAAGACTGGAAGAATAATGGTGAAAGAACTAATTTCTAATTTAGTTCCTTTGTCATGGATCAGTTGTAACCTCCTTCAGTTTTATTTGGGTATTTTACTTGATGTACTTTTGGAAATAGCTTCATTAATGTTTCAAAGAGTCTCAGAGTCTGCCTAACAGAATATCTTGGAATGTCTCAAGAGGAAATGAATAATTCCATATTCCTTACCAGATTTCAGTAGTACTCAGAAATTAAGAGAAAAACTACTAACTGACCTATGACTGTAAAAATTCATAGCAGCTGTTTTACACGCATAGTAATATTCTGACAGATTCTTCAGGCACCACTGAAAAAAGCAGAATGTAGTCTTTTAATTAAAATGGCACAATATATACATATTAGGAATAAAATTTTAAAATCTAAATTTTATGCACTTGTCTTTTTGCCAGTAAGATACTGATGTTTTACATGATTTATAAATTGTAAATTTAACTAATAAAAACACTATTCCTTTACTGAACGGAAACGTTTTCTAGAAGCAGATCAGTAATCTGAAGCCCACAAAGGGCATCTTTTCCTTCCTGTTTGTGTCTACAGCAATTCTAAAAAACTTCCATTTAACAGAAAACCAACGTTTAAGAGTAAAGGTAGTAAATCATTAATCATTGCTACTAGCAGCTCTGGGTTAAAAATGAGATTTTATGACTCAAAGCATAGAAAATCACACTCATGAAATTTGTGGTAGCTTTCACAATGCAAATAGAAGTCCTTTAAAGCACAGAATTTAATAGCCCACTTATAAAAATTTCTTTTACAGCTCGTGGAATTTTTATATACATTAAATAGCATCTGTTCTTTGGTTCAAATAATAAATAAAAGGTCATGTATTTTAACCATGATACTCTGATGGGGTTTGTTTTGTCATTTTGAGGGGTCATCAAAGATTTGTCAATTTAATGCATTATTTCACTTATTAATTAAAAATAAATGCATAAATATTAATATATGTAAAACAAAAAATCACAGAAACATCCTGATCATGGAAACATCTTGTGTGTAGGCACTCTTCTGCCTTCTGTTCAGCTATGATTAAAGCAAAATTGCTATCGCTCTTTCATTACAAATCTTCCTGTGGATATAGTTAGGATGATAACAGGAATGCATGTCGCTGATCATTTTTTTATTACCCTTGTGACTAAGGTCTCCATTCTGTAGCTCCCAACTACTAGGAGAATGGACATCTGTCTGTTAATAGGAACTAAATGTTCGTTCTCAAGAAGCTTTCTACCCACTCAGGGCTAACACAAGTAGAAATGGCTGTGAAAAGCATCTGAAAGCTATTATGTTAGGTAAGAGGTTAAGTAACACTTAACACTGATGAAAGGGGGTGTGCTCCCTGTACCACATACTTCTCACTTCTAATAAAAAATAAAGACCAGCAACTGACAAGAGGTCGATTTTCTGCATAGATTTTGCACAAAGGACTTCATCTTGGTTGTTCAAAAGTCTCATGCTCAGAGTACTCCTACACTTTCATTTTTGCTTACTCCAGGGCATATTGCTAGAAGAAATACTGTGAATCCTGATTTCAGACTCTGTCCCAAGTGAATTGCATAGGAAGAGCCTGTTTTAGTTGATGAAGGCAATATGTAGAAATAATTTTTTTTAGTTTCAGAAGTAAGAACAAGTTTTCCATAGCAAAGTTTGTTTTTCAATCACTTTGAGTAGGAAGGGGTATTTAAATCTGTTTATATTGGTCAAAGCTCGACTGTAATCATTTCCTCTACTGAAACAACTCTGCAACCAGAAGTTCTTCAGACAAAAGAACATAGGCTATCTGTATCTGTTAAAAACAAAAACATAAACTAACAACACACCAGACTTCACTTAGCAGCAGCAAGCATGGATTTGTATCCACAATTCAAAGATGAATGGGATCAATCATCTGGGAATTTTCTACCTCATTGCAATTAAAATGCTGTTGTCTGAAACACATCAATAATCAACAGCTTTGTTATTGTAGATTTTTCATAGTCTAGATCTTTAAATGCATGTAGATGAACTTCTTGTTACTTACAGTTTTGGCCATTTTCTTGAACTATTTTGTAGATGACGACTGAAACAGTCAAGACAATAACAACTGGAATCATACTGAGCCAAATGATCTTCGTCATACACATTGGATCTGTCCAAAAATGTAGAAGAGATTACATGAAGCTGAAAGTCAGTGACAGGAAAAAAAAAAAAAAAGCAGAATAATCAGTCTTGGTAGGTTTTTGGACAATGCTTATTCCCCACAGATTAAAATTTAAAACAAAAGAGAAAGTTGTACCTTTCTCTTTCAGCCTTCTTTGCTGTTTGGAATAAAGCTTCCTTATCTAGAATTTAGTTTTGTTTTCATCTGTACCTATCTCTTCGTGTCTGAAAAAGTTTCATGTAGTTAAGTGAATTAAACTTTTTCCTATTGATATGAAATTTCACATGCAGCTCAGCCAGTAAGAAAGTGCTTCAAAGATCAGTGTTTATATTTAATGTAAAACAAGGGAAATATATATGCTCTCTTTGTTTGCTTGTTAATGGAACACAGAAGTCATGTTCAGCTGAACTGGCACCCTCAACTTCATGGTCCATCTTCAAAGAAGGAAAAATATTATACACAGAAATTTTCTTTTCAGAAAGTAAGAAAATATCTCCCACGCAAACCCCATGGGGAATTCAGTTAACAAAAGCTACTCTGGGAG
This sequence comes from Callipepla californica brunnescens, assembly GCA_023055505.1. Classification (NCBI taxonomy): domain Eukaryota; kingdom Metazoa; phylum Chordata; class Aves; order Galliformes; family Odontophoridae; genus Callipepla; species Callipepla californica. Next base: position 22,954,487 of record JALIRH010000005.1, on the reverse strand, counting down.
AGAACTGGTGGGAGGCTTAGCATGCGCAGGAGGAAGGCTGCTCTTTCGGACTATGGCTGCTGCAGAAGTTCACCCACATTCCAGTGGAATCAGTTCAGTACCTTGTGCGAGGCAGAACTGTGTGCCACAAAGGAAGGGGATGGCGAACTTTCATCCCCAGTTCTCCAAAAGACCTTTGAAACCGTGGCAGCTGCATGTTAATGTATACCTTGACAATGTCTAATAAATATTTTGAAAAGTGCAACAATTTGACTATGACTCATATAAAATCAAATTACTGGCTACAGCCAAACCACTGTTTCCCCTCTCCTGACTTAGAATATTATATTTGTAGCTATATTAACTTATTGAATGTCTTATTCCCCCGAGAAGTCAAGAGGTAATTACCAATAAGGCTTGCAAGTAAGCACAGTTCATTCCTCCTAATTCATAACTAAAAAATACTTTTTATAGGAGTCATTTAAGCCTTCTCCTTTCAGAGAGGGTACTGTACTCCATCTTGTAGTGACTTGTAATGGCTTGCATGCCAATAATGCCCACTTAAAGCTCTGTGCACCTCTCTAGCTTTGTTTTGAAGTAAGCAAAATAGTTGTCAATTCTTACTGCTAATTTGAAAATACTACTATGGAATGGTGGTGAGCTCATAGCTTTGAAGTTAGCAGCCAAGTTAAAAACTATACTCCTCTTACTTGAAGGCCTATTTCTATTAAACAAAAATATACATTGCCTTCTCTTTACTAGGATTTTACCTGGAAATATTTTACACTGGTTTATCCAACTCAGAAACAATTTTTTTCTATCAAAGGCATAGCATAAAATGCATTTGCCTCACAAAACTATATGAATGTAATAATTTACCAGTTCCCCGATGAAAAGTGTAGCATACATGGACTGAGAGGCCTGACTACAGTCAGGCAATCTCCTGCAGCACAAAGAGAAACTTAAATAGCTGTCAGGCTGTCCCCTGAGAAAACTAAACCTAGCTCAACTGAATATTTCTCTTTTAAGTAATGCTGAAGTAGAATGTTGCTGCACAACATTATGAAAAGTCAAACTTGTCTCCTGGCTATTCTGCCTTCAAAGTTAACTGAAATTGTTTAATTTACCTCCTAAACAGCAGAGTTATACCATTATGGGGGAGGGAAAAGGAAAAAAGTAATCCTAGCTTTTTTCAAACATGCATTCTGTAAGTCTGTCATCATTAAGTGGAGAAAAAAAAAAGTGAAAATTTACAGACACTTAGTTTTCTGTCTTGCTTCTAGGAAAAAAAAAAAGCCATAATAAAACATGTCAGTTGAGTACTGAAGATGGTCTTTTACTAAGGGATGATCAAAATTGCATTGTTTTGTTGTGAAATAGTTTCTAAAGGTTGCTAAAAGCAGATACCTACTGCAGGTTTTTTGCAAGATGCAGACTGTTTCTGAATTTCCCCTCCAAATCTTTTTTGCAACTTACATTCCACATAAGACTTCAGTTGCAGTGAAATATTCATGCAGTCATTTTGGTCGTTGATCATAGCCATGAGACAAGAATGATTTAGGTATTCTTCAGCTGCATTTCTTCTGACTACAGAGTTATTGATGTGGATTTCCAGAATGTAGTAGGTACTATGCTCTACTTCTTCATTTGCATGAAGCATAGTGAAATTAAAATGTTTATAAAAAGAAACACCATCTTCTGTGTTTACTTCAGATAAGTCACTTGCTCTAGGAACTACAAATTAAAAAAAAAGCACAAACTGTTAAACAACAGTACACAATGAGAGACAACTGTCTGAGCAATAAAATAATTTCCCTGTCTTATTTAAGAACATAAATAGTGCATTTTTACATTATTGACTATAATAAAGTGGACAAAAGGATATAATGTGAAATCATCCTGAACAGTTCTGTGGAGTACGGATTACAAAATACATTTCCCCAGCAAATTATTACCTTTTTTTATGTATCTTACAACCACTTTCAAATCTTTTCATTTTTTGTTGCTTTGTCATATGTTGTCAAAGCTAACAAATCCAAAAACTAAACTATGAAAGAAAAGAAACAATAAAAGCTGTATAACGATAGACATCTGCAGTATACATCCAGCCCATGTGCTATCAGTTGCAGAAAGTCTTTGTTTCGTTTCAAACCACAAGCTGTGAGACTTGCAGAACGTTAACAACAAATACAGATGAATGAGACATTGTCAGAAGTGTTAAACGTGTATAAATGAGAACAGAGTTTGTCCACATATTTTCTTGTTTTGGTATTTTCCACAGGTGGAAAGACAGCTCTGTTTTTCAGTGAGGAAATGATGCAGTTTGAAGAGAACTGCATTTCTCATATTCAGGTCTTGGCCTCTTGCTGACAGTGTTAGGAAAGCAAAATTCAGAAGCTTCTCCTCTGAATGTTTTCAGATACACCGCAAGTGCATAAGGCACAGAAGGAACACACTGCTACTTCTCTGAACAACTGTGAATATTGCTAAACTCTTCACTTTACTGGGCTGGTCCTTATTCAGTGCTGTCTTCTATTAAACAAGTAATGCCACTAAACCTTCATGGATATCATAGATTATAAGCACAGAAATGGTCATGTCGCCCTTTTAATTTCTGCATAGCTGCCATCTAATTAGTTACTATCTTTGATTTAGTTTTTCAGATACTTGTTTGAACTTTTTTATCATATATCAGCCATCAGCAAGCAGAGTTTCACAATGACCCTTAAAATTAACTCCTCTGAGAAAACTCATCAGCAATTATAAAACAAATAAATATTTTATGACATCTAGCATTAAAAAAAAAGGGATCAAAAAGGATCAAAATGCATTCATAAAACCCATCTGGCAGAGGTCAGATTTGCAACAGAAATATTCCAGATGGTTTCTGGACAAGGCAATCTCACAGCATTCTCCTTGCAGACCTTAAGATAATGAATACTACCCCCCACAGAAGATCCTCAAAGAAAATAAATAAGCATTTTGCTACCCAAGGTCCACTCAGAGCCAAGAATTACTGCCACTACCAATCTGGTACAAAACCTGTGTTTTGCAGCAACGTAAAGAAACCTACTAAGAAAGAAAAAACAAAACAGTATCTGCAGGATTTTCAAAGACCAACAGAGAACAAACATCATATTATCATTTTCATCAACTACCAAACCAAGACATGTATTTTTATGCTGTAATTAACCACTTCCAAATAAAGTACTTTGCTTTTCCTACTTACATTTTGTACTTATTGATCTTGATTGTTGATCAACATTCATGTCTCTGCTGGATTCAGAATCTGAGTACTCAGCATTTGACTGTTCCCTACTAGATGACAGGCAAATACATGGAATATTTTGGAAATTTGAATGATTTACAATGGTCTTCAGTAAGACAACCGGATTTTCTCTTTTGTGTTGCAGCGATCTTTTGCAAGAATTATTAAAAGTACAAAGTGGAAAGGTGGTGTTATTTAATGAACAGGTATCCATGCACGATACAACTACAGTGTTAGCTGAAAAACAAAGAGTACTGTATTAGCAAAACCATCTCTTAGGGTACATGGATAAGTGTGAGCATTTAAGTATCAGGTAAAATATCCTTTAACCATCATACATTGAAATGCACTTCTTGAGGGTTGTGGCAGAGTACTGAATGCATCATCAAGCAAGAGGAAGCAAGCAGGGAATATTCTCCCAACCTACACGCTGGATTTTATTGCTGAGTTACACAGAATATCTTCCAGTACTCAGTTGCATTTGTGGTGGTCTCTAGCACCGTTCCTGCTTCAAAGTTGTTCACATTACATTCTGCTTGAAGAGAAAATGAAACCCACTTGTATTTTAAACAGGAAATACAACCCTGCAACCATGCACTTGCAACTGTACAGAGTGATCACACTGTAAAATAGCTTTGAGGATGAAAACTTTCTCTCCAATAACACTGAAACCCTACATTGAAACTCCACAGAAATACTGCTGAATCCTCCAGCCACACCTTTCCTGCTCTTTTCTATTCAGTCATGAAACTTCACGCACAATGTTTTTGTTAGTTGAATTTCAGTACCAAATTACTGCAGCTGGAGCATATTAATACAACTCTAACAATAAGCAAATAAATAAATAAATAAAACCCCACTGTGTTCATTATTAATGCATGTTATTTTGACTGTCTTTTACATTAAACAGGCCTTTTTTGTATGAATTTTCTATTTCTACTTGAGTTAACCTTGAACTATTTTTTTTTTCAGTATGAAAGAAACTGAAGATTAAAAATCTTCTGGGACTCCAACATGAAATATGTATTTATGAACACAAATAATCCCTCCCATGAGTTGATGTGGTATTAACCCATAGTATTGCAGCTAAGCTTCCAATTCTGGTAGTACCTTTGCATCTCTGTGATGTGAAAATTCTGCATCTAACACTCATTATGAGTAATTGGAGTGATATGTTCGTAAATCCTTATGTATAGACAGGAAAACAGCTTTTGATTGCTCCAGCACTCAGCTGCAATCTGACAGTTTCAACAGCCATCTGTGCTCACATCAGAGCTGACTGGCCTCAGAAACAGATCGGTGAAGGATTTCAGACAGGAAGCAGAAATAAAATCCAAAATTTAGTGCCAAAGTCAGTTACCTTCACTTTACTAACATTACATGAGAAAGTGATAAATTTGTAAAACATGATACACTGCAATGTAAAATATATCATATATGTGGGTAAGAAAAAATCTAGGATTTTATCTTTCCATTAGGAAAGTCACAAGATTTTCCTCAAAATGCTGTTGATCTGATCATCACATCCCAGAGTGGAGCAGGCTCTTGAGACCCAATTTTTCCAGCTGGAGGAGGTGGTTTGGGCAGCCATCCTTCAGTCAGATGAGCCAGCATCAGATGGAAAATGTATACTCTACTTTCCTGGCAAGGCATGCATGCGTGTGGGGAACTGGTTTAAGACTACTGCCACAGCTTTCAAGGTCAGCTAATGACAGTTCCCAAGTTCACCGAGTTAGTACAAAGCCTTGGGAGTCTGCTGACTGTGTTCAGGGGTCTGTGCAGAGCCCCATGAACTCCATTTTGCATTCTGTGCTCCATGTGACCAAACAGGCTCAAGAGCTGCCTAATGTTGGCCAGTTTACAGAGTGTAAAGTCTATGCTAAGTTACTGGAAAAGTTTGAATGCTGTCCTGTTAGGGAGGGTGTTTACCATCCTCTTATAAGATCTTTACTGAGAAAAATCTGTAACCCATATATTTAGTGTTAAGAAGTTCTCTGGCTATTAAATCCTTTACGAAGCCTCTATTTAGTTTTTTGTTTTGCCTTCTGCTGAAAATCCAATTCCATTAAAGTGAAATTATTTATAGGGAAAATCTGAATTTGTAAAAAAAACTTATTTCCCTTTAAGAAAACAATAAATATTTCATTTTGGATGAGCTTAACTGTTTTTTATTATTATTTATTATTATTATTATTTTCTTTTTATCTATGATACTCAGTTTCAAAACAATTCAGCAGAATACAAAATTGCATTTTTATCACTTTCTTGCAGAAATGGTAGCAAACACATAATATGTCAGAGATGGCAGAAGCCTATAGTACAATATGGGGGATACACAATGATGGATTTATAGGGACACAGTCCATCAAATAGCCTGACCCAGAGGACAAGACCAGAATTGAGAGCATCAAGCTCCAAAACAGCATCTTGTTCTAAACCAAGTTAGATTAAAGCTTCAGAGACTTACAATCAAATAAGTATGATGCTTTACAAATTTAAAGGAAATATCTTTCAGTTTTGGCAATGTTTATCTGTTTTCTTTTGATAAGTTTTTAATGGTTTGGGTTAGATTTCCTGCCAAAAATGTCTCTTTAAGGTGTAATCTCCATTTTTACTCCCATTCTGGACTCAAAATAAATGCTAGAACTTCCCCTAAGGTAAAACAAAAATCCAAGTTTCACTTGGATTATATTCACTCATATTAAAAACACATTATATTCACTTATATTAAAAACCTGAAGTACCTGCAGCATTAATTCCACAAGCCTGTGGAACAAGGTCTCAAACACTCATTTAGGAGCTGATCACAGAAGGTATAGTGACTGCTTTTCACACGTCAAAGAAGATTTCCAGTAACAAATTTTTGTGGGGAAGTAATGTCCACAGCCTCCTGTGGTAGTCAGCAATTTGAAACACCTACAGGAAAGTAATTCTGCACATTTTAAGATTGCTATACACTTTGAATTAAAAACCTCCCAGGAGGTTTTCAGTGAGTCAGAAACCAAATTCATTAGAATTATCATATTTAATTGTTCAGCATATTTACTTTCTCACATGATTCAGACATTGTTGCAGTCTCTTATATAGTTGTATAGTTTTTAGAACATCCAAAGTATGATTATGATTCTAATCTTCCAAATATAATTATGTGGAACACTGATCATCTTATTTTATATTTAAAGTGATTAAGACAATACATTAATTTTAGAATTGCAGTGGTCATGTTACTGCAGCATGAAGCAACTCCAAGAAGAACAATTGAGCACAATTACAATGCAGAAATGCAATTACTCTTGAATTTTTGACAGTAGTGTCAATGTTGTCTTCTGGTAATATTCATGGCATTGTTTATTTGTGTTGTCTGTGCTTTGATCACTTTTGTGCAGAGGTAAAACATTCATTATTTCAACATCTTAAACTGAATGGTTGTTTTCATAATGTTTGAAACTTATGATAGCTTACCAAGTTTGTTGGTTTATTATCTATAAAAATCTATTAATTATATTCCAGCCACTGCCACAGCAGCTGGTTTTTGTGAATGAAAATAAAAATGTAAACATAAGTAAATGAATCTTGGTATATTTTGGTATTAATTTGTTTGCAGAAAATTACTTCTTAAAGAAATTGCTTCATAAATAATTTAGTGATGTCTAGGAACACACCATTTGTCAAGAGGATTCTTTTTATTACAAGACTTATCTTAAACAGAAGCTTACTTAGGAACAGCTGTGACAAAGCTATTTTAATATTAATTTATTTATGAATTTTAAGAAAGCACTGAATGCATTACTTATACATTTTGTATTCATCTTAAATACACTATTGAGCTTAGGGTCACCAATATGATTTGGGGATTTCTGTTAAAAGATTTGCTTCACTGAGTTATAATACCAATTCCGCTCTACTTTTTATCACGGTACCTCTGCATATCTCCTCCACAGGTCATGTCTCATACCAGATAGTAACCGTATGGAGATTTGAAGGCATTTGTGTAGAGGGATTTAAAAAATCTTATTTTTTAAAGACGTGGATGGCTGCTACTCAACATACACCTTTTAACTACTAACTTAAAGCAAGTAAAAAGTACAGTTACATGCATATCATTACAAAAAATCTTTGTGATGTACATAAACTAATGGCTAACTCATTTAAAATTACTACATATAGTTAGCTCTTGATTAAAAATCTAAAGAAAACAATATATATATGTGTTACAAAGTTCATAGGAGTATAGCATCGTAACTATCACTTTCAGGAAAGCACATGCCAATCATGCAACTGCAGTTAGACTTCAGAACAAGCAAGGGGTCTTTTAAAAGCTGGTCACTCACCTTCATGGACTTTGAAAAACTCAGGTAAACATAAAATAAACATGGTGAGTACTCCTAGTGCTAATCTGAAGAGTTCTGATTTTCTCAAAATCAAGCACATGCCACTGAAGCGCTCCCATGTAGCATAGTGGTGGCAACTTCCTTCCTGGTTTAGCTTTCAACTTGGTGTGGGCTTTATGCAAAACAACGTCTATCCATTTCCTTTTTCTAATATGACTTTTTCAGTTTACTCCTTGTTATGTTAAAGTTGTAGAGAGGGAGAAACTCTGTTCTTACACTGGCATGTCTGAGAACGATTCAAGTGAATACAGTGAAGATAAAACTAATGTATCACGATGAAAATACAAGAAAACTCGTGCATAGAAAGCATTTCATTCATCCGGGGCAATTTTGTTTTAGGAACATCACCCCCTAATGGCCGCTTTCATATACCTTCTGAACAGTAACATGATCATCTTTGTGAACAACTTTGTTGTCATTTGGCCAAGAAAATTAAAAAAAAAAAAAAAGTCAAAACCTCAGTAAAAAGATAAGTTAGTCAGATGAGTCAGATATGAAAACTTTATTGTTTTATTTCTATACATGTGCACTGGGGCAAGGATGTGAGCATATGATATTTTAACTTCATTTAATACTGTATCTGTAAGACTTCAGTAGACTGGTGATTCAATCATTACAACTTCAAGTTTCTGATCTGGTAAATAAGCAATGTTCTAAGTTCAACGAACTGAGGATGAGATGTTCAGAGCATCATCGCTGCTCTATTCTCAAAGGACAGCAGATGTGTTGCAAATCTGTACTGTGTCTTCAGTGTGTTATTGACCTTTACATAATGGGAAATCTGGAAAGAGCAATTACTATTTTCTATACATAGTATTTATAACTTACAGCTAAACCTTCCAGTTAGAAAAGTGAAAACCAGAATGATATTCCACAAATTCTTCCTACAGATGAGACTGCAAATAACATTTCTGAAATGCTCTGCATAAAAGTATACTGGATAATGTGTATGTAAAAACAATTTTTCTCAAATACAGAGCATCTACAGTGTGAAAGAATTAATTCATAAAGGTTTTTTTTCTGACAGAATTTTTCCTACAACCTGTTAAATAGTGAGTACTTCCTAACAGAAGCGATGCCATTGAAGTTAAAATAAGAAATGTCCCATGAACCCGAAATGTCCAAAATGTTGTCTGGTTGTCTCAGAAGGTGAGTAAGGCCAGGTGGAAGCTAACACAGAATTCATTCTATAGGAAGACTTATAACAGGTCTTTAATGAATATAAATTTGTTAGCACAAAATTTAAAATGTAGCAATTAAATGAAAGCAAAATGAACATCTATTTGGACAGCAGGGTGCAACCTAAGTAGTAATCATAGAATTATTTGAGGGACCTTTAAAGGCCATCCAGTCCAACTGCTCTGCAGTGAACAGGGGCACCTACAGCTGGATCAGGCTGCCCAGAGCTCCGTCCACCAATGATACAAAAAGTCATCGGCATGACTTTAAGATATAAACTATAACCATAGCACCATTTATATGCCATTTTAGCAAGTTAGCTCTACTTTGTGAGAGATTATGCTGCCCCCCAAAAAATCTCCCATATTATTTATTTATATTTTACTGTTTTTTGCTGGTGTTTACTTGCCAGTTCTGCCCAGATGGAATGAAGAAGTCTTTGAGGAACTGCAGGATGACTTTGGCAAGTAATATGCATGTCTATCCCTTTCAAAGACACTCAGATTTTTTTTCAGGCACGTTTTAGCTCAGTCTCCAGTTCAGGAGAACAGCACGGGACCTGTCCCTGTGCCCCATGGGCATCCTAAGCCTACACATGATTCCGTGAGACGGCTGTGTGTATAAATGAGCATCTGCCTGGACTGACCACTGACTGAAATGAAAAGCAGGAGTTATCCTGCTCAGGGACGTGCTTTTGTCCACCTAGTTAATAATTTTTCTGCAGCTTGAAGCAATTAGTGCCTTTGAAAACTCCACTTCTCGGTGCAGTTTAGTTAAAAACTGAAAGTAAATCTTTCAGAGTCGATCACGAAGAGCACAGGCAGACAGAGCACAGCCAAGCAGGCTGCATGTCCTTACAAATTAGGCAAGGAAAGCCCGACATACATCACCATGGCTTCAGACGTGTCCCACCACGCCTCACCGATGATCTCGCACACTTTTAAATCAGCTTTATCAGTAAGAGGCACATCTGACTTGTCACACGGTCTATTAATTTGGGAAATTATTCTACCTCGGGCGGAAGAAGTCAGTGGTAAGGTGCTATGAGGAAAGTCAGCGGTAAGGTGCTGTGAGGAAAGTCAGTGGTGAGGTGCTATGAGGAAAGTCAATGGTAAGGTGCTATGAGGAAAGTCAATGGTAAGGTGCTGTGAGGAAAGTCAGTGGTGAGGTGCTGTGAGGAAAGTCAGTGGTGAGGTGCTATGAGGAAAGTCAGTGGTGAGGTGCTGTGAGGAAAGTCAGTGGTGAGGTGCTATGAGGAAAGTCAGTGGTGAGGTGCTGTGAGGAAAGTCAGTGGTGAGGTGCTATGAGGAAAGTCAGTGGTGAGGTGCTGTGAGGAGTGCTCTGGCAGAGGTCACAGCGCGTACATTAAAGGCTGAGCACAGGCTGCCACAGCACCAAGCTGCCACGAGAGGAGGTTAAACGTTAAATAAAGCGACTAGTGCCACTGCTGATTTATTTCAACTAAATGGAAGACGGAGAGAACGACGGAAACACCTCGCTTCGTGGCTTCAAAAGACAGACACGGGTACCCACAGTGCAGAACGAGCTTTGCAGAGGCGTTAACCGAGCGAAACCGCGCAGCACAAACTCCCCCCTTCTCCGCCCAGCCGCCAGGGGGCGCGAGGCGCCGAGGGGAGCAGCCCGGAAGCGCGGCCGCCAGCCAAAGGGGCGGGGCCTAGGCGCGAAGTAGGCGTGGCGAGAGGCCCCGCCCCTCCCCTCGCGTGCGCGGCCGGCCCTGGGGCCGGAGCCGCCGGAGCGCGCCCGCGGGGAGGGGCCGGCGGCGGGGCCCATGGGGACCCGTTAGCAGCGGGGAGCGGCCGCCCGGTGCCCGCTGCCTTCCCCGGCGCAGCGGAAGCGCTGGCTGCCGCCGGGACGGAGCGGCAGCGGGAGGGCGGGCAGTGCCGGGGTCTCCGTTGTGTTGTTGTTGTTGGTTTTTTTTTTCCACGGTTATTATTTTTAATGTTTTCCTTCTCGCTCCTCCCGGCCTCGGCCCTGCCCGGACTGAAAGAGGTGAGAGGGCGGCGGGGGCTCGGCGGCGAGGAGAGGGGGCTGGGGCTGCCGGCGGAGGGAGGAGAGAGCGCGGAGGAGGCGGCTCCGGAGGCGGCTCCCGCGGCTCAGGGCGGACCGGCGGAGGGGGGGAGGGCGGCGGCGGCTTTGGCGGCGGCAAACGCTGTGCGTCGTGGGGATGTGTCACGTTGAAGAACGGATCACGAGTGGTTTTTCCCGAAAGAGTCTTTTCCGTTCTTGTGAGGCTGGTTTCTTTTTGCAGCAGAACTCCAAGAGATGCGCGTGAAGATAGAATAGATAATCCAAACAAACGAAAAGCACGAGCAGCGAAGCTTGCGCTTCAGAGATGCGTTCCTGATAGTGGAGATCGCGTTCCCAGCTTAACGCTTTTCCTGTTTTCTGCTTGCTGAACAATGCTCAGCAGCACGGTGTGGGATAGACCCCAAACCTTAGTTGTCAGCATCATCCGACTGTCCCTTGAGAATGACCTCTGCAAGGGCAGGTCCGCTGCTGAGCCAGCACGTAGATTTTAAAACAGTTTTTGTGTTAGAAATGCAGTGAATACGAATATAAAACAAACAAAAAGCCCCATAGTGTTGAAAAAGTCTTGCCTTACGCTGTTATGGTTTGAGCTAATCACAAAGCGTTGCTAACTGCTGTTGCGCACAGATGAAGCTGTGCTGGTTCTTTACCTTTGGGTTGCCAGTGTTTTTGCAAAGACCATCCTTTGGTTGTTCTGCTGTCCTGTTAGTACTGATGTAATTCAGTGTTTCACGATGTGGTAAAGGAGATTACCTAAATGGATAAAACATCTCCCAGTAAGGAGAGTTTTTTTCAGCTTTTGCCTCCTCTTTATCAGTTAGATTTCCCTATTATTACAACAAGTTTACCAAATAGAGGAATGAATTAATTGCAAACCTCACTATCCACCATTTGCTTGTCTTCAATAGGAACAAAATCATTATTAAACTTTCATTCAGAATAACCATTGAAGCATACATAAATATATATCTATTAATTGACTGCATGGCCTTAACAAATACAGCCGTGTAGGAGTGATGAGATTATGTGCTCCAGGTGAGTTCATGTTACTGTTCTCACAGCTGGAAGGCTCGTGTAGCCAGTAGGAAAGATCAGGCTGTTGAAGGTCAGATATTAAATATCACATTATGCGTGCAAGTGCCTTACAGGGCTGTGTTCTTTCTTCTTAAAGTGTCTGTGGTCACTTTGATTCAGAAAGCGAATGCATGCTGTCTCAGCTGGCTAGATTCTTTGAGTCTTTTGGCCAGAAAATTTTGGTGGCCTACGAATTGAGAAGCACTGTTAACAGTAAGTGTCTGTGACTTACTCTACAGCTGTTCCATTTGTTAAAGGGTGTTCAGCAGTGATGCTTGTCATTATTCACACATGTAGTTGATGTTATTCTTTGGCGATAGTTTTCAGCTGAAGTGCTTCATTTGGCAGAGCAGTTCTCTACCACTCCTTTCTAGAGATACAGCTAGACAAAGGTAGTAAAATGTACTGAAGTTATTAAAAACAAACAACTTGTAATGCAGTGTTCCTTGAGAGCTTATAGTGTTCAGATTTCATACTCACTCCTCCTCTTTGAACTATTTGTTGTATATGTAATGTGTGTAACTTGTGTAAGAAACTGAGGTGACAGTTGCTCAGTGGCACACTTTAATCTCCTTTCTTTCAGTTTACAAACTGTGGGACAAATGAAAGTTCTGTCTAAATAGTCGGCAGTCTGCTCTCAAGGTTTTTTCAATTCTTGGTTTGTATTTCTTCTCACTGTTGTTTTTCTGTCCTTAGATTATTTTCTGCCTACCTCATCTTCTTGGAAAGAGGAAGACAAATGGAACTACATGATTCTGTAAACACCTAGAGATCATTCTGGTGTTGTAGGTAATTATTGCACTTGCTCAGTTCCAATAGCGAATGATGCTACAGTGAATGAGATTTCAGCCCACAAAGGGATTGGGGCCTTCTGGGTTACTCCTTCATTAGGTTTTGTACTACACATGTGTGAGGGTTTCCTTCTGATGTGTGCACACAAGCAGGATTTGGCTTTGCTTTTGGGGACTTAGATTCTAGTTTTTGGAACACTTCTGTGATTTCATCACTTACTGCTTCTGCTCTATATCAAAATATGCATTATAGGAGACCATCAGTGTAACCATAACGTTCAGTTATAATCTTTTCGGAATATGTGAGTAACTTCCAACCAGAATCTTCTAATCATTATGGAAGAAACAGGAAAATTTCTTACCGAGTCTGTAAGAGGCATATTTCTAAGGCAATACTTTCCATGATAGAAGGCTACAGACTGCTCAGTCAGATCTCATTACATCAGTAATACTAACTGGCTTTTACTTTTTCATTTTTTAGATAGAAACTAGTAAGACTTTTCTAAGTCACAGTCATTTTCAAAGGCAAAGCTTTGACATTTGCACAAAGCAAAGGGGTAAATAGATGCCACAGTCTGGCTTTATCTGAACTCTTTGTAAAGTAAAATACTGCTGAAGAATAGTGATGAGGGTAAGAAAAGCAGTGCCTTTAATTTTGGTTGTAGAAAAATGAAAAGAAAAAACTTCTTTCTAGACTGAGATACACCTGCACTGGGAATGTTGATAAAACAGCTTTTGTGAAATAGCTGTGTACTTCGCCATTGTCTAGAATTCATTCATGTCATGATACAAATGCAGAAGAGAAGTGATCCTTCTGTTTATTTCTTTATCTGTCAAGTCAGTAGCAATTTATGATGTACATACCATTTTTGACAGTAGATGCTTTGTTTTCTTTTGGGACACTGTGAGTGGCTTTCCAGGAGCAGGGAGTCTAGGAGGTTGTTGTAGTCTACACACTGGAATAAAAGGAAGTGTGCTTCATGTTAATTCAACTCAGTGATTGCTGAGCAACAGATATCCTTTTAGCTCTCTGCTGAGACAATTCTAGTCTAGAAGTACACAACTCAAGGCAATTTTTTTTTTTAAAGGTGGTGACAAAGTAACAGAATTCTGGGCATAGATATTAAAAAGCTCTTATTTTCCCTTAAGTATTTCCTGTGTGTGGCAATAACACTTCTAAGTTAAGAAATTAAGACATCCTGTGTTTTGAAAGTTTTCCGTTTGTTGCTATCCTTTTGTCCCTTCAAAGAGTACAGTGAGCAGTATGGTCACCTTGTTTTTGTGGGGGGTTGGTTGTTCTGTTTCTTTTTATTGCTTCTTATTAAATACTTGGAAGAATACTGTGATATTCTTACTCTAGATTGCTATTTTATGATATATAAATTATTTCTGTTTTGTCACAAATATTTCTCAGTGATCAGTGTATTGGAAAAAGTTAACATTTTTAGCTGGCGTTGTATTTAGGTTAAATGAAATGCATACCTATAAGCTTGTGCTGTCACTTCAGTATTTCTGTTTCTCTAGGTCCTGAAGAACAAAAAGCTTGTTAGACATTTCAGCATGATATCCCGAGTTTAGCATTGTCAAAGTGGTACTGACATTGGCAAGTAATTGGCAATCAAACCACTTTGAAAACTATGATGATTGTTAATACAAACAGCAGGAGAGTATTTGGTGTTTATTGGTTTACTATGCATTTTCCTGGTAGATGACTATGGGAGAAATATTTCTGTTTTACTGCAAGATAAAATACCTAATTATCAGTCAGGGCTTCTGAAGAGTAGCTGTGTCTTATAGACTATGCTGGCATTTTTAAAGAGAACAAATTTCTGTAAAGTTGAGAAATGAATTAATTTCAATCTGTTCATAGGGTTGTTTTACCAGGTCATTACCATCTCAGCTGTAAGTGCAATTGATGTTGAAATTCTGATGTATTCCTTAACAGGATTCAATTTGAAAAATGACTTTTGCATAGTAATCTTTTTTTTTTTTTTTTTCCAAGAGTATCCCTCAGATTTTCAGAATTAATGTAGAACTTTATGTAATTGTGCGAGAAGTATTTGTAAAACAGAAATGTAAGGTTGAAGAATGATTCCCTCTCTTCTAAAAGTGCATCCGAATAGACTTGTCACACAACCTTAGCTATCAAAATAGTCTACTTGTGTTAACTCTCCATTAAATTATTTTCAAGGAATTTAACTGAAAATTTCTTAATTTGCAATGCTTTGCAATTCAATAAATTGTCACTTAACATTCTGCTTTTATTTTGAGAAATATTCTGTGGTCTTTATTATGCATTCAATGGTGGTAAGTTTTGGGTTTTTTTCTTCATAAATTTTTATTTCTGGATGTCCTCTAAACAGTATTCTAAGTACTTTCCTATTTAATGGGTACATACCTTTTTAACTTTGAGAATTGTTGCAGAAACACAATCATGCAGAACTGTAGGGGTTGGAAGGGACTTCAGAATATCAGCTAGTCCAGCCCCCCTGTTAAAGCAGGTTCTCTGGTGTAGGTTGAACAGGAAAGCGTCCAGGTGGATTTTGAATATCTCCAGAGAAGCAGACCTCGCATCTCTCTTGGCAGCCTGTTCTAGTGTTCTGTCATCCCTTACAGTTTCAAAAAGCCATAATTTGTCCAAGTGTTTTGCATGACTACAGCTTTTTAAGCCTTTGAAAAATACCCTGAAAATGTAAGCTGTTTCTTGTTCTTGTACATCCTCAATTTTATACAGGGAAGGGAGGGAGACGATAGGCTTTCATTCTTTTTAGATTAAACAGTAGTAACTAGCAGTGTGCTGTGAACAATTCCTGAAGTCCTGTTTCTGCTAGTCTTTCTTTATATGTTTCCTAAGTCTTGCAATTGGAGACTTTTTGTTCAGCTCTGTAGGCTTCATCAATAAAGCATTTCTCACCTTGGCAAAGCATTTCACAAACAGCTTTGGAAAGGAGAACAAAATGAAAAATTAATTAGCTTTCTGAAACACTGGGCATTAGGAGGCCAGAACCATGACTGTTTATTTCATCGCTCTTTGTTCTGTGGCTACAATGTTCTGGAAGATGCTCATTTTAAAAAATAAAGAAAATTCCTCCTGTCAAATCTCAGTTCTAATTTGAATCTAAACCTTTAGGAAGGAAAGTTCTGCGGTAGACACTTTGCTAACTAATATCTGAGGTATTTCTTCTTCCAAAAGACCGTATTAATGGCAATTACTAAAGAGAATTAAAAGAACTGTGATAATAATCTGAAGTACAAAACATGAAACATAAAAAAAAATAGTTCAACTTGTCAACTGCAAGTGACAAGTTTTGCTTTTTAAACTTTTTGCTTCTTGCTTCCTGCTAGTTTCTCTGAGGCTTATTATTTTCATCTAATTAATAGGCAGAATTTTGAAAGCTGGGCTTAAGTGGAGTAAAATGGACTTCCTATTCTTGCTTCCGTATGTGTTGTGCAGTGTATTCAGAATAAATGGGAGGGTGTTGTGTTGTTATTTACTCACGGTTTGGTGACTCTGCACAGTGTTGTTTATTGACAGCTGTGTGGCAACTACTGACTTAACCTGAACCTCTCATTGAGCATCTGAAGGAAAGACCTGGTCAGCCCTGGGATTCACCTGTGTGACTAGAAGGAGTGGAGCCAGGTTCCACCCCTCTTAGACCTCATCTAAGGGCTGTTTGCCACAGAGGAAAGATCTCTTGTTGGAGATACCTCCTCTGGGGAGTTTTCCTTTGTGAGCCTCGATCCTCGGAGACAGCTGAGCACTCTTTTCCCTTTTTTTGTAACATCTACTTGATTGCACTGGTCCTGTTGCCATTACACCATTACAACAGCCATATTCTTCACTGCAGGAGCTATTTGCACATAACCTTTTGAATAACATCATCAAATATGCACATCTTGCAGCCTATCAAACTGTTCTCTATTTCACTTTCTAAGGACTCCTCTTTTTTCCTTGGAGTTCTTAAATCCAACTTGCTGTATAGTTATTACGTGTGAAAGAGAACAATGAAGTATAAGAGGAGAAAAGAAAAAGCTGTGGTCAGAATGTCTTCTGCATTCTTTATGTCAGCCTGCTCTCAAAAACTTATTTAGAAGTGTGCTACACTGTCATGCAATCCAAATTAATCAGAACAAAATAAAAATAATTAAAAAGGAGATACATAATCTCAAATCTCTTCTAGGTGTTTTTTTAATTTCTCATGTTTGTTTATGTTCTGATGTGCTGTTTGTTTCTTCTGTCACCTCTCTGTTGTCTCCTGTCTTTTGAAGCTGTGAAAGGAAAATACTGATAACATTTTGGTATGATATGGGCTCTATAGGCGAGATGATAACGTAGTCTGTCTAGTATAGTTTTGTGCTGATTTGGAGAGAAATGGTATCATTCATCATTCTAAAAATAAAAGCACACACCATCCATATGCTCACTGTAGGCCCATTTTCAGAGTCAACAGCACCTGTCAACATCAAATTGGAATACTCCTCTAGAACAAATGAAGTATTCACAGTACCTGGCTAGATAATATGGGTGTGTATTCATAATGTACAAAAAATCCAGAGATTTATCTTTAGCTGTAAAGAATGCAGAGAGGAGCATATCTGAATTACCAAATTAATTATGTGCTAATATGTAGCACGTATGCAGTGAGGAAAGATGGCAGAAGCTCATGTGAAAGTAAAACTTCTTTTGGTGCCTTTGGTGTTGGTACTTGCATGCATGCAATCTGTACTTGATATGAGTAGGCAACGGTTGCTACTCCGGTTAAAGTATTCTGCATTGATTATTCATTATATACAATGTGAGATGCATTGGTTGGTAGATAATATATATTCTGATGGCTTAAAATCTGCTTTAGAATATTAAATGATCACTTTGTCATTGCCAAAGATGTAAACAAAGTTTAAATCTTGCTCTTATCTGTTCAGTGAGAGAAACAGTATTTTGGATGTAAATCTAATCACAAGCTTGTGCATTCAGACTGTCTAATTAAAACATTAGAAAAGTAGAGCATCTAATGATGTTATCGTAACTTGATAAGCTTGGCAAGCTTTTCACCAGGAACTGTAGCAGTTTAAGCATGGAAGTAAAGCAAATAAGACTAATTGGCGAAGATTAATCTCTGCATTTATAAAAATGTGGGCAGACGAAGTGATAAGTAACAACTTTCCTTAGTAGATTTTTTTTCATTACCAAATACAAATTAGAATTGCACCTTTGCATAATAAACTGACTGTCTTTTTGATTGGAGAAGAATAGATAAAGTGGTAATTTCTTTAAATACTCAGGCATCGTCTGAAAACTCACAAGTTTGATAAATGAATGCTTTATAAATATTACAAGCTTAATAAGTACTAATTTTAGTACTTTCAGCTAATGGGGAGGATAGCTTGGCAGATGATTGCAAACCATCTCAAGCGAATGAGAGCTATATGTTGTTGTATGATATGATAGTTTCATGTTTTCCTTTGGATTGAGATGCTTTTTTTTTTTTTCCTCACTCAAGTCTAACAACTGATAAGCTAATAAAAAAAGCTTTTTGTTAATTTTACTTTTTCCATCTTAGCTTAGCCAACAGAGTTTGAGTTTTTTCTTTAGCATACTAGATGGACAGTGGGCCTCGTACTGCTAGGAATGCCAACAGTTCTTGTATTCCCATTGTTTGGTTTACTATCCTGTGTTCCTCCTGGCTTTTTATTTATGTTGTTGTTGCCTAGTATTCTCTGCGCAGAGCAGGGAATGTTTTAGGAGTCCTAATAAGATCAGGGGTGAAGCAGTTAAGGTGGTGGTCTTTGTGCTTAACAGTTAATTCAGTGAGTGCTTCAGTGATTTAAAAGCTTAATGCTACCGTTGTTGTTTTCTTTCTCTAGTTAATTTTAATTTTGTACAGTTGTGGAAGGTAGTTTTGCGTTTAAACAATTGTTTGAACAATCTGTCAGACACTGTGATGATTTTTGTTCAACTTCATTTCTAAATCCTGGGCTCGAGTGATAGGTAGCCCCTCAAGGTGAAGCAGTTGTGCGTGCCTAGAAGCAAGAGATACAAAGTTTGTGAGTCTGTAGTACCCCAGACAAGCAGGATTTGTGTCTTTTGGTTTCTGGGTCCCCAGTGATAACTTCCGTGGCTCTCTACTAATTTCAGTCAAACTCTGACAGAGCGTACCTTTTTGTATGCTTCAATTTCGGGAAGGTATTGAAAATATATGGGTAGTTAGGGAAGTCCAAATAAGTAATACTGCTTGACTTGCTAGCTGGTGAGCCTGTCTGCTTCTGGGTCTGAGTATGGCCAAGGATTTTCTCGTACTACCTGTCTGCCAGAAGGTAGGGAACTGTGGCTGTGTAAGTCTATGTGAGAAGAAGCATCTAAGAGAACTGGAGTTACTGTTAGGAGAGCCTATGAAATAAACATAAGTAGAGAACCTGAGGTTATTTTTGCAAGAAATGAGTCTTGGCTGGTTCTACAACTCAATTTATTTACTGACAGTGATTCAAATAAAATTGTATTTGAAAAATACTACTCTGTGTACATTTTATCTTTGCGTACTATATCTGTTTGTAGTGCAAGTTTTGCTTTCTGATAACTCAAAATAAGGTAAGTTTTTTGCAGATCGGAATAAAATAATTACTTCCATTGATGTTAAATTCAGCTGCCATTCTTCGCTTATATCTTGATGTGACTTTATCTGGGATACTGATTGTAAATATATAATATGGAATATGTAGTGATTTGATAGAAGATTTAATCTGAAATTAATTAACATCCAGTTACAGAATTAAAGATGTTTTCCCTGCTGAGCCTTAGGTACATATTATTTGTAGAACATAATTTCCAGGAAGTTTTGCAGAACTCACAGCTTGGATTCTTCTCTTCCTGTACATTTAGTTACCATAGCTGGGAGTCATCTTCTGTGCTTGTAAGTATCATAACCACCATCAGGCAGGAGATATGTTTTCTATCTAGCCAATCTTGAGCTCAGCAGGGGAGATTTATTTCTATCCAGCTGTTGTTTTTAAGGCTCTTATGATATAAAGGCACTTAACCTATGGGAGTACACAAATAGAATTGGAATGCTCATTTGATTATATTACTAAATGCAAATTGCCAGTCCAGTGAAGTCTTATCTCCAAGGCTCTTACCCCAGGGGACTTCTTCCAGACGATATCTGAGGAGGCTGTATCTGCTATACTGAAGTTTGTGCACCTCAAGCACTGTTTGCAGTTTTGAGTGCCACAATAATAGATATAAGGCATTCAGAAGAGAGCAGCAAAGATGGTGAAGGGTCTAGGGGGCAGTGTATGTGAGAAGTGACTGTGGTCCCTTGATTTGGCCCAGAGGAGAGGATGCTGAGGGAGACCTCATGGTGGTCTGCAGCTCCTCATGGGGTGAGAATAGGGACAGTGCTGATTTTTTCCTCTATGGTGACAGTAACAGAATCTGAAGGAATGGCATGGAGCAGCACTGGGGACAGTTAGGTTGGGTGTTAAGAAAAGGTTCTTTGCCATAGGGTGGTGGGCGTGGAACAGGCTGCCCAGGGCAGTGGGCTCAATACTGAGGTGCTGGAGTTCAAGAACCATTTGCACAAAACTGAGAAATAGTTTGAATTTTGGGTGGTCCTTTGTGAAGCTGGGAGTTGGACTCAGTGATCTGTGTGTCCCTTCCAACTTGGAGTAATCTCTGATTTGATTATATATCTGTTGAACAGTGTTTGTGGCATAACTCATTCATAGCAGTGATGTTTCTAGGGGAGATGAGTTGTTGTTACCATCTCTGTATTAATTTTACCTTGTTTTCATTAGAATCAATCGTACCAATATTATTAGAGTGTATCGAATAAGAGTCTTCTTACCTTGATAGATGTATGATTATTTGAGCCTTTTGGCAGAGAAAACTGTTTTTGTCAGTTTGGAGGTAGACAATGGTATGGCATGTCAATTTCATATTGTAAATGAGTTTTAACTGGAAAAAAACACACCTGACTGTACACAGAGCACAAATATTTTTAGAGTGAATATGCTTACTGCAGTTTGGACTCTGAAATGGCACTGTTACATTTTTGCTTGTAAATGGTGCTGTTTCTGATGATGCCTGAATGTCACTTGGATAGACAGAAACTGATGGTAAACGTTCTGATGTTAAAGAGTGTAAATGTGTTGAGTTGCAACTGTTGTCCTGTGTGAGCCACTGTGATAGTGGAGCCAAAAAAATCTAGAATCTGTCAGTGTAATCTTCCATAATGTATGGGAATCTTTATCTTTTTTTTCCCCTTTCTATCATGAGTAAAATAAGCTGTAAAATATGCTGTTGCTCTGTGAAGGTCTCTTTGTGCTAGCATAAAGCTGTGTGCTCTGAAGACAGTGTTTCTGAGCAAATGGCTTGCACTACTCAAGGGAGATGTGAAGTGCTAAGTAGCAGAAAGTTGCATTGCAGTGCCCAGAATTTGGCAGCAGTTTATTTCTGCTTTGGCAGTGCATTCTAACTGTAGTAGTTTTTGGTTTGTTTGTTGTTTTTTTTTTTTTCCTGGGTGAATTACACTGTTCTGCTGAAAGGGACTTCTTACGTAAACATGAGTCAGAATTGTTTGTACTTAACAAAAAATTTGGTATTGGAAGTGATCATTGTTTTATAGAATCACAGAGCATAAGCTATTTTTCTGAAGTCTTTAAGCAATTTCTTTAATTTTTGGACTAGAACACAGGAGTTGGCAAGAAAAAATAACAAATGTTTAACATTTACATCATACAATAATCATACAAGGAGGATTGCAATGTCATGGTTTGTCTACAGCAGGGTTTTGGTTGTTTTTTTTATAATTATTTTAATGTCTTGAAATAATTGAAAGTATAAAATTTCTTTTAAAAAGGTGTTATATTTCGAATGCCTTTTAATCATCTAAGTATGTATTTGATTAATTCATGAATGTATTTTGGTCAGCAAACGTTTCTGATGCTTCAGAATAAGTATCTAGTATCTCTAAATATTGGCAGTAAGATATTACCTCGTTATATCTTAATGATCTAGTTATGTCTCAAATACATCTTTTGATATGTAATGCTTTTGCTAAGAAGAGCTTTTCAGGAGAGAGAAACAACTCTTGCCGTCAAAACAAGGACTTTAATTATTTTGACATTTTCATTCTAAATTAGCACTTAAAAAGGTAATTAATATAAGGACTAGCTGAGCCTTTAAGTCCCTAGATCTTCAATTGAAAAATGGATAATTTTCAATTCATTTGACAGAATAAATACCTTGGAAGTGTTATGTCTGAATTGCAGTGATGTTGGATGGCAATGTTTTTTTTTGAAGCTGAAATGTAGCAGTGACAGTAAAAATGTTGCCATGAAAAGTGATGTTGAGATGCAAATGTTAAAGGTGCCTCAAAAATGTATCTGAGAAACGTATTTGTTTGCTTGAAAATTTAGCTGACTTTCTAGTGGAGCAAGAAGTCACAATGAATAAAAACACTTCAAACTAATTTATTAAATAATGATTTTTCTATTTGGCCCACTAATGTACTTAGATGTATATGAGTATTTGGAGCCAACATACCCTGTAATTATGCACTAAATGTATTTGAAGAGTAAGTGTTACTTAAAATTTAATTTTTTGTTGGATTGTAATCTTCCTTTAACATCTGTATGAATAAACAGATCATATATAATATTACTTAATGTCTGTAAAGGTTTTTGATTAAAAAGTTAGTTTCACCTTTTGCTGCAAGTTTAACATACAATATACATTCAAATGTTCATTTGATCATAAGGTATCATGTAGGAAACTCCTCCCTTGCTAACAGTCTGCGAGGATTAATTTCTTACTCCGTGGAGCTGCTTATATGAGGGAAGTCGTGTACTTAAATGTTCAGCTGCTCACTCTTAAGAATATCAGTCAAAGTCCAGGTTCTCAACACTGACTTCCAGTAGTTTTCCACATCAGTAATGTCAACAGAATCCTTCAGAATCAGGTTCACAAAGAGGACTTTGTACCTGTAGTGAAAAAATTGACTCACAAGAGTCAATGTTCATCACAAGATAGAATATGGTTATTCATCTGCAACAAAGGTCAGAAAAGGTGTGAGTGCTTCAGAATTTTCTTAAAAACGCTTGCCTTAATAAATTAATTACAAAAAAATTGAGTAGAGTCCTTACAAAGTCTCTTTTACTGTGTTTAGTCAAGATACTGTCACCCAGTTTACTTTTTTTAAGCAGGTTTCTAAGATATGTGTTAGTGTTATTTGAAGGACTTACAATAGGATGTAATCATGGTGTGAGCATTTGGATTTGTCTGCACCCACCCCGAGAAGAGATGTCAAAGATGAGGTTTGAGTGATCCAAGGAAGTGGCTGTCCTACCAACTCAGCTTCTGAGATCTCCACAAAGGTCATTAACTCCCAGCAGGGGAACCTTTTAAATTAAATCTATCACCTTACTCATATGTAAGGAAGCTTGTTGAGAACAAGAAGGGGGCCTCAATTGTTTCAAGCAGCCTTACTAATTTAAACCATGTTAAGTGCTGCTTGCTTCATTTTGTCATTTTTTTTAATATCAGCTCATGTCTAATTTATATGAAAGAAATATATAAACGTATTTTTTTTTTGAGAGAACAAGTTTGCATAATCTAGAAAAATGAAAGAAAATAGGAAATGGTTCTGGTTTTTTTCATCTTTTAAAACCACAGCACTTTCTTTTCTAATCTCTGTTTGAGTCCATAGCTTCACAGCTGGAAAAAAGCAATAATTGGACTGTGTTTCCCAGAGGGTCATAAGAAAGTACTAAAAAAGTGCCAGAGTTGGCAAATCTGCCATTGTCTTTGCTTACTTTTACTGGGACAGTTTCAATTTCAGATGAATCTGTTACATTCAAGAGAATTCAAGTCAGTCCTTAATGTTTAATGGATTTACCATACCAGCAGAAGGAAAGGTGTTTAAAACTTTTTATAGTTAAATGGACAATTGAAATACTACTGCTATAGTGAACATTATAAGCTACTGGTGTACTTGTTATTGTTTAACCACATTTGAGAAATGCTAAACACCAACACAAAACATAGGGTGAGGATATATTTAAAAGATGCCATTTATTATTAGTTCTTGGATTGTATTGTGGTTTCACCCAGCTTGTGGGTGCATGAAGGATGGTATTTGAACAACAACATACAGCTGAAGGTTCTGAAATGTACGTAGCTGTACAAGATGGGTAGGGACTGGACTTCATATATTTTGGTTAAACATCCATGCAGTTTTTATTCTCATCCTCAGCAAAGATGTTAATGGCTTTGCATATTTATCTGCTTGATTGTCTCACCTCTCAAGTTACTCTCAACTATTTCTGGATATGTTGCAACTGACATGGTACATGAGTTTTGGTAGAACAGGACGTTAAGCAAGGTACCAGTTCTGAAATTCAGCATCTCCTGTAGAGAATGGCTGGAATACTGTTTCTGTAGAAATGCACTTTGGTGAATTTTCTGAGAAGCAGTTTCATAAATGAGTGAATTCTGAGCAGTGGTGGGTGAGTTTTCCAGCTTAAAACTGGCCTTTTTAGTATTGTAGTTCCCAAGAAAATTGCACAGGTTTCTGATGACATTAAGCAGTGTTGGCTTTTTTGGGTGATGAAATTATGCAGTGTGGAAATAGTCATGTGGGCTCTGCATACAGCCTGTTACAAAGAACACTACAAGTGTCCCAATTGCCGGATCAGAGAAGCATATTTTGTAGTTTGCTTTGTTCATCTGAGAGGTAGTTAACTTCCACTCTTGATGGCAAATGTAGGTAAGAAAAGAAACAATTCCTATAAATTGATGGAATTTATATCCTGGAGAGTTGAGCTGACAGATGAACTCTGAAGTCTGAATGTAATTCTGTTTATCAAGAACTGATAAAATCCAGTATCTCTTTGTTATTCTAAAATTGTTGGTTGTGCATGTGACTGGAATTAGTCTCAGCAGCTTAGACCTAAATAGCTCCATATGTCGTAGAGGGAATAGGCTACTTTTCAAAGGAAATATGAATAGGTTATTGTATATTTTGTCTTTGTGACTTGATTTCTTCCTCATTCAGATGAAGCCCTGTTGAGATGCTTTAATGCATTGTGTACACTACTCATGTAATGGGAGTTCTGTCTCAGAAGTACAAGCATACCTTTTTTTTTTCCTCTGTCACAGAACCTTTAAGCTGACTTGAAGCAGCTGATTCCATATGATGAGAGAGAAGCAAAGCAGGTCTGGGGCTGTCCCTTGCTTAGGGTTGTCTCTTGGGCAGTGACTGATTAGCCTTTTTGCTTTTGCTTTTACTGATATATAAGTGAATGGAAACCATTAGCTCGTTTCAGATGTAGAATGCTAGACATTTTTCTTTACTGCAGACCTAGTTTTGAATCAAAGCACAGTGGGAAGAAAGGCTCTATAACCCTGTGCCAGTCCCTTGAGCCTTTCAGGCTGTTCCTGTACTGCTTTTTGTTGTTGTTTTATTTTTAGTTTAAGTTACCACATGTCCTGTAAAAGGAAAAATGTTATTTACAGTTCAGTTTCTCCTCAGTAAGATCAGTTATCTTTGGATGGGTTTTAGTCCTTTCTGTAAATTTATTCTTCAGCAGTGCAGAAAGAATTTTGTTTGCTTTGTGCGGTTTTTCTTCTCCTCTGTAGAAGCAAGAGTTAACAGAATGAGAAGAGATTCGGAGATGCGGTACAGGAATTACTCCTCTGTCATTTGTGGTTTAAGAAAAGGGGGTGGTATTCATCTCTGTAAAGGGCTTTAATGAATACTGTTTGGTGCTTTTGAAAGCTAATGGTCAGCAACAGACAGCATAGGAGCTTTTAGGGCAAACTGACTGGCTTTTTTCCTAATGGAGGTGATTGTTTCACCTCCTCTTTTTATTTCAGGATTTTTCATCACCCGTTGCCTTTTGTTTATATTCAAATGATGTACCGTTAAAGAAGCGTTTTTGTGTGAACGTGGTCCTTTCCCCCCCTCCTTCCCCTGTACAACCGCTGCTTGCCACAGACGGGCAGAGCATGTGTTTCCCTTGTCTTGGTTGGGTGCACAAATCTTCTTTTATGCGTGCTGCTTCTTACTCTGTTGCCTAGACGATCACTGGCTTTCACTGAGGATGTCTGGTTCTCGTAAAGACTTTGACGTGAAGCAGATTTTAAAAATCAGATGGAGGTGGTTTGGTCATCAGGCGTCAGCCCCTAATTCTGCAGTCGAGAGTCACCAGGGAGACTTCTGGAGCAGAGGACAAAATGTAACGACTGGTGGCACAAAGTTTTTAGATTCAGGTAACCTGCCATTAACAGCAGTTGGTTACAGGAGGTCCAGCCAACAGGATTTTCACAACTCACCTCCTTGGCCAATGGCATCCACCTCAGAAATCCCTGCATTTGAATTCTCCGCAGAAGACTGTGGAGGTGCACGCTGGCTTGGCGGACAAGAGGCAGATGATAGAGCAAGTGAAGAAGAAAATGAATCGGACAGCAGTTCATGCAGGTTAATTGTTACTTTCCTATTGTGGGAAATACGTTTTCGTTTTGTGTTTGCAGATGGTGTGCATGTAAAGGCTAGCCTTTATTCTGGATTAAAATGCTTCAGAAACTTAGCAGTCACTGTGTATCAGCAACAGGAAATGTTCTATAACCAGGCTTCAGTGTGTTTACTATGACCTTTTTAAAAGGCAATGTTATTTACTCAGGGTGGGCAAATAAAGCTCACGCGAGTGCATGCGCTGAAAACAGTATTATACCCATCACATGCAGACATGAACAAGCTAATGTCCACAATGTGTTGATGTTACTGGATGCTTTTAAGATTATTTTGAAGTGCAGCTGATCGTCTGGGTATGGTGAGAATTGGTCCCCTGCTAGTTAGGAGAAAACTGCACGTTTAAGCTTCTTGCAACTCTTATCTGCTGTTTCTGTGTATTTCTGTAGATAAGGGAGATGGTGCTTTAAAAAAGCATATTTAGGCTAAAAGACAAAAAACATCATTTTTGCTTGTACATACACAACTTGAAGGAAAAAAATAATCTGCTGTATGTCAGCCAGGTTATGCTGTAAACTAATACCATATGGTTGCTTTAAAATGATTGCAGTTGTCTGTGGGAGTCTTAAACTATACCCAGTTTAAAAGAAAAAAAAATGGTTTTCCTGTATCTGTAAGGATGTTTTGGTGTTCTTTTCTTACATATCGTTTCTAAAGATGGAACTGTAAAATTTGTTCTTAAGTGAAAGGTGTTGGAAACGTTGGAAAATTAGGCAAGTTAATATCTTTCTTGTTAAATATTAGTTTTTCTTTTATCTGTTAGTGCATTCTTCACTGAAAGTATTTTTCCCCTTTTGTGCTGCCTGTAGTGCAATCATAGTTACCTTATTATGTGTGTACTATATGAAAATGTTAAGGTATTTACTTCCTTGATTTTTCAGATAATTTGCTGTCATAAGGCTTTTTGCAAGTGCATTGGTTTAAAAGGGTGCACTGCTTAATAGAGCATATTAGGGACGGATCAGTCTAGTTAGGGCAGTTTTACTGTTTTACATTCCCCAGAAGAAGAATTCATTTAGTGCAAGGGCAAAGCAGTCCAGAATATAAACACTGTTTGTGGCTTATATAACCTTTAAAGACTGGAGGCAAGGAGGGAAGATAGAAATACTGAAGAGTTTACACTGTGTGTTTCTATTTGTCACTGACCTGCAGTAGTACTAGCATTACAGTGAAAGGAAGTTCTGCGTACTGATTCATCGTAACAGGCAGTTTTACTGTACTGCAACAACCAGGTAGCTATAAATAACAGACCTCTAAAGAGTTTTGTTTTTTTTTAAGTGATATTCAGGTATGGTTTTTTAAAATAGCAATATCACTAGATAGTATTTACAATATAGATGTGCCATCACCGTATCACATCTGTTTGTGATGTTATTTTTTTGGTGCAGCATTACTCCAAATGAGATATTCTTACCATAGCAAGACAATCAATGTAGAAAAAAAGCATGCAGTTCAAAGAGATAAGTATGTAGCTTGGGATTATTACAGATTTGTTTTTAATGATAGAAGAATTTATGCATGACAGAATTTGTTACTTTGTAGAGCTGAAGAGCTGCAGATACGTATTGAGGGGGTGGGAGGGATCTATATATCACTGCTGTTTTATTTTTTCTTCTTTGCAGATGGACTAATAGACTTTAATGCATGTAGGATTTGAACTTGGTAAACTTGAAGTATCTTTTAATTATGCATTTAGTCACAAATAGCATCTGAAGTTGTGTATCCTTTGTTTTATAATTCTTGCTAGTGTTTTAATTACATGCTTTAAATATTTTAGGTAATTTTTCAGCTCAGTGTTTGTATACAATTTAACATGTAACTAATGGTAATATAAAGACTTGCTTTGTATCATTATCTATATTTTTGTTTTCAAGGGTAGATGTTATCTTGTTCCTTCTATTAAGAGTTATTTTATTAAGAATGTATAAGGTGGGTCTGTTCAGCCTTGAAAAAAGAAGACTTAGAGGGGCTCTGATCCATGTGCATAAACATCTGAGGAACGGAAGGCAAACAGATGAGGCTGGACTCTTCTCAGCAGTGCGTGGTGGTAGGACAAGGGAAAATGGACACAAGCTGATGCATGGGAAGTTCTGCACAAATGTGTGTGGGAACTTCTTCACAGTGAGGGTGATGAGCACTTGCACAGGCTGCACAGAGAGATGGTGGAGTCTCCTTCTCTAGAGACATTCAAGACCCTCCTTGATGCCTACCTCTGCACTTCATCTAGGGGGTTGCTTTGGCAGGGGGGTTGGACTCGATGATCTCTAGAGGCCCCTTCCAACCCCTGCAATTCCTTGACTCTGTAATGTATAACCTAAATAAGTCTACTCAACAACTGGATTTTTTTCTAATATTAAGAACAAGAGTAAGTGGTTGTCTTTTTATTGTCTAAAATATGACTTCTTATCTACTGACCTCATTCATGTAGTTTTCAGATAGCTTTTTCCCACGTGAAAACCCTGTTTCCTGCATTAGAAACAAATTATGCATATGAAAAAAAACCTTTTTTAAAAACAAACCAATTTTTGTAGAAGCTGTGGGAATTAGCTTGCTTCTTCAGTCCTCTGTAGCTTCTTGCCCATGCCCAAGAAGCATGAAATGACAGAACCAAGCTCACTGCTTTGTGTATTTTTTCTTCTTTGCTATGTCATGTGGCACAGGTTGCAAAGCGTTTTGATTGGCTCTCTGTCATTTTAAGAGCTTTGGCTCATTATGGGATTCATTTCGAGGAGAGGCATTGCAGGGTTCTTTTCTTATCGGTACAGAGCTTGGTGGTGTAATGGATAAGCACATCCCAGATTTGGTTCTGAATTTTTGACAAAGGCTGCCACAGCTGTCTGAGATGCGTTCAGATTCAGGCTGGTTGACTGTAAAGCTCTTTAAATTGTTCTGTTGTGTTGAGATCATCATTAACTCATTAAAGTAGTATTTGAGACAGTTTGGTATAAACTCTTTACTGTTTTTCACCTCCCATGTTTCCCCTGTTGTGGCTGTTGGTTGTAACTTTCCTGAGGTGTTCAATTTCTAATTTCTTAAAGTTTTCAATAGGTGTACAGATCCTTGTATAGCAAATTAATGCCTATTAGCAATATCTCTGTTTTTCCTTACTTTTTGTGGGTGACTTAAAAGCAGTCCTCAGGCCTTGGAGGCACTGTAGATAACACACTGAAAATGCCTCAGGTGTACCTAGAGCGCAATGTGTCTGATTCATTTCACCCTGTCACACATTAAAATATTGGAATTGTGTTACTGTAGATATCTAAGCATGGAAATAGATTCAAATATAAAAATACATATTCATATTTGAACATTAAGTACAAGCAGTAAGTCAGAAATTGTCGGTTGTGGTCTAACCTTGAACAGTTTACTAAGATGCCTGCAATCTTTAAGACAAGGTCTGAATGCAGAGGGTGATAGCTACTCTGCCTGTGGATTCTGTATAGACAGTGCTGGAGTTGTAGTATATTGGAAGTTCCACCCAAGCTATCCTCTCCAATACTGGAGTTCTCAGTTGCAGCTCAGATTCTTAACTTTAAAGGCAAAAATGTATAGCAGCATGTTAAACTGTGGAAACTGACATATTGTTTTGGTAGGTTGCGTTCTAGTCTCTGTGTGCAGTAGAATGTCATTGAACTTGGTGGAAACAGTGTAAACAACAAAATTGTTGCAGTATTCTTAACATTATTTTGAAAAGCTTTATTTTAAAGCAACAGCAAAGTTCTTAAATTCAGATTTGTTCGAAGTTGTGAAAGAAAACTCTTAATATGTATCCTAATTTGTCCAAGAGACATACTCTGTGTTTTCTAATGAGCTAAGGAATTGACTAACATTCATATTTTTTTCCTGTTTTTCTCCTTGAAATGTCATATTTACTTAGTTTTAATTGTCTGTTTAGTTTGAGATAAGCTATATTGGCTTGTTGATTTTCTGTTTAAGTAAATGTTGTGGTTTAAAAGGTAATATTGCATACCTTTCAGAAAAAGATTTAAAAAAATCATTTCAAATGTGTTCCTCTATCACTGTTCCAAAATAAGGAGTTTGAAATGTGTATCCCAAAAGACAAAAATGGAGGCATCAGACCTAAAAGATATCTTCTGAAAAGTAATTTAGAATGCAGACCATGGAATAACGTGCTTGAAGAAAAGGATTTTTGCAAACTTTGTTACAGCCCAAGGTTCTTACTTAATGACATTTATGGGTTATAACTGTTTGATTACTTTGAAATAACTATTGTAACTCCTGCAAATCCTTGTACTGGAAACAGATTATGCTTCTCCCCCATCAAAAAAAAAAAAAAAAAAAAAGCCAGCTCTTTCATGTAGAAGAGAGATTTAGTGAATGTGGGAGGAGAGAAGGCTGGTATGTGTTCTGGTTTTTGTTTTATTTTGTTTTTGCATTGAAAACTCTGCTGCGGCTTTGTTTAAGCTATGAGCACAAAACCTCAAACAGCAGCAGAAGAGAGATGTGAATTTAGCTCTCCAGTTGTCATCATCTATGCTGTTACTTTTGAAAGTCGTTTTTGAGAGGTTTACTACCAACTATGTTAATTGCTTTGTTGTTCTGCAGTGAGCTCTTTTAATGGGCAAAGCACCTCATTCCAAAGGTCCTACTGCAAGGAATAAAATCCTTTAAAAATGAATGGTTTTACAGTGTACCTTCTACATAGTTTTTATTCTAAAAAGGTGCATTCATATATAAATATTAAACAGATGTCAAAAAAAAGCTAGCATCTTTAGTATATAAATTTTTTATATCTGTCACCAGGATAACAAAATATGTAGCCCTCAGGGGAAAGAGCTTGCCTTTAGGGTGATTTATATTTTTATGATCATTATAATTTAATAATATAATTATTAATTGGTCAATGCTAGATAGGATCTTTTTTACATAAATAGGGAAATAAAAGAGACCAAAAAGTATTACAACTAAAGGCTGCAAAAAGAAAACCCTACAGTCTAAGGTTCTAAGATACTCATAACAAAAATATTTCTACTGAATGTGGTAAAAATGCTATCTTAAAGGAAAATGTAGAAGTGGTTCTTAGATAAGGGTAGCTATTTTATGTGCTAGCAGCATCAGTCTTTCCTGTAATTTTCCTGTTAGTATGTGTGAGGTGTGCAGAAGTCCCTCTAGCCTGCATGGGCTATACTTAGAGATATACCTGAATCAAGAGCCAGTTTCAAAGGGAGTAGAATCACCTGTGATGCTCAGAGATGCAGGACCTTATGTCTATGCACTTCCTCTGAGCTCACAGGCCACAGGTCAGCATTCAGTACCAGAGATTCCTCTCTTGGTGGAAAGGATGGCAGCCAAGAATTCTGGGTGATTTTGGGACTGCTGCTGCGGGAGAGGAAAGCAGGTTCTTCTCTTCCTCTGTTTCTGTCTTCTGTGTGTATTCTCCCATGCCATCATGGCTGAGGCTGAACTGAATGGAGAAACAAATTTGTAAGAGTGTTTGGAGAAAGGGTTAGAGAGGATATAAATTTTTCATAGGCAGTCACTGTGTAATAGGCATAAATAGACCTTGAAGCTGTATCTTTCCCTTTATGTAAGCACTTCAGCTATTTAGCTACATCTTTCATATTCTCTTTATGGATCACTGAAGGTTAATGTTTCTTTCCCTTTCCATTTTATTTCCCTGAGGAACATGGTTTTTAAGGTACTGGCTACAAGATAGGATGGGTGTGGTGTTGAATTTGTTCAGGTAGGGGGAGTGAACAGAGTGTGGCTTTCTGGTGTCTTAAGTGCTTTATCCTGAGCTTGTGCAAAGCGTGCTCTGCTGCCAGCTACTTTTCCATACAAAGTAAATGTGGTGAGTATTGCAGAGAGCATGCATGTGTGTGGGCTGACAGTGGCTCAGGTCAGGGTGTCTTCTGGGTAAGTGCTGCCTGAGGAAGATTTTTCCTTCTCCATCCTAGTTTGTTGCTTCTTTGGGTGTATCTGCACAACTCTTTGTGAGGCTAGCTGTAGATCAGACCCCTGAATGCCACGCAGATTTTGTTTTCTTTTGGGTAATTATTAATGCTGTAAGCTGAGGAATCTGGTTTAAAATACAGTTCAACAACAAAAAAAGATTATTTCTGAGTACTTGCTCCTTAATCTGTAGTAATGCTGCCCAGTTCTGACAGCATAATGGTTTTTATGGTTACTTGGTGAGTCAGATAAGGGAACTGATGTGGCACAGAGTAGTTTTTTCCTACCCTCATTTTCTTTCTAGGTATGAGTTCCTTGATTCTGTTTCCCGCATGGCCACAAAGAACACTTGTTCACAGCAAGTCAGAGGGCCAGCAGTGGAGCAGAACAAGTGACTCATGAGGGATGAGAAGAACTTGTCACGGCTTAAATAGATGCCTAGCCACTACTTCAGAGCACATTTAAGATATATAAGTCCTTAGAGGGAAGTAAGTAGGCAGGTAGGTATCTCATTTCTGATCTATTACTTGGGTTTCAATTACGTGTCAGGTTACTTGGCCTGTTTAGCTATCTGAGTTACATGCCCAGGTGTGTGCACACATGCACACAGGAAAAAACTTTACAAAGCATTTATCTCCTGGAAATTTAGACTTCAAATGTTTGAGGATCCTTCTTCAAATAACAGTTCTAGGCTAAGGACTGAGCTCAGGATGGAAATCATGTGAATCCATATGTTTCCAAATACTGCAGTAGATCTAGAGTATTATTTATCTGCATAGTGGAAAGTGAGAGAATTGTAATCAAGAAGTATGCTTCCCTCAGTGTAAGTAATTAGAATCCAGCTCCTTTCTATCCTAGGTCCATGCATTCTGTTTACTTCTTACTCTTTTCTTGAAAGCAGCTATGTGTATGGACAAGGATGATTGTTTTCTCTGTCCACTGTTGCTTTTCCCCATACAGCCTTCTGTTCTGTTAGATCTCATTTAAAATGCTAAAGACTTCATGAAGTAACATAGTGATATAGTGATGTGTTTCTTGATGTATTTTTTTTCCCCTTGCATCCATCCACTTTTTGTGGCTCCAAGTTTTGTTGTAACCATCTTAAGCTAAGCATGTATTGGAGTGGCAAGGAGAGGTGTAATTCCTTATTGCATCACTTTTTCACTTTGTGGGGTCCTGGTTTATGCCTGTTCTTCCACAGTGTCTACAATTCTATAAATATGATTATTGGACTGATCTTGTTGTATCCTTTAGTTGAAGAGTACAAAGAGTCATTGATTCTGTTCTAGTGAGAGCTTAGATAATGTTTGGAGGAAGAAAGTATGAAAATGAACAAAAATTACATGGGAAGGGAATATGCGTTTTTTATTTTATCATCTGCATAGAGATTTTTTGTAATTTAATAGTGTGAACTGTTTTCTGTTACTGTCTTCAGCAGAACCTCCAACAGCAGTCAGACCATATCATCTTGTCAAACTATGGAGCCCTGTACATCAGATGAATTTTTTCAGGCTCTCAATCATGCTGAACAAAGCTTTAAAAAGATGGAGAATTATCTTAGACACAAACAGCTATGTGATGTGGTGTTAGTTGCTGGTGATCGTAGAATTCCAGCTCACAGGTAAGCTTATAATTACTTGAAGCAACTTTGAAGACACATTTGTCAATTAATATTAAGCGTGTGTTCTGTTTGGAACATCTTAAGCAATTTGGAATACTTTAAATGTACTTTAGCTTTCTAACATATATTTGGAAACTAAAACATTATTTCTGTCGTATGTGACACAGCGTCAAAAATGATCATGTTCTCACATTCTACTTTTTGTCTTCAAGCATATAGGAGGATATTTGCACAACAAAGTAAGTCTCAAATGCAACTTCATGCTATTAAAAGCAGTAGTGGCTTTTGTACCACAGAATGGAGTAAACAAATTTTGTTAAGACTATTTTTTTTTTTGTACCTCCAATTAAGTTGTTGGATTCATAATTAGTTAAGAACGGTCTGTGTCTACATAGGTTGTTTTGGTCCCATATTAACAAGAGTCCTTCAGTAGTAGACAGTTAGTGTTAAAAGGCTAAATTAGATCAAAAAGTTCAAATCAAATGTTACCGTATCTGTTGTCCTGTGCTAGGAAAATATTAAGAATTATAAAACAAAAATATTAATAGCAGAAGCATGTTTCAGTATTTAATGCACAGTTTTAATAGTTCAATTATACCCAAGTACCTATTTAAACTGTGGCTTGAAGTTATTTCTACAACAGAAATAGCCTAAAGCATTCCTGTTTTCTGTTGCTGATTCCTCCCATCGCAGTGAAGCTGCAGCTTTATAATGTAATTGTAATAGAAAAATAAAGAGAGGTTACTGGTTTGGATGTGCTATTTTTCTGGGAGCAGGCAGGTAGTTACACCATAACTTGTTGCTCTCTGAGTGAACCTTCATTTTATGAAACTTCACTTTTTCACTTTTGAATAAAATACCCTTTACTGCAGTTAATACAAAAAGAGGTGGTCCTGGTCTTTAACCAATTCCTGACCCCAGTTCCTTTGTAAACACTTCTGTAGATGGTAACATTTGTTTCTGAGAGGCCAGGGGAGTGCAGTTGAGCAAGGTGATTTCATTTTCCTAATCGCTGTGGATTCATACGTGATCAGTTTTTGTCATATTCAAATTCATTACAAAACTTCATCATTCCTATGGAAGAAGTAAATCAGATGGAAACAGGGAATGCACATAGCCCTAGTGGATTTGCATCCACTCAAGTAATGTAGAAGGCAAAGAGCTTTTAACTGCTTGCTCTAAATTGCTGCAAATAGGAAAAATAGTGATACATACAGACATTATCTTCCTTCCTTATGTGGTGTGGTAGCATGTTCGCAGTATGTAGTTCTGGGGTTGAGTTTATTTAATGGTTAAAAAGCACGGAAAGGGTGCAGATGACAGCTGCTGATATCTTGTATGGACTGGAAGATTTTTTTGCAAGATAAACAGAAGCACAACATTGTGTACTTAAAAAATTCTTTAATGTGGTTCATACCTGTTCCTCATTTATTTATAGAACTGACTTTGCTCTCCCAGTTTCTGCTGCTGTATCTATTTTTGTAGTGCACTGAGTGCATGCTGCCACCTGTTATTTGCATTGTTCTCTTAGGAGGTGAAGCTTCTTGCTGTAGTTGGAATGTTTTATTTTGAATATGCATAAAAGTTAAGGCCGAAGAAGTGCACGCTGTACTTTTAGAAGGAGGTGGGAGTTTTACACTTGTCCTTAGTTCATTTTATAGCATTGGAGCAGCCTACAAAGGAGCTTTGTCTTTTGCACAGTAAGTTATTTCTCTTTTTGTTTTGTTTTCTCAGAGAAATAACTATGGTCCTCATCTCAATATATTCAAAGCACCTCACTGAAAATTGAACTTTTCCACAGCCCAGAGGATAAAGATGGAAATTTCAAAGTTGGTTTATAATCTTACAAAACTTCAGTAAGAAGATTGACTTGATGTAGTACTACTTGTGGTAGTCTGTCTTATAAGAAAAAAAGCGTGCAGGAAAAAAAAAGTGTCTAAATTCAGACTTAATTGGCATTACCTACAGAAGCACTCAGTGTACTTTAGTATTCTATTGATTATTTTATCTTAAGACTTAATTAGTAACAAACACTTATTAAACAGATGCTAGATTAAAGGATTTCCATTAGAAGGCATGGAATAAAATAGAAAGTTCATTTACACTGGACAATACTTTTAAATTAAAAATTGATAACATTTTCCTCTTTTACTAATCCTGTCCCTGTTATCTTCAAGGTGTTGTGAAGCTTTGTTTCATTTTGACACATGAATCAGCTTGGTAGATAGTAACTGTAAATTGCCAGATTTGACATGTATCAGCATTTTACTCAATGATTATTTTGGGGGCCTGGAGGACTGTCCAGACAGTGCACCTTGTGGCTACTCTGGCAAGAAATATGCATTTTTCTGTCTCTAAATAAATAAGAATGAAATTAGCCTGGCTTTTCAAAATGATTTAAGCTGTCTGGTTTTGAAACAGTAAAAAACAGAAATTAAAGACATCTATAATACTGCAACCTCCTGTAAGAACAGGAGGACAGGGAAAAAAAAGCCCACAAGACAAGATGTTGTCAGTATTTATTGCATAACTATTGTATGTTTTTCCAGAGATGTCTTAGGATTTTCCAGATGAAAAATTCTGACATTCACTTGTACTTTTTCTCTACATGACTCTCATAAGTTGGACTGAATGATCCATGTGGTTCCCTTCCCACTTGGGGTGTTCTGTGATTCTGCATTTCCCTGTGCAGTAAAAAAGATCAGACAATTTTCTGGGTATAATTCATAAACCAAATTCTGCAGCCTTATCTGTGCAGAATTTGACAGTTGCTGGTAATTAGATAAGGAGAGTAAAAGTGAAACATGTTCTACATAAACAGGACTTCAATGCCAACTGCATGATTGCTGTTTCTTTCTGACATTTGGAACTGTTAGAGGCTTCTGTAATGTCACTGTATACTAATTCCACAGGTATTTGTAGGCATTCTGTAGGCTGGTTTTGAAAGAAATATTACACTTAGAGGGAAAAAAAGGACTGTAAGCTCAGAATACAGATAGTGTGACTTAATTTTGTAAACTGAGGGAAAGCAGTATTTTGTGACATAAGTAGTTTCCAGTGAACTCTTGATGCGTCTTGAATTTTTTAAAATTAATCAGTTACAGAGAATCATTTTTAAATGACTCAAACTAACAGGGAGATTGAAGATGTTACTTTTAAGTGTAGTTTCTAGAGCCATTGCTCAGATTCATTAGCAAAAGTGTCAAAATTTGAATGGGGAAATTCTTCTGTGGACTCTCGTCACATGAATGTTTAAGCGCTTCACAGTATATAATCTGTATGTAGGAATGCAGTTTATTTTCAGACCATCAAAAAAACAGTTGATAGAAAGATGCAGTGAGATTAAGAAATCAATGAAAAGTGGATGTCCTAAGGCATGAGTAAAGTAGTAATTGATTTTTATTGATGGGTGGTAGAAGCATGGGACAGGAGAAGGCCAGTTAACTAGAATTCTGCCTCAATTTTCTCTTACTCCATCTCAGTGTCACTTGATGCATTTCTTTGAAAATAGGTGCATTTAGTTAAATATGTGGATGCTTGTTGTCTAAAATTAAAACAGAATTGTTATCAGTATAATGTATGCTTTTGCATACTACTTATATTAATCCACTCTTATGCTGTTTTGGCATATGCAAGTTACTCTCTGGGAAGCACTTAATGCTGAAGTGCATCTGCTTTCTCATGATTCTTAACAGAAGTCAGCAAGAACAGGATTGTGCTTTACATTTTTAATAATTTCTTTTCGAGAACTTCAAGGCTGGAAATCACAGTGGTCTTGTCTGATACCACCGCAGTTGATACAAGGTATCTGGCATTCAACAGCTGTTGCTAAGATATGTGCAGTCCTGCCGTTTACTGAATTATGATGCAGCTAACTCTAACAGTGCAACTATTTCAAAAGCAGAAAGAAGTCTGTGTCAGTATATAGGCATTAGGTTCTGTTTCCCATGGCTGAGACCATTCTTTTACAAGCTGTACTAAGCACAGAAATCCAACTCAGTACAGAGAATTAATATTTTAAGTTGCTTGTTTTTTATTAAAAAAAAAAATTGTTATTATTTTGAATTGGAACTGAAACTTTATTTCAAATTAACAAGATTTTAAAATTCGTCCTTTTTCACATGCATTCCTACGTAACTCTGTTTGGTTATTGATTAGAAAAAAAGCAATGCTGGACTGTAAGTTTGTCCAAATGGTCATCAGTCAAAAGGTGCGCAGGAAAAAAAAGTAGTTCAACAGTAAACAATTTATTACTTTTCAGTTAATTTATCAGGAGACAGTTCTTTGCAGTTCATTTTGCATTTAACTAAGGGACAGATCTTTTTTTTTTTATCTTCATGTACACACCTGCAAATTCTTCATATTAATACATCTGAGATCTGTTCCTAAGCACTGGTGCTTACCTTTTCAGTGAATTTTACTATCTTTTGGGGTTTCTGATCTCTGTCATCTTAACAAGCCAATATAACGACGCCACAGAATAAAGCAACTTTTTCCGAAGTATTGGATTCATTGAATGTATGCAGATGTGCTTGATTTAGTATTTAGCAACCCTGTCCCACAGTCTGTAGATTGGAACTTGATCTTTGAGGTCCCTTCCAACAGCTCAAGCCATCCATCTTCATTCTTACTCATTATGTGGAGTGTCATTGAAAAATAAAACATGGAATATATAAAACAATAATTTGAAGAAATGTCTGAGTATGGAGGGTTGTTTGTTTGTTTGTTTTTTAACAGTTCTGAGTACTTAAAGATGCAAAGCAGATAAACATGGTTTACTTAAGTATCTACTCTGTATCTTTAAGTACTCAGAATTGTTAAAAAAAAAAATACAAAAAACTACATACCTATCCACAAAAGACATTACTATGTTAATTAGTTTGTTTTGTGCAGCATTCTTCTCCTTATGAGGTTTTGTTCTCTGTCCCATCACTGTGCTGACTGTGCTAGTCCTGTCATCAGTAATAGTAAATGATTGCGTGCATGCACCAAGAATAAAAGTGTTTTAAAGCACTGTGAAAAAGGACTAGCAAGTCATTATTTCATATTTAGAAAACGTAACCGATACAGTGCAAGTGGAACTCAGCTTTTCTTTTTTATTTCCATCATGTTTATTTCTGTTTAGCTTCCAGTTAAGGTGATTTTGTGGGTTGTGTCCATGTTGACTATTAAAAGTCACTGAGCTTTGAAAGAGTAATTCTTTTGCTTCAATAGCAAATGTAGATTCAGTAACAGCACTTCATTATTCATAGAGAGGAACTGGAGTGTGGAGCTGTTTGTCAATTTAAAAATGTTTTTCTCAGTACACTGTTTCTTCAAAGGACAAAATAATGAATCATAAATTAACAAACATCGGATTGACAGTTCTTTTTCTTTCTTTTCCTATCTTTGTCTCTCTCATTTTCTCCTTCTTTATGTGCTCAGATTGGTTCTCTCCTCCGTTTCGGACTACTTTGCAGCAATGTTTACTAATGATGTAAGGGAAGCAAGACAGGAGGAAATCAAGATGGAAGGTGTGGAGCCAAATGCATTGTGGGCTCTGGTTCAGTATGCATATACAGGTAATTAGAATGAAAGTGGGGATTTCGTCTAATGAACTGGCCTCCTGTGAACATTGTATTCCATTACTAGATTTCAAATGCTGTTAGGAATTCACAAAGTTTCTTGCTTATATTTAAAAAATTCATTGTTGCTGTTACCCAAGACAGCCTGGTCAGGTATGGTTTCTTTTGTAATAATACTTTCTGATGGTTAACAAAACATCTCTATTTAAACATCTATTTTAACATCTATTTAAAAATATTTAAAAATGTATCTTGGCTGATGAAAAAAGAAATCCTAAGTTTCCTTTTCCTTGCATCACTATAGGTATTCATTTTGAAATGCTGGTTACCTACTACCAAGGGGGATATTTTCCAAGCCTTGTGTTCTGTCACTTGTAAATAATTCTCTTCTGTCTGAGTTTTGGGGAATTTAACAAATCACAAATGCAGAATTATATCATCTACCTTTTAATATTGATAGGTCGCCTTGAATTAAAAGAAGATAACATTGAGTGCCTGTTGTCTACAGCTTGCCTTCTTCAGCTATCTCAGGTTGTAGAAGCGTGCTGTAAATTCCTCATGAAGCAGCTTCACCCATCCAATTGCCTTGGAATCCGATCTTTTGCTGATGCACAGGGTTGCACTGACTTGCACAAGGTGGCTCACAATTACACTATGGTACGTTGTTATTTTAAGCATCATCCACTGATTTTAGCATTTAGTTTTATTAGTATAATTCTCTATTCTCTTTACTAATGCTTTTCCCCTAGAAAGCCTTGCTCATTTTCCAAACAAGAATGTGCATATGTTCCACTGACGAGAAATGACAAAATAACTGCAAAGTTGCTGCCTTAGAAGTGGAAGGAAGGAGGGATGCATGATGTTTCCTTGTAACAATATTGGGATTGTATGATAAAGCATTCAGTGAAATCTTTCAATGGGTAGTTTTTATTTCTGTCAAGCCCAAAACTACAAACTTGACAGCTGGGTAGCTGCTGTGATCTAGTCCAAAATAACACATAAATTAATGGAAAAGTTTCATAATGAGATGGTGTATTCAGGTTCTTGGTCACACCTGGGGGTGTGAACGTGGGTATTCATGAAAACAGGTACTGCATTATACTAAATTCCTTTGTAAAGGAATAGCAGCGTGGCGTCAAACAACTTGATCTGAGGCTATACAGTATGTGGCTAAATAAAAGTAAATGTCAGTGAAGTTTTCAGATTTAGAGAAAAACTGACCTGCTAACCAAATTTCATCTCTGTTTCTTTCATCAGCTGTTCTTCTATTTTAAAGTAAAATGTTCTCTTTTTCTCACAAGCATATTTAAGTAATATTAACAGCAGAAGGAAGCAGGATACTAATCTCTGAGTCAAGTCAGTTCATCTGTTACTTGCAGATTTTTGCGAGGTGTTTTCCTCTCTTGGTGAAATTTCACCTATATAAGCTCTTGGGACCTGAATGAGGGTATGAAGATACTGCAGGAAATAAGACAGTACTTAACAAGATTGTGTGGCTTGGAGTTACATTACCACTGTGCTTAGACAGGTTCAGGAGGTGTAATTTTTTTGTCTTCTAATTATTATTAGAAACTCATGGCTTTCTTCTTACCTGCTGTTTGTGTGGTGGGTTTTTTGTGTTTTTTTTTTCCTTTGGACTTTTAAGAAGCGCATTTGTTTTGTGTCATTTATTTTTCTTGGATTTAAAGTAACTAGGTTTAGTATGTATAACAGCTTAAAGTAGCTGCCTTTTTTCCAGTGGTATGATTTGTTTCCCCAATGAGTAGATCTCTAATCTATTTAAAATGACATACATGATGAAATTTACCAAAACAAGTCATTGGTGTGCAGATCATAGCTTATATATTTATTTTCTTGACCTTCATTATGATCAAATAAAAATGAGAAGACTGCCATTAGTTAGATAGTTGGATGAAACAGTAAAGATAAATGTGCTTTGTGCTTTTGAGGAGTATTAGAATTAATGCAGAGAGAGACAGTGATAAAAATGTAAGCAGAAGGAGAACCTCCCTCCTTTGACCTGTTTGTTCTTTGTTCAGAGTAACCCTGTGTTATTTCCATGTCCCTTACAGCTTTTATCAGCTGGCTGCCAAAGATCGGAATAGTAGTAAACGTTAGATCAGTATAGTAAGTCTTACTATTTTGGTTGTCAGTTTCTGGCTTTTTGTGGGGGAAAGAGTCTATGAACTTTATCAAAGCTGTTCTTTTATAGCCTTTTTCTTCTGTTCGTATCACAGGAATATAGTTCTATGCCTTTTAGACTTTATTTATTTCAGTGACAAAACTGTTTCTTTTTAGGCTTTGCTTTGGATGAAATTTAAATCAGGTGGATTTTAAAAAGCCATTTTCAAAACTAATTAGTTGTGCTAGATGGATTCCTCCTAAGGCCTTTTTTTAATGTTGTTTAGTTCCAATGGAGATGTGAAATTGAATTTTTGTAATAATGAGTAATAGAGAAGCAGCTTCTATAGTTCAAAATGAATGTTGCTATGGAAACTGCATAGAAATACATAGTCCAATTGAATCGTCAATTAAAATAAATCCCCAAGTAATTTCATTTGTTTAAAAGCTGTTTGAAAGAAGAAAATACTCAGCAGTATTGAGTACTGGCCACTTGATGCTCTTTGCATTAATTGTTGGATCACAAGAGTTAAGCACATCAGTAGTACCTGCAAATTCTGTTTGTTGAAACATGCTGCAAACAATTAGGGATTATGCTGAGCAGTAGATACTTTGAGCTTTTCCATGTCATTGTGCTTCTTTGGAAGCATGTGAAGTAGAAAGTGTAACAAATAAAAAATAGTTGCATTTTAATTTATATATTTTACTTTCTATGAGGTTTTCCTTTGAACTTGTGCTCCCTCAACTATAGCAACTTCTCAGTTTTAACAATTTTTAAGAGACACAGTTATTTTGATTAGCACGTTAACAGATTAATTAAAATATATATTTGTAAGAAGACCAGCAATTCAAATGAAATGGGCATTTTGTAAACTGAAGTACCCACCAGTGAGTTATCCCAGTAGGCTTACTTTTGTTAACAGATCTGCTCTGTCTAAATAATGTGTCATTGGGAAATGTTAGCATGATTTTTATGGCATGGTTTTAATTGCACAATACAGTGTGATTAAAAATAGAAAAAAGGTGGATTTGAGTGCTGCAGCTCTTCATACTAGAGGTATAGATGCTAAAAGAATATCAGTGTTATGTTACTTTATTGCATACTCTGTTGTCAGTTAAGCTATTTATTCAGAAGAGAAAAAAATTCAAGGTTATCATCAAAACAGGTCGATTTTTTGACACAGCAAACTAAGCAAAGCTTGAAAAATCCTCAGGACGCATTAAGTGAAACATGAAATAAACTACAGTGATGAGTTGTGGATGTAACACTCTTTGAAGAGCAACTCTGTTCTTGATTCTTTCTTTAATGCATCAGGGATTTAAAATAGTTGACAGGATCATGAGATGTATGAAAGATACCTTGATCTAAAAACAAAGGTTTTCTTGTTTTGCTGTAGTTTTGGAGTCATATAATTACAAATCGATGACTTTTACTAACCTAGACAGTAATGTATCTATTCTCTTAATACATAATGCTTTTTCACACAGAGTGCCTTCTGTGCATTTTTCTTGCCCTCTAGCATAATGCCTACTGATCAATTTTAGCAGTCTTCCAGTCTGAAGAAACAGCTTTTTGTCTTGCTGTTTGAAATGGTTGTTAGTGTACCTGGAATGAAAACGATTAGCTTCATTAGCTCCTCTATTATAAAGGTAGAAGGTAAACCAAAGAAAAGTTAATTTCATGGGGAAAAATAGGTAGCCAGTGTTATTTTCAGAACTTGAAATACTATGGTGAGTAGAGAGCTGTTCTTAGGTTAACTGTCAGTATCTTTAGTCTAATTTGTACTCTGTTAATTACTACTTAAAATAAAAGGCAGACATTTTAAACATTAAATGTGATAGTGCCTGAGTTAGTCCACGTGTAGATGACTTTATAATCTTCGTTGTTCACCTTTCCACGCACAGGGCAAGGTGAATAAGTCACCTTATTGAATTTCATCAGAAATCTTCCATACATGAAAAGGAGAGAAGTTTTTTTTTTGTCTACAAGAGGCCAGACCCCAAGTTTTCATTAATGCCCAAAACAAGAATTTTATATTTCTGCACCAGTAATTTGCTGAAACAGCCATTAGATGACAAGACTACATTCACCCTCAGATCTTATGAGTCAAGCACTTCTTGCTTTTCATTTGTGTCCAGATTCAGAGTATAAGCAGATCCCTGTGGCTAGAGCTTCCTGTTGGACATCTGTGTACAGTTCTTCTC
This sequence comes from Callipepla californica brunnescens, assembly GCA_023055505.1. Classification (NCBI taxonomy): domain Eukaryota; kingdom Metazoa; phylum Chordata; class Aves; order Galliformes; family Odontophoridae; genus Callipepla; species Callipepla californica. Next base: position 22,910,806 of record JALIRH010000005.1, on the reverse strand, counting down.
AGCTTCGGAGCGTTTTGATGCACTCTGAGATTATTTTTTTTTATCCTACTGGTATAGTTCAGGGGGAGCCTAACCATCTAACTGGATTAAACTGTGAGTGTTTTGTATCACTTGAAAATAAGTATCATGACCTTTTTCGTGTGCTTCTAGTATTTTTTGCTCTGTACCAAGACCCAGACAGACCTCTGGTTAAGAATGTAAGTATTATTCATTCTGCAGCTGCTCAAGGGTGAATTTAAGATTGTGATCTGAATGAACGATACTGCTGTATCCATACATTAACTAGTACATAAAAATCAGGCTACTTGCTTGATAAAGTTTCCAACTGAAACTGCAGGCCGTTTGTTCTCTGAAATACCCTGTTCTTCCAGAGAGTTCCCATAAGAAGAAGGAAAGCAAAGGCTAACGAGGAGGGTTAAGAATGCTGGGAGATACACTGGCTCCTCCTTTTTGTCTTTGGAATCTCTCTGTCTGTAGAGGAAGAGGAATTGTCGGATTTTGATCATAAAAAAACAAAACCCAGATACAAGCCCAAGATTGTGTCTGAGAATGCTTTGATATATGTTCAAAAGTAGTCTCTGCTTTAAAAATAGAATGGGAGCAAGAGGAAGTTGAATTTGTTCCCATCAGAAGGCAATTGTCTGCAAGTAACAAGAAGGAAAATTGTGCTTTTTACACACAACAGCTGTTGAAGTGATTAAATCCAGTTGGAAAAAAGCTTTCCAGGGACGACTGCTTACTGTTTTTATATAAGATCAGTTTGTTGTTGCCTTCAGAGACAAAGGAAAGTTTCCATACCAGGTGCTTTTCCCTTCCTCTTCCTGTGGTCCGGATAGACAGTGTGGAAAGCTTAAGGTAGTTAAGTGTTGACTTTTCTCTCTGTCAGTGCTCGCTGCCTGCCTGTTCACCAAAAGTAAAAGCACAGCTGCAGCTTGCATACACTCTAGGACAGAATCAGCTGAAAACCAGCAGTGAAGGAAATGAACTCAGTGAAATGTGAATTTCTGTGAACTGCATGTTCAAACTCTGGAAATAATTTTCAGCTGTAACTTACTCCCAAACTGAGTAAAATAAACAAACTGCATGTGTAGTACTACTGAGTATTCTACGGTCCTTTCACTGTTTTTAATTATTCTATTTTCTCATTTTCTTTAATTTTGTAATAAATAGCTAATTAAAGAGGAAAAGACATTTCTGTCTCCCTTGTAACCCATTACAATTTTCATGTGGAAACACTGTGTAGCTACATGGATCACGCTAGTCAGAAAGCTTTTTAGATACTAATTGTAAAATTTTTCTTTGCAAATTCTGTCCAGGAATACACAGCTGTTTGCTGTGTGCACAGATAACGCTTCTAGGTCTCTTCCTAAAATCAACCCTAGAGATACCTGTAGAGTAGAGTCGCTTTAATCTTTCCCCTTAAACATTTTGTAGCCATTTATGTATGTGTGGCTTTAAAATAAGATGGTTTGTTTAAATACTTAATAGCTGTTCCTCTTTGCTCAATATTCTTTAAATCATTAGCATTTTTGGAGGCACCTAGCTTTGAATGAAATTGAGATTGATCAATAACTTTTCAAGGCCAAACTGTATTGTGTGTTTTTCTTGACATTTTTTGCTAAGTTCATATCTGCTTTGCAGTATTGGTTCTGCTTCTGTTTTCAAGTTTCGCCCTGTTGCTTTTCTTGCCCTAAAAATGCTTTTTTGGTGGGGCATATGTCCTAATTCAAAGTTTTTCATTAGTGTGCACTTCCTTCTAAGTTATTAAACAAGATCCAAAAGAGGACTAATGTTGATATGGGGCCCAGTTAGACTTGCCCACATGTGGATCTAGTGCGTATTATCCTCCACTGTTTTTGGAGATGTATGGAATGTAAGAGTAAAACCAGCATGCAGTTATTTAGCAATCAGCAGTACATTTACTGAATAGATGGTAATACTGTTTTATTGTCATGAAACTATTCTCGCTTTGGAGTATGAGGAAGTTGGGTTTTGAGCTATTAGTGTGTAAGAACCTGAGATTATAAACTGCTTCTACTTTTCTTTCCTTTGTTGTCTGGTAAAGGTGTGTGGGGAAAGAAGTTAGATACAATCTTACACTTTTCTCTTACATTAAAAAATTAAAATAAAATTCAGGTTTCTCATTGTAAGTGTGTGGTGCTGATTATGTTTCTGTATATGTTCTCTTCTGCTATTTCTGCCTAAGCTTTTAAGAATCCATATGGAATATTCTGCATGTCTCAGTGTTCTGAAGTAATAGGATATCAATGTGAGAAATGTTATCTACTGACAATTTTCTTACTCCGAACTAAGGATTTGTAGCTGGAAATGACAGAACAAAAGTTAGAAAATTGAATCTTAATAAATGAAAGGGTATACAATATTCTGGATTCTTTGTATGTTTTGCTCCCGTCCATGTATTCAATCAGCTGTGTAAAATGTACAAAATAAAATTCAAATGCCCCAATGAAAATCAGCAGTGAAATTGCTTCCCCTGAAAACAAATTGCTGTACTTTATCATTAATGAAATACGTTACAGATGTGTTCAGTAACTGCTGTAGCATGTTGTGCTCTTTGCTTGACAAAGCATTTTCATAGTCAACAGAAACAAATTGTACTTATTTTTTTTAAATAAGTACATTAAAAATACATTTTTTTTAATGTACATTTAAATGTACTTTTTTTTAAATGTAAAAGAGGGACCATAAAAGTCTAAGAAATATTATTAGTCAAAATAACTCAGTACGTAATTTTTTGTCCTAAGTCAGTTCTCCTGTGGTGTTTGCTAGCACAACTGAGAGGTAGTGTGAAGGAGGAACAAGTGGGAAAGGGTAGTGGAAATTCATTTAAAAATAAAAACAAAGCTCCTGCAACTGTCTTCAGATGATGCTGACACCTATATTCAATTTTTTTTTTTTTTTTTCTTTTTCAGGAAAATTTCATGGAAGTAATTAGAAACCAGGAATTTCTATTGCTGCCAGCCACTGAAATTGCAAAGCTTTTAGCAAGTGATGACATGAATATTCCTAATGAAGAAACTATATTGAATGCACTACTTACATGGGTTCGACATGATTTGGAGCAGAGAAGGAAAGATCTCAGTAAACTCCTGGCTTACATTAGACTGCCTCTACTTGCTCCACAAGTAAATTGTTCAATTCCTCCCTAGTTTATACTATAGTCATAGTGGGCATGCCTGCAGCATCTGTATGGAGATAGTGACAGATCACAAAAGCATCTAGATTCGTTAGTGTTTTGGATTCTTAGAGCTGCATGTAAGGACTTAACGTGTTATTTAGGCATGATACTTTGTTGTGAACTGCAGCACATTCTGATCCTAACCTGAGGTCTGTAAGGAGACAAAAGGGATGGAGCTTCTATGGAAAAAATGGCTTGCATTGCCCAAAAAGATGATTATCAATGATATATTTGTCACTAAAATTTGTGTCCTTTTTAGTGTCTTCTTCAAGGAATTTGAACAGCATATTTTGATCAACTGTATTTCCTTCACATAGTTAGCAGTTGTCCTTGAGATCTAGGAAATGCATTTGAATAAATCATTTAGAATTACTTGTTTCTTCAGTTAACTTTTGTTAATCCATCTTTGGGTACTTGTTCTTCCCAGTTGGTGCTGTTTTTCCTTGTTAGACATTTGCATGTATTATTGAGGAAGACAAGTTCTTGTTTTTTTTATTTGTTTTGAATAGCAGTTTTCCTACTCTAGTGGGAACGACTCCTCTTGTTAGTGTCACATGTGGCACTGTAGTTGTTATATGATAGCAGGCATGTAAAGCATTTTCTTTCTTCTTGTGCTAGACTTCCTTGCTGTCCATTCATTTAGTAATATTCAACTCACAAAGTCTTAAGTATTTTGTCTTGGATTTTCAGTTTTAATGAAAATTATCTCTGTTAAAGAAGAGATTTTTTTTTTTTTAATGAAATGTGAATACTAAGTAGAATTCATTAACACAACATAGAATATATACAAATAATGCTGTGTATTGCCTCTAATCTGGAATCTTACGGTTGGCAGGTAAGATGCAGAAGCAGTTTTTTTGGTATTAATGCTTTCATACTGATAATGACATATGCAGTGGCAGTATTTTCTTGCTTGTGACCTTGACTTTGCAACACACTTCTTCTGGAAGCATAATGCAATGAAAGAAACCAGTTTGCCATGGAGGAAACTATTCTTCTTTTTTGAGCTTTTAATAGATTGATGTTTAAGTCTGTAACCATTTTTGTATTCCTTATATTTAACTGAAAAATATTTATAAGTTGAAGGTACAGAATTTTCTCCGTTAGTATACACTGAAATCAAATTATGTTCCATGAATCACTGATGAGGAAAATAGCAGAATGAAACACAAAAGCAATATCAAATTTCACATATTGTTTTAGCTTAATTTTTCATGTCTTTGCCAAATATACACTTACATTTTTAATTTTTTTTGCTGTTATCCTTTTCTTTATTACTTTATCAATTGACAGTGTTAAAGCTGTGATTTTGATGAGGAAGCTATTAGTGCATCAAGTAAATTGGGTTAAAATGCCCCAAACAGCCTTAATGAATTTTCACGATCATGTTTTGCTTCATGATGATGTGAAGCAATCTGACAGAAAACATAACATAATGAAAAGGTTTCCAATTTTACAGTTGAAGAGTTAAAGCTATTTGAAAGAAATGAAATTAGAAAATTGAACAACTTACCAAAATCAATAATGCTGCAAGCAGAGATGTAAAGAATTCTAGATTGATATACTCAAGAAAAACTTTGGGAAATACTTCAAAACTGTAGCAATGGAACAAAAAACAAATGTGATGAATTGTCAGTTTCATAGGTTGTATTTCTATGCATCTCTTTGTACTTAACATTCTGCTGTCTATTTTGTTAATGCAAACAGTGTCCTAAATATTTGTAAGAAGCTAAAGATGAAAATTTGTCAGCTTCTTAAGTTGTAAGGTGGCCACTATTCCATCTCTGATAGATAAATAAATGAAAAAGATGATTAACCACTTCCTGAGTTACAATATGAGTTCATCTTCCTTTCTGATCAAGTAACTGGGCTATGTTTCTTTTCATAAAGTCTCCAATGACTGCAATTTCATGCTAACTGTATCATTCGTAACTACTCTGTTATGAATGCTTCTAGTACAAGAAGCTACATTAATAAAACTTGGATATAACAGGAAGGAAAATTTTCACTTAAGCCAATTCAAAGTACTTTATGTGAAGAGTGTTTACAGTATATTTGTTTTCGGTAAATTTAATTTAAAGAACATTTGGATTTTTTGAATCCCAAAACAATCTTCTGTAGGTTGCTCCAAAAGTGATGCCACCTGTTTATTTACATGGAAACAACAACAGATATAAAGAGCATAATGCCGCTATTTGAACAAATTCTCAGCTCCAAAACACTTTTTCAAAATAGCCATGCATTTTTTTCCAGAGACAAACAAGAGCCTGCATGCCAGGTCGTCTGTTGTTGGCGTGTCTCTGTTGCTACTACTGGAACGCTGCTTGACTGGGCTCACATCTATTGATGGGTCTCCATAAATATTCAGCAAGCACTGATGAATGTCACTGGGTGCAAACCTTTCTGCACAGAGGAATTCAGCAATACACCTTTGCTTCATACACACTTCCATATCAGAGTGCCCTTCTGCTGCCATCTGCCACACTGCAGCAACATTTAACAGAATAGTGGCAGGAAGATTCCACCTGTGCTGTCATAGCACCACCATCTGCCTCTGACATTGTGGGTCAGTGTAATAAAATAAGAGGCATTACTTTCAGAGCATTCCTCATAGATTGCATTTCTTTTTATCTGAGATGAAGTTGCATTCAGAGACTGAGACTGGTATGAGAGATTTTCTCTTTAGTTTGGGAGAGGGGGTGAGAAACCCATGAAAAAGGTAGGTAGGTTGTGTTTTGTTACTGGCGGTCAGATCAGCAATAAGATCTCATTGTGTCTTGTGGACTTGGTATTTTAATATTTACTTGGATTTTGTGATGGGGAACAAAAGGTATTTGTCTTTCTTGTACTGACAACTGCCAGTGTCACAGTGGGGTGTTTCTCTTCTTGCTTTTCTTCTGTTACTCAGGGCATGTCTTGCAGCTCAGAAGATTCCCAGTTGTCTAGACTTGTAATAATTGCAGTTGGGTCGCTTAACCTACTAACATATTTTTAGCAATCTGACCAATGTGGAATACAAAAGGCTCCAGAATCTTTAAATTTAATATCTTTTTAATAGTAGCCTTTATTTAGGTCAGAGTTAAAATGTAACATTTCTCAAATTTGCTAGTATCCCTGACGTTAAAATATTTTTAAAGTGTTTGTAATAAGTGATATCCTACTGTGGGTCACTGCAGAGTCAAGAATATAATACATTAAAACATTCAGCCTGTATCTGGAGCAGCTTTCACAGGCCTGGATTGGATGCATCTGAGAAACAGAGAGTGAGGTTGAAGTGACTCACATACCCAAAGTCTGATCCATTTCATTGAACGTACTTGGGGTGGCACTGAAACTTGAGAGGACTGTTTTCTTCTTGGTTCCATTAGGCTGAAGTCATCCATTAAGATAAGATGGCCTTCCTGTTTTGCATACCCCAGTGTTCCACTTAAAATGTAATTCTTTTTAAATTGCTGTTTTATCTTTGCCCTTTGTCTTGTTTATGTGAACTTTTTGATTATGTCTATTATAAATCAACCAATGGAATTTTTTTTATAAACTGATTTTGTTTTTATACTCTGCGTGGTTTATAGCAATTCAGCTTGTTTAGTTTTCAATCTTTTTTTGCAGTTTCTGGCAGATATGGAAAATAATGCACTCTTTAGGGATGACATTGAGTGTCAGAAACTCATTATGGAAGCAATGAAGTACCATCTGTTGCCAGAGAGACGACCTATGTTACAAAGTCCTCGCACCAAACCTAGAAAATCTACAGTGGGAGTGTTGTTTGCAGTTGGAGGAATGGATGCGACAAAAGGTCTTGGCTTATATGATGATTAGTTGATGAGGGTTGGGTTTTTGTTGGTTTTTGGTTTTGTTTCTTTCAAGAAATGCTGGAAAGATGTTTTTATAACATGTTAGTTATATAGCATGTTAATTCTGTTAAGTCAAATATTTTGCAGCATAGAAAAGAACATCATAAAAGGACAGCTTATATTACGTTTAAAAAGCTAAGTAGTGCTGAAGAGAGCACAAACATGCTGGAAGTAATGATTGATTTGAATTTGTCAGGGGAATATCTGATTTCTGAGTAGTAAAATGTTGAACTGAGTGAAAGCTAATCCACGTTTACCTGAGTGGGAAGTAATCTAAAAAAAGAAGAAAACGCATAAAGGTGACAAGTCCATGTATAAAAGAAAAAAAAGAACTGCTTTCTGACTAATTGTTAAATAGGTCTGTCATCTACTTGGATTTTTTTTTTCCTTATATAAGCTTCAGTACTGGCTAATGGTAGAAGGAATCTGGCAAGTTAGAAAAGTTATGGTAGATAATGTGTTTTCATTTAGCCTATGTTTTGAAGTTAATACTTTCGGTACAGGTAATTTGGATCTTGATAGTTTTTCATCTCATAGTCTGTTTTGCACTTGAAAGCTTCATGTCACATAACTCTAGATTTTTTTTTTTCTAGAATTATGAAACAGTTGAGTTCAATATACAAGGTTGATTTATATTCCAAAAAATCATTTTTCTAAAAGCTTCATTATTTAAAGATGGTAAAAATTCTGCTTATTGCCTTGAAAAGCAATGAAAAATCCTTATTTATTATGTTGTGGTTGATTCTTGAGGAAGTCAAAAGGACTGTGTGTATATGCAGTTAAGAACATGCCATAAGATTTTATGCTGTCATGTAGGATCAATGTGTTGCTGAAATAAAAGTTACCATAATAGTTGAGATTAAACTTGTTTTAATAACTTGTGGATGTTGTCATTCAGGAGCTACAAGCATTGAAAAGTATGAACTTCGTACCAACATGTGGACTCCTGTTGCAAACATGAATGGACGAAGATTACAGTTTGGAGTTGCAGTCTTAGATGATAAATTGTACGTTGTTGGTGGCAGAGATGGACTGAAAACCTTGAATACTGTGGAGTGCTACAACCCTAGAACAAAAACTTGGAGTGTAATGCCACCAATGTCCACACATCGTCATGGTCTTGGTATGTAGCTTTCTGTAAAAGCTGAACACTTATATGTTTTATAAGGTTAGCTGGTAAAAAATTATTCAGGAATTATATTTTGGCGATAGAGTGGGAGAATGTCTTTGTTTTAATGCCTACTTTTTATTGAATTTTTTTTCTCCTTCAGATTATATCCATCAATGTCTGCCTAAAGGAAATCTGATTTTTGTTGTAAAATATTTTTGATGCACACTGGACTGTCACTAGGAAAATGCAGTCTTTATTCTTTTTTTTAGGAGTAGCTGTATTGGAAGGCCCCATGTATGCTGTAGGAGGACATGATGGCTGGAGCTACCTGAATACAGTAGAAAGATGGGATCCACAAGCTCGTCAGTGGAACTTTGTAGCTAGCATGTCAACTCCAAGGAGCACTGTTGGTGTAGCAATATTAAATGGAAAGTATGTGAAGGCAACTTCCAATTTATTACTATTATGTATTAATACATAATTACAGGTCTTCCTCAATGACTGTTATTTCTCCTGATAATATATTGATGGCATTAAGAACCAGTGAGACTCCAGTGATTTCTTCCTACTGTGATAGCTTAAAGAATCAACTTCCAAAATCACTGTGAAGTTCAGGAAGGGTACTCACCTTATATTGTATTAACTCACTGAGAATAGTAAACTGTTGCAGAATTAAATGTGATCTCGAGTGGAACCTGAAAGTTCTAAAACTGTTTTTCAGTGAAAATACACTTAAATCCTTGTGCAAATCATACTCAGACAACTAGGTCAGTTTGTGCTGTCACAGGATGTGATTGCAAGTGACCTCAAGGAGTTTCTTGATCCTATCTGTAACCACAAAGCTGAATCAATTATATCTAAATCACTCAGCAAAAGTGATTTTATTAAATCTTTCTCCCATGGGAAAGTTTCAGCAGCTTCCCTGAGCAACCTGCTTAACTGTTAATTCAGCTCTGAGTTCTTCGTTTTGTCAAGTCATTAATACCTCTTGTTGATTTGTAATTTTTTTGTTTGTTTGTTTGTTCTATCCAAAGTGATCATGGAAAATTAATCTTTTCCTTCCTATTTGTGCAGCATGTTGTGCTTAAAGACACATGTCCACTAAGGATTCTCTCCTTAAGAGAGAGTAACACTAGCTCCTTCAGTCGTTATTAGTAGGCTGTGTTTCCTAGACTTCCAGTGATATTGTTTTCCTTTGGACTAAGCTTAATTATTTGATAGAGCTCAAAACACAAGTGTTTCTTGAACAAACTAATTACCAAAATAAAGTTAGAATCACATAATACTAGATGAATTAGGGTTGGAAGGGATGTCCTGGAGTCATCTGATCCAGCAACAACTCTAAGTAGGACCAACCTTAAAGTTGTAGGATCTAGTTTCAAAGTTAACTGAGCTAGCTCAGGTAATCTGAGTTTTAAATGGCTGCTAAGGATTGAGTTTCAAAAGCCTTTCTGGGCAACCTGTTCCATTATTTTACCATCTCTGTACCTAATGTCTTTCCTCTACAGTCTAAGTGGAATTCCCAATATTTCAGCTTGCCTCTTGTTCTCCTTTCACTGTGTACTTCTGTGAATTACGACCTACATAACCACTTATTAGTGGCTGGAGACAGCAAAAAGATATGTCCTTAGCTATCTTCTTAAGATTGCCCAGTTCTCCTATGTTGTGCTCTAGCTCCATCATCATCTCAGTGATCATCAGCTGGACTTGACACCGTACAACAAGATCTTACACCAAGAACCCAAAGATAGACACAGTGTGCAAATGCAGTCTTATACATACTGAATAAGAGAGCTCAGCTATGGTTACTTGAAGTCCAGTATACTGCTAATTTGAATTCAATTTATTGTCTACTAGAACCTCCAAATCTGTTTTTGCCAAGCTGCTTTTTCTTCATTCATCTCCCACCATGTACAATTGCATGGGAATATGCCATTCCATATGCAGGACTCTGCTTTGCTAAACTTCTTAAGACTGCAGTCGGGCCACTTCTGTTGCCTATATGAGTCTCTCTGAGTAACAGCCAGGCCCTGCAGCATACCAGCTACTCCCATTAATTTGATGTTATTAGCAAACTTCCTAAGGCTGATTTTCCATTACATTTTTCAGATGAAGACATTAAGCAGTATTAAGGCACTTTTATCAGCCTGGGAGTGATGGCACTAGTAAGCAGCTGCCAGCTGGTTACTTCAGTACTGCTGATCACAGCCCTTTGCAGCCAGCAGTCCATCCAGTTTTCCAACAGCCCCATAGTCAGCTTATCTAAATCACGTATTTGTCGTTACGGCTAGTGAATACCAAGTTAACCTAATTTACTACTATTATCTTTATATCAGAATATTTCACCCTCTTGACCATAAACTTTATCTTCCTGGTTACGTCCTGTCTGACGCATTTCCCTTGAGCTGTCTGAGTACTGTAAGCAAGCAAAAAGCTTTCCATGATTTTTTTTTCTTTTTTTTTTTTTTTTTTTTTTTTCCTTGAAAGGCTTAATTAGTACAGCTGAAAAGCACTTGCAAAGGGTCATGTGAGATCTGGAACAAGTCCGGGAATGAGTGAAAATGCTCACCTGGATGCAGGAAGGAGGGAAGAACTTGAACAACCAGCAAGCAGAGTGCCTTGGGCTGCTTTGGGAACTAAGTTAGGTCTAAAGCTTCCTGTGTTTTCAGCAGAGTCCCAGGTCTGGTAAAAAGCACCAAAAATAGTCTGATATTTTCTGTTATTTTAGAACATAGCTTAAACTCTTAACATAGGCAACAGCGTTAGATGTCTATAGTTAAAGGTTTGAAAGTGCTTGCAAATTTATTACCTTTAAGCTGGGGAAGCAGTAATTTCTGCACATTCTTGTACCATGTCTGTAAACTTAACAGATTTCAGATTTGCTCAAAACCTTTGTGAATAGATCTTTTTTCATATCCTGAATGTGTAATCACTGCAGATGTGATCAAAATTCTGTCATGTTTCTAGGGGAGGAGAGAGCAATGGGCTTCTTTTAAAAGCCATGTTGCTTAAAAGGATGATTCTTAGTCATAAATTTTTTTTGGAACTTCAGTATGATTTCTTAATATACTTCTGTACGTTCTTTACTTTAAATAATTTTTGTTATTAAACACGGGCACTTCCATGGAAGTGCCAATATTTAAATGATATTAATTTTTTTACTGAGAACTACTAGGTCAATCGTATTTACCGGAGGTTTGTATTTAAATTTGTTGGTTAATATATATTAAAAAACAAAAAAAACCACAAAAACACAAAACAACAACAGCAAAAAACAACGAAGACACAATGATGTTTCCTGGTCTGAGAACAACTTGAATACAGCTTCATAGTAAATGGTGATAATTGTTAATATTATCATCGTATAGAATCACAGAATCATTTGGTTGGAAAAGACCTTTAAGATCATGAAGTGCAGCCATTATCTAAAACTACCAAGTTCACCACTGAACGCTGTACTTAATGTTTGTATGATTATTTAACTGTACTGTAATATGCCTTAAACTATGAAGGGGTTTCATTAATGGTAATTCAGGTGATATCAAACTGAACTTCACTTCTGATGTGTTTCTTCTTCTTGAGAATGCCTTCTGCATTCTAACTTTTCAAAATAACATTGCTGGGCACTTCTGCTTTTAAGCCTATGTTGCTTATAAATGCTGCCTAAGCTCTTTATTAATTTTTTTTATTACTTTTAAAGATTCATCAGTGGTAGTAGTGCAGTACACCTAAACCAATCTTTTCTTTCCATCCTTATTTTCCAAAGAATTTAAATGGTGTGTTAATTACAAATGTTAAAACTGAGGTAACTAGGCCACCTAGGGGATATAAGGGACTTAACATAGCACTGCTATTCATAAACTAAATTTCAGGTTCAAAAATACTTGATGCCTAAGAAGAGGTAGGGCAGAGTTCATGCATGCACAAATAGATCACTGAATTTGTCCCTGTGACCCTGCTAGAGGTGCACCTTTGTCAAGTCACGCATTTTGAAGCTCTTAGCTATAGGCACAAGTTGGAAAGTAAATGTGCTATAGAGATAACCCATTTTCTGTCATTGTTATTGTGTATTAATCATCACGGTGGGAAAATTTGGGAGCAAAACTGTCTAATCTGAGTTTTAGAAATAGAACATTCTATAGAATGTCCAAAGTCTTTTAAACTTGGCTTCTTAAGAATTTTGGAAGTTCTTCACACATCACTGGAAACCTGAGTTAACTTGCATCTTGTTCACGCGACATTTATTTATACTTTTTTCCTTTTTTAACTTTATAGACTTTATGCAGTTGGTGGTCGAGATGGAAGTTCTTGTCTTAAGTCGGTAGAATGTTTTGATCCTCATACAAACAAATGGACCCTCTGTGCTCAAATGTCAAAAAGAAGAGGTGGTGTAGGTGTAACTACCTGGAATGGGTTCTTGTATGCCATCGGTGGTCATGATGCTCCAGCATCAAACTTAACATCCAGATTGTCAGACTGCGTAGAAAGGTAATATCCCCGTGAAAGCTTATCCTGCTAGTGGTTCCAAAAAATGCCTGTCTAAAGAGCAATTTAGGATTAACTTCATGGAAATAGCTTCTCTAAAAAATTACTTTCATCACATAAAATCACATGAAGCTTCTGAATAGCTGTTTAACGCTACATTTTGCAATAAAAGACACTTTTTCCAGAGAAGTACATTACTTTATGACTGAATTATAAAGTAACTTAAATTGAAAATAAATTCTATCTGCAGCTTAAGAATTTCCCTCTTTCACTGCATTGTACTTCTATTTGCAGCATGGGCTTTGTTAGCATTTCCATACTATGAGTATGCCTGCATGAAACATACATTTCTGGAGTACTTGGAATAAAGAACAAAAGGTGAAATTGTTAAAGAGTTCATTACATTCATGTTCTTTATACAAACAAATTAAGACCACTTGCTTCTAACAAGTATGATCTTAGGATGGTTTCTTGGCCAAATATTTTCTTTGTGTAGTTCCTTAGAGCCCTTCAGAGCCATGTGATTCCATCAGTTGGGTACTTATATTTGTCTCCTTCAGTCAAGTTAAAGCAAGTTTCTTAACATAACAATAGCATGGACCCTCCCATCTAATTATTAGTTTGACTTGTAAAGAATGCCTGTATTATTCTAGAATGACAGTTATTTTCATTAAACTGTCTTCAATTATTCTGATGATGCACAGCTGTGATTCAGGAAGTGTTGTAAATTGTCTTGAAGAGCTTTGCATTTCATCCAGAACCTTCTCCAACTGGGAAATGGTGATCTCTCTTGACAAGTAACTTTCTTTAGAACCACATTTTAACTTGAACTGTGACATTTGGTAATTACCACTTACAGCAAGTACTTGCTGTACTGCAATATAGTATAGTACCAGAACTATTCCCAGAGTGGTATGTTTATGTTTATCAGTGCACTACGAAATATAGCAAGAACATCTGTGTGTGTGTATATTACTGCATGGAAAGCAGCACAAAGTGGATGCATAACTAGTACTTTGTTATCACATGACTAAAGAAACATTTTAGAAGAGAGTACCAGGGATAACAGTCCTTTGTAATTAACACCCAAGCCTGTTTCCATACCTGTTCTCTGCTACGCTTAAGGTGTCGGTTTCAGTACTGTTCTTTTTTTGCCATGAATTTTTGGCAACAGTTTTAGAGCATAATGCAAATTATCTTTTAGGTATGATCCAAAAACAGATGTGTGGACTGCTGTGGCTTCTATGAGCATTAGCAGAGATGCAGTGGGAGTATGTCTCCTTGGTGACAAGTTGTACGCTGTTGGAGGATATGATGGTCAAACGTACCTTAACACAGTGGAGTCTTACGATCCCCAGACAAATGAATGGACACAGGTATAGTTTCTGATCAGAACATACTACCTGTTAATTTCAAGTGTGGTTGTTTTTGCAAAGTGAAAAAAGCTACTCCTTTTCTATGAAGCGCTTGTTAGACTCTAAGTCTCCCACCCCCTGCTTCCTCCCCCCACTTCAAGCTGATTTACCTTAGACAGTTGTTAAAGTCTAAACTTTGGGCCAGTATTTATGTTTATTTTAAGTCAAGATAACATTGTGTTTGGATGGTACCACCTCTCTGCTGCAGCTGTACAAACATTATAACAAACTTTAAACGTTGTCTTTCTTAAGAAAAAAGGTTTAAACCTGACTACATTACTCTCACAAACGTGTGTTTTTGTTACAGGTTGCACCGTTGTGCTTAGGAAGAGCTGGAGCATGTGTTGTGACCGTGAAACTATAGATTATTTTCTTTGAGAAAGTGACTTTCTCTACGACAGGCTCAGCTGATACCTTTTTTCCTCAAGCCAACTAAGAATATGAGGTGCAGGATATCTACAACAAGAAAGCGTTTGGCCTCCAATCTGTATACATACATACTATTAGACGGTTGGACTGGATGATCTTGTGGGTCTTTTCCAACCTTGGTGATTCTATGATTTTATTCTTTTGGACCAATTTTAAGCACTTTTTAAAGAATTATCTTTGTTACCCGCACATTAGAAGAATTGCAAGCAAATCAGCTGCAACCAAGATGTTGCCAGCAAGGGACCTCCATTGAGGAAATACTAAGAAATGAGTGAACTCATTGTGAACTCACTGGGATAATTAAATGTTATTGATTTACGGCCTTGACCCCTCAAACATGCAGAGGAATAATTGTATTAATAGATACAATTCCACCGATACAACTGAGGATACCTCTGGGTGAAGCAAGTTACAGAGTTCAGCCCTGTATATTTAATTTGCCTATAATGAACATGTTTTGCTGTAGGTATCTGAGTTATTACAATCCAGGCTGACAGACCAGTGCAAACCATTGTAAATGGCAGGTGTAATGCTTGCCTTAAAAATGAAGTTGTGTATTTGGTGAATATTTGCACTTTTACCATCATTCCTAGTTTAGAAATATTTTTATTTAACCAAAGCCTTATTTTAAATATTGTCTTATAATGCTAACAGAAATCTGCTATTTAATTATGTCTGCGGGAGGTTTTTGAAATCCAGGCTGCCGCTTGGATTTTTGAAGGCTTATGTATGATGGAGAACAATGTACCTTTTCTCTAATTTGTTTTTTTATATTTACATTGTTATTTTTAAGGAAAACTCTATAAGCATGAGTAACTAGTGGAAAGAATTCCCAAGTGTGATTAGAAGTTAACCGGCTGATGCTTAATAAGAGCACTTTGAATTTTTTCATAGCATTCCACTGCATCTAGACTCGGAGTCTACTCTGACTCTCAATACGTCTTACACGAGGCTTTGCACTAATTTGAAAGGTATAGTTTTATATGATGAAGTGAAGCCGTCGTCCATTTTTTCCTCCAACAAAGTCACTTCAGAATGTGAAGAGCGCGATCCTGCAGGATGCCGAGCCGCCATTTCAGCGTGCGCGCTCCGCACCTGCACGAGCCTTGTGTATGCCTCACATCTTATACCAATTACATTTATGCTTCATAATTTGCCTTCTTTCGACATCTGTTTCCAACAGTCTGAATGTTCTCTGTTAGTCTTTTAGTATTTGCTTTCCCGTGCCTTGTTCCTCGCGTTTTCAAGGCGGCGTGCGCTGCGGGCACGTGAAGCCGTCGGCTCACAGAATGTTTCCCAGGAGCTTCGAGTGTCCGTCACACACAAAAAGTCTTTGTACATTTGTAATTTTAAATTCCAGCGCGTTCGTGCTCTCCACGAACTATTTATTGGTTGAAAGGAAGTTACCAAGCGGTGAAACCGCGCGTTGAAACCTGCTCTGTTTGAAACTGAATACAGCTGAACTTAAATGCAGTTTCGATGGGTTGGTGTGTTTTTTTGCTCTGAGATACACCGATCTGGTGTCCCCGAGTCCGCAGCTTTAATTCAGAAACGCTATTCTCAGTCGTACGCTGTTTGCGGGCATTCCGCATTCCTCACTACGCTGCCGGAGGAATCTCCGCTTTCCCATTGGCTCGTGAGCGCCGCTTCTGATTGGCTGCCGCCTTTTCCCGCCTTCTCGTTTCCGCGGTGACACGGACGCCGTGGGCGGGGAGTTCGGGCTCGCCCCTCAGCTGGGGGCTGAGTGTTGCGCATGCGCGCGGGGCGCTGCACTGCGAGCGGTGGGCGCGATGAAGGTGAGTCCGCCCGGCCGCCGTACGCGGGGGAGGTGTGCGCCCGTGGGGTCTCGGCCCGGGGGGCGGCGGCGGCGGGGACGACCCCGGGCGGCCGAGCGCCGAAGTTCGTATTCCGCGCCGCCTCGGCCGCCGCGGCGCGGTGCGTGAGGCCTGTGAGGGGAGCGCCGGGCTGAGGAGCCGGTACCGCGGGAACGGCCCGGGGCGGCCCCGCTGTGCTCGCGTCCGTCCGCGGCGGAGGGGGAAGATGCAAACCAAACGCGTAAACCTGGGCGTTCAGGGGACCCCAGGCGTGGTGTCTGTGCGGCGGTGTAGAGGAGAAAAGGGTGAATGCGTTGGGGTTGTCTCACGCCCGAGTTACAGAGCGGGCTGTGCGGGTGGCGGGGGATAACACGAAGCTGGTAAGTTTTGTGCTGACAGACAAAAAGCTCCTACAGAACAGTGGTTTTCCGGCCCTGATTTTAAGAGGCAGCAGTGCAGCTTTAAAAGAATAGTTCCCTGTGGCTGAAGATGCTATTTGGTCCTACACTTCTCCATAAAATTCAGAGAATTAAACATCTTTGGATATGAAGGAAGGAGTCTGACATGGTCATGCAAGAGAATCACAGAGTCGTAGGGGTTGGAATGGGCCTCAAGAGATCATCGAGTCCAACCCCCCTGCCGAAGCAGGGTTCCTAGCCCAAGTCGCACAGGTAGGCATCCAGGCAGGTCTTGAATATCTCCAGAGAAGGAGATTCCACAACCTCCTGGGCAGCCTGTGCCAGTGCTCCGTCACCCTCACTGTACGGAAGTTCTTGCACACATCCATGCGGAACCTGTGCTGCAGTTTCTGCCCGTTTCCCCTTGTCCTGTCTCCACACACTGCTGAAAGAGTGGTACTGCTGTGAAAGAGTCACAATAGTTCTCAATGCAAACACCCAGCATCAGAAACTTCAATTCCTCAAGTTCAAGCCAAAAGATTATTCTCTTGAATTTTGATGCTTTGATACATTAGAGTCATCTGGAAGGTGGTGGTGGTCTTTTTCATGGGGGAAGCTCCTATATTGTTTTAAACTTATAATGGTAAGGTGTGTAATTTACCCTTTTTTTTTTTTTTTCTTTTTGGCTCCAGCAAGTATTCAGTCTATTAGAAAAAGCTTGGTCTGGTTCCTCCGTGCAGTTTGCTTGGCAGAAAACTTTGGGGCATTTCCTTGCTGTATCAGGGTAAGATTGCAAATATTTACTGCATTTCTCTGTAGTAATCATTGGAAGTAGAGCAAAAAAAAAAAAAAAAATTGTTAAATACTAAAGCAGAACATCTGTTTTCTCATTTACAAATGTGTGTACACAATACTTCTGAGGCATGTTACTGCAATTATAAAACCATAATGTAGGAAAAGTTGTTATTTGTAACTTGCAGTTGAAGAAAGGGAATCATTCTGTGTGTTACTCTTTTTTAGAGGTGATCACACTGTGAAAATTTTTGATCGTCATGGTCAGAAGAAAAATGAAATTACTTTACCAGGGTAGGTACTAAGATGAGTTTAAATTGTTTTCTCTATTTTTTTTTTCCCCAAAGTGCTTATGGAGTCTGATAGGAACAGATGCTGTCACTGGTGATGATGCCTGGAAGAGAAAACAAATTGATGAGCATGTATGGAATGTGAGGCAGTAAGATCTGAACTTATACTAAGCTATCAAGAATAGCTGGAAAAATACGTCCTCTTATCTGAAGCACTGTTTGTTATTTCTAATAATAAGCTCAATATAATCAATTAAAAATGTTAGAAGATGCCTATTAGGATAATAAGAAAGAATGTTATACGGTCACGTAGAGAACATCCATGTTAAACACTTTATGACTGCAGTTGTGCTAATGCCTGTTTTCTAGTGATTTGTACGGTAGTCCTAGCGAGGAATGTTATGCTGTGTTTTGGAGTCCTTTTCCTTGTATCACTGGCATAATGTGTATGTTGGCATTTTTGCTTCAGGTTGGGCGTGTGCTTCTGAAGTGAATCTGCCTGTTTTTCCTGCTTAATATGTTTTCATTCACTCTAGAGATCTATGTTTAGAATTTTGGTTTTTGGTTTGGTAATACCCATTGCCCAGCTCATTCTGCACTACACTGAACAGCAATTACAATAAAAGCTAATTCTGCCCAGCAAAGTGGCAAAAGAGAAGAAAGAGGTCCTGGACAGTATGTTGAGGGAGGCTACCTTACTGATGGACAGAAGTGGTGCTTTTCATGGCAAGGCATAGGGAAAAAAAATGGATGTGTATTAACATATTCTGAAGTCAGTTATTCCATGTAATTAGTATCCACTGATAGCAGTTAGAGTAGTGCTGACTTTTTCAGGCACATCATCAAATCTTCTGCCTGAGTGTCCTTTTGAATTACTCTCATCTTTCTGCTGTGATTGAAGAATAGGTTTCTCTAATCACTACCCCTGAAGTAAAATTTTGTTTCTATGATTCACAGTTTAATCAGAAACGAGGACACTTATCTGGAGGGTTTCCCACTCAGGCCAACTTTTGGTTCCTTATTTGTTGAACTATTGAATTCTTCTATACCTCACCTTAACTAAGAATGTAGTTCAGAATATCACATGCTTTCTGCTCTGTATCATAAGGGTTGTCTTACCCTAGAATTCTCTTTGTTTAATACTTAATAATTTATTTTCCTGTTTGTTTCTTTTTGTCCTTTTTTTTCTTCCTGTTCTTGGGGTTCTGATTGGCTCTTAAGTGTTCATACATGCATTTGGGGAATAGACAGTATTTTTTTACTAGACTAAACCCAGGAAGGTTTTAAAAAAGGAAGAAAAGAACTTGACTTGGAGGCTTACTGAGTTAATTTATAGCAGTGTATGTTTCAGCAGGACACTTCTCAAGTTGCTTGCATTAGACGTTTTAATTTGAATGGCAAGGAAGACTTTCAAAGAAATATCTTTTCAACCAGAAGCTGTGACCTTATATATTGGAAAGAATGATGTCAGATGGCACTGATACTTAGCCTGCAGTATGTGTTACTTATATGTGTGTTTTAAACAGTATTGTTTCAGTTCATCGTAACTCTTGGGTGAAGCTGTTTTGGTCATTCTGAGAAGGATTTGTTTGAGGATTTTTCTGCTTCTGCAAGGCTTTGTTATCCAAAATCATTACACTTACTGGAGTAGGAGAAAAAAAAATCCCAACAGTGAGTAGTCTGTAGGAAAACAGAACCTTGCAGGAGATTTTTGCTGTCTTTTGAAAATCTAAGTGGCAGCATTTCGAACGCTTCAGCCTGTATCAAATTAATGAGATTTGAGTATGGGGTATGGCTGCTATAAAAATACACTTTCCAGGTAAGTCTGCAGCCTGTCAGGGGTTTGCTTGGTAGGGAACGGGAAGGGCAGGTGCTTCAGCTGGAGAATTACAGCTATTTCTATATACTTTTCAACATAGTTTAATGCAATTAACAAAACTCTACATTTTTTTCTTCAGTAACTGTGTGGCTATGGACTGGGATAAGGATGGAGATACCTTAGCAATAATCGCAGACAAATGCAGTGCCATTTTTCTCTGGGACGCCAACACAAGCAAAACAAGCCAATTGGACAGTGGCATGAGGTAAGAAAGTGTTTATGAAGACCTAGAGCACTGTGAGCTGCTGCAGCAGCTTATTCCATTGCCTCATGCGACTTCTTACTGTTCTGTGCACGCTTAGGTGTTTCTGATACTTGAGCCTATTTCCTTGCTTTAGAAGTTCTGTCTTCGTGTGTATGGGTTCGTAAAACTTCAAAAGAAGTGTGCAAAATGTTCTTGTACATAAGGACACAAAAGGAATCTACTACAGAAAGTAATCATTTTCTTTATTTTAGGGATTCATTGTCTTTCTTACTGTGGTCTCGAGTAGGAGCTTTACTCGCTGTTGGAACAACGAAGGGAAACTTACTTATATATAACCGTCAGACATCTCGCAAGATTCCTGTTCTTGGTATGCATTGTTTTGAACTTAGGCTTGCTCTCTGGAATGGTGGATTTTTGTTAGTCTGCTTACTTTCCTTTTTTTGTTGTTCTGTATGCGAATATGCAAATCAAAAATGTGCTTATGGTCAACTTTCACCATCTCTTTTGTTGTAGCTGCTGGAGTATTTTCATGGTACAGTGTGTTAGCTTCTTAAGATGCCTGTGGACAGAAAAGGGCAGGAATTTAATTAAAAAAAATGGGATTTTTTGTTTCTCTTTCAGGTAAGCACACTAAGCGGATTACTTGTGGTTGTTGGAGCACTGAAAACCTTCTGGCTCTCGGTGGTGAAGACAAAATGATTACTATAAGCAATCAGGAAGGGGATACTATAAGACAGGTAGTGTTTGTAGTATTTGTAGCTCCTATTTGATTTTAAGACATACACTGATATGCCTGGTTCTTGAGAGAGCTAGAGGGCTACAGTGTAAAGGGTGCTGATGCTTTTTCAGTACCTCTGCTTTCAAGGATGAGGAGGCTTTGGGAAAACTGATAACAGGAGGAGGGCAGATCTTCATATTTGAACCTCTGCATTATTCAGCATAATATATGGTGTTGGAATCTCAGCAGCTTTGCTTCTCTTATCTGTTATCCTGGCCTATATCTTTCACAAGAGAATCCTAGGAGTTCAATCTGAGGTTGGCTTTCTCAGTAGCAGCACAGGACTGCTCTCACGCAACTGTTTATAAAGTCTTCAGTGCTGGTTTTGTTTTAGATATGTTAAATAAGGATCTTGCCTCTGTTGTTCAATGATTTCTTCCAGGCTGGACCTCTCACATCACTGAGAGGCTAATTTTGGAGTTTCTTGTATGTGATTCAGATTCTCTAATCAAGCATTCTGTTTGCTTGCATAGATCAGTCCTTTCAAGTAATGATAGTTGCTGCACAGTATGCAAAAGAATATAATTCTCTTTCTAAATTTAACAAATGATGTTTCACTCAAGATTTTCAAAGGTCTTTCATAGCTCACTTCATATGCTTAACAACTTTACGTCTGAATACCTATGTGGATGAAGAGGAGAAAGAATAAAAGTTCTTAGGAGGTGATGGTACTTTAGACTAGCTAGCTTCAATAGGAGAAGCGGTGTAGGTGAGACAGCCAAGACCTAAGTAAGGTTTGCTTATAAGGTTTTCTAACCTTATACAGACTACAAAAGTGCCTACTTTGCTGCACAAAGCAGATCAGGTGTTTCCGTACTGTTATATGTTGTAAATATTGCATGTATTCTCTGAGTATTCTTCTCTCTGATTTTGCACTGCAGTAGCCTTGTTTCTGTTGTATCAGTTAGTACTGCCTGTAAAACACTGTTGTGCAAATCTTCTTCCTTATTTGGATCTTTCCCTCTCTAGAACTTTATTTCTAACTTTTTAAGATGCTTTTCAGTATATAATTCATGATAACATGTCTTTATGATTCAAATTAATTTCGTGGCTTTTTTAAACTTTTCTTCATTTTTGTTACTAAATGCTAGAGCAGCTCTATCTATCCTTAATGCTTAAATATGCAGGGTAGGAATAATGCAAATACTTACCATTTTTATTTGCTGCATTGGGTACTGATTTTTCAATCTGACCTTCTTTCTTGCAGACCTCAGTGAGCTCAGATCCCAGTGATATGCAGTTCTCAGTTATGAAGACTGATGAAAGGATATCAACCAGGGAAAGCACAGTAAGAAATTGATACAAAATCCTGCAAAAAAAAAAAGTGTTGATTTGATGTTTCAGGATTTCTGCTAGCAACCAGTGTTGGCCAGGAAGTAATTTTTCTTTTTCCTTGACTCAGAACTTTGAAGCTTTATTTCCCAACCCTACCCTTCCCTTCCCCACTCCCCCCAGAATGCCTTTACTTTAAAGCTTTACCCCTTTGCTCAATAAGGATGTGTCCATGAAAAGGCAGTGGTGAGCAATAAGATAAATAAGGCAGTTTTGCAGTAGTTTTAAACACAATAGATGGAGATAAGTGCCGTAGTTAAGAAAACACGCAGTATAACGATACAACAGTATATGTGATGTGGTATGTGGGAAACAGTGCTGGAAAGTCTAAACTGCAGAGGTGGTTTTCAGCAGTCTATTTTAGAAAAAGATAAAACGCTCACTGGGTTTTTGTCTTGTGCAAACCCCATCATCAGTGAGAGCAGAAGGCTGTCTGTTAAACTTCCCTGTGAGTGTGATGCGCTCTCTCTAAATGGCTGCACTTTCACTGCCTTCACAGTTTTGCTTGAGGGAATCAAGTTCCATCAGATTTGTCAGTGGTGAAGTACAGAAAAATGGGGTAATGATGAGTGTAGCAGCATGTATTAGTAAATGATCAGTAATGAAGTGCCAAAACAAGACAGAGAAGTCATGGATAATTGTGATACTGTGCTTACAATTGATCCAGATCTGTACACCTAAATATAGAATTCGAGATGAGTGTTCTGCTGGGCTTGCGTTGTGAACTGCTGGCTCACAAGGGGAATAGCCTGAAAATCTCTTCACTATTAATAAGGATTCGGGATTAAAATTAATAGCATTTGTAAGGATTACTCTTAGTGCAAAATTCTGTCTTTTATTGAGGGTGCTGAGTTTTATTTTAATGTGACTCTGTTCCTTCTGAGTTAATTTTTTCTTTTCATTCGTTGACAGGTAAGCGTAGTGGTTGGCAAGAAGACTCTCTTTCTTTTTAATTTGAACGATCCTGATAACCCAATTGATCTGAAATTTCAGCAGCCTTATGGCAGTATTGTAACCTACAGATGGTAAGCAGAGCTTCCTTAATGCAGTGTTCTCATATTAGCAAGCTGAAGATTTCCTCAGCATTTCTGATAAATGCTGAAAATGAAAGCATGTATCCCCTGCTCACATGGAACCTGAATGTATGAATCTGTGTTTTCTAATTCTTAACAGTTCAATGGCTGTGAAAGCAGGATTGCCAAAATGCAATTGCCATTGGTATGTTCCATTGTAGAATGGTAATACTGTTGCTGTCCTGGCAACAGATAAAATCGAGGGCTTCATAGGTTTGGATGAGTAACTAATGAAAGAGCTATGATGGAGTTGCATCTTTCACCTATTTTGTTAAAGTTAGGTAAAGTTCTTGTAGCTCCCCTTCAAGGTAATGTTCCTTTGAAGAAATTCCAATCTAGAAGCATCAGCTCTGTACCCAAAAGTAGCTGTACAGTTTCTTTATTTTTGTATCATGACACAGTGTCTGTTCAGTCGATGTGTTGTTAACATTTAATGTTTACTCTTAAACTCTGTAGCTGTGTGCTCCTTTGTTTTGGGGTACACACCTTACAAGGTGTGCCTTGATTGTTTCCTTACAATTAAATTAAATTAAAATTACAATATTTTTTCCCCCAAGTAAGCAGATCAGACATTTGTTTGGGCTAACCTTGGCACGCTGCAACTATTTCTGTTTAAATCTGCAGATTTGTACTTGACACCATGAATATTGAACTATCTATTCACAAATGCACACTCTGGCTTTACCACTGTGTTTGTAGTGGTGTGCCTTAAGGACAGAATGGCCATTATTATTTTTAGCATAGCTTTGAAGAGATGGAATCAGAAATAACCTTGACATTCTGGCATGCTTGTAGTAATGAAGTTTGTTCTTCTAGCATTACTGCCATGTATGCTGCTTGCTGAAAGTAAAGAGTCACAGAAGAATGTAGAAGAGGGAATAAAGAGGTCTTGGGATTGATTGCTGAGCACCCTTGTGTGATAAATGTGTGTGTCTTTGGTTGTTTTTCCCTTAATCTGTATTATACTTCATTGTTCTACGTTATATGTACAATTCCCATAACTTCATTATTTTTCCCATTGGAGAGAGACAATAACAGATTACCCCTGAAAGTAGCCTGAAAGAAAACACATTTTGCATAATACATAAATAAATCTCTTTTGCTGATGTCTTTTCTTTTTATCAGGTATGGCGATGGCTACATTATGATTGGTTTCTCACGAGGGTGTTTTGTAGTCATCTCTACACACATTCGTGAGATAGGTCAAGAAATCTTCCAAGCTCATAATCATAAAGATAATCTAAGTGGCATTGCTATATCACAGGCATTAAACAAAGCTGCATCGTGTGGTGACAATTGGTAAGTGACAGTTTTTATACATAAAGATTAGACTTCATCTCGTGTAATTTTAGCTATTTGGTGTTAGGGCTAGTCCTCAAGGCTCCCAGAGAAGTCAGTGAAGAAAAGATGAGAAGAATTACTCTCTTTGCCTAATGTTAGAGGAAACTAATCTTGACCCATATCTCTGCACTTGTACTTAACTTTATTCTCATTAGTTGTGTTTTTAGGGTTTTTTGTTTGTTTGTTTAAAATTCAATGCTGATTTTTGGTACCTTCTTTTTCTTATCTGTTACTCATCGACTGAAAAGTCCAAATTTCTTTACGGTAATCGATTGGACATAGATGCTTAGCTACATTACTATTCATTTAAATCTGTACTGAACGTGCTGATATTCTGATAACTTCTACCACTTGATCTTAACTGTAATCTAGAGAAAAATACAAACGTGCAAGCAATTAAGGAAAGTAATTTGAGACTGGAGTTCTTCCAAAATAAGTTGTGTATATGATGGAGTATGCCCTATAGCTCCTCTTCCACTGCTTCCTGTTCCTGTAATAACCTGAATTCTTCTGTGGGGAAGAAGCTGAGTGACAGCAGGAGTCTGTTCTGTCTGTCCTCAGTTTTTCGTGTCTGTGTGACCTTGGCAGGCTGTTGAGTTAAGGCACTGGCACATCGAGAGTTGTATATCTTTGAGAAAAGCATGATACAACTTCATATCAATTATTGTACAAGAAGTATTATTTTTAAGAGATTCTTTCACACATACTAGGTAACTTGAGAGCACATGAAAGCTGTCAGTCTCTTCACTCCTATGTGTGTGCATTGCTCTTTAGGAAATATAGGGTGTTTTGCATTCATTTTGCTCACATTATGTTCCATTAGTCCATTAGTTTCTTCCAGTTTATGATGACTGAGAATTAGTGCAAAAGGCTGTTTATTTTTGTTTTAGCATTAAAATCCATGATCTGTCAGACCTGAGAAAGATGTATGCCATAATAAACTTGGACGATGAAAACAAAGGTATGCTAGTAATTTCCTTGAGGATGGATTTCTTCTCTATTTTTACCTATTCTGTTTTTGATTTATAACTTTGGTTGTGACTCTGTTTACATGTATGCCTTAACAGAAAGTATTGTTGAGAAAGTATGTAACTGTAGAATTTGTCATGAAGTCCTTATTTCCCAACTAGTATGCTTCAGGTGATGCACAGCAAAACCAGGACCATGCAGTTATTTCTTGAAAGTGTGGTTGTATCTGTTTGAAGCGTAGAGAAGTACAACTCTAAGAATGTTTGATCAATTAGAGTTTGTTAAGTTTTTGGTTTGTGGGGGGGTGGGTGTTGTTTTTTTAATCTGTAATATGGTATATTCAGATTAATAAGATAATACACAGCTGGTTTCTGCTTCTTTCTGGGTTTTTTGGGTGGGTGAATTTCTTAATGTTTTTTTCTGCATCTCATGTACTATGTGGTGATAACTTAATCTGTTCTCATCCTATATGCAAGTTTGGGGTTTTTTTTTCAGCGGCTTCCAGAACGTTCTTATGAGTCTAATGTTCTTACATAGTGAGTTACCACTGTTATATTGTGTTACAGTTTCTGTAAGCATTTCAGTGATTGTTAAGTTTTCACTCCTAGGAGGATGCTTAGTACGTTATGGGGTTGGTCTGAGAGTTTCAATTTAACCTTGGAATTATGTTAATTGGTTTGGTTTGAATACATTAGCATCTATATTCCTGGGTATGAATTCTACTATTGTTACATGTTAAAGTGAAATGATTGCTTCTTGGTTTCATTTCAGTTGCCAAAGAAATGATCTTTTGCCACAACTTGTAAATGTTTCAGGTGTTGATCAGCTGGCTTGGACAGATGATGGACAGCTGTTGGCGGTATCTACACGAAGAGCATCCCTCCATGTCTTCTTGACAAAGCTTCCAGTCCTTGGAGATGCTTGCAATACACGGATTGCATACCTCACTTCTCTTCTTGAAGTTACTATAGCCAATCATGTGGACAGAGTATGATTATTTTTCCTTTTAAACTTCAGTTAGATAGAAGGAAAGTGAGAATAACGGATGGAAACTGATATTGTTTATGTTACAGGAACTACCAGTTACTGTTGCCGTTGAAGTGGAGCCCAGTTTCGTTGCTATTGGTGTTTATCATTTGGCTGTAGGAATGAACAATCGGGCGTGGTTTTATTTGCTTGGAGAGAGCAGTAAGCATTAGTTTCATTCTCTTATTTTGAGCTGCCACACCATTGCTTGTCCTGTTTTAATGAATGTGGTTGTGAATTAGCAGTGCTGCACATTCTGCATTGTACAATAACAAAATGAATTGCCCTTAGGCAATTAGGACCAAATAATGATTTTCACAAACTGAAGTAGTTACAACAAGACACTGTCATCAAATGAAATAAAACTTCAAGTTCCAAATATTGGTAACGAAATGTTGAATGTTTCTCTCTCTTTATAGATGTAAAAAAGCTTAAAGATGCGGAGTATCTGGGTACAGTAGCAAGCATGCATCTCAATTCTGATTATGCTGCTGCTCTCTTTGAGGGTAAAGTCCAGTTGCATATGGTAAGTGCACTGTCAGCTTGGGTTTCTGAAATAATAGATTTAAGCTGACCAAGATCAAGACATCTTTGAAATGAGATAAAATTGAGTAATCTTCTGTTAATGGAGATAGAAATAAAGTTCTGTATTTTTTATGCTGGCTAATTTAAAATACAGAACTGAATTTCTGGACACTTTAGAAATAAAAAATACTCTAGGACAAGCAAGAAAAGGTCTTTTCTTGTAAATCGTTTCTTGTGACAGGAGGAGTTATTTTCATCTCATTTTGGGACAGTTTGATATAGGCAGAACTTTGATATTGCATTCTTAACAGTGTAGTCTTTAAGTTCATTTTATTCTTACGTTTAGATAGAAAGTGAAGGTTTGGATGCTCAGGAAGAAAGAGAAACTCGACTCTTCCCAGCAGATGATGATAAATACCGAATTTTGTGCCATGCTTTAACTGGTGACTTCCTCATATATGGCACAGACGTGAGTATTATCTCCGTTTTTAAGGATATTTTAAAGTTGAATATGCTTCTGTTCTGTTCTGATTTGAATTATTATAATTTTTAGCAAAAAAAAAAAAAAAAAGCTTCTGAGAAATTCACTTTGACTGCTTTTGCATAGAAAATAATCCAAAGTTGCATTCAGCATTCCCTTACTATTGCACTTATGAGATGTTTTGGCAGAATTGTTGTTTTCCTAGTGCTTGGTGCGGAGCACTGCTTTTTAGGAGCAGAATTTGTGTTTTAGTAGTGAGGTGATTGTTGATCAAAGTATCTTCTGGGTATAAGAAAAAAGTATAGGGCTTATCTTGAAAACAGGTTGATGTCAGTGGTGATGTGACAGATGTGGACCAAAAGATAATGAGGTAAGCAGGTGGTACAGTGTAAACGTAGTTCTGAGCTTACTATTGAACTAATTGTCAGATGATAGGGATTTTTGGTTTTTAAGTGTTTCAGTAAGAGAAGAGGTTAGGAGGGCATTGAAGAATAATGTGAGTATGCTGATGGACTTTTCAGGAAATTTTCCTCTATGTGAGGTGTAGCTTTATGGTTTTAGTATTTCTGCCACAGGAAATACAGGGCGTTTGACATTGTTTTGTGCTCTTTATGTCACTGACATAAAGTCAGTGATGTACTGACCTTTCAGAGGAAAGTCAGTGCTGCTTTCTGTGGCGTTATCACTGGTTAAATAACTTGAATGGTTTTGTAGCAGTTGAGGGCTTTCCTATTTCCTCAGCTCCCTTTTTACACAGTTTAAACTAGCACTGATACATTTTAAATGCTCAATTCAGAACTGATCAATTTGGTGCACAGAAGTTCTACAGTTGACTTGTAAAGCCTTCTTTTACTTCTATTGTTCTTGTTTGTGCAACGCTAGTTGAGAAACAGTGTTTATCACCAGTAAGTTTGATTGCTTTTTCCCCTGTATTAGGTAAACCTGTACTTTAGAATTTGTGATTCTTCCTGGGAAATAAATTATTCAGCATTGGTTGAAGTAATAGATAGTAGTAATAGAAGTAATAGAAAGTCTTTCCATTGGGAAAGGCAGGAAGTGAGGTAGTGAGGCCCTCCTGTCTGTTTGTTTTTTGTCCCTCCCCCAGAAAGCCTCAGGTTTTCCTATCCTGCCCAGTAACATCCCTCAATGAGGAAAGAAGTCAAAAGAAAGCTGGAAATGTTTTTTTTTTCACATATCCTTTATGCTCGGATCTCTGAGATAGGACAAATAAAAAAAGCAAATTAATTATCTACTTGCCACTTATTTTTGTTCATATTAGCTTGACAAAAAAACCCCTCAAATTAATTATCTACTTGCCAGTTATTTGTGTTCATATTAGATTTTTCTGTGTCTTTTCTTTTTTTTTTTCAATTAGACTGGAGTTATTCATTATTTCTACATTGAAGACTGGCAGTATGTGAATGAATATCGTCATCCTGTCAGCGTGAGAAAGATTTTTCCAGATCCCAATGGAACCAGACTGGCTTTCATAGATGAAAAAAGTGACGGCTTTGTCTATTGCCCGGTGAGTTACTGTGGGGTACCGTGCCATTATATTTATAAGGTCAGCCTCCAGCATCATGTAAAATGTGTTTATAGAGAGTGGTAAAAGTTTTGTCACTCAACACATATGCTAGAAGAAGCAATTGCCAAAGAGGGTTGAATGGTAGTGTAAATAATAGTCATGTAGTGAAATGAAATGCGCGTGGTAGATCCGGGCAATTTAATTACATCAAATGCCTGTCAGTAGTTTTCAGAAATTATGCATAAGTGAATTCCAGTACTGATATTTTATCTGATTCACAAGTACTACCTTTCAGTTTTTCGGCCTATCACAATGCTCTTCTTCTAAGGAAAGTAAATATGTTTTCTCCATTTGCTTCCTTTCTGAATTAACCAGTTACGCCATTCAGAGTCACTGCTCATAAGAAAACCTTCTGTAATAAGCATTTCATATTTCTGTACCATTTCTATTCCTCTGTTTTTAATCATTATCTGAGCAAGAATTTAGCTTCTCATATTAGTCTTGCTTCCTTGTAATTGTACTTCTGCATTCTTTTTAGGTGAATGATAGAGTGTATGAGATTCCGAATTTCTCACCGACCATTAAAGGAATCCTGTGGGAAAACTGGCCCATGGATAACGGTGTTTTTGTTGCTTATGATGATGATAAAGCTTACACTTACGTCTTTCATAAAGATGCCATTCAAGGTACTGTAAATGCTTAAAAAATCTTATTAACTACTTCAGTTATTAAAGCAAAACATGTTCTGTTTTTCATTTAAGTATTTTCATAACTGCATGTGAAAATGAACAGTACAGTGGTTTGGAATTGTAACTTACTAATAAAAGTTGGATGTAGTATAGGTTTCTGGCAAGAGGCATTTTGGTTTTAACCCTTCAAGCTTCTTGCTCCGATACTCTTTTGTATAATATTTACACATTGTACTTCAATTGTACTTTGAATGTTCAGGAGAAACTCTTGGAATCAGATGACAAAACTTCTATTCGCTTACAGTATTAAGCAAAATTGAAACCATAGCTATTTCTGTATGAGTGGCAAATGACAAGAAATTAATCTACCAACATTTGCAAAATGACTTCTATCATTTAGAGTTGTAACTGTTTTTACCGTTTCTCTGAAAAACACACTCTTCTACAGTAGGTTGTGACTATCAGAATTAGAGACATAAGGGTTAACAGTCAGCACATCTACACGTACAGGCTGCCACATTTTTTTACCAAGTAGGGTTTTTTTGTAAATGACGTCTTTTCTTCCCAATCTTTGAATCTAGGTTCGAAGATTATCCTGGCAGGAGGTACAGAAGTCCCCTTTTCCCAAAAACCTTTGCTGCTGTATAATGGAGAATTAACTTGTCAGACTCAGAGTGGGAAAACAAACAATGTCTATCTCAGTACTCACAGTTTCCTTGGAGATTTGAAAGACTTTGGACCTAATGAGCTGGCACAAATGCTTACTCAAACGTTAATGTTGAAAAGGTACATCTGTGTTTTAATTACATTGTGTAATTTTTTTCTTCTGTGCTGATAGCTCTATGCAGCATACCCTGCTTATCTAAAAATGTCACGCAGGCTGCTGATGAATTAGGTTGATCCATCAGGCCATATAGGTGCCTGTGCAAACCCAAGTGAGAGACACAGTGCTGCTGTCTGTTTTTCCAGTGTCAAGTAAAACTAATTTTTTCAGGAGCAATTTGAGGTCCTATGACAGTGGCTTTTCCAAAACGGGCTGAAGATTCTTCTTGCCTCCCTCTTCTTCCACTGCAGTGAAGCAAAGCAAACTCAGTATAATGGAAAAACTGCCTGCATTGGGAAAGCAGGTGGTTTCATGAAAAATAATGGTAAAAATAGCAGAAACAGAGCTGTAAGTTATGCATTATACTCCCTTGTTCGTGATGATCATCTATCTCTCTGCAGCTTAGAAGGAGAGGTTTTTTGAGTTTTCCCTGTCCTCTCATTAGGGGAAAAAAAGAGCAGAGAAGGAATTTTAGGTACAAGTAGTATCGGTTTTAAATTACTTTTGCCTCTGTAGATTTTCAGAAGCGTGGGGGATATGCGTGCTTCTGAATGACCAGAATAGTTGGAAGGAGCTGGGCAAAGCTTGCTTACATCATATGGAGGTGGATTTTGCAATACGTGTTTATCGGACGTGCGGTAATGCTGCCATGGTGATGTCACTAGAAGAAATAAAGGTAAAACAAAGTCCCTTTTAAATGGGGAATGCTGCGGTTTAATTCTTCTTAAGACTGGCAAATTTATTTTTATTTATTTGTTTTTAAATAGGTGAATTATTTTCAAGAGAGTTAGTTATAAAGGAGGAAGCTTTCAAACCACAGAACTCTTGCTTGCTTTCCTCTTCACACAATTGCAGCACTCTACTGGAATGCAGAATTCTTTCCCATGTTTTCTTGAAAGTAGTAGAATATATTCATTTGGCAGACAGGTGCTCTATCCTTTGTTATTTGTGAGATAGTGCTCAAGGCCACTAATACGTATTTTTTAAGCAGGTTGTATTTATACATCCAAAAGTGTACATAAAATAATAACTTAAGAATATGCAAAATGTTGGTTTTAGACAGTGTTAGTGGCTTTGAGGTGCAGTAAGAAAGTGAGGGCTTTGTCTGGTTTGTAGAATCTGTTATGTGTTGTCAAATGTGGGGATGTATTGTTTTATTGTACATACCAGACTATGTTACCTATAACTTTTTAATGTTGTTGCACCTCCTGTGTCCTTTTACAGGGAATAGAAGACCACAACCTTTTAGCAGGACACCTTGCCATGTTTACTGGTAATTTTAATCTGGCTCAGGATTTATACTTGGCATCCTCTCGTCCTATTTCCGCACTTGAGGTATTCAAAATGTGTCAATATTTTGTATGCAGCTTTCTTTATCTTAATGTTGGAATATTTTACCTGCTGGTAACTCTGCCTGCTGTAGTTTTGTTTTCACTATTGTGTGACTTGCAGACATTCTCTTAATATGAATGTAGCTCTCTCAGATTGTCTGCATCCTCCTAGATCACTAGCTTTATAATTGCATTTAGAATCCTAGCATCATCAGGGCTGAAAAAGAGCTACAGGATCATCCAGTCCAACTGTCCACCTATCACCAACAGTTCTCACTAATCCATGTCCTTCAACACAACGTCTAAACACTCCTTGAACACCTCCAGGGTCGGTGACTCCACCACTTCCCTGGGCAGCCCATTCCAGCACCTGACCACTCTTTCTGAAAAGCAGTATTTCCTATTGTCCAGCTGGAATCTCCCCTGGCACAGCTTGAGGCCATTCCCTCTTGTATCACTAGATACATGAGAGAAGAGGCCAGCACCCAGCTCACTACAAGCTCCCTTCAGGTAGTTATAGAAAGCAGTAAGTTCTTCCCTGAGCCTCCTCCTGACTGAATAATCCCAGCTCCCTCAGCCGCTCCTCCTAAGATTTGTGCTCCATACCCCTCACCAGCTTTGTTGCCCTTCTCTGGACATACTCCAGGGCCTCAATTTCTTCCATGCAGAGAGGGACCCAAAACTGAACACAGTACTTGAGGTGTGGCCTCACCAGTGCTGAGTAGAGGGGGACAGTTACTTCCCTGTTCCTGCAGGCAACACTATTGCTGGCACAAGCCAGGGTGCCATTGTCCTTCTTGGCCACCTGGGCACACTGCTGGCTCATGTTCAGCCGAGCATCGACCGATGCCCTGAGATCCATTTATTCTGCATGGTCTTCCAGCCACTGCCCCGAGCCTGTGTCACTGCCTGGGTTGTTGTGGCCAAAGTGCAGGACCCAGCACTTGGTCTTGTTGAACCTCATCCATTGTCTTCAGCCCAGTGATGCAGCCTGTCCAGCTCCCTCTGTACTTGCTACCTCCAGGCAGATCAACGCTTTCAGTCAACTTGGTGTCATCTGTGACTAATTTAGACTAATATAAAGTTCATATTAAATTCAGAATTTGATCTCTCCATCAGAAAATGGTGCTCTTCTTTGTTAACAGATGCGAAAAGACTTGCAGCACTGGGACAGTGCGCTGCAGCTGGCCAAGTGTTTGGCTCCAGACCAAATCCCGTTCATATCAAGGGAATATGCACTGCAGCTTGAATTCATGTAAGTTCTCCTGTAAGGCTGTAGTGTAAGAACATTAACTGCATGTTCTTGTTAACACGAGCACTGGTTTGTGATGCTTCATCTGAGATAGCTCAGCTGCATTGCTGAGTCATCAGTGTTTGCAGCTGTAGACCCAGAAGATGGGTTTTGTATGAATGCTTCATGCTAGAGGCATAGGTTAGCAAAGAATAGTGACTCTTCATTAATTACAGCATGTGTGTGTTCTTTTTGAATGGTAGGACCACTGTGTAATATGATCCACTAAATAAGTACTTTGTTTCATGTGAGTGTTTGGAAAATAGAGAAAATCCACAGCATTTAAGACTTCTGTGTTAAACAGAGCCTTTTGCCTGTCTTTCCTTCATCACTCAAGAGCCTTCATATTCTTACATTTTAGATAGAAGAGTGTCCAATTTCAGGGCTGACAGTCCCCAGAAGAGAAAATTATTACCCATTTGCTGTGATATTAAGTCTGTGTGTGGCTCTGCAGATTAAACTCAATCAGTTTAACATCTAACCTGGGGGGAAAAGCTCTATATAGAATTCCAATTTTTGTAATGCCCCCACAACTGTTGGAGGACGCTTGTTGGTCACAGACAGCAGGGAACTGAGGCAACTGAAGCAATGAGACCATCTGTCATTTCTGTTGTGAATGTACTTAATTAAATAAATATAAGTAGATCGGTTTATTTTCCAGCAATATGTGTGGAAGTAGAGATGAAATTATTGAGTTGTACGGCATACGTGGGTATTCTGTGCCTGTCTGTCAGGGAACTCGATTGGTCTCAGTGTAAAGGAATTGACAGACAGACTTGCTTTTTGATGAACAGCTGACTAAAGGAATAAAGGGAAACACCACAACGTACTGTGTAATTCCTTCTCTTGCATACTTCACATCCTAATCTGCAGTTTTCATGTCTTAGGCAGGTCAGATACACGTGTAATCTGTCTGAAAGAACTGTTATGGTAGGAAGGTAACTATCTCTTCCAATTAAAACTTGTTCCATATCATTTCCAATTTTTTTCAGGGGCGATTATATTAACGCTCTGGCACATTATGAGAAAGGAATCACTGGGGACAGTAAGGTATTTCATTTCTAGTAATGATAGCATGTGTGGTATCATATACTGCACTTACAAGTGCTTTGTTTCAGACTAATTTGAATTCCGTTTTAGATTTCAGCTCTAAATCTACACTACTATTGCTCTGGTGATAGTGATCCTTTATGTACCACTTTTATTTTTAATCCACAGCAGAATGCTTTCTCTGCTTGTAAAGCATTGCTGCCATTGTATTAGAATAGCATAATGAGACTTAGTTTGAGCAGTTTCATAGTAGATGTGCAAATACTGTGGGTAATGTTGCTAGGATTTCATTGTTAAAGCAAAAGTCCTCATTATCTTTGGTTATTCTTTGCTGATATTTTTTCTACACAAAGACAGAGCAGGATTGCATTGCAAAACAGACATTCAGTGGGTGCTCCCTTATTCTGGCATTATTTTCCCTAATATTTGCAAAATGCCTATTATGAAATTATAACAGGGGAATTTTATAAAGGAAATAGCAATGTTTTCTGAATTCAAGCCATGCAGCTTTATAAAGTGTCAGTGACTTTACCATCTTTGAAAAAAAAAAAAAGTTAGGAGAGCTTACAAGCATGATGTTTCCTTCTTTTGCTCAACTGTTGGCTTTGAAGGAAAGAATGGAGTAGTACTGAGCCATCTGTAGAAACATGTGCTCTGTGTGCTTGGCCTGCACAGATCTTGTAAGTAAAATGTACAAATAAAAGACCACAAAGGTTGAGGAAAAAAAAAAAACAACTAAGCAGGGTTCTTCTTAACTAGTAAAAGGTAGCTGAAGCTGAGCAAGAATTTCTAGACAAAAATTGATGGCACCAAATCCATGTAGTGTTTTGTTAATTTTGTTAATTTGAATCAGTGTTTTGTTACTGTGGATTTTGTGAACTGCAGTTTCCGGTACATGATGTTTTACTTTCCATTTGGTTGCTAGTACCAGGAGCACGATGAAGCTTGCCTCGCTGGAGCAGCTCAGATGTCCATTCGAATGGGAGATATCCGTCAGGGCGTAAACCAGGCCATGAAGCATCCCAGCAGGTTGCTAAAAAGAGACTGCGGAGCTATTCTGGAGAGCATGAAGGTATTCGAGCAAGTTAATAAAGCCTGAGGTTGAATATGTGAATTCATGTAGGTACTTAATTGTAATCGTCATTAACAATTGATATTACAATGACTTTCAATATTACAGCAATTTTCAGAAGCTGCTCAGCTGTATGAGAAGGGGCAGTATTACGACAAGGCAGCATCGGTGTACATCCGGAGTAAGAACTGGTGAGTGCAGGTGCAGGGAGGTGCTCTGCTTGTTGAAACAGAGGACCTGAGGTGGTGCTCTTTGGAAAAGAACAAGTCTGCTAATGTCTTGGGAATTTTGTTTCATTGGTTTTGTGGCTCCTTTCCTCAGGCATTCACCTCTTAGAAGCTTATGCTGGTGTAAATACAGCCTTTCTGGAAATGGGATAGTCTTCCTTTCTCTGTTTGGTTTTTTTTTAATTTTCTTTTCCTGGTTTTGTGTTGTGTTACCTGCAGTTTCCACTCGTTGCATGTGTGGATGGGTATGCACGTGCACTCTGGATTTGGTTATTTAATTCATGTAGTTTCTCTTAAGTTCACTAAATTTTGTTGGTGATCAAATAGTTAACTAAGACTTTGAATATTCAGACCATTGGAAATTGTCCTCAGTTGCTGGTTCAGATGGAGTCTGTATCTATGAGCTGCCAAAACAGCTAACATAATGTGCAGTGCATCTTTTTATAGTGGAAAGTGGAAGTTTACAGTGGAGAAGTACAATTTTATGGAGAGATTCTAAGTCTTAATTGTTATCTAATTACATTTTTTTGCTGAATAAAGCAGAGATCAGAAAGATCCCCTCTCTTTCATGCAGGTGCTCTAAAAATTAGGCTGGAATATTATGCTCATTTACAATAGAAAAATGTCCCTTACTGTAGAACTGTATTAGCAGCATTTGGGTGGAACAGGGGAACACTTCGTTAAATAAGAGTAGCTTTCGTATAATGACAGACTTGATGCGGAAGTTGGGAGGGTAAGTTTTGTTTCTTCAAGCAGAAGTAAGTTCAGGTCCCCTGAAGTTTTAGGGAGTGCTGTGCATTCTAGGCAGAGTGCAGATTTAGGGCCAGCCTCTCTTCAGCTTCACATGTGCTCTGCTGAGTTGGATGTTGTCATTCAGAGATCTACTTCTAATTGCCTGGGGTCCTCTGCACAAGGCTGTACAACTGAGCCAGTACTGGTTTCCTTTCTACTCTTGCTCAGTCTGTCAGGTACAGTTGTAATACTGTGCAGCATCTGCACAAAAAATGGCACTTCTAATGCTCCTGCATCTCAAACGAAAAAGAGAAGACTCTGTGCTCTTTAAGTCTGTGTGCTCGTGAGGCAGTTACTTCTCATTCTATTTCCAGCTATAATGTACAGCTCTTTGAAAGTATTGAAGTGCCTTCAAAGCTTAAGACACTGTGTTCAAACACTTTTTTTTTTTTAAACCTGCTTTTCAGTATTGATATAAACATGCCTGTTCTACTGGAGAAAATCTGAAACCTGAAATATTTCTGAAATGTCTTTCTAGGGCAAAGGTTGGTGAACTTCTTCCTCACGTTTCGTCTCCAAAGATTCACCTACAGTATGCAAAGGCCAAAGAAGCAGATGGCAGGTGTGTTTGCACATTTATCTGCACTTACAAAATATGTTGTTATTTACGACGTGTTCTATTTCCATAAAATATACTAAAAGACAGACTTCAGATTTTGCATAAAACATGCTTATGAAAAGGGATTCTGAAATACATAAGCATAAATATTTTAAACGTAGTCTGAGGACCTACCACTGGTATTAAAGACATAGTTTGAGTGATTCTTTCCCATCTAAACACTGGTGTCATTTTAACAAAAATTGCTGAAGGTTTCAAGGAGCTGCAGCATTGCAGCTTTCCACTTTTTGGAGTATTGAAGGTCAGCTTGTTTCTGACAGCTCCTTTCATAAAGCTGTGGTTTTTAAGGCCCTTCAAAATTGAAATAATCATGGAAGAAATTTTTTCAACCTGGAAGCAAATTGCTGTTACATCTTAATAACTGCAAGGCATTGAAGGAAGTGAAATTGTTGGCTGTTTTGGTCCTTTATCATTTCAGCCAATAATCACACAATTTTAATTATAAAATTTAGTTCACAGCAGGTGAGGAAATACACTTCAGAATAATGATGGCTTATAAGGTGAGACAGGCAGGGCTAAATTCTGGGATTGATGAAACTAGAAAATGCTATTTGCGTTAATTGTATAGTGAGAGAATGAGAAATTACTGTAACTCATTTACAGGACAGAAAGTCTCACTTTTAAAATTGTACTAGTTATCAGCTGTCTGGATGATGCCTGTTCTCTGCAAACTGAGAAGGTGTTGCAGAATCACCTCTCAGAAGTAAAATTCTGTGTGTTTCTTTCATACCATACTGAAAAGAGTCATTTAAAAATTAGAAGAACTGCTGTGGAGCTGTTATTTTTCAGGTACAAGGAAGCTGTGGTAGCTTACGAGAACGCAAAGCAGTGGGACAGCGTAATCCGACTGTGCTTGGATCACCTTAATAATCCCGAAAGGGCCGTTAACATTGTGAGAGAAACCCAATCTCTTGAGGGAGCAAAGATGGTGGCCAGGTAATATACATATAGATTAAAAAGTTAATCGGTTTTTATTGAACTTACAGCTTATGAGATGGGCAGTTAGAGTTTTAAAAGCATGAAAGAGATCAAACGTGTTGGAAGTTGGTGAGGTGAGCCAGTGTATCGGACCCAGTTACTAGGGCTTGGCTATTGACTATATATTTCAGTTTAGTGATTTGAGTTCTTTGACATTTGGACAACTAAGCAGCTACTGCTTTGTTTCTTTTTAACTCTTCAGCTGAAAATGAGATTAACGTGAAGTAGTGAGTTTAGACAATAGTAAAAGTTTGCCATGCTGTGTTATTTATACTAAGTTCATTTTAGTGACCTATTTAAAAGATAAAATATGTAGATACAAAATAAATGAGAGATACATCATATTTGCATGCCACAAAATATGGTGTGTTTCTTAATGTTTGGAGTATTCAGTGTGTTACCTAACTAAGGTATTAATCTGTTCATTCCAACTAGATTCTTCCTGCAGCTTGGTGACTATGGTACTGCCATCCAGTTCCTGGTCATGTCCAAGTGCAATAACGAAGCTTTCACGTTAGCTCAACAGCACAACAAGATGGAGATTTATGCTGATATCATCAGTGAGTATTCCAGTTCAAAACTTTGCTCACAGTACGTTTTACAGTACTTGTACTTAGACCAAATTAAAGTGATAAGACGAGGGATGTGTGGTTTTGTTTCCCAGCGCTTTCCATATCTTGTTTTCAGTCACCACGGACAGATTTGGCATCCTGTTTCCTATTCAGGTCTATAAGCTGTGTTTCACCTTCAGCTCAGGTGTTTCCAAAACCTTGGCTGTGTTAGAGCTCTTTCTGTTTGTTCACAGAGGTAAAGGGTTTGTCAGGACTGTTTCCTGTGTGTCGGGTGAGAAATCTCTTTGACCTTGATTCATTTGGCATTACCTTTCTGAAACTGAGAATTGTACTGAATTTTATCACCTCTTTTCCTTTTGTAATGGTTCTAGCTCTTTTCTTACTTGTGTCTCTGGTCCATTCTTTTTTTTTTTCTTTTCCCAAAGGCCATTCCTGGCCTCCTGTTGTTACAGTAAGAGATTAAAGAGGGCCCTGCAGAGCTGACCTGTACCTCAGGCCATCAGGTCACTCAGTGGCCAACTTGCTGATTTGCAATATCGTGTTACCGTGGCCTTCTCTCTCTTGCAGGTTCTGAGAGTACCAGCAACGAAGATTATCAGAGCATTGCACTGTATTTTGAAGGAGAAAAGAAGCATTTTCAGGCGGGAAAATTTTTCTTATTGTGTGGCCAGTATGGACGGGTCAGTACTTAAATGATAAAGCAATGGAGGTTGGCTGTTGCTGGAAACTGGTGAAAAGCTGTACTTCCAAACCACGTTCCCTTGTAGACATGTTATCTGTCTTAACTGATATATATGCTGATATAAAAAAGTGTTAGTAAGCCTTGTGTATTTCTGACTGGATTCTATGGATTATACACTGTCCTGCAGATAAGCTTTTCACAGTGGTAGAGGCTGCAGACGGATTATCACACTGCCCTCTATGAATCTCTGAATGGTGGAAACATGGGTAAAATTTGTTTGTAGCATATTTGGCTTGACCAGTGAAGACTTGGTTGCCATGGAAGTAGTTTGTTCAGTGGTGTTGCGTACCCAAACTTAAACAGATTTTTGAGAAGGAAGTGTGTCAGTTGACAGGTGAGTCTGTCAGCTGATGCTTGCTAGGTGCTTGACACCTGAGTACTGAACATGTGCTAAAAAAAATCCTGATTTTTGCAAATGGCAGCCATCACAGGTGGCTGCTCTTCCAGCTGCAGCTAAGGGGGCTTCTAATGCCACATTAACCACAATTAAATGAAGGCATACACCGGGATTTAGCAAAGATTTGACCCTATTGTTCAGGAGTAACAGCAGCCATTACCTGTATAGCACACATGGCTATAAAATACAGCCAGGATAAGTATCCATTGTGCCATTTTTTTCTGTCAAAAGACAGAGAGAAACAACTTGGTAAAAATGGGAAAAATGTTGACTTCATGTATTTCTAATGAAACTCTTTTTCTACTCCATTTTAGGCATTAAAGCACTTTCTGAAAAGTTCAAGCACAGAAGATAACTTGTCTATTGAAATGGCAATTGAAACAGTAAGTGATGTTGATAAAACGGAATATTCCTTACCTATTCAAGGTTACTTTCAGTACTGTGGCATTTCCATAGCATTGGTTGAAAAATACATCTAGCTGCAGTTGTTTATGAAAAGTCTCCTGGTGCTGTCAGTATGTTTCCTTCTTCCTTCAGATCCATGGTGATTCTGTCTTTATTTAATAGGTGGGACAGGCAAAAGATGAAGCCCTAAAAAATGAGCTGATAGATTATCTTACGGGAGAGAACGACGGCATGCCTAAGGTACTGTATTTTCACCACTGCTGTTGTGATCTGCTGCTGTACTACGAGATCATTCGAGCTTGTTTTATCCTAAAAATTTTGGGAGACACAAGGGACTTTGTAAGGCCCATAGGATCATTCTGTGTGTCATCTCACCCAGCAGCTTCAGCTTCAGAAAGATAGGAAGGTCTCTGAGATACAGTCATCTTTCTCTGAACACTACGAAACAGCAGAGGAGGTCCAAATTAATGCTCACACTGAGCAGGAGACAGAATTTAGCTGTTATATCAGTTAGCCCACTGGTGGTTGTCTTACACAACAGGGAACTGGTTGTACTATGGCAGCAGAAGAAAGTCAGCTAGTAATTAGGGACTGAAGGTCAAAACCCCATCAAAAAGGGATGTGTTGTGGACAGGTTTCCACACTATTCAGCCCCCTGTTGATTTCTTAAGTAATTATTGACTGTGTTCTCAAAAGGAGATGAGCCCAAAACAGTTTGAAAATGTGGACTGAAGGGAGAATTTGCCACTGAGATCACCTGAAAATGCAAATGTGGATGCTCATATGACAGCTAAACCCTTTAAAATAAAAAGAATTCCTCTGGATTTCTTACTGCATAGCAGTATTTAGTTTAAAGTTTGGGTCGATTATTCGTAGATTGTGTCACGTTCTGTGTTGGAGAATAAATTCACATTTAATTTATAAGAAAATGAAAGAGCAGGGAGTACACAGGAGAAAGATATTTGCTGACAGATTGTTTTCTGTTAGACGATACCACGGTTTTGGTGGTAATGTAAGTAATGTGGAAACTAATGAAACAAAGAGAATCCAACCGGAGGAGAACGGGGCCATTAGAGACATAGTGCGCCAAATCCGTGCAGCATCTGTGTAAGCAAATTCCGTGTTTGCACTGCAGAGTGGTGGGGCAGCGGCTGTCACATCCTCCTGTGTTCTGCTGGCAGCAGCACAGCCCCTGGTGCCAAACGGAGTGCATGGGGTCGGCTGAGGGAAGCGGGCTGCTGCGATCCCGTGGTGTCATGGTTATAAAGACTGTGGAAAATACTCAGCAGTCGCGTGCATGCCGTGATTACTGTATTTAACGTTGCTTTGAAATTCAACGCAGGGCTTTTTCCTTATTTAAAAGCTCTTTCTTGTTCTTCTAAACGCTTTAATCCAATCTGCCATAGTCTCTCTCAGTGAGTAGCACCTTTTACTTTATCAAATCCCAACTATTTGTTTAAAAAGTCGACCTAGATATCCATTGTCCCTTCTCCTTATTACGCCATTACGGAGCTGGTGCTTCTAAAATCACCGAGGAAGGGGTTTGGCTTTAGAACAGCAGCTTTTCTGTGGTGGTGTTCTTGTAAAGCTGAGAGCAAGAGTGAA
This sequence comes from Callipepla californica brunnescens, assembly GCA_023055505.1. Classification (NCBI taxonomy): domain Eukaryota; kingdom Metazoa; phylum Chordata; class Aves; order Galliformes; family Odontophoridae; genus Callipepla; species Callipepla californica. The sequence goes on along the minus strand of JALIRH010000005.1, from coordinate 22,869,292 downwards.
ATTAAAGCAGCCAAGCAGCAGAAACTTGCTAATCCCTTCAGCACTGCTCTTCGCAGCAAGTATTTGCTCGGAGCCGCCTGGGTGCTCTCCTCAGCCAACAGCTTCATGGGGTCCTCATCCACAGCATCAAAAATATTATATTGAGCAGTCATCTGCTACGCCATTGTCTCATGATAAGCTACTCTGTGATGTGTTACTATGTCACCTTTTGTATCTGTTAACTTGAACACGCTGAGATTCTTCATTTGTTGTGTATGTTTTAGCATTAAGTAGCAAAGTTCTGCTGTTTGTGCGTGTTTGCTAGGCATGAGCGTTTTAGAAAGCAAAACTAAGTTAAAATAATAGCTGTCTGAAATTAAGGTTGCTGAAATCTCTTCTTTAAGATGCAGCAAAGGGCTGTGGTTTTTCTTCTCCTTTGTTTTGTTTTCTTGTTTCCTGCATCTTGGATAAGCAGTCAGTCTTTGCAGTCATCTTTATTGGGCAATGCCTTTATACCTTTCACATTTCTTTTTCCCTTGGATTTCTTTCTTTATTCCTTTTTTCTTTTTTTTTTTTTTTTTTTTTTTTGCACTGTGTTTGAGACTTGCATACAAAGACCATACAGAGAACTGCACAAGTAATTATTCATAAAGGATTTTGATACGGTTTTAATATAAAATACGCATTGTGTTTGTTTGGTGAACCCTTTCCTGCATTTCCCATTCAACAATACATAGGGTAGCAAATCAGAGACATATCTGCCCCCTTAACTTTCAGTTCTTGGAGCTGCCCTGGCCCTCATGCACAGTGTGTGCACCTAGAGCCATAACACAGTGACCTCGGTGAGAGTTTGGAGTCCCTTGCTTCCTTTCTGCCACCACAGGAGACACCTGCCCCACGTTCTGGTTCTCCACCAGTTGTGGCAGCTCAGCCACTCTGCCCCAGCTCAGGGCCTCAAAGAGGGCACAGTGGGGCAGAGGAGGAAGGGAACAGCATGCTTGGCATTTACCGCTATTAACGGCTTTTGTATTACTTAATTAGGACGCTAAGTACCTGTTCCGATTGTACATGGCACTGAAACAATACAGAGAAGCTTCCAGAACCGCTATAATAATCGCCAGGGAAGAGCAGTGCTCAGGTAAGTCAGGTTTTTCTGACAGGACAACGTACTGTGGCCTCACAGTGCTGCCATTATCAATACCGATTATGCCATAAAGCCTATACTGTACAGCCTTACTGTTTGGTAAATGCGAAGCTTTTAGTTGCATTCATTTAGCTTTGAACTTGAAATAGCTTTTGTGAAAGATGGGGACTAAAGATGGGGACTCGTCGCTGCCCGAGAAATGATTGGAAATAAGTAGAGTTATGGGAAATGATGGCATGCTTTATATTCAGGTGAACTTACTGGTGGAGACGGCTTGAAACTTCTCTGTATAACAGATCTTAGAATTGCAGTTAAACCACACAGAATTTCCAGCTTGGATTCTGAACCTTCAGTCTTTGCACATTTAAGCTTTCTGTAGATGTGCAGAGGAGATGGGCTGTGCCATAGAAACCTGTGTGCCTAAGCCTTGTTTTCACCTCAGGTTAGAAACAGAAAAAAAGAAATAAGAAGGGACAGGGCTGGAAGCAAAATAACCATCTCCTGTGCTAGCTGCTTTTGCCATAGCAACAGTCCTGCCAAAACACGGCTTCCTTCTCATCTCAAATAAGTTAAAAATATATGTATCTGTAAAGGAAAAGCAGCAGCCTCAGGAACTGGAGGACAGTAATGCCCGTGGAGATGAACATTCCCAGATGAACCCTTAGCAACGGGCTGGGGCCTTGTCCCAGTGTGCCACAGCAGTAAATTAAGCATTAGTGCTAATAATGTAAGCAGGAAATGTACGGGCTCAAGGGTTTCATTATTCATTTGAATTCATATTCATCTGAATCTGAAAACATCTATCTAAAACAGAGTGTCCCACGTTGCAGTACGTATTCCCTGGCTGTACAAACGTGCTCAGCAACAGCGTCAAATTAGCACGGTGTTTTTCCTCACTAAAATCACCTGTTCTGCAGCAGCTGTTTCCTCTGCAGAGGATTTTCCCCTCTTCCTTCAGGAAATTTCAGCAAGTTTGATTTTGACGTTTTCACCAATATGTTTGGCCAAACTTTTCCTTACAAATCCATTTAAAATTGTGTTTTGGTCTTTACTGTTTGGTGTATATACTTTGGGTTTGCCATTTCCTCTGCAGTTTTCCTTGGGATTGTTTGCCATGTAATACTCGCATGATGTTACGACTGCTCGTGCTGTGCCACAGTTACAGCAGCTCCAGCCCAGCTGCGTTGAGGAGCGAATGGGCTGTGTGGTTTGCAGACACCCACAGGCACAAATCTGGAAGCAGTATAATAACGTTCACATTTAAATGATCTCCATGGAAGGTTTGGGTTCTGGTTATAGGATCCTGCGATGAACAGCTGCTCATGACTTTGCAAAGAAACTGCCACGCAGGAGTGTTGCTGCGGGAATCAGCACAGCTTCACGTTTAGCTTCCTCACGTGTCGCCAGCCAAGAAATCGTTACCAAAGAAAGAAATCACACTTCAGTGTTGTTTGTTTTTAAGGAAACTACCGAAACGCACACGATGTTCTTTTCAGTATGTATTCAGAACTGAAGACCCAGAAGATCAAAATTCCTTCTGAGATGGCTACAAACCTCATGATTCTACACAGCTATATTTTAGTCAAGGTAAGGCATTGAGGAAATGGGTTTCTACACACGTGGTGTAGTCTGTGGTTCACTCAAGTGTGCACGTGGGTGCTCTGTATTCGTGAAGGGCAGTGCCGTGTGGGCTGTACAGCAGAGCCATGTGTAAGTAAGCTGGCTGACCATTGGGAGATGCCGTGCCTTCAGGTTGCTTCTGCCTCTTTGAGTATTCTCTTTAAAACAGAATAATTTAAAACCTGAATGTGGCTTCCCATGCATGTGGCGGCCATACTTAAAAATGTTGGCGCTGCTTCACAAGCAGATCTCTGAATAGCCAGGGCTATTTCTGGTGGCTGAGATGTGGCCAGTCAGGAGGAAACTACTGGGCGTGTGGCCTTCTTGCACTCCCTGCCTGCCAGCTGTAGGCAGGAGCCTGCTGCTGCTGGGCCGGAGGCCACACAGAGCTCAGGAGAACGGCTCCCATCAGTGCCTGCTCCTCCCTCTAGAGCTCAGTTTTCACTCGCAGGCTGAAGACCAAGAGCGGGAAGCGTGCTCTGAAGGCTGCGGATAATCGGGTGTGTCTGTTGCGTTCCAGATTCACGTGAGACGTGGCGACCACATGAAGGGAGCGCGTATGCTGATACGCGTGGCCAACAACATCAGCAAGTTCCCAACGCGTGAGTACTCACAGCAGGACTGAGGAGGCTGTGCCCTGAGTCCTCCCTCAGTAGGGAACCTCCAGGGAGAGCCCCTCAGCCATCTTTCATCAGCTCTGTATTAGCTCCAAGGTTTTAAATATTAATACCAGTACACAAATATTGCTGTCGGTTCACTCTGTTGCAGACATTGTGCCAATTTTGACTTCAACAGTAATCGAGTGTCACAGGGCAGGACTGAAGAATTCAGCCTTCACTTTCGCCGCCGTGCTGATGCGACCTGAGAATCGAAACAAAATAGATCTTAAGTACAAAAAGAAAATAGAAGCCATGGTCAGGTGAGCTGCGTTGATCTGCGCTTTCAAACAGTGGCCGGGCATCAAAAGCACTGTGGGACATCTGTGTTCAAAGTGCTGGAGTTGTGATTCATGCTCGTCTCTTCCTCCCAGGCACCCAGACCGAAGCGAGGCAGAGGAGCCCACAACAGCCTGTCCCTACTGCGCGTTCCAGCTCCCGGAGTGTGAGCTCTTATGTCCCAGCTGTAAAAACAGCTTGCCCTACTGCATCGCGACGGTGAGTGCCAATTCTGCGCTGCGGGAATGAACACAAGGCTGCTTTCTTTTCTTCTTCCATCTTCAGTTTGCTCTTAGATTCAAGCCAGGCCGGGCTGTTCTTTCCAAGCTGTTAGCGAGTCAGTGAAACCCACCGCTAAGAAGTGGTTCAGTACTGGGCTCGGTGTTACCGTGCCTTACGCAAATGAGAAGCCCCAGTGTTTGTGTGGGGACTCTCTGCAGGCTGCTGAAAAGGCACGGAGCACACTGTGCAATGAGAGAGCCACGCAGCTCAGCACTGCCCTTCCCAAGCACACGGACGTTTTGCTTTTACAGGGCTGAAGTGATCAGTCACACCAGAATTACAGAATAAGTACAGATTTACCAAAGCAGGAGTCAGGTAACAGAGTTAACATTCTTTTAATATTAAAACTAAAGCATCTGCCTTACAAAAGATAGTAATAGCTTTTTGAACTGTTTTTTTATTCCATCGGCTTAGCAGAACACAAGGTCTGTGTACATGTATATTCATTTCCTTTGACATACTGAAGCTGTCCTTCACATCCCAGTAATGTCATCAGGACTGCAGCATTTCTCTCTTATCTTCTGAAAGCATCAAAACAAGCCACTGCTGCATAATGCATTAGAGCAGAAATTGCTAAATGCAGTTCAAGGCACTGCTGTGCTCTGCAGTGTTAACCATGGTACGTAAGAATTCTCTGCATCAAAATCAAATGGGAACCCAAAATTTAAAGAAAAGAAGTTCTGTTTCAGCTCTCCCAGTGTTCACCCACTCCGAGTCACACGCATGCTGCTGGGAGCAGCTAATGTGGCTTTGGTGGCGTTTTTTGAACTTTAAGCATCACCAAAAGCCTCAGCAAATTTATAATCATCTCTTTCTAACATAAATCCACAGGGGCAGTATGGAGTTGCCAAACTGAATTAATTTTTAAAGTGATACTTTCATTCTTAAGCTTATAAAAAATAGATAAATCGTAATGAAAACCTCGGTTCTCGTTTGGAGCTCGTTTTCTAGCTACAGAGTTTACACAGTAAGCAAAGTAATGCTGTAACACCGTGGGTCCTTTCGTTCCTGAACGCCTGGAGGACTCAATTGCTGAGACATGTCCCCGGTCACAGAAGCACCACGGGCAGGTGGGGCAGGGCCAGCACGTGCCCTGGGCTGACTGCTTCCTCTTGTGCGCAGGGCCGACACATGGTACGGGAGGACTGGGCCGTCTGCCCGCACTGCGACTTTCCCGCCCTCTATTCGGAATTCAAGAAGTAAGTTGGGATGGTGGATGGTTTTCCTGTGAAGGGTCCCAGCGTTCATTCCATCTAATGCGCTTCAGAGCATCACTCTGAACAGAACCAGCCCAGCAGCAGCCACCGGAATAGGGGTATGCACACAGCACTGGTGCAGACTAACAGCACAGCCATCGTCACGTAGAAACCCCTTGTGTTCTACTGCCAGCTGCTCTGGTGATGCTCTGCTGCGTTTCCCTCATGCCCACTCAGAGAGCAGCAGCCTTCCCTAGGGGCTCGCTCTCAAACAAAAACAGATTATTAACAAAACAGAACTCACCTTTTCTCCACCCAGCCAGAAGCATCTGCTGCTCCGGCCTCTATTTCTTACACTGGGTATGTTACAGGACTTTGATAGTGTTACAGGCATCCTCTGACCTGTTGCCTCTCTTCTTTTAAAACAGCATGTTACAGACTGAAAACGTATGTCCAATGTGTTCTGAAAGAATTAACGTCGTTCATCTTAAGAAAATAAATGACTGCACACAGTACCTCAAACAAGAAGACACGGAGCACTAAGTTCAGGTACGTACAGCCTGCGTCTGCTTCTGCGGGGCTCTGCGGCTTCAGCTGCTGAGGTGGTGGGCTTTTGGTTCTTTCAATTAGGGCTCATTTGAGAAGGCAGCAGCAATGTTTCCCAGCAAGGAAAGCTCAGCGTTCAAGAGTTGAATGTCCAAGGCTGCATCTTGATCCCTCAGGTAGCTGAGGTGCAGATTTAACACTCACCCTCACGTCTACAGAGTACTGCTTTTGTTTCATTTGCACCTTGTGTCCGCGTAGTCAGCACTGGTTCTCAGCTTTCATCATTTTAGTTTCTGTTGAACAGTTCTTAATTCTTTAGGTATTGTTCTGGCTTTGACTGCAGCTATAAAACACGTCGAATTCTGGAACTGAATCCCTCTCTGCTCTGCTTTTCTGTGGCTCTGGGCCAATTAAAGGCTTAAAAAAAGCAGAGCCTCAGCTGCAGGAAAGCCAGAACCCCAGACAGGAGAACACCTCATGCAAAACGAATTTTATTGTAATTCTATACACTGCTTCATTGCTATCATGTACAAATATGCAGACTGGGTTTACTATTTACAAGATTTCAGCACATAATAACAGAGCATTTGTTAAAAAAAAGCCAGTCCTGTGAAGACTTTTAGCATAAACCCCAGCTACCCACGCATCGCACCCGCACTCTGTACAGGAGTTATGGCTTGGAACAGCGTGCTGGGTGTCAGCTCTGCCCAGCGTGACACTACAGGAGCTACACCACCACCTCTATAAGAGGAGCATTCTCAACGCACTGGTTCTCTACCACCACATCTGTGTCGTGGTCCTGACAGAAGTCAGACAGACAAAGCTACAGCCACAGCAAGATTATTCTGTTTAATGTCTTGATTTCTCTTTTCTTTTACCTTCTTTTTTTGTTGTTTCTTCATTTTTCTCTCTTTTTGGCAGCTTGGAAGACTTGACCTTTTTTTGCTACAAAGAGAACAGAGGGAGAGTTTAAAATACAAAGAGCAACCTGGCAAAAAGCTTCAGTGAAATGCAATGAATTAAAAAGGAGCAGGGGGAAGAGCCTCCGTCCCCTTCCCTTTCAGGTGTCACGTTGTGAAGTGCAATGGAATACAGGCAGTACAACATTGGCACCGTTCCCTGGCTGAGCAGTCAGTGCAGGGAGCTCTGCTGGCTGCTGCCTGTAAGGACACGAGCAACAGTTTTGCTATATATACCCTATTTAATGCTACAGAGATGTCTCACTGTGGTCCAGCATTCAAAAAAAAAACGGATCAAAATCAATCAGTTTTTAAATCAATCAGGTTTTTTTTTATACTACTACCAGTCAAGAACTGAAAAGTAAAGAGACACCGCATTCAAAATCTACTCCGGTTTTGGTTTGGTTTTTCACGAGTCCCAGGAAAAAAGGTGTGTGTGGCAGTGTGATGGGAAGGAAGCCAGCTCACCTTGATCATTGCATCACTTTCAACAGTATCTTGCTCGTCCTCATCAGATGGGATCTCTTCCACGTTCAGCTCTTCGCTCGGTTCAGAGCTCCCCATGGAGCCCGACTGCCGTCTCAACGTCTTCACAGAATGGAGGGAATATGGAGTGAGATGCACGTCCCTGTTGTACGCACGCGTGAAGGCCGCCTTGACCTGTCAGGGGGAGTGGCACACTGAGCATCAGCTTCTCTAAGCTGCTCTCTGGCGCAACTGCAACCTCATCTTCAGTGGCATAAATACTCCACCTGCAAATCTACACAGGGAGTGTACAGAGTTGCAAGCACATGTTCAACTCCAAGAGTTTTTTCTTTAAGAGACTTCTTATAAGAAGTCCTGAGCAAAATCCTCACTTGAGAAACCGTGCCTTATTCTAATCTCTGCTCTCTGGCACTGCAGCACGCGTGAACAACTGTCAGCAAGGACCAAGGATGGGGAGGGTGAAATTTCATAAAAAACCCAACGCCACACTGAGAACTCACTAAGAATGCATTAGTTTCACCAAAAAAAAAAAAAATCAAATAGCCCACTGGTTTTATGTTATTATTGCTTCTTTTTAAATGTTTTAATAAAAATATTTTTTTAAAGCAAGCAGGTACTGTTACTTACATACATTAACTGCATTATGCATTTTATGTGTGGCCAAGACAATCCCTCTTCGCTCAGCACAGCGCAGGGCACAGGCTCAGCCTACCTCTACAACAGCTCAGGCTGCACGGCCCGTTCCCTTCGCAGGATGTCTCGACAGCTGAACTGCTAAGGATTTCCACGTTCAATTACATTAGAGTTAATAAGATGAAGCATTTGCATCTTGAGCAGCACATCCACAGCAGAACTATCACTGCAAGGTTTCCTTAGGAAGCGTAAGATAAGGAAAAAGTCTACTAGTAAATCTTACCTTGGGATCCAGCTTTGAAAAAGGACTGGGTTTGCCTCCCCACATGCTTATTTCCATGATGTTTTCAATATCTTCTTTCATCAGGCAGTAGGAGTCCATGAATGCTATCGCATCTCGTGCTCCATCTGCTCCCATGTCTTTCAGCGGCTGGACAAGCGCGTCACGCAGAGGAGACAGATATTCCATATTTACCGTCCTCTTGCACGCATGGGTTCTTCAACAGATGGAAAGAGAGGAGTAAATGTGCACGGCTCAGCACAGCCCTTTTCTAAACACAGCCTGGAAACTCAGCTGCCTTTAGAGTTAACTGCGAGCTGAGCCACACCGTTTCTTTTGTCGTACTTGGATCAGGGAAAACCTGATGCGAGGTATTCAGCACTCCAAAACTGAAGTGTTCAGGGAAAGGACTTAAAAAAGGAAGAAAAAAATTTAAAAAGCTAGTACCACTAGTAGCAGTAATACCTGAGACTCATGTGCATTGCCAGTTCTTGGACGATGCGTTCATGTTTGCCCGTGGAGGAGAATTTCCCCAGCCAGGTGGGAAAGACAGGAAACTGGGACATGTAACCTCTCATCAGCTCCCCAGGAAGAACACTTGAATAAATAGCCTGAAAAAATAACACGTATGTGAAACTTTAAACGCAGTGGATTTATGCTCACTGCCACCCACACATACTCCTCAGCACGTTGCACTGTTTGTTAGTGGGTGAGTGACAGAGACAGCCCCACTCTGCAAGCAGCTCACCTGAAGAGGAGCTCGGCTGCTTGTTTCTGTTTATCCCTTCTAGATGACAGCTTCATCTCCTGTACCACCCTAGTTGTTATCATAGTGTAAAATATCAGCGAAGTGACAAGTTGTTCAAAACCTCCTTTCTTTTTAAATGACTCATCTCCCCAGTTTGGAGTACAGTCACGCAGACAGCTGACTTCATACTAACAACCACCGCCAGCTGCAGGAGGTGGACGTGGTACAGGAGATACCTCGGGAACACAGCTGCTAAAAGATGTTAGACCTCAGTTAGACAGAGGTCTCTCCCAACGTGTGGTGTGGAAGGTGCTCCAATGCCAGCTGTGGCCCTTCACACACAAACGAAGACCAGCAGCCCTGTGGCACACACAAGTTCTGACATAACTTTAGATGTCCGTACAGTTTACAAAGAAGGTTCTACGTTTTTTCAGTGCTTTAGCACTGTTTCACAATACAGCACATGTTCAGCCACGTGACTACAGGAAGCTGCTCTACTCCCCAGCAGAACAGAAGAGTACTACATAAAGCATGAACTATAATAGGTCATAAAATGGCACCCACGTTTTGAGGTTTGAGCTTGAAGCACACAGAATGAGTGCTGAGCGCTCACCTGTGTTGGTAGAAGGTTCCAGTTCTGCTTGCTGCGAATCTGTTTGTCCACCAGATCGCCATCACATATGCTATCAGCAGCTCTACTCAAGAGCATCAAGTGTTTCTTTAGATCTCCTCTGGGGAAGGAAAAAAAGAAAAGCAGTTGATGCTGTTACGAAGCAAAGGATATTTGGACACGTTTTAATCTTAACCTTACTCCTCATGAAATTCTGCATGAATTGAGGGTGTGGCATCACTCACCCAGCAGCAGCAGGTTTCACGTGCACATAGTTCTCCTGGACAAAGAGAGGTGCTAGCGAGTAGTCGTGGAAGAAGAGATCCGATTTGTCTATGAGAGACATCCGGGAAGCCTCCTCTCCAGCAGCAAAAACCTTCCGGACAACGTCAAAAGGGCCCTGAACAATAAACACATTTCAAGAACGGGGTCGGGAGTCAAAGAACCCAACCCTCAGCACAGCCAGGAGTCACTGTGGTGACTGCACACAGCGGGTCTGGGCTCATCAGCACAAGCTCAGTGTCCACTGCTGTACTTCTAAATGCGCCTTTTCAATGCTGCCTTGCCAGTTTTGAGTAAGTCTGAGATTCAAACAATTCTCTCCCAAAGACAGCAGTGCAAATGAGAAGTACGAGATGAAGGACGTGCCTTACTTAGAAGACAGCACATCAGAATATGTCAGTGCAGGATTAACCGCTGTCCCATTACTCGTGGCAAGTCTGACACGTACTCAAAACATTTGGCAGCGCCTTGCACATCCAGGCTAGCGCTGCCTTTCTTTCAAAGCCCAGCAACTCTTATCAGAATACCACAGACAGAGTCAGTCCCATCTTTTACACATACCAGTTTGATATCCTTCTTGGCTCTGCTGGCATCTGCCTTGGCCTCATCGTAAGTCAGTGACTTATCTTTGGCACACCACATATTGAGATTATGCAAAACCTAGGACACAAGAGTGACAAACTGGTAGCTTGAGAACACCTGAATTCAGCTTCAGCAGGAAAAAAAAAAGCCCAATCCCTACACCTACACTCAAACTAATGCATAGATGGCACTGACCTGTCGGATGTCTTGATTTGCTGCCAGGATTATCTCATTCATAGCAGGTGGTGGAATTTTTAAACCTTCTTTAAACGCAATAGACATCATGGCACCCTGAAACACACACAGTTCTCTAAGAAGCTGCCACCAGAACTCCTGCCAATGCTTTCCCTCACAGAGCACAATATCAATATGCTGAGGGTTTTTTTTTTTCCATTTTTTGAATTAAGCATAATTTAAACCGTTTCCTTTGTGAATACACAAGTCAGCCCTTGCCAGTGGTATGAAAAAAAAATAATGAGATCATTAAAAAATAATAATAATCATCTTTGGATCTATTTAAGATGGATGTCTGAATTTGAATGGCTTTGAGACACTTGGATCTTTCCTCTCAGAAAGCCAGACATCCCCATTTGGGAAAGCAGTTACTCGGTGAGCAGACACACTGAGTTTCAAAGTGGTGTTTTCCAGTTCTGTGTGAACTGCACCACGTGGAGACAGGTTGCTGCTGGGAACTCAGAGCAAGCCATGCAGCCGTCTTTACCTTAATCTGTTCTACACGCGGTCTCTGAAAACGAAGATCAAAACAATAGTGGACCAAGGAACGGATTTTCGGATGGTTCCGATCGTTACACATACAGATGATGGGAATCTTTGTGTGCCGAATCAAACCAATCAGTTCCTGTGATTCAAACACAAAACGATTGCATCAAATCCCTCACAAGATGGGAATGCTTAAGATGTCATAACAAGCAACATTAGTTCTTTGCCTTAACTCAGATCCTTTTCAGATCCGAGTCCATAATCTACCTCTTTGCTTTAACTATTTCCATACTGAAAAGTTGCTCCTTTTCCTACTTTTTCGGCTCGTTATTCCCTTGAGCTCCACCAGTCCCACTGTCTGTAACCAAAGACCAGGCTGAGCCAGCCTGTGCCCAGAGGGAGCACCCATCCTCAACTATTCCCTGCCACAAGCAATGAGGAAGCAGAAGTAAAAAGATTAACCGTTCCCTGCCCAAATAGCTCAGCCCTACAGATTCAGCTTAAGCTACGGTAGCACTCTTTGTTCTAACAGAGGTGAAATTCGGTTCAGTTTCAGATCGTGCAAGGTAAATACCTGTATCTTACACAAAGACAGATCTCTAAAACAGCTCAGATGAACCATACTCTGGAGGGACAGTGACCCACGGCTGAGGACAACAGACTGGCATGAAATATGGCATGCACTCTGCAATGGCATTAGCTAATGACTGTAGCAGTTCACCTGAATCCCTCCTCTGTCTTCATTGCCTGCCATACCATCCACTTCATCCATGATCAATACATGCTTCCCGCTAACTGATGAGGATGTGCCTGAAAATGAATATGGACAACAAAATGAGATTGCAGTTCAATATTTTATTCCTAAGGGAATAAAATAGGGTCCTGCTTAGAGTTTTACCCAAAGCTTTACACAACACGAAAGCCCAACCCAGACGACTGGAGCAGTGATGAACCTTTTGTCCTTGCTCTGCCAACATGCTGATACGGAGTTTACGTTCACAGAATAGAGCTGTCTGTAACTTGTGTCATCTCCCAAAGAACTGAGCCTCGGGCATCAGAAGAGCAACTGCAGAGCCCTTCAGTAGTTTGTGCTGATTAACAATTTATCCTCTTAATAATGGGCTTTAATCCTACGTTGAGGATGAATTAGCACAGCTTATTAAATTAAGCCATTCTTATTTGAGCCTGATCACTCCCACGTGATGAGCACACTCAATTCCTAACATTACTGTGCAGTAAGGCAGCTCCGTGCCTCCTGCAGCTGGACTACAGCAAGTCCTCCTTCAACCAACAGACATACCAGAACAGAAGTCTTTGATGCTGGTGTTGTTCAGCGACTCAGCAACCACTTCCTTTAGGCTGCTCTTACTTCGAGTGTCACTGGCATTCAGCTCCACGTAGCTGTAGCCCAGTTCCTAGTCCAAACACACAAACCACACAGACTGGTAAAGAACACAAGCATGCTCATTTAGAAGTGGCATTTTCAGAATAAAAGAAGAAAGCCTTTACAGTACTATTTCCAGATCTAATCTGTGGCTTTGATTCCCTTTACCCTTCTGTATTCTCACACTCTTGAAATACTTTAATCAAATATGGAGTAGACTTTCCAAAAAGAGAACTAATCCACCTCTCGCCCCTTCCACCCAAAAGAAAAAAGAAAAAAAAAATAAAAAATAAGGCACAGACTTTGCTGTGAAAGATAAAACTGAACTGTTCCAAGGGACAGAAGCAGAACTATGAGCCAGGGCTGGCTACGCGCCATAGTATTTCCAGATGCATATTAAAATGTCACAGAGAGAGTCAGGAGAAGGAGCATCCCACAGAAAGCTGATAGAAAAAAAAGCTTTTAACTATTTAGCAGCTAGAAAATACACGTCTCCCTCAGCAGCTGCAGCACTTCACAGCAGGGCTTGTCTGCCTGCAGCCCCTGAAGGAGCTCAAACCAGCTGCTCCTTTATCAGCAAACTCTCCCAGCACAGACATACAGCTGCAGCAGTGCGCTGCACACAGCTTTATTTCTGTAGCTTGGATAACCCAGATTTGTTAGCCTTGTCTGAGGGGCAGAGCTAAACACTCTGCAGAGAGTCCTATGGCGGCTGTGTGCGAGCTAGGTGGAAAAACTGGAAGCAGAAAGACCACAGCAGTGCAGAAATGAGCACAGTTCAGCACACAGCACACTCAGCTCCAGGTGCAGCAGCAGCCAGGGAAACCAGCTCTGGGTTATTGAGCCTTGGGCTGGCACAAAGCTCTAAGGCCTCTGGGAAAGGGAGGAGGGAGGAAAGAATGGAAAAGCTGAAGTTATTTTTAACATTTGAATTGTAGAGAGTAGGTAAGCCTCATTTCCCAGCACAAAAGACCAGAAAGCTGCTAATTCTTCCCAACTTCTGCAAGCTAGTAGTATCTTTCTGAGAATTCTTGAGAGATTTGATCTTAGGAACAAAATCATCTGTAACTCATTACAATATCGTTATTAATAACCAAGCTTTAAAGGCATTTCTACCATGCAGAGCCCCAGCTGACTTCCACGGAACAGCACTGCACTGAGTCTGCAAGAACTGATTTCTAAATGCAAGCTTAGAAATGGACACCCTGATCTGTCAACTTCGCTCATCCTTAAAGAGACAGCCAAGACCAGGAAAAGATATATCTGTAAAATTAAAAAGAAAATTACTAGTTTGTCAAAGGCACTTTCCAAAAGCTTGCCAGAATTCTACCTCCTCTAGGATCACTACAAGGATGGTTTCATTTGTAGAACTGTTTAAAGCTCACAATTTTGAAAGCCGTTTCTAATTGCTCAACGTATCGTGATGTGATTCTTCATAACACAACAAAGAAATGCAGGCACCCACTGCTGCATTCTCATCCCAGACCTGGAAGAGTATCCAAACAGCCACAGAATTGTTTGAGTTGGAAGGGACCTTAAAGCCCACAGAGTTCCACTCCTCTGCTGTGGGCAGGGCTGCCACCACCACATCAGGCAGCCCAGTGCTGCATCCAACCTGGCCTTGAATGCCTCCTGGGATGGAGCAAACATTTCCTCAGGACAACTTGTCCCAGTGCCTCACTGCCCTCTGAGAACAAAAAAAAACATCTGCTCATCTTCGTGGACCTCTTCTGGGGGCTCTGACCCAGGAGCAGAATGTGGTAACTGAAGGAATAACCACCTGTGCACACCCACAGAGAGGATCACTATAAAACAAACAGCCTTGGGAACCAGTTCTTAAACTTGGAAACCAATACTTAATGAGGACTCACCTTACAAACTAAAGAGGCTGTGGTAGTTTTACCAACTCCAGGAGGACCAGAAAGTAACGCTGCTTTAAAACTGGTACCATCATCTTTGCCTCCAGATTTGCTGGGCTTCGCTATAAAAGAAGATTCTAGGTTTTACATACATACGTGAACTGCACGTATTGCACAAACCTTTAAAGACGTCAGCTATTACAGGAGTCTCACATTTAAAGTTTAATATGAGTATCAAAAAGTAAAAGAAAAATATATCCAAGCAGTGTAACCAGCAGGAAGAACAGAGAGAAGTTAAGCATGCTCACTCACCTTGCCCATCTTCTGAGGAGTTCTTGTGCCAGCTTCGGAGCCACCGCAGGAGTTTGTTGGCACAGCTTTGCTCACCCTGCTGTCCAATTATTGACTTAAGAGATGTAGGCTTGTATTTATCTACCCATAGTAACGTCTCTGTTCTATTTTCACTGCCCTCAGAAACCACGGCCCCCTTCGGTCTGGGGGCTTCTTTCTTCTGCACGGTTTGATGTTTAAAGTCCGTAAGCTTTCGAACGGCAGCAGCTTCTTTCTTGACAGATTTGAAGGTACCTCCCTTCTCAGGTGTAAAATTACTTTTCTTCCTATCAGCTTCCCTTTTGAGAGGGCTACAATTCCTTTTGCCAGACTCAGTTTTCTGTGGTGTCTTTTTATGACTCGTCTCTGCTTTCTTCGCCTTAGGAAAATTAAAACATTATATATTAACATGTTGTGCTTGAACATATGCAGAGCATCCAGGAGTAGATCAAAGAACTGAAAAATAAACCACTGTTAAGCACAACACCACCTGGCTCTGTAGCATGACCCACTACATGGGCAGGAAGTGCTCTGATCAGCCCAGCAGTAGTCCACGATCCAGAGCTCTCCTTACTCACTGGGAGCAACGTATGAAACTGATGACTGCCAGGTTGTAAACAGCAGGCCATCAGACAGACACAAAGCAGAAGTGCAGCTCTCCAGCAGCAATTCCAAGTTTCAACACTAAAAACAAATTAACACGAGGAACATTTCCAGGAAACGTGTTTCCCCAAAAAAATAAAATAAACAAACAAATGAAGCAGTCCTCTCAAGTACACACGAAAGAGAACTGCAGCAGCCGTCATTACAAGAAGAGCAGAAGATACTTAACCCAGGACAAGCAAAAAGGGAAAGCAATCAGCTAGCACAGCCTCAGAGCTGCTTTCTGGGATGAAACCAATACTATATGAATTCTTATACCATCAGCCACTACAAGCTAGATTTAATTGTATATAAAATCTACTTTTTTGTTTTTCTTTTAACAGTAAGCACTAGACAAAATCCATTACTGAAACATGTGGTTACATATAGTTCTAATGCACCCATATTAAATCAAAGAACAAAGAATGTTAAAAACTGAAACCATCTATGAAGATGCAGCTGTCCCTCACACAGCCACCTGGAATACCTGAACACACAGCACAGTGGCAGAGTATAAAAGGTTAGAATAAACCTTATCGGTCCGAAGTAGAATTTTTAAAACAAATAGAATTTTTCAGTCCTGGTATTTTTAACCTATGAGGTCAAGCTGACAATCACAGCCGAGCCGACAGTTAGCAGAACAGAAGATCAAGGCACCCTGCAATTCAAAAATAATCCAGCAAATAAACCAACCTCTGTCTCAGCTGCCAGCTCGTACTTGGACTTCTTGCCTGGCATAGTCCGAACAAGATCAAACAGGCCGTCCTCGTCAATAATTTTTGTCCCTAAGGTCGATGCCTGGGGGCAAAAGTAAGAACTACGAGTAAGGTAAACCAGAGTTACGTAATGCACTTCTGAATCCCTTCCAGTAAAGACTGTGTTTTGGGAACACAAAATAAAAGCAACAAAAGTCTGCTGCTCTTAATAAGCGAGCTTATAAATAAACTGAGGTCGTAACTATGCTAAGTAACTTCTCCCTTTTAACACACATTTGTAATACTTGCTCTATTCAGAGGAGAAACAAAAAAAAAATATCAAGAGAAGTAAACAAAATAACAGTTCCCCTTCACTCAGGGGCATCACTCACCTTCTCACATTTCGACTGCCCGCAGTCCCGTCCCATAACCAGATAGTTTGTCTTCTTGCTGACACTGCCCGTTACCTTTCCCCCGTAACGCTCAATCAGAGACTTGGCCTCATCTCTCTCAATAGACTCCAGAACCCCGGTAATCACGAACGTCAGGCCTTCCAGGCAGTTCTCAGCTCCCTGACAACCGTAACGTAGGAAATAACACTCAGCGACAGTTCTGCCAATACTCCTTCCACCGTAAGTTTTGGCTGTTGTTAATTCTTTACCACATCAAGTGGTCTACGAAACATTAAAAATTAACCTAATCTACACCGACCTATAGAGAGCAGGTACACGAGGTCAGAAACTATTAGGAGGAATAGCTGTCAACGTTTCACTCATTGTTTACCTGACCCTATTATATTCCTACAACGCTCTGTGCTCCAAGCTCAGCCACATCAGTCAAAGGAGTGACAGCAACCTTCAAACATTAAGACCAGTATCCATTTTACTTCAGCATGGCTTCATAAGCCAGATAAGGAATTTCATTTCTCAGTATACTTTCTAGCATTCAATCATTTGCATTTCAATTTAGCCTTTTTTTCCCCCCTATTAAATAAAATTCCAGCAGCACAGTTGATGCTTGTCAGATCACTTACAACTAGAAGCCTATGACGCACACCACTTCCACATACTGAAACTCTGCTGTGGCCAAGCTTACCTGAGGTATCTCTTTGGAGCCCAGAGCCTTCGGGCCCTCGCGATTGAGGAAGCTTCGGTAGGCTTGATAGTTGTTTCGTCTCTTCTCAGAGTCCTCAGGACTTATAGACTTGGGCAAAAGAAAAACAAATACATGGCACATATAAAAATGCATTTATTACATAAATGAAACGCAGTGAAAAAACTCAAGTGTAAGTAATTTTTATCAGCAAAGACAAAGGAAAATTACACGCGTGTTTTTATCTGTTTAAAAAGCAACACCAAAGCCCATGGGATGCTTTGTCATTGCTGAGGGGAGCAGGTTGTGAGGGTTTTCTTTCCTTCAGGGTGGGGAGAGAGACAGGGGTGCTTACAGAGGTTTATTTCAGCTGTTTAAAAAACTGCACCCAACATTTATTCTCAGTTTTCTGTACCTTGATCTGTATTCAGCATATACATGTTCATTTTATTAATAAGATGTTGCTTTAAATTCATATCTGATTTGATCCCAGAATGGTGGTCAGGTATTGATATGATCTATGCTATTGTAAGAAGCAGAAATAATACTAGAAGTAGCTTGTAAGTCACTTAAGTTTTTTATCTTTTTAAATTTAATTCAGGTAATCAAAAAATAATGAAATAATCAAGGTTGGAGGAGACCTCAAAATCACTTAGTCCAACCACCAGCCCATCACCACCACGCCCACCAAGCCACATCCCTCAGTGCCACATCTCCTCAGCTCTTGAGCACCTGCGTGGACAGCAGCCCACACCAATGCTTCACCACTCCTCCAGGAAAGGCATTTCCCCTAGTACCCAACCTGAACCTCCTCCTGCACAACTTGTGGCCATTACCTCTTGTCCTAGCAAAATGCTACCAGCTTTCCCTCCCAATTGCAACTGTTACTTAAATGTGGAAAGAAAAAAAACAGCAATTTTTACTTTCTGATTAAAAAGTGCACTTTGAAGTTGCCAATAAGCGTGGGAACACGTTCAATAACTTGTTACTGCATCAGGCAGTGAACACTGATCTCTACCTACGTCACATTTCAACAATAAGAAACAGGCTTCAGAAACAGGAGATTTCAGAGGGAGGGGAGGAGAAAAGAAGTGATGCCTTTAAAGGTATAGCACTCACAAAATCATCTATTCTTACAACAGAAGTCTCACTTGCTGTCAAAAATTCTGCAGTACGCAGGTTTTCAGGAAGTGAAAAACAAAAAAGCACTTCAACTGCTTTTTCAGTGTTCATCACACCTCAGCGGGCATGAAAGAATGCTCAATTCCTGGATGCACTTAATCTGTATTCTTCCAGCCAATTTACCTCATATGTTTCTACAATTGCTAAGATTCTAAAGATTCTAAATCCACTAAATTCCACTAAGATTCTAAATCCTTAAAAATCACCCAGAAGATACCAAAAAAAAAAGTACCTAGTGACACAGAAACAATAAACAAAACCTGTCCTCCAGTTTTCCACTCATTCATATGGATAGCTCCTACCTCAGCCTTCTTGGGAGAAATTTTCTCCTTCTTTGGCGTTCTTTTCTCTTCTTTCCCCATGACATTTTTCTCTTTAGATTGCAAACTTTGAGCACCTCTTTCCTTTTTAGTAGTCTCTTCCTTCTGTTTCAGAGCCACAAGCTTTGAGGTAGGTTTCAAAGGCAAGGTTTTCTCTGTCAGGGCCCTTGCCATTTTACCATCAGATGACTGTGGATGTAAGGTAGGCTCTTTTGAATTTTCAGATCGGGTTTGTTCTTTCACCTCGCCTGCTGAGTTTGTTGCTTTCACTTGAAAGAGAGGGAGAGTACATAGGTAAAAATGTACTGAAATTGCAAAACGTTTCCCCAACCCATACTATGAGAAACCCACCTCTTTGGGATTGTTTGCACCTTTCTGTCACATTAGGACTGCTCTTGACGCTCAACACCGCGTGCTCCTCTGAATCTCTCCGAGCCTAAGCAAACAAACGATGCAAAAGTCAGAAATGCGAGTCCCAAAACACCATTAACAGTTGGAAAACAAAGGGTCTGGGATTAAGTACATCAGGCTGAATAACATGCACAGAAAAGCTGATCCCTACCACAAGTGAGAACACCATTAAAAGCAAGCAGATGAGCAAATGCTACACCCAGCCATACACGTAATTGTTTCTTAATTCAAACAGCAGACAAACTTCCAGGTTACAATACATTTCAGTTCTCACAGTAGTAGTACTAGTAGACATGTTTGCAATATCCAGAAGAGCTGTAGTAAATTCCAAAACCCTGGATGTGTGACTCAGGAACTTTTTTACTGTACCTAACGTGATCTTGTGCCTCACACCACAAGCTTTGATAACTAGGAGAACTCCCACAACTGGGTTTACAGGTAAAACTGATGTCCTCTGCTTGCTCTTTCTCTTTAAGGACGGAATGTATTCTCCTCCTTTCTTTCTCTCCCTCCACTTCTCACCAGCTGGTGCCCTTGACTCATTTGGCTTGATCTGGTGCTCAGGAAACAGAGGGGCTACCACAGAATCATAGTGGTCGGAAGGGACCTCAAGAGATCATCGAGTCCAATCTCCCTGCCAAAGCAGGTTCCCTACACCAGCTATAGCTGACCTAAGGCACCTGTCTTCAACACATCACTTTGCTTCAGGTATCAGAGAGCCCAGCAGTACATTTATGTGAAATGAGCAGGGGTGAACCTAACTCCAACCTAAAGGATAGGATCCATTCTATCTGAATCACTGCTCAAAGGAATGAGCGATGCTCTACAGTGTGCACATTCCCCCAGATTTGAGATCGGTTCAAAAGCAAATCTCAGCAGGTTGCAGATGATTGCTCACTGTCCTCTGGAACTATACAAACTATCTTATATAAAAAAAAAAAATCCACTGTGAGTTCCTAAATTCATAACTTCATACTTCAGGTACACACCTTCACCCACTGAGATTACACAGGGAAACAACAGTTAAACCACTAGTCTCAGCTGTGGTATGGCAGTAATGAGGACTTGTTGCCAGACAGTGTAAAGATTCCAGGACCTATTCACTGCAGGATGAAACCTACAGACAGGCAGACATGTCATGATGCAGATGAACTGCACTAGTGGCAGGAACAGAGGAAACAAAACCGCTTGGATGCATCCACTGGCACTTAGGTCACAGTTAATCAGAACTATAACTTAGATTCACATTTCAAGATAAACAGAACAAAGACACAATAGTGACTGTTGTTCTGTTAGAAATGACATGACATACTGAGTGAAGAAATCCCATGAGCAAAGTGAAAGAAAAGTGAGCATGTTATTTTCATGCAAAAGTTATTTTTCCTATTTTTAGGGCATTTGTATGGAAGCCTCATAGTTTTAGACACAGATTAGGTGTCTCAATAAAGTAACTCCTAGTAATACAACTGAAGTTTAAAGAGAATTTAACCTTTTTCTTCTGTGGTGTTTCATCCAACATGGCCAAAGTTCTAGCAAACTCTTCATCTTCATGCAGCTGTCTCTCCAGCTGGGAAGAGAGGAAAAACAAGTTTTAGATTCACATCTGACAAGTTTTAGTTCTTCTATCTTCTAAAACTCCCTACTGTTCAAGACAAAACACCTGAAATAGGATGGCACACAGCTGGGGGTGGGATACCCTACCAGATTACCAGGTCCAAGCAGATTTGTGAAGGTGGCACTGCAGGACGATCTGTTTCCCCAGAAGTGACAGACCTAACTAGTGCAAAGCTACAGTTTGGGTTTGGTGCACCGGATTCATTACTACGCCCATACAATCTGTTTTCAAAGATGTTTTCTGTCCTTTCAGATTTTTGTTTCACATATGAAGGTGAATGAGACACGTACAGCTTCAATCTACTTTCACATTACTTCTTCCAACAAGCATGTCCCTTTGGGGAAAACCTCTGTCCTTAATACAATGTGCATTACTGTAAATAAGCACTGATCACTCTTATCAAAACAGCAATCATTTCAGTACTACCCTCATGTCCAACGTGCTACACTAAGATTCAAGCAGAGGACTTCACAAAAACAGGATGCCACAGGCACTGTTTTTATGTGCCCATCATGATTAAAGGAACGTCTTCCTTGTTTACAGTGTGACAGGGGAAGGGCAGTGATTACCAAACACAAACCAGACTGGGACAGATACACACTTAAAAGGCAAATTCCTTTGATGATACGTTAGACAATGAGAGTTACAGATAAAATTGCTGCTTATGGTTGGAATCATCTCAGTTTTCCTAACATACTATTTAGCTTTCCAGTACAATAAAGCCAGATTCATCACATCTCTGGAAACATTAAGGATAAGACTGTGTTCTGCACCTAAGATATCTAAGGATGCTCAGTATCACCCATGGGAAATGAATCTATTTTCCCAGAGTAAAGCCAACATGTGTGACAGGTATACCTTCGCCTCAGGGAACAAAACAAAACTATTGTGAGGAAGGAGAAAGTGAGTTCTGTGAGAAAAACAAGATCATTCTAGACACCTGCATGGGTAGAAACAGCCTGCAAAGACAAAAAATAGGCAAGAAAGTGTTCTATTTACAGTTCTTATTGCTGAAATGATGCCCTTAAAATCACTGTCTGACTGCATTTGCAGATGTTTGCAGGAGGTGAAGTAAAACAGTGGTGTGTGTATGTATGTGCAATTTATAGTGTTCACAGAAAGCTGATCTTTATTTCTTAAAACTTTTAAGTTAAACAAGCTGCCCCAGCATACAGCAACGAATTTACACAGCTTTTACCTCCGAATCTTCTTCAAGCTGCAGCTGCCGAGCAATGGCCTCATCATCTAGCGTGCTGTCCCTGCTCTGCGAAGGCTGTATTTAAGAAAAAAAGACCAATAGCTCAGTATCCCCAACATGATTTTTGAGCTTCCTCCACGCTCCACTTGATGCTTTCTTATACCATGAATACATATGCTACAAAGCTCTGGAAAACAACATCCCTCCTCTTCACCCTGCACAAATTCTTCACACCCCAACCTCACCCCATTTAAACCATAAGCTTACCACTTTCATTCACTCCTCTCAGAAAACCACTGAAATATTTTAAGAAAAATTATGTGGGAAAAAGCAGTAGAGAAAGCACTACTTTCTACTTCATGCTGCCTTCTCAAACATGGAAGCATTACTCTACAAGTGCATTTTCAGACCTGATATGCTTGTACAAACTGTCTAAATTGCCCTTACACTCAAGTGGTTATGAAAAGGTAACCTTAAGTAGTACAAAAAGAAGAATCCTCTTAAGGTCATTAAGCTGGACATCTTGTTCTCTGTTCAGACACACTAACAACCCTAAAAGAACATCAGCAGTACTCACTTCCTTCCTTTTACTTGCTACCAGTTTCTTTTCTGATCTCTGGACACTTCTTGTCCCAAAGTAATCAAGAGCTGAGGTGGGAGTCAGTTTCACTGGGGATAACGGCTTGGTTTTAGCCTGTGGCTTCACGTCTCCCTTTTTTGTTGTAGCTGTTCCTGGAGAACTGATTGCTGATGTCCCGTTCTCCTTCGGTTTCAAGGAAATTCTCTTGTTGACAAAGTCATCGTCTTCATCTAAATATGAAGAACACTATATTACTTCTGGCACGTGGTTCTTATAATTCTTTAGAGTTTTTACAATACCAAGAAAATTACTTCAGTCAGATCACATTAACAAAGACCCTAAGAAAGTATTAAATGTGTTTAGAAGTTGATTTGGAGCAAAAAAGGAAGAAGAAAAAAAAAATCACATTCTATAACATAGTATTTAGCAACTAAATAGCATAGCTAAGTCTGAATAAATTGATTGCTAGAATAAAGCCAAAGAAGCCTGCAACCTGCATAAATACATTTCTCCTCCTTTAGAAAGGCTTGCCTAGTGCCTTCCTTTCTTAGATAAGGTAGCACACAAACAGGAATACAGGTCACTGAAATCTGAATCTGAAATCTCCTTAACCAATGCAACGTCCAACTGTGTAGCACAACTCTTAAAACATGAAACTTCAGAGAAAACAGGGATCACACAGGAGTTCTACATCAAAACCACATCTTTCAATTAAAAAAATAGCGAAACCACTGCCACACACAGGAAGTGCAGGAAGCAGCATGCACAGCAGCAGCAAGTATTAGCCCACAGAACACTGAACAAAAACAAAACTCTGTTTTTCCTCTTCGGCTTCTTCCATGATAGTCAGTACATTGTTTTCCTAGCAATGAAAAGCAGAATGAGAGTCTGATGGCCTTCCATTCATTATGGACCCAAACTCTTCACTAGTCCAATCGATACAAAAGATCACCACGAACTTCAAAGTTTTGTGTCACTTTGTGAAGCCTCGCTGACAGTTACACAAATGAGACCCTATCAACCCAAGCACACAGAGAGCTACAGATACCACAGCCAAAAAAACACATCAGTGTGACACCACAGGGGACAAACTTTCTGATTAGCGACAAATGTGCTTCCTTGTGAAATCTTTAAGAATTCAAGAGTGCAAAAGGCATAAGAAGCAAACTGAAAGTAAAACTCTAAACTGAACAGACAATACAAAAGGAGTAAGGCACACTGACAGGAAAGAAACATGCAGTCTTATTTGCATGTCCCTAACTGACGTCTGGTTTTACTTCTCAAGATGTAGATGTTTTGAGCACTTGCACAGCGTGCAATGAACAGAAGTGCTCTAAGCTGTTTTATGATTTTAAATTCCCATTTCTGTGGCTACCAGATGCTCAATCTCCAGCTGCTAAGTTAAACACCAGCATTTCTTTTCACACACAAAAAAAAACCAAACCCCAATTTTCTTAATCACTTCCCTAAGTGATTAAGAATTATGTTGTATGTTTGCTAGCTCTATTTCACAACAAATCATAGATCTTTTTTTCTGGTTCGCCTTTCCTCAATAGGTGAAAGCAACCCGAGCATTTTTAGGCATCAGCTGTGACTTCCAGCTGCTGGTCACTCACTAAGCAGCACATATCATAAATCAACAGGGACCGACTATTCCTGTGAAAGTTCAGAGAAAGAAAAATAGAGCAAAGCACTGTACAGGAAGAAATTGGTTCAGCGGTTAAATCAAGAATGCCCGAAGATAAAAAATTATCTAGCAGAAAATGGAATTTCAGCCAATTCAATTCATGAGGCGATATATGAAAGACAAAACTCAAGCCCAGGTCCCTCTGAAAGCTTCACTATTCTCAGCCCAATTACGCATTTTGCTCAGGCAGCACCAGATCTCTTATTGTCACTTAGCTCACTTTAACTATTATCTATGTGGGGCAGTCGGCCAGCAGATGCTCCGGGCTCCTCATTTACAGCAGCACGAGGCCTGAGTGCAAGACTGCTCATCTCAAACCTCAGCTCAGAAATATTTTGCTTCTTTTAATTCTTTTAGTTTAAATGAGAAAATACATTCGCAGGGGTAAAATGCACTTAGTAAAAACAAGTTAATGTCAAAACAATTACATTCATTTGTTCAAGAAAGAAAAAGACGTTCAGTTTACCAACCACGGATTTGTTTTGTTTTTATCTTCTTAAATCTGTTACTGTTTTTTTTTAAATGTGACTGTTACCAAGCTGGAAAAGAATCTTTATTTACCACAGCTATCACATAACTGCATGCAACGTTGAATTTTTTTCCTTATTCACTTATAACCACTAAAATAGCAATATGAAAAAAAAAAAAGTCCAACCAGGATATTGCTTTCCCTCAATTAGGGGGAAGTAAATATCATTAACTTTTAATTAAAAAGGATGCGGATTTGAGTCATTTATGATGCCAGTACTAAGTATCATGGATGACTGGAGCTTTGCTTTAATTACGTCCTTCCCAGAAACAACAGAATTGGAAGCATTTACACACTGCAAGTGCTCAACAAGAACAAGAGACAGCACTTCGGGACAGTCACATATAAATGTAAACAGAAAGATGGATAAGAGCACTAAAGTGGTCATTAGGAAACAAAGCCACTCACTGCATTAAGTGGCATTCAACAGCTGCTTTATCAGACAGGTCCTCGGGCTTCACCCTGGGTCCATGAACTTACCAAGAACATGAGAAGTTTACCTGATCACCACCAGGCATCTCTGGCTTATTTCAAGCATGTAAGAACTCGAATTTTTCCACTAACACCTTTAACACTTCTTCCTTGAAGCAAACTCCTCACCACCAAAGTGAACAGTGTGGTTGCTCAATCAGCTGTACACTCACAGCTCCCCTATAAACACGAAGGTGGCTTAATTTACAGCCTTAGAAGTACCAGGGGAGCCCCAGCACTGCTACTGGACTGCTCAGATCGCTGTTCCTCATCATACGACCAGGAGATCACTCGCGTACTACAAAAATGGGAGGAAGAGATTCCCACTCATAGAAGCTAGGCAACAATTTCTGGGAAAACAAAGACGAAAATTTTGAATTCAGCTTATGAAATACATCAATTGCAGACTGACAGCATTTTCATAGCCCTGTCTTACAGGAATTGCTGGATGAACAGTTGAGATGGGTTTGTAAAAGTCCCCGCCCCCAAATAACGCTAAGAAATGGGAATTTTATCACCAACTAGACATATCACCAACTAGACAACTTCTACTTTGCAGAACAGCTGTGCAGCAGAACACTGCTACCAGAACACTATTTCCAGTTTACAACCACTCATTTTGTGTGTGCTATACAAGGAACTCATACCCAGAACAACTACATCTGTGGTCTGGGCTTTTTACAGCATTACCTCTGCAGACCTACAAATGCGAGCTGAGGACATGTATTTTAGTCGAGTTTTCTGGAAATTAAGTAGAGAAAAGAGAAAGATACTCATGTAATTAATGGAACAGATGCACGTGACAGGCAGGAGACTGCTTTTAATTATTTCTGATACGAACACTACACATGAAGCAGGGCCCCCTCTGCGCCACGTAATTCACAAGAACACGCTGCCCTAGCAACAAACAACAACTGGGTTTGAGAACTGTCCTGTGACACTAGAACATACCCTTCCATTTCGTAACAGCACAGCTAGGTTAATTAACTAATTCCTGCAGCCCACCTGCAATTGCTTGTTAGTGCTTGGTTTTATAACCAACTGCAAACACAGCGCATCCATACAAGTAGTAATCAGCACACAGAGGGAAAAATATATGTTAAAGTTTGCAGACTATAACATAAAGGACTTGTACACACAGCTAGAGGATAGCATCCTCCCCAAAAGTCACTAACCCCCCACTTACTCGAGTAAGATGACAACACCCTGCATGTTCCTCAGTTTTAATGGTGCTACATCTGCACAAGGACTTCAGATGGCTCCTGTGCTGAAGAACTTGCAGTAGGTACTACTGCCCAACTGAAGCTCAGGGTGGACAAATAATGAATACAAGCACTATTTTAAGTATGCATTTATCCATACTTCACAGTCCCTACACACATTAGGACTGTGCATTTCTTATTCAACTTTTGCTTAAAGTGAATCTTCACAAAAGCTGCAATAAAACCTTTCCTAAAGAAGTACGTATTTTCTATCATCTAAAACCACAGCATGTATCTCAGTCTGTATTTCAAAAACTGGTCTGTGCAGTCATTTAGATTTCCAGTGTAATTTCTCAACAAGCAAATTGATCTTCGACGTACTACAAACATGCACTTTAAACCTTAATTGTTAGCGCTCTGCCTACATCCACATGTCAAGGTTCCAGCCTGTTAGAAAAATTTAAAGCCTACCAGAACCACTCAAGTGCCACTCCTCTGAAATCAATTTACAGCTGTCGGATTTCCCAATGATCAGACATAATTTCAAGAATTTGTTATATTTTTCACTGAGGAAAAAGGGGTTGTGGGATCCCAGACCATAAATGGAATAACGGCCACATCCAATTGTAGTTACACCCCTCAGTGCTGAGCTGGGTCGCCTTCAAAGCTCTTCCATCCAGTAAATACAAAATGAAATTCTCAGTCAAATATGCACGTTTCTGTTCTTACAAATACCTCTAGAAAGACATTTTGGTGACATTAAAATAACCAGCCTTCTGATATATTTTTAAATCTAAACGACTGCCATCATAAATAATCTGCAAACCACTAATTAGAGCAACTCCCTTCAAAATAAATAAGCACAGTGCCATAGAAACTGCTCCACGTATCACCCTGGCAGGCAATCAAAAGTTATCAGCCCATTAATGCTTTCCAGTTCATCACAGAGTTTTATCCATTTGAGCTGGTCAGTTTCAGCATTGCAGCATCTCTATTTTCCCAGAACAGATACAAGTCCCCACTACACAATGAAACTTCTTGTGCTGGTTATCTGCACGACAAGAATATTCAGTGCTGTCAAAGACACAAGGTGGAAGAAGAACCCTGAAGAAAATCCAGGTGACTACAACTCAAGTACGTGCTCAGAAACCTTAATACTGAGACTTGTAAAATAAGACCAAACTGTAATACTGCTTCCTAGATGCAAAACTAACTACTAAGCTTCTTCAAAAACCTGTCATGATTAATGAAATTTTATTTTAAAAACATACTTCATGTGAAACCACACCTTAGGAGAGGTAGAAAGTCACCGTGTAAGAATGGGGAAATACTACTGTATTTCAAACTGCAATTCTCAGCTCCTTCAGCAATAACTACACTGTAAAAAGAAGACTCAGAGGGGATCTGATCCACATCTATAAATATCTAAGGAGTGGGAGGCAAAGGGATGAGGCTGGACTCTTCTCAGCAGTGCGTGGTAATAGGACAAGGGGACATGGCCACAAACTGAAGCATAGGAAGTTCTGCACAAATGTGTGTGGGAACTTCTTCACAGTGCAGCGACGGAGCACTGGCACAGCTGCACAGAGAGGTGGTGAAGCCTCATTCTCTGGAGACATTCAAGACCGACCTGGACGCCTACCTGTGCAACCAGCTTTGGCACAAGGACTGAACTAGATAATCTCCAGAGGTCCCTTCCAATCCCTATAATTCTGTGACTATCATTCTGAGAGAGCCAGGCAGACTTCTTTTAAAAGATCCATACATACAAGGTCAAGAAAGTTCCCCTTTATTACTATAGGCTAAATAAATTACACTCTGTTGTTCTCTTAACAATGATTTGTTGAATATAGCTTTATTCCAAGTTGATTGGGTAAAGAAAAAAAACCTGCACCCCCCCTTCTAAGAGATACTATGAATTCAAAAAGTAATTCTGCTGGTTTGTTATGCTTTTTTAAACAATAAGCCTCAATAATGCACAGAAAAACTGCAACTTTAATGCCTAGGAGCGTAACTCTAGAAAACCTTATTAGCGCTCACCACAGTAATAACCATTACAAAAGACAGTGAACACATACACACTATAAAGGAAGTGAAAAAGCCCCTATTAAATGGCTGTGCAGAAGATCCAAAGGAGATTATATTTTCAATAAGTGCTACGCTTTTCCCAAGCCCACAAGAATTATAAGTATTACAGTCAAAAAAAGTCCATGAAGGAGAGTGTGAACTAGTGAACTTCCCTGGCCAGTTTTATCACCCAAATTAAATACACTGAATAGTTAAAATAACCTTAGAGCACTTCAAGGAAAAGATAATGTGTAAGTACTGAGAAAAATTAAATGGGAAGGTCTAAAGCAAACAATTGGAACTACAAGAACTTCAGAATCACTCATTTTTATCTTCTGAAAAACTACATAGAGTTGAGTGCAAATTTTATTCCAAACACTGCTAAGCTCTACCTCTTACGACCCTAGGTTCTAGCTTAAAAGCGAGCGGTCTCATCTGCAACGCACTGCCCTAGAGAAGTCAGATTCATTTACACTTACAAAACACTCCTCTCTCTATTTCTGAATTAACACAGGACCCTTATGCTGTGCTACCGGTATTCCCAGATTTATGCAAGGAAAAATGAGGCACACATTCGAGTTTTAAGAAGTACACACAGCACCTAGGCACCTAATGAAATAAAATCCCACATGACCTTCTCCTACATATCTTCTACACTGTCCTTTGCAGCACCAGTCCCTGTTTCTCCATAGTACTGGTTCTGGGAGAAATTCTGTCCTTCTTCAGGTGCATATTAAGTCAAACTCCCTTGAAGTTTGACTGACTTTTCATAAAACACGATAAAGGAAAGCTGCTACATGAAGATCTGTTTTACCACTGTCACTCATTCTCTATAAGCATAGCAACTCCCGTAAGCATATGCAATGCTAATATCGCCCAGAAAGTAAGAGTGGCAATCTTTTACTTCCCTATTAGATGCTCCAACATGAAACATGCTTATTGAGTGACTATTTGCTGCTACTTTGGACTAGTGGTTGGACTTAGGAGATTTCTGGACACTGGTGCTAGCATTTATCCAATTTTCTCCTGCTCTCTTTTGATATCCTCACTACAAAGAGTTGATATTCAGCTAACACATCGACAATCTCTTCTTTTTTTGCCCTATACTCTAATCCTTGAGGACTGGTGCTCCAGTAACCTGCCATCCTACTCACTTTCTACCATCTTCCATTTTCCAAGCTTCATGAATAATTCAGCCTAGCACCTACAATAAGGCCTTATTTTTGTTTATTTGTAACATTCAGACTGTCAAAGCAATTGCTGCCCATGCATAAATACCGTTCCACACAAAGACTGCTGTTCACTAAAAGCAAGTGAAGTCACAGTTCCTGCCAAACAGCCATTTATGATGAAACCAGGGAAGGTTCATCGCATCATAACAACAGGTCATCTTCTACAAACAAAACCCAAGGTTCCACGCTTTAAAATAACACTGTTTGACTATTTAACAGGTACAACAAACATTTGGATTTTTCCCAATCCCCTAGACTGTTGTACCACAAGGCAGCCTTTCCCTCCCTACCGTCCCTTGTTACCTGCTAGAACAGCCCTACTTCACCTTTGGCTATCATTACACTTTATACTTAATTTAAATTAAATGTTTCAACAACAACATTATTTCTTACAGAACCACACAGATCAATTACATCTGCTTTATGTTTTACCTGTCTAGAAAAAGTAAATAAACGCCCCAAGCTAATGCTTTTCTTACACAGATCAGAAAGTAAATCCTACAACAAAATTTAAGAAAACCGTATCCCACAGAGTTATAAAGGGGATCCAAAAAGAAACTCAAGTAACCGCAGGAAGTTTCAAATTAGATTCAAAAATCAGATAGATAACACTCATTTACACTTCATCATCGCTTAGTTCTAGTGACTACTTGACACCAGAAGACTTTTTCAGTCCATTCTGAGGACACAGCCTCTGAGAAGAATACTGAGTTAGGAGCAACATCATTAGTACCTTTTCTAGACTCCTATTTTTTTACAAAGATATTTATCCCGAGCGAATAGCTGCACCACACAAACACACTCAACAGAAACCTCTCCTGAACCCCAGTAAGCTGAATCTGTGTAAACTTTTTCTTCAGTATAAACAAAATTCAAGAGTTAAGTCTCAAGATTATACAGACATTGTTTTAGTCACAGACTAAGTCAACCTTGTGTGTACTTAAGAGTCTTTAGATAAGAGTAACCTTGATCCATGGTTGTCAGGGATTTCACTAACAACCTTGACCAACGCTCTCACAGTATCCCTATGAAGAAAAGCTGGATCACACCACCTAGAATTGCATCATAAACCTAATCCAATCATTTATCTATTCTGAGGGGAACACTATTAAATATCCTTTATAATTGATTAGAAAAACTGTCAAAGGAAATTAGGTTTTGAGTAAAAGACAGGGACAAACAAGGTAGAAAAAGCGTTTGGGATCACCTAGTAAATTGAGCTCATCTCAACACATGACACGGTACAGCCAAACGCCAGGTCAAATATCTAGGACAAGTAAAATAAGCACAATCCATCTTAGAAGCAGAGATTACAAAGAGAGCCTGGAGGAGGAAAGAGGCAGAGCGGGGGAAAAAGCCAGCTGAGTCACACCTCTAATTATCAGACGCCATAGCAAACAAAACTCAGAGAATTAACAGAACTAACACTTATAAGAAATATAACACTTCTAAAATATGTTTTATACAAGCAGGCTTGGATTCAAGTCTGAACAGGCTTTAAACTAACCAATTTTTAGGAATCTATACCAGGGAAGTACTGCAGCTAGTAAAGATCTCTAGACTATGAGACAAAGGCATAACTGTCGTAATTTTAATAACTGAATTATCTTTGCCTGCAAAATGATAGGTTAAAACTTGTCTCATACAAGCATGTAAGAGTACCTCAGTCAAACAATTCTGTAACGCAACCCACCCCGCTACAACTGCACGTGAAGGGACACATTTCCATTACCTGTCTCTGAAACATAAACAACAGGATGCTGCTTCAGAACTTTACCAGGTTTTGGAATAGCTACTTTCTTCTCTGTTTGCTGCTTCGCTTTTTTCACAGACTGCGCCTCCTCTTCTGAATCTGTATTTTAATCACAGCATAAATGTACATTTCTTCCACGTGCAATACAGACTGTAAGTAATAAATCTTATAACATCAGTTAACATGCTCACATACAATCAGCTGAGTGAGAAGAAGGTCTTACATGGAAGGTCAGCACACTGCTTCGCTCTTCTTGACTGCTCGTTTGTTAAATTTAAGGAAATACTGTTACACATTTAGGAATTGCTACATGTGCCTAAAATCCTTCCCAAAAATGAGTACAGCCACGAGCTTACAACATCAGATTTTAAAAATTAAAAACAAAAAAGAACAAGCACCCAAACCTAATACCACAATGGATCTTTAGCATAGATTCATTCTCCAGGTTAAACTTAAAAGGCATTACACTGCGTTGGCTTATTCCACAATACCTATTTCAAAAGCTATCAACAGGCTACAGCAGATAAATGAGGTTGTATTCCTTGATCTTTCAGGAGCACACTGGCAGGCTGCCACTCAGCTCAATATTCTCTACGTCCCAAAAGCTGCCAAGAGGACAAACCTATCCCACTGAAGATCATATATGACAACATCCAAATGAGTATGCAGAAGTGAGACTATGCTGAAGCAGCTGATGCAACTAGCATGTTTAACAGAAAGTTACACTTCAAAAATCCTAATATATAATCAGAATTACAATAACAGAAAATGTATATAAAAATATATTTGAAAAAAAGAAAATCTATGCCAAATTGACTTCGTTCTCTAAAAAAACTCCTCCAGCTTTATGAACTCAGAGCAGTACTTCTCCTATCATTAATGTGTCAAAAATCAGCAAATCTCCAGACAATAACAGCTCTAAAGTGAAACTGTACGAATATCTAAAGGTAGCAGTTGAATTATGTGCTGCCTTTGAACTCCAACTCTAAATGTAGAATTACCTACAGCAAATTGTTTTTAAAACAGTGTATTCAAATGCATTTGCCTGTTTATAATAGCACTGTTCTGAGAGATGCAAGTCATCCCTTTTCTTCTACAGAAGAAACGAACATTCTACTAAGTCACTAAAACATCAAGATAAAGTCTTCAGTGGAAGAATTGTAGAAACATATTTTTTTTAATAGTTTCACAGACGTTCAGAAGGCAGCCAGGGATTAAATGACATCACAAACAGGAATAACGTAGAAGTCTGAAAATCCTACTTTAATTTAACTAATCTGACAGGTTAATGGTTTGTTTGTGATTTTGTTGTTCTTTGTTTTTGAGTGCTATAAAACATCTTTTCCTTATTATTACAGCCCACACAATATTTTTAGTAAACTATTATCAACGTATTAAATAACGAATGTGTTCTGTATGGTAAATTTAAAACTGTGGGATTAAAACTTAATAGACATGAGATACATCTGAAATAAAAAATAGAATTTTGAAAGCCTCCTGTAATATGCTCATGCATCATCTACAAGTGCACAGTTCCTGAACACAGTCAGCCACCTGTATTCAAGGTGGGCTGTACTGATCCAAAAAATCCCCATAATCCACATGTATTTTCATAAAGTTCTGGGACTCTGACAGAATTTGGACAAGTTTTTATTTTACTTTTTAAATAGAGGTTTTGCCAGAAGCATACGTGCGTGGCATGTGCTGCACTCATCCATCATTTTTAACTACCAAACAATTATTACAGCAGAGCAATAAAAATCACCAGTGCATTCAAAGATACCTCCCTCCCCTAGGAGAGCTGCCTATAAAGTGTTTATAATTGCATTTACCATTGAGAATCAAACCAAGCACAGCTTTCTGTCAGATGTAGCATTTTCCTAATCAATCATTATGCAAAAGATGGAAAGGAGCATCCTGAAACAACTGTGAACATTACCTGAATCGTAGATTATTCTTTTTTTCTTGTATGCCTGCTTTTGTTTGGGAACATCTTCACTGGGTGAACTCTTCACCTGAAAGGAATAATTCCTCAGCTCAACCAGCAAACAGGTCCTTCCAGCTTTTAGTCAGCTAAATTTATGAGTTTAAAACTATTTCTGATAGAAATTATTTATTTACCAGTATTACTCTTAAGAACAATCTTTTGCTAACTCACAAGTGGGAGTGGGAGGGGGGCGAGGGAGCTGAGACGAGGAACTAACTGCACTCACAAAGCTCAGCGTGATCCAAGTGAACAGCAGACAATTATACTGATACTAAATACTCTGGTTTAATGCCAATTAAAGAAAAACCAACAGATTTTCAAGCTGTTCCAAGTTTTTAAAGTCATAACTTTAAAAAACAACGACACAAACAATTGCACAATCAAGAAACCAAGCACTTTACAAATAAGCAACACTAACCTTTGTTTCCTTTCCCCTCTTCTTCCCACTCGATTCTCCTTCCCCGTTCTTTACCTTCTCACTCTTTTTCACAGCCTCGCACTCCTGGCGCTTTCCAGGAGGTACAACGCCAAAGAATTTCCGGATATCCTATTTAAAGACAAATACTTCCGTCAATTCTTAAATACAAATAACTCTCAGAAGTTTCACACTGCAAAAGAGCAGCAACTTGTGTTATGTTATGTGTATCTCAAAATTAAGAAGAAAAGCCTAGCTAGTTTTTTAGCTAGCTGAGATGCTGCACAGCCTTTCCCCTGTCTCTCGATTGCAAAAACAACAAAAAAAAAAAGCTTTTTTTTCCCCTTTTGACAGCCATCTTACACACTTAGAAACTTTCATTAGCAATGAAACACAGAGACTTCAAACACGTGTCTAACTGGAGTTCCTTTTTCCCATTCAATCATCACAAGCCAAGCCCGAAGTACATTGGTAGTTAACATGACCAATTCAGGCACTTCAGATGAGAAGTCCCAAGAGCTACCAAGCAGTCTACTGGCGAAACATACCACGCCCTCCATCTTCTAATACATTTAAGGCAGTGACTCTGATCTCAATAAAAAATTAGCTGTCAAGAAGCAAATTAAGATTTCAATAAAGAGAAGGATTATATTAAAAACATAAGACCCCAAAAGGTGGATTTTGGAACTGTATTTTATCTTAACAAAGAAAAACCACAAAAAGCTTTCTAACTGCTTAAGATCAGAAACTGAAGCTTCAATTAAAATAAGCACTAGCCCACATACAAAACCCTATCTGACTGCTGTTTAATAAACTAGTTCTACAGCAGCATTAAAAAAAGAAACACAAAACCATATCACCACTTCCAGGGGGAACAGCCATTTTACCTTTAAAGAAAGCCTCTGCTACGGCCTACATGTATGGCAGCTGAGGGCTGTGGCTCAGGGCTGTACCATACCCAGGTGATAACTATTCCCTATTAGAGAGCAGCAGCTGTCACACACCTAGGCAGCGTTCTCCCTCTTACAGGGAACTACTAGTGAAGTGGTAAATGCTTAAAACAATTTTCTAGAATCAGAAGTGTTATTTCCCATAGAAATGTAGTCTGTTTACTTTTTACATGCATCGACGACTGATTCAGCAAATGAAGACTGGCAGACTGAGAAGAATTCCTCCTCAGTAAGGCTGTACGTGTTTCTACCCATGGAATCCATTCCTCGGGGGCACCAACTCCCAACACTCAGCTATTGTACACGCACTACTAATGCCATGCTCTAATAACACTCTGAAATTTTAACCCCAAATTCAGAACGACTGAGGAAAGCACCTACTTAAAAAACTCACAGACACACGGTAGGGTTGTGGCCCAGATAACTCCATCATCATCATTAACTACTACTTCTAATAAGGCAACACAAATGAAAAAGTGTCTACCACACTCACTAAATCTTTTACACAGTAACATAATGTAAACACAACACTGCAAATTAAACTGACTTTAGATTAGCGAGTTTTTTCATAGTGATGTCAGTTACAAGCTTTAAGTATATGGAGAATAATTAATTTTACATCAACAGTAACTCCATTCCAGTAATTTAACTAAGAACTCATTCAGTGTGCTGATCTGCATTAATATTAGATTGCTGTTTTTTTTTATGGCCTGATGGAAATTGTATGGAACTACCGTCATATCCTGGATTATGAAATGAAGACTTAATAAAGGACATACATGATATCCATCTGTCTGCCCCAGCTTCTTCCACTGCTTTCATCACTGTTCCTCAATCATACCAGGTAAATTATCTTCTGCCTCATCTGATCTTATGACTTTCTTCTTTTGCTCAAAGCAGCATCTTCTAACTGTCAAGAAATCACCACCAAACTACTTCTTCCTTGAAAATACTGTTGTAATATACCAACTATGGATTACAAAATTGCTTCCTGATGCCAACACAACGCTGTTATCTTGGCTGCAAATTACCAGTCCTCAGAAATAGCAGCACTTTTCCTTTTGTATTTCTATTACTGTTATCACTGCGTTAAATACTGTAAACATAACCACACAGAAGCCACCTAGACATTTCTGAGTAAAGGATTTTATCTGAGTAATAAATTTTCATTTCCCATACTGACAATCTTCTTATGAGTGACTAAACTACAGAGCCCTAAGCTATAAAGGAAATTCAGCGACTGTGTACCATCTTCTTCAATCTTCAGCTATCTATCTCCCAATTTCCTTCAGTCATCCTAATCTTCAGAAGAAAAAGTAACCTTGTTAGCCACTGCTGGGCTGTAACAGATGGTGAATTCAGAATTGTGTGGGAGACCAGTACCTCACAGTGCAACAATAAAGTCATCTTTCAGAGAAGCTTTTATCTGAGATTCATAACAGAAAGATTTTTATCCTATTTACCAAGAGATGCCAGATAATTAACTCCGCACCAATTGCACCAATGAAGCACTGTATGTATCTATCAAAATGATTCTGATCCTACAATTCTGAGATGCACTACGTAAGCTCAGTTCCCAGACAGTATCGCCAGCCACCGTGCTGGGTTTACCTATTTCACATCCTGTGACCGACTACGCTGCTGGTAGATAATGCCATTCAAACACGAGATCACCATTTGGCACAACTACATATGCTCACTCAAATGAGAGAAGGCTGGTAGCAATGTAACTGGGACCTGCAGCTTGTGTGCCTGAGGAGATACACTCCCCTGCACATCTGCCCCAGGCAATCCCCTAAACTAAAGAACTAAAGAGCTGAGGCCATACTAGTGCAGCTCCCCCCGGGTGCTTCAGCAACAGCAATCCTAGGCGTTCACACACAGGGAGGATCAATGAAATTACTGCCCAGCACACCAGTTCAGAGGCATTTTAAACCACAGCTACCAAATAAATGATTCTGACCAAACCTGGACAACAAATTTTGCAGAGACCTAGCCACAGTCCCAGACAAGGCCCAACAATACTGGATCACTCCCACTAGATTAGGGCAGCAGATAATGCCTAGCACCAGGGCAGCCAAACAGCCTCCTAACCGCACAACCTCAGTAATGGCTCTGCAGTCTAGATGCTGCCAGTTTTGACTACTGTTTCAAATCCTCCACCTTACGAGACAGAAATGAATTATGGTAGGCTGCAAGTTTTCCCTTGGAAGATCTGTATGCACTCATTTTACTGAAGAGAAACAGAAAGCGAAACCCATTTGTTATTAGTACTAATAGTTACCCAATGAGCTCATCAGAGTAACTTTCAAGACTTTAATAAATATCCAGCTCAAAGTCATAAACATTCCACATTGGTTTTCTGTGACATTTCTGCCTGCATTTTAAAAGCATTCTAAACCAAACAACAGATGTTCCAGCACTTAGGTGATGGGGCAATCCCAACACCGTCAAACCCATTAACCACTAGTAGTAGCAGTTTTAAAAGACCAGTGTCCTGTAAAGCAGAATATTTTCCAAAATAGCATCATACAAATATGCATGTGTCTATGAACTGAACTTCACTAGCTCAGCTCAATGACTGCAATGGGAAGCTGCATAACTTGAGGCATTTCAAAAGGGGTCCATAAGTGCCTTTCTTGTACAGGACTGTTCATACTTTTTATAGGCTGTTTCTATGCAAGTTCTGCAAAAACATCAGCTCTGATGTTTGGCATCTCCAGAAAAACTGCACTACCAATTGTGTAGCATCACTTAGTTAAACCAGTAATTCCTGCTTGGATAACTATAGTGAATGGAGGCAACTGAGGCACAGGTACCATAAGGCATCTTTAGAGAAGCATCCCAGTTCTAAGTACACTCATGACACAGCACTGATCTGGGACTGTTCCTCTCAGCAAGAGGCAGCTCAGGTAGCCCTGCTCCTCACCACACATCCCCTAGCTGAGCTGGTACAGCTCTTTGCATGGGAAGTAGGTCAGGTAATTAATTTGGCTAAAAAACGAACCTCTTCCCACACCTATCAGTTTGTTCAGTAACTCAATGGCCAAGAAGCTGCAGAACCAACCAGACAGGGGTCGCTTCTGTTAGGCACTATGTGAAAAAAGGACTGTAGGAGCCCAGTATTACATCCCAGCATGCCCCTGAATATCTCAGAGCAGGGTACAGGGCAACTGGAACCGCCGTGTTTCCGCCTCTACAGCCACAGCTGCAGCACCGATGGCCGTACTTCAGCACTGGAAATAGAAGAAGAACACGGACTGAGGCAACTCATCCCTTTTCCACGATGGCGGCCTCCCTCTCTTCTGGAAGTGCCAACACGGATCGACGCGGGGCGGCGGCCTCAGGGCGGGAGCTGCGCCACAACCGCAGCGCCGACCGCGTCCGCCCCGCAGCGCCAACGGCCGCAGCGGCCCGGGGGCTCCAACCGCCGCGGGGCCTCAGCGGCGCTATCTGCGCGACGCCGCCCCCCCGCCCCCCCAACCGCGGCCTTCGCTCACAGCCCCTCGGGGCGGCGCCGCGCTCACCATGCTGCCGGCGGCGGCGACCTCGCTAGCGGGAGGACGGCTGCGGCTCCATGGCTCCGGCCCACCCCGCCACCTTCGCGCCAACTCCCGCCACCGGGCGCGCTCCGCTGTCGTCACAGCGCCATGGGCGGGGCGGGCGCCAGGAGCGCTCCGCCTCTGTGCTCCCTATGCTCGTTAGTATTACGCTGCTTGGTGATACGAGCCCCAGCAAAGAGGAGTTTGCAGGCAGGGAGCGGATCTGTTCGTCTGACACGAGGAAACACGAATGCCCGTGACGGCCATCGCTGTGTGTGTGTTTGCTCCCACAGCGTGTTCGTATCTATGTATTTCTTTCTCATGAGGTCACTTTGAAGGCCGTGCCTGCTCCTGACAGGAGGATTAAAGAGGAGTTGAAAAGGCTGACGTTTGTAACGAGCCACGCAAAGTGTTCAAATAATGCTCAAAGAATTATTGCAGGTGGTTATCTGTGTTTGTGTTTGATAAGGCTACCCAGAATAACATCCAGCAGAGCAGTGTCTGCTCGCGGGCTCGACATGTTCGTGTTTCTTGGAAGGCGAGAGTTTATTAACCCTTCACAGAAGGAGATCAGGGTCCTTGCAAGGACTGCTGTTGGCTGCTGATCACAGCAGGGGATGATCCTCTGTTTCTGCACCGCTGTGACACCATTGCAAGTCCGAAAAATGTGCTCTGCCACCAGAACAAACCTCAGTGCCCTCTGATATTATCGTGTGTTTCACAAGATAAGGCAGAATCCTCGCTGATCCTATAACTGCTCATGGGTTACGTTTTAAGCGTGCAAACGAGCTGTCACAGGCAGCAGGAACAATAACACAGGCTCAGCCCAGCAGCCCTTCTGGACTTTCATCTTCTGCATGTCAGCAGGGCTCATTCATCTGAGCACAGTGCTGTACCTGCATGGCAAGTTGTTCCACACTCAAACCCCAGCACACATCTGCCTTGCAGGTACAGAAACATTGCCATCAAGCAACTCTGACAGTACCGTGGATACATTTATAGGACTTTATCTGAAGAAGTCAAGAATGGCAGGCATCAGCCTTACGGTATTGATTAAATTTACCAAATCTTGACACGTGTAGTTTTGATTTGAATATGTTTCTTTGAAATATGTTAAAATATGAGTTTTTAAAATACTGTCTAGCTGCTCTGTAAGATATTCACTGGACTGATAGCCCAGCTGCAAGGTTTTAAATTAATAACAAAATAAGAGAAATTAAGGGAAATTGCTGAAGGACTGGAACAGACCTGTGTTAATTTTGTACTGATGCTGTACATAGGGCTGTACATAACAGCAGTGGTGTGTATTTGGAATAAATATAGACCTGCCTTGTGCTTCTACATAATTATTGGGATGTGCTTATGTATGTTACAGTCTCTTTGTATCCACAGTTCTGTCTTGATTCTAGTAATGAACTATACTAATCCCCTATGTTACATTCCTCATAGGTAAAATTAAACTCTCAGAAAAGACCCCCAAACCCCTCTGGCACTTCTACAGTTTAACAAGTGAGTTGTTAAAAAAATGAAATCACCTTTTAATTGAAGACTTTGTAGTTTGAATCCTGTTTCTTTCATGTTTCCTTGAAATACAGTTTCTGGAGGAATAGAGAACATCATAGCTTCTTAGCACCCTCCGTCACCTGCATGTTCCCATCCGAGTGACCAGGCTTTCTGTTTTGCTCGAGTAACCTATTTTCCTGCAGTTAGAACACAGCTGTCTCGGTGACCACGCAGAGGCCACCTCCCTAAAAATTACGCTGTTCTCCGACCCAGCCCAGGTCTCACAGTTCAGGCTAATCATTGACAGGGCTTTTACGATCACAAGCTTTTAGTGAAGCTTTGATAAGACACTCCAGCAGTTAGCGGCAAATGAAGACAGCCTGCGCAGCAGGGACTCCAGGGAATGAATGGATTTTTTCAGTATCGGTGAAAGGAATCTGACTCTTAACGCTGGCATTATAAAGCAGCATAATGTGTGGCCGACAGATGAAGAGATTTGTTGCTTTTTGGACATTGGTTTTCCTGAGGATAGTTGCTGGGCTTGCTGGAGAGGGAAGATCTGTGTGGAAAAAGGACCCCAACTCCAGTCCTGTGAGTGAAACACAGATGTTTTTGTATGACACTTTCCCCACAGAGTTTCTCTGGGGCGTAGGGACAGGGGCATTCCAGGTGGAAGGCAGCTGGAGGAAGGACGAGAGAGGACCCTCTGTCTGGGACCGTTTCATCCACGCGGAGCTCAGAGACACTGACAGCACAGATGTTTCCAGTGACAGCTACACCTTGCTGGACAAAGACGTGTCAGCTCTGGATTTTTTAGGAGTTACCTTTTACCAGTTTTCAATCTCATGGTCAAGGCTTTTTCCCACTGGAGTGGTAGCAGCTCCTAACGAAAAAGGACTCCAGTACTACAACACCCTTATTGACTCTCTGATCTACAGGAATATTGACCCTGTGGTTACCCTATACCACTGGGACCTGCCCTTGACACTGCAAGAGCAATATGGGGGATGGAAAAATGAATCAGTCATTGATATCTTCAATGACTATGCCACCTTTTGCTTCCAGACCTTTGGGGATCGTGTTAAGTACTGGATTACCATCCACAATCCTTACTTAGTTGCTTGGCATGGATATGGCACGGGTATTCATGCTCC
Organism: Callipepla californica brunnescens; assembly: GCA_023055505.1. NCBI lineage: Eukaryota > Metazoa > Chordata > Aves > Galliformes > Odontophoridae > Callipepla > Callipepla californica. The sequence goes on along the minus strand of JALIRH010000005.1, from coordinate 22,828,490 downwards.
TGGAGAGAAAGGGAAAATAGCCACTGTCTACACTGTAGGACACAATCTGATCAAGGTACAGTATAATAAGGTTTTACAAAGTAATCTTGCACTGTCGTGGGAAGTAATGGAAGAAATCAATCATGTAATCTATGTTAAAAATAATAATGAAGGAATGTAAAAACACCAAGAAATAACCCTTAGCTAAAGCAGTCTTTAAAATGATATTTTTTTTACTTTTCATGTTTATTTCATTGTAGTTTCAACAGCACACTCAGTAAGTATTTGTTTTCAGGTGCTTGTTTATTTCTCTATTTAAATTTCCTTTTGCCTACAGCATCTACCTATTAAAGACCATGGATTTCCTTCTTTATTCTTTTAATTTAATTAACTGAAATGATTGTTCTGTCATTCAGCCACACTAAAATGACTGTTCTACTAGCTCACACAGAGATTTTTCTTCAATTTGCATATGGGATCAATTCCACTAGCAATAGAAGATGTGTATATATAAATATGATTAGTTCTGGCTTAGTAAGATTGCGAAATGTTTATTCCTGACCTAGCAAGGTCGTCAGCTCTTGGTTTTGGAAGAAAACAAATGTCCCCTTCACTATTTAAGAGTTTCAAAATTATATTATTTCCATAGCAATTTCAGCATTTTCATTTTTTATGTGTTATTTTTTGTATCTGCTTTCTTCTATGGAATTAGCCATCCAAGAGATCTGATTTCATGATCAGCAGCTTCACCAGCTTCAGTACCAGGTGCTAAGTTCATGCTATTCTTTGGAAAGGGCAAAAAAGAGAAGTTTGAAGTAGGTCATAGTTTTAGGACAAATGTAGAGACATTCATGGTAATATTAAGAACTTAACAAGTTATAGCATCTCTGATTTCATTCCACCGAGTAGCTTGTTCATATGCTTAAGTGCTTATATTCTTATTTTCTTGTGCCATAATTTAAAACAATCTGCAACAACAATTAAGGCAATTAACAATACAAATACACCTTTTTTCATCTGTAGTGCTCTAAGTATTTTAAAGAGCAAGTCATTGTCCTGTCTGCTTGATAGAGAAGCAAGGATAATTCTCTGTGCTCAAGCAATCCCTAGGTGTCACAAAGTGAACTTTTCTTCTGTCTACCATAGATTATAAAGGTAATTAACAAATACATCCCAATGTATTTGGCATATAGAAAGAAGTATGCATATTGGGAAATATTAATTAACAGTGTATAAGATTTTCTGCAACTTCTATTTCTTGTATTTGCTTCCAGGCTTGAACTGGAGAACATCTTTTTTTTCAGAAAAATGCACGCTGCAGTCAACAGAAGTTTTACACAAAAAAAGTCATCAGGTGTCCAGATTCAATAACTGATTTCAGACATAGCACATGAACTGACCTAGCTAGAGAGATTTCTGAAGCATCTCAAGGAGAACTGATGCCCAATCATTCTTTTTATTTTTCAAGTGCTATGTAAGATATATTTGACACAATACACGTAAAGGATGCAACCCAAGTATGCAGAAACCCAACAGCTTAATACTGAAATGTTTAGCTGGAAAAAAAAAATCCACGTATTTTAGAACCAATAAAACATTGCTCTGCTTCCATGAACGATGGTCATTAGGTAGGTAATTATGCAAGATTTTCAACAAAAGAAGGATTTATCTGTCCTCTCCAAGCTCAGGAGACATATGCTGCTCCTAGCACACAGTATTGCACATGCTGTGTCAGCTGCTACATGTGCTTTCTTTCTGTGCTTTCCATCCTCCTGATGGAATGGCCCAGATGCATTTAAAAGAGCCAGTCCTGCTCTTGTTATTCAAGACCCAGAAATAAAAAGAGTTACTGAATGCAGAAGCAAAGGCCACTAAGCAGAGTGCTTAGGAGTTCTGAGTTCAGAAAACAATATCCAGATCTCAATGTTTTGATTTAAAATATGTCTGCATGTTACTACATATAATGCTCATACACCGTGTGTCATAATGCTGCTGATCATTACAGATTACCTGATAGTAGTCACATGGAAATGAATAGGAAATATGATGTCTGAAACTTTTAAATGATAAATTGCTAATATTTTCACATAGGTAAATCTCTATTCAATCAGATGAGAGTCACTAAAATGAGAAACAAGTGAAATCTGATACCACAGGAGATAGACAGCCAGTCTGTATTTCCTTTTTTTCATTAAAAGATATCGTGCTTTGCCAAAGCAACACTGGAACATGATAAGGCGTAACCTGCCATGTGACACTTGAAATACATACCAACACAACACTAAAACAATGTGCTGGCTTCTGAGGCCATGAGGAAGAAAAGATTGCACACTGGAAAAATAAATGTTTTTTTTAAATTATTTTATAGTAGTTACACTGGACAAAAAGCAGGAAAATAAGAAGCAGTTGAATCACTGTCACTGGAGCTAAACCAGATATTTATTCACATCGATTATCACCATTTTCTTTAGACCTAGTTGTGCTCTTTCTGCTGTCTTTTATTCTCTATCAGCACCCTCCAGGCAGATCTGCCCTTGCTAAGCAACAGGCAGAAACCAACTGTTAGGTCTTTGGGTTTTTGGGTTTTTTTTTGGTCTTTTTTCTTAAAAAAACATGTTTCAGACTGTTCACAGTCCCTTCCATCTTGCTGAAAAGCCCAGAAGAAAACAAGGAAATCTCTCTACGATTCTCTTCATGGACATGTTTTCGTAACACACTCTTGGAAAAGGCGATACCTTTCCTTCCACACACATGGTGTTCACATAAAGATCCATCATACCACAGATCAGGCTCCTCTCTGTGCCTGGCTGTGTTACTCCTCGCTCTCTGGTAGCAGTCAGTGTGCCAGGATCTCTTCATGGACACGATCACACTATCACCTTTAGGATTTTTGGATGAGAATGTCCCAGTGAAGTCTTATAATTCATTCTCTTTAAAAACAGATTTCTACCGAAAGAGTGGAAAATAATTTATCTCTAAGTTCACCCAGGCACTTTTTGCTTTTTCTCTCCTCGGAGAAGTAACTCCATATTGTTCTGTGTATTCGTTGTTGAGATATTCTATGAAAGTCACTACACTGTAACAAATCTTATGAAAGTGTTGGTATTTCTATAATAAGCTTTTTGTCTATATAGAAGATTATTTACAGGATCAGAGTTTGAAGGAGTATGAGAATATTCCAAGAGAGGGGAACAACACTGTTGTCTTTCTTTTATTAAATTGGCTCATTCTGTCCAGACATTTTGCAGGGTTAATACTAACTGGCTTAGCACTCTTCTGACTTTGAAGTCTGTGGAATATAAATTGCTATACTAATACCAGGACAATATGCTGAAATTAATGTCATACGTATCTAGAATAAATACCCAATATTGACCTTGCTTTCACTGTGTACTCAGCCTTGACATGTGTCCTTGATCTAACAAGGAAAGTGAAAGATTAGGGATTAAACTGTAACTGAAAACAAAAGATTAATCAAGATTTACTCAAAATAGTCATTGTAGTATATGATACAGCTTTTAAATCAATGTTTATTTCATGTTTCGCCTTACAGAACAAATGCTAATAATCAGTTGGTTCCATCAAGAACAGTTTGCACTTAAGAGTACATCCTCCACCTGAGAACACTAAGCTGCTTCACAGTTAACAGCTCAAGACAGTTATTGGCAAGAAAAGGCTACTGTGTCTGCAACTGTAAAAACCTTCAATATAGACCAGTCGCTTTTTTTTTAATTGAGACAGCCCTTGGAACTAGGAGTCATCAGCGATATAAAATAATTTGTGATGTGGAAATCATTGTAAATGCCTGTACTTGTATTAGAGGTCTGCTCCTGTGGAATGGCACCTGTGGCCGCTTTCACACCCGCAGACAGTACTTCTAGTAGTAACTTTATTTTCCTCTAATCAGCTTCCTGAAATTGCGTACGAAGCTAATGAATTCTCCCCAGTTGTCATTTGCTTGTCAGTAGTGCACCTTTATCTGGTTGATTTTTGGAAAAGCTTTCTTCCTCCACTTTGTTTAGAAGTGTGGGATTGCTAAGATTTACCAGATGTCCCTGTCCTGCTCCCTGGCTGTGTGAAAAACACAGCTGACTTCACTGAAGTTTTTCTTGTCAAACCAACAGAAACACGTATCTTTCATTAAACAGGTGTTAGTAGGCTGTTTCTGGGGAAAAACGTTCACTAACCATGTTAGAAATCAGTAGGGGCAGGAAAGTGCAAGCTAACACCAGGGTAAGGCTGGCCCTAGCAGCCTCCTGGGGCTGAGGGAGCTCTGGGAGGGACAGCGAGGGTGACTGAGGAGGTGGCACTGGCCACACAGATTTTCTGATAAGACTGGTAAGAAATGCCTTTTAAAATATTATAACTGTAGGTTTCAGTTTACTTCATGAGTACAGTTTTGATGGCTTCCCTTTAACCTGCATCTCAAAGGTTAACGTTGCTTTATCAGTACTTTCAAAGACAGACCTTGAACAAATGTTACAAGCATGACCTTAGAAACCATTAACAGCTGATACACAAAATTTCACAAACTGTAATTCCGCAGTGCTCCTGAGCTTAACCAAATACCTACCTCACATCAGGCTTTTATATATATATAAAATTTTTCCAAGCTGTCGAGGCTATGCATTTCTAGATAAACTAGCTGAAGTTACTGTCAAATGTAAGCAGTGTTGTTTGGCTTTGTAATGTCAATCTAACTGAGCACTAGAAGTGTTTCACAATGTTTCTCTGTGGTTGTTTTTTTTTTGTTTTTTTTTTTCTGGGTGCCAACAGTCATTTGCTTTCCAGCTTAGTGAATAGAGCTGTACTTCTGGAGTAATGGAATCCCTGAGTTATTGGACAACTCATCAGTTGGAGAGGTGTTAGCTTCTCTCCCTCTGTGATCCAGAGTCATTCTTGTCTGACACTGCTCCCGTTTTCCTATACAGGACTCAGAACAACACCAGTGGTTCCTAAATCTACAGTGTATTCATTGCAGTGCACAGACCATGAAGATTATGACTTATGTGTTCTCTTAACTAAGTAATTGATGTGACATTCAGGGGTAATTCTGGTGTGTGGCAATGTTAAACTATCTAGACACAAAGATGATCTGAGAAAAAAAAAAAGAATTACAGTGTGATACAGGGTATGTTTTCATTGCCACTAATACACTTGGGAAAACTTCTGTCTATCCTAGAGAACTCAGCCCTCGGCATCACCCAAGTACTGAAATGTGCCCTAACCAACACAACTTGGGAAATGCAGCTGACAGATTTCCTTCTAGTGGTGCTGCTGTCAGAATAAAGACTAAAAAGGAATCAGTTTCATTCTGTTCTGTTTCATATACTGTCAGGAAAGTTGTAATTACAGCAATTTCAAAGAAGTGTACTGAAAGCCTGGATGAAAATTCTCACACTATGAAACAAGATGCTGTTTTAAAATTTTGCAGCTGCAGCTTAGAGCTTCCTCCAGATTTTGTACAATGGATACTTAAAGGGGAACACTTATATAAGTAGTCCAAATTCAAACAAATGGAACTACCTCCTAAGAACAGTACAGGGTGGACGTGATCTATCAGAGCAAATTCAGGTAGCCCCCATAGCACGAAGTCAATCAATAGCATAGAGCTAACACTGACACAGGAGACATAATTTGAGATATATAGTTAATGTAAAAACTGTAATTACAGTTTAAAAGTTTAAGTCTATCAGCAATTAGAGCTTTACAAAGAAAGAACTGACTAGGACTGTGCAGATCACTGACATCCCACTACTGACAGCTGTTTAGTCTAACGTTATCTATAAGAACCGTTTCACATTCGTGCTGGAACATCTAGCAACCTTCAGGGCTATATCAAAAGGCACAACCCTAATGCATCATAGCAACAGCGCACAGGAGATGCTGAGCTTTACCATCATCTGAAGACCTTGCATTTTAGCAGTTATTGCCCAGTGCATCTCTTCAGAGTGATTGTCATACCTTAACCATTCAGTAATATTGCTGCAGCAAATCAAACCTAGCTACCTGGCTGGCTGGCTGCCTACACGCACACAGATTTAATAAATAGCAGCAAGCAATTCAGTGCTGTTTTTCTTTTACCAGGCTCATGCAAAAGTTTGGCGTAACTACAAGGAACACTTTCATCCGTATCAGAAGGGACTGATGTCCATAGTGTTGGGATCCCACTGGATCGAACCCAACAGATCGGAGGACGCTTTGGACATTTCTAAATGCCAGCAGTCTGTGGAGAGAGTACTCGGATGGTTTGCTAAGCCCATCCATGGGGATGGTGATTATCCAGAAGAACTGAAAAATGAATCTTTTCTGCCGCGCTTCACTGAGGATGAAAAAAAGTACATAAAAGGAACAGCTGACTTCTTTGCATTTTCCTTTGGTCCTGATAACTTCAAACCTCCAAACACTCTACCAAAAATGGGACAAAACTTGTCGCTTAATTTGAGGGATGTACTGAACTGGATTAAGCTGGAATACGACAGTCCTCGGATCCTCATTGCAGAGAATGGCTGGTTCACCGACAGCCATGTGAAAACCGATGACACCACTGCCATCTACATGATGAAAAACTTCATAAATAAGGTTTTACAAGGTTTGTGCACAACTGAGCTGTTCCATTCTTTTTTGGATTTCTTTTTTTTTTTTTAAGGAAAATTATATAGATAACTTAGCTTTTTAATGATTTGATCTTTTTTTAAAAAGACATAATGGCAACTAAGTTAATTATTAATTATGTCTACTGCATATGTACAAGCCACATATCAGGATCCACTGGTGGCAGCCTTGTACGAACAGAAAAAAATACGCAGTCCCTGCCCCAGAAAGCTGAAGTCCAACATGTGGGTATAAAACTGAATCAGAAATGTAAACAAATACATTGCATATAGCTCTTCACTGATGGCAGCCCAACTGTAAAACCTTTGTGCAGGCACATACCTTGACAGCAGGAAAATGAGGCAGTGACAACAGGCTGCCATTGCCGTGCCGAGCCCCTGCTGCAATGCCAAATGCATGAAATTAATCAGCAGGAGAATGACAATCATTACAGCATGCCAAGGAGAAGATATTGTCTTTTAAATACACAGGTTGAATATTGGTATTTTCCCTTCGTAAAGACAGAGGGCGGGGTCTGTTCTCTGAAGACCAAAGATTTAATTTTATATGAAACATGAATGCTGTTAGTACCTGAGGCCTCTGCAAAACCCATAGTTTTCCATTTTGGCGCTGGGGTGTGGGAGACACCTGTGGCTTGGGTGCCTGCCTCAGCTGGGGCTGTGCCCTCTGCAGCACGCACTGTGTGCCATGCTGCCATGGTGGGTGGCTCAGGTCCTTCACAGAAACCTTTCTTATCCTGAGAAAAGGGAGGATGTGGAATAAGGACATCTGATCAGCAGCAAACAAAATCGAGATCCTAACGAAGGTTGTCTAGATGAAGTTGTTCCAGACTGCCAACTTCACGTAGCCCAGTATATATGACATGGCCTGATTTCTCCCAATTTTGAGGTTACATTCCTGTATTTGGTTTATGATATTTTAAATACTGCATGCCCACAGCAGGGAAGCCTAGATGCAGGACTGGCTCTGAAGATGTGTGGCAGCTGATGATTAGGTAAGAAAATTCAGCCCTCTTCTGCAGCAGAGCTGGCTGTAATAACCACACGTGAGCCAAAACTCATGAAATGTTTGGGTCAATGCTCAACTAATAAATATGAGAGCTAGAATCTGTATTTTTATGCATACCAATACTTCAACCTGTTTTCAAATACAGAGCAACCTCCTTATTAATGTCTTTATATGAAGGAAACTGCATCTAATCAGCAATAACATTTGGAATGCATTCTCATATTTTCACTGACAGAAAGAATCTGGTATAATATGAACTTGCTGCTTGCAGCAAAATCAATCTGACCTGCTTAACCACAAATCATTTGTATAGGCCAAATTGGAATGAACAGATCCCAGCTGCCATTCTTGGAGACTACTGAAACTTACCTGTTACAGCTGTTACTTCCCCATGCGTCCGTCAGAGCACTGAACACACGGCTCATGAGTGTTACTTTCTCTTACGCAGCTATTAAATACGACAACATAGACGTGTTCGGTTACACAGCCTGGTCACTCCTTGATGGCTTTGAATGGCAACACGCTTACAAAATCCGGCGTGGATTATTTTATGTGGATTTCAAAAGTGAAAAGAAGGAACGCATTCCCAAGTCATCTGCGCTTTACTATAAACAAATCATACAGGAAAATGGCTTCTTCCCGAGAGAGACTACCCCAAGTGTACAAGCACAGTTTTCCTGTGACTTCTCCTGGGGTATCACTGAGTCTGTTCTCAAGGTAAGAGTAAATAAAATACAGAAATGACCACAAAGGCAGTGCAATTGTGAGTTTGCTTTGTGAGCAGAAGACTGAGTGCAGTACCTTTCATTTAGGAATATCAGTGCAAGACACACACTGTCTTTTTTCCCAACTGTTTTCTGCAGTACCTATTTCAGCTTTGTATTTTGTAGACAGGATGACCAGTGTGTATTGCAATGTTGAGATACTCTTTGTCATGGCATACAGAAAGGTAGTCCAATGAAAAAAGCATTAACAAACTAAATACTGTAATTTATCCTACTTATCAACAGCTGTAGGGAAAAAAAAGTAAAGCTGCTGTATATTCTGTTAATTGTTCCGAGTAAACACGGAGCACAGGAAAGTCTACTTCCTTTGAAAAAATTATTTTAACCTTCACTACATTATGATACAAACTGCACTAAGTTAAAAAAAAAACAGTAAAAGAATCCTTTTCAACACAGAAACTTGTAGAAGTTAGTAGTAGCAGATAGCAGAGATGGAACTCCTACTAAGCACTACGAATTGTTTGTGTCAGGTATCTGCAGGGGCAGAAGGACTAGCAGTAAGAACAGGCACTGGACTGTTGTGCCAAGGCTGCACAAGACTGACCTCAGCAGCTCTGCCAGAACAGTCCGTACCTGCCTGTTACATCCCCTGCTGCCTCTGCAGCACCGTCAGACCCGCTGTGTGACCACAGAGGGAACCCATCTGTGGCATCTATCAGTGTGAAAAGGAACACAGTGTATGCTGGTGGTGGGGTCAATTTAACATAGTGCTTTTAATTCCCCAGGCAGAGTCCGTGGCTTCCTCACCCCAGTTCTGCGATCCAAACCTCTACCTGTGGAACATCACGGGAGATGGGCTCTTGCACAAAGTGGACGGAGTGAAGCTAAAAACCCGCCCGGCACAGTGCACGGATTTTGTCAGTATTAAAAAGCAACTTGACCTCCTGGAAAAAATGAAAGTCACCCACTACAGATTTGCACTTGACTGGTCGTTAATTTTACCCAATGGAGATCTGTCAGTGGTCAACAGGCAGGTGCTGAGGTATTACAGATGCGTGATTAGCGAAGTGCTAAAACTCAACATCCAGTCTATGGTCACCCTGTACTACCCAACACACGCCTACCTGGGCCTGCCGGGCCCTCTGCTGCACACAGGAGGGTGGCTCAACCAGTCTACAGCCTACGCTTTTCAAGACTACGCGGCTTTATGCTTTCAGGAACTGGGTGATTTGGTTAAACTCTGGATTACAATAAACGAGCCCAACCGACTCAGCGATGTCTACAACAGGAGCAGCAGTGATACATACCGGGCAGCACACAATTTACTAATAGCACATGCCATGGCCTGGAGAACATACGATGAGCAGTTCCGGTCTTTCCAGTATGGCAAAGTGTCCCTCTCCCTGCACTCAGACTGGGCCGAGCCTGCCAACCCCTACTTTGAATCCCATGCCAAAGCTGCCAACAGGTTCCTTCAGTTTGAAATAGGCTGGTTTGCTGATCCCATATTTAAGTCCGGGGACTACCCGGCTACAATGAGGGAATACATCCACTTTAAAAACAGAAAAGGCCTCTCACACTCTTCACTGCCCTCCTTCACAAGCGAGGAAAGGAAGCTCGTTAAAGGTGCAGCTGACTTCTATGCGCTGAATCACTTCACCACTCGATTTGTGATCCACGAGCCCCAGAACGGGAGCCAGTATGAGTATGACCGCGACATCCAGTTCCTGCAGGACATCACTTGCCTGAGCTCCCCTTCCCGGCTCGCTGTGGTGCCCTGGGGAGTGCGCAAGGTTCTGAAGTGGATTAAAAGAACCTACGGTGACATAGACATCTACATTACGGCAAACGGAATAGATGACCAATCCTTAGACAACGATGAGCTCCGTAACTATTACTTAGAAAAATACGTACAAGAGGTTTTAAAAGGTGAGTCTATGACAGATTCCTCAGAGCTGTTTTCATGGCACAGACCCAGGCTCCCAAGCTTTGCCCGATGCAGAGGCATGTGTGGGAAGTAGCTAGTTACTCTGAAGTTCACAGGAGACAGCATTTGAGATCAACAAATACCAGTAGACAACTAATTTCTGCTCCACAATGAGCAGCAGGAGCCTCCTTCCTCGCTTGCTGATCTGGAGTCACTGGATCATAACGCACACGCAAGTTCAAGGAGACCTCAAGGGACATGCAGAGTAATTCTGTCCCACTTTCATGTCCTGCTGTTGAAGAGAGACCTCTAGTTCCCACTCCACTACTTGCTCTTTACCCTGCTCCTTCAGAAATCTAGTTCCTCACTTTAGAGGAAAAGTACTAAGCCATTGTGGAGAAACAGGACAAAACACGGGCTCTTTTTTTGTTGAAGGCAATGATCTTCAGCTGTAGCTTACTGTATGAGAGGGATGCCGTGGAGGCCTCGTCCTTCACATACCTCCTCCTCCAACTGGATAATAAACAGGAGCTGTGAGCTCGGCTCAGCCTTTCATGAGAAATGCAGCAGTGCTGTGTTGTTAGGCTGAGAACCTGGCAGCCATGGAAAGGTACCTGAAAGGCAGTGGTACCCGAAACCTACAGCCAAGGATGTGCAATGTCCCTACACTATTTACTACTGACAGTCACTGGAGACTTCCCTGGGCAGGCCAGGGGATGTCCAAAAGCTCCTGAGGCACCTGTTTCCAAACACAGGCCGCAGATCCTAGCTCTCCAGGAGCTAGATATGTAGAAAAGGAGGCAGGTCTTACTTATAGCTAGGCATGGCTTCAGGTTGCTTCTGAACACTGACAATAAGCAGAGCATTTCCCCTCCAGCACTTAGCTCTTTCTCAATTACTACAGAATTGATGAGCATTTGGTTTACTTTTCATGCCAACTTCACATTACAAACAAGGGGACAGTAAGTTATTCTGCTGCTACCCAAAGGAGAAGGTCATTTAAAGGGCATTCATCACAGTGCTCCCAGCTCAATTTTCAGATAGCGTGGTACCTCCAGCTATTCACAGAAACATCTCCCTAGTTACAGTGTTTTTGCTGAGTCCGGCTCACATCCTCAATTATGCTTTCTGCTTACATGGGAATGAAAGAGATGTTTACTCACCAAGGACTGTTCTTTACAATTTCATTTGAGTATTTTTTGCCCAGTGCTGGCACACAGCACGGTAACAGTTGTGTATGTGGAGGAGCCGAGCAAATGGATCTGAAATGAAGCAGGAATTTCAACATCTTTCTCAGGCTAACTCTAAACCAGCTCAGACCTGCAGACTCAAAGGAAAACAGACTTGAGGGCTTCCAGCTCCTTAACTCTGCCTATAGGAGCTGGCATCTTGTTGCCTTACAACAGCAGCAGCTCTTACATCCAGCTGATGTTAGAAATGAAAAGCTGGGAACATCAAAGTCTGCGTATGTCCAAGCTACCACGTGTGGGAAGAACGAGGGCAGTGAAGAGTTCAGCTCCCCCTCACCTACCTCCTTTTCTCAATGAGCTTATCACTTGAACGTTAAAATCACTTCCTTTTCACATCCTTGCCCACACACAAGTAGGAAAGCAGCAGCACTCACAGTCTTGTTGGGTCTCCTCAGCTACAGCTCTTAACCACGGGCCTGCTCCTGCTGCCTGACACAAGGCAGAGGTGGGAGGGAGGCTGGCTGCCACTCGCTGAAACGTTCCCAGGTGCCATTTATACATGCAGGCATTCAGAGAGCCAGGCTACACATGTGTGCAAATGCACTTTTTCACAGGGTAGGTCCACAAAATTCCCAGGTTCAAATTTCTTTGGAACAGTGACACATTGTTTCTAATTAAGACAGCAGAAGCTGAGTACTATGAGAAGCAATAACTGCAAGTTAATATTTTATGATGCAGTTACACTCTTTAAATGGATAATCATTTTTGTGATGAGTTTTCAGAATTCTGCAGATCGTACAAAATGTAATTAACAATATTATTAACAGCATTCTTTTCTTTCCCTCCCAGCATACTACATTGATAAAGTCAAGATTAGAGGCTACTACGCATTTAAACTGACCGAAGAAAAATCTAAGCCCAGGTTTGGATTCTTCACTTCTGACTCGAAAGGAAAGCCTTCAATAAAATTTTACAACAACCTGATAAGCAATAATGGCTTTCCTGCCCACTACTCTGTCTGCGATCCATCCGGAGAGAAGCAGTGCAGCTTCTGCCTGTTCGTTTCTCAGAAGAAGCCATTAATATTCTTTGCCTGCTGTCTTTTCTCCACTCTGATCTTGCTTTTAACTATTATTGTTTTTCACAAAAGAAAAAGAAGAAAACGTTTCAAGGCAAAGAAGATCCAGCACATCTGCGTGTCACTTTAATAAGATTCAAGACTGTGCGTTCTACAGAGGGCCATACAGAACAGGCAGCTGCAGGAAAGCACTATGTGAGTCACTCCAGTTATACACACCAAACACCTCAGCTGAAAACAGAAGGTGACTGCGTGCACAGGAAGACAAGCTATGACATCTGCTTCTGGCAAAATGACTTTTTTTCACTTTCTGTACATTTAAACAAGAAAATGTTATGACTCTCCTGTGCCTTGGAATAACCTTACCAACTGTTTGACTTGAAAAGAGATATTAGGCTGTGAGAACTGATATGCACTTTTATGCAAACCTCTTTGGACCATAACTTCCTGGGATGTATATTCATGCTATGAATGATGTTAAACATGAAACTACAATTGGTAGTTTATAAATAAAAGTGTCAGTAAACACCAAATGGGTAGATGCAATCACTGTAACTCTGCACTTTTGGAGGAACGGATGAAACGTTTGGTCACTTCCAGCTGCCCCTAAACATGGAAAATAGCATCAAACACATTAGGTAAGTGATGTAACCTCTGTATCTATCGTTAGAAAGCATGCAGAACTGCATACATGAGACCTGAGACACGTTCACCTCCATTTTGCAGAAACAATGCTATCTAGAGGAGCATCCTTACCCATCCAAGGCAGTCACCACTTCCAGCTGTTAGTGTCTAACTCCACACAAGCACAGAAAACTACCATGGTACCAAATGAACACTGACACCGAAGAATTAAGGCAGCTAAATATTGTGGCTCCTTATGCACAGCTGACTAGACACTTTGCATGTATCCTCAAAACTAGTGCGTGTGCAGCCAACTGAACCCCCCTCGCCCAACTTTCAATCACAGCTCATAAATGCACAACTGCTCCTCCAGTGTATTTCAAGTATTGGCCAACATCACAGGATGAAGTCGGTTTATTCAAAAGGCAAGGAGCAGTAAAACCTTCAATTCTAAAATCTGAACTCTGATGTAGGGATTCTGGTTTCTTAATTCTATATTGCTCAAGTCATGCAAGTCATGTTCAGGCTTACTCTAACCCTGCATCCAGCTGAAATACCCTTACGAATCAGCTATCATCAACTCCCTCCAGAATCTGCACATGGACATCTGCTTCTGCAATCGCTGGTTTGAGGTTTTGAATAGTAAGAGAAAACACTGATTTCCTTTCTTTGAAAACAACGCTCTTCCAAATTCTTAAAGTTACAGTTTAAAACTACCACTCTGTGGCACGTGGATTCCAGTCCGTCAGACTCCTGTCTATCTGAACATTCAGAGGGCAGTAACACTGCACAAGGCTACAAACACACAGAGCACTGAGCTGTTCACCATGACTATGTGACAATCTGCTTCTCCAGATGATGAAGATCTTGAGTGGGTTCACAGCATCGTCATTTAGTTCTTAAAAAAAAGAGGCCAAGATATGAAATATGTTTTATTTTATTAAACCTTTGATCTTATTCAGTTTTCGTATCAGATGTCAATCCAGTACGTGCTGATATGCCATCTCATGTTTTGGTTTTGTTTTTTTTTCAGGACCCAGACAACTGCAAATAAAAAGTTAAAGAGCTTTTAAAAAAGCTTTACCTTGCAATGCAAACGCAAAATTCAAAAGCTTATGGACATATAATAAGTCCACTTATCTGTTAGTTTTAATGCAAAACAAGAACCAACAGCTCCAAAAAATCTGCCCAACTTCAGACAAGATTACTTGAAAATAAGTAAATGCTCAAAACTGCACAGAGCAAAGAGAGAAGTTGCTGTATTTCTTACGGAACCCCGAGGAGCACTAGCCATCACTTGTTCAGCAGCCCACAAGCAGCTGGTATGCAGCTGCTGCTAATACGATTTGGTTTATGAAATTCACTTCATCAGGATCCTCCATCTCAAGTTCTGGCTCAGAAGGCACATGTTTATCTTAAATGCAGTTCAGCCTGTCTCATCCTACACAAGTTATTTTCTTATATCACATCTGGAACCGTACATATCTGAAATGCATCAGATTCCTCTAGTGGTTAAAATTCTTAAACCAACACCAAATCCTCGTGCTCAACACCACTAACAAGCTTACACTGACAACTATTTGTCACTCTGTATCTGACTTTCGTATACAGGCATTTATATAAACTATGCAGAAGACCCTAACATAGGACAGCACTTCATTTTTTTTTATTATTACTTTAGAGAGAAAAAATAAAAGGAAAGCCAGTGTATAACTAGGAAGAGCTTTAGTCTAAGAAAAATTTTCTCTGTAATTGACTGGAAATTGCTCTTTCATCCCCAGTCAGTTGGTATTCAATTCTCAACTGTCATCAGAACTAGCATTCATGCTATAGAAATACTACGCTTTGGTTAGAAGTTTATCCCAACAGCAGCATAAAACAGTGTCATTAAAAGATATGAAGTTGCTGCCAAGAGAAGTGAAGTTTCAGGATATAAAGCTTTATAAAACTACATCCCTGTAGTGAATGTGATAAACCACTGTCCTGCTGAAATAGAAACTTTGTCAAGCCCCAGTTCAAGTCACTGTCTCCAGACATTTGCTTCTCACACACGCTATCTCACATTCCTACTGCTCCCAGCTCTCTAAGTCATAGACTTTAAGATGCAAGCTGAGGTGCCACGCTTGTCCTCAGAAAGAGCTGAACACACCTGACAAACACAGCATATTAATGTACAGAACAATGCCAATCCATGTAGGATGACACCGACCTGTTAAAGAGTTTTACTCATCTGCCTGCTGTACTGTTCCTTTCTCAGAGACGTAGATTCCATCCAAGAATTTCCTGATATCTTTGTTCTTGACTGTAGTGGCTTGCTGGATCAAGGCAGCTGTGAACAAAGCAAAGCCATTAGCATAAGAGATCCAAGCACAGAGCATCTCCAGTACTTCCACGAAGAAAATTATCACTCGGAGAAGGGAATTATCAACTTCAAACATGAGTTCTCAGTAAAAAAAGAATGCATTTCACTCAGCCTATCTTGGGAACATGGGGCAAAAACACCCGAGCTGTCATTTACTTCAGCATTGAAGAAAAAGGACAGAAATAGTCTACTAAACTGACATCTCCTGATAAACTTGACCGTATCACGATGTTATCCCTTGCAACCACTTCACAAACCTGAATTGGACACCAATTCAATGTCATTCCCTTCAAGGATCAGCTCATCTTTCTGGGCTTGAGATACTGCACAGGTAACACCTACAGAAAGGAAAAAGCACACACTCGTTACCAGTGCAGACAATAAGCACATACTGAAGATACAGCACTCAGGTCCCAATTCACAGATCCAAGCTCTTCTTAACTCTAAATAAGAAATGAGCTTCTACAACTTTAAACAGCCCTCCCAAAACCCTTCCAAGATTGTTGGAACTGTTGGGAGAGGACACACACAGACTGCTTTCAATCCAGAGCACGACTGGCACCTTACTGAATTACAGCACTAATCACCAATACTGTGAGTAAGCTGGAGAATGTGCCAACGTAACTGTCAGCTAGGTGGTGCCATTTTCTACATTCTTACCTTCAGGAACACAAAACCAGATACAAACCATGCTCAAGTCACTGAAAAATAACCCTGCCTTCTGCTACATTATGCACCACCCTTATAAAAGAAACAATGGAAGTATTTCTAAGGGACAAACACTACCACATTCAGGAATCTAAGAGGAAATTTCCACTTGCAAATGAAGTACCATAAGTATAGATTCTACAACTTGATCTATTTAGTGGGTGTTAAGCTAACACTTCACTAACACCTATCTTTGAAGAAAATGCTGATTTAAAGAAAATCAAGTACAGCAGACAAGCCCACATTTAATACTATGCTGTAAATGACAGTCAGAGCCCCTGTACCAACTCCACACGGTCTGATGCTTCACCTAAATGCACTCAGAAACGCCATCTGTCACACACACACCTTCATCAGCAGTGGAAGTATAAAAAAAATAATCTGGAAAATCTCAAGACAACTGTTTCTGAAACGTGTTATATCCTCCCACCCTTTTTTCCCCCCTCCATAGTTTTTGTAACGTTAACAACTGGTTCCATTGTCTTGGTGTCTGCTGACTTCCCACTTACTGAAGATGTCCAGTGCTTTAGGAGGCATGGGACCAGAGATCCCTCTCCATGTGATGTGTCTATTTGAGGCAGGACTACAGTTGCCTCTAGTGTGGTATCAGGTGCCCTGTACCCGATCATGGTTCAGTTGTACTCCTTTGACCAATAACTGGCTACTGTTGAGAGGTCTGGGACGTTTCGAGGTGCTAACTCCAATACACTTGGGTGACAAAGTGTGCCCGTGTACTCAAACGTTCCCATTTTCTGCATAACACCTTTAGCAGCAGTTTGAAAACGAGGGATTACTCAGAAAAACAGAGACAGGCTCAAGGTCCCATCCACACACTGCTCCAGGTACCACAGGATCACATAATACTCATTTGGGCTCTACTCTTTGCCAGGTACAGAACTGGCCGAGCCTGGGCTCAGGCTGGATATATTTCTTCTCAGAAAGAGTGGTGAGGCATTGCAGTGCTTCCTGGGCAGCCTGTTACAATCTGTGTCCCTGGTGGTGCTTAAGGAAAGGATAGCTGTTCTCCTTAGGGACACGGTTTAGTTGTCAATATTGGTGGTAGGTTGGACTAGACGATCTTAAGAGATTTTTTCCAACCATAATGGTTGTATGATTCCTTCTGGAAGCTTAACAAGGTCCTTCAGGTATTTGTCTTGTTAGGTTTCTTGCTAAACTCCAAGTACACACAGCTAATGGCTAAGATGAAAACTGAGATACGCTCCTAGCTAAGTACAAAATTAAAATGCAACTCTTTAAATGCGTGCGAAATTAGATGACTGATAACATTAAAAACAGAAACACCTGTCAAAAATCGAGCACCAGAAATCTGTGCTAACGAACACTGCGAAGATCTAACAACAATGAAATTAACACTGGGATCCTTTTAACTTCTACTGCAACAACTAGCTTTAAGTTTTCACATTACAAAACTGTTCTTAACCATAACTCTAAACAGCAGTAAACGCATTATAAGGTCACATAAATTCACACAGACTGAAAAACACAGCTTTCAGTAAATCTTCCACTCCTGCTATCAGCAGCAGTACTGAAAGGAAATACTTTAGAAGCTCCTGTTAGAAACAGCTGAGCACAGTACCTCCGGATGCACTCACCTGGCCTCATGCGCACCCTGCGAATGTACTTCTCCCCCAGGAAGTTTCGGATCTCCACAAGTGAGCCATTCTCCTGGATAACTACATTGATGGGGAAGTGAGCGTACACCGACCTCATCTTGTAACGGAAGCCCTAGGATAAAGGGCATCAGGAAATCACAACGCAGCCAGAAGGGAGAACAGACTCATGAAGGTAAGTTTAAGAATGAAATACACTGAAGACAGCTTCCCAGTAAGGATAAGACACTAAGCCCAAGAAACATCCGCAGCTTATTGTTCGTGCCTTCCTCCACCTGATGTCCAAAAGAAAAAAAGAAAAGCTGCACACATACACGTGTAATAACTGATATGCTTAGAAAAGCTCTCATTCAAGTAGAAGCCTGCCCACTTTTGCCCAAAAATGCCATCTCAAAGCAAAACTCACCAGCGTGACACCCTTTATCATGTTCTGCACATGGCTGCAAATTGTACGAACTGTCGCCAGCTCCTTTCTGTTACCCCACCACTTGTCAACACGCAGCTACACAGGAAGAAATCATAGCAACAAAGCTACGTTACAATCCAATACTATAGATAAAGTGGGTTTGTGACAAATTAAGAATGAGAAATTCAGGTAAACTACTGAAAGCACAAATATATTTCATTTCTCTAAAAGATTGTTAAGGGCCCACCCAGCTCCAGCCTCATCACGAACCTCCAATGCACAAGTTCTCTTCTTTTTTCTTCTTCTTTTTGTCCCATCAGTAAAAAGCCTTCAGCTAATCTAGGACAGCCAATCTAAGAACGTTCCAAAGCCTTAACTGAGAGGATGTGGTATCCAGCACTACGCTACACTAGATGTTCTGATGTCAGTCTACTTAATCAAGCTATCAGTTTTCTCAATTACACAGAGATAGGATCCAGTGCTTTTCTGACACAGCAAAAACTTACTAGTGTTACCAAAATTGGTCATTTTTTCCCCTTTTTCTCTTCTTGAAAACCTTAACACCACGTGAAAACATTACTCACCTATTTAGAGAATCATCCCTCCTGACGTAACTTGCCAATTCTAAAAACTAAATGCTCTGAATTACTTTTACCCAGTTAAAACGTGCCAAGATATAAACAGCATACAACAGGTAAGCCTCTCCCCAACAATTAGAACTGCAACTACACAGGAAAACCATCAAAGTCACTGCAAGATAGAAAGGAACCTCAGGACTGCCACGGAGCCTGAGAAGAGCAATTTCTCCCAGAAAACATAAAGAAGCTCATTTGCAGAGAAACAGAAAACAAGAAGCACCCGCCTGAATCTCCTACACTCTTCCAGACCTTTAAACTGGTCGCGCCTCTCCGTGGGCACTGAGAGCAGCACTCACCCTCCTGCGCCTCTTTCCCAGGAGGGACAGCTCCACGTTGATGTGGTTGAAGTCTCTCCGCAGAGTGCCGCGGGGGCCCTTCACGATCACCGTGCGGCCCTTCAGGGACACGCTGACTGCAATCCGAGCACAGACAAACGCACGTTACCGCTGCGAGGCCGGCAGCGGGACGGGGCCTCCCCGGAGCGCGCCTACGTACCTTGCTCGGGGATGTCCACGGTCTGGTTGCTGAGGATGGTCTTCATTCTGCAAACGACAACCACACGCTAAAGGCCGGGAGGAAAAGCCCCTCGCACCCTGCGGGCCGCCACGGCGGAGCCACGGGGGCTCCCGACCCTCTACCGCCGCCGCCCGCACGCAGCCCCTAAGCAGGGCTCCCACGGCCCTTCCCCACAGCGCGGCGCGGCCTACACCCGGGGCGGGAATGGGGGGGGACGCCGGAGAAAGCGCCATCCCGCCGGCTTCCCCGCTCGGGCCGCGCGCTCAGACGGCGGCGGCGGTGCGGCCTCAGCTCCGGGAGCCCGCCCGCAGCCCGGCGGGCCGACGCGGGGCCCCACCGCCCCAGATGGCGCCGGATGCGGCCGCCGGGCCCCGGCTCACCTGGCAGCGGGCGGCGCCGAAAGGGGCGGCGCGTGACGTCAGCACGCTCTTGTAGCCGGGCGCGGGCTGCTGGCGTCATCGCGCCGGGGCCGCCGCCTGAGAGGCGAGAGCAGGAGAGCTCCGACGCGCGCGAGCGAGCGGCCGAGCGCCGAGAGCGTCGAGCGGGGCGGCGGTGGGCGTCGCCATGTCGCTGCTGCCCGCGGGATGCCGCGGTGCCGCCGCACGGCGCCTGCCGCCGCTGCTGCTCGGCCGCCGCGTGCGGGTGGGTGGGCGCCGCCGCCGGGACTGCGCTTGCGCGGCCGAGGGCTCCGCCGGCGGGTGGGTTGGAGGCGCGGGGCGGCGTCGCGCGGAGGGGTCTCGTCAGGGGCCGTAAGCACCTGAGCGGAGGGAGCAGAACCGGGCTGGTGTTGGTGGTGCTCTCGGGTGCTGTGTTTGTGTCGCTGAGGCCGTGTTCGCATTGAACTGACAGGTTTCTGTAACTGTCTTAACAGGCCATGTCGAAATCTCGAAGTCTTGTCAGCCTCAAAAGCAGAAATTTATCCATAAAGCGATACCAGTATCAAAAACTCTTTAATTTAGCTCGATACTAAGATATCTGGGAATAGATGGTTCTTTTTCTGTTTCCCACGACTTAAAGAGAATGTATGTGTTTAGCATAAATGCAGGCTTGTGCAAAGTCTGTTACAGAGTGTAAAACCACCCAAAGGACCAGTGGTTATTTAATATGAAGGAGTAATTGATTTATAATTTAATAAATCATCATCTGTTGCTTGTTTTTTTAGGTGTCAGAGAGCCATGTGCATAACCAGTATGGGACATCAAGTTCCTTGCCTGAGGAGACAAAAAAAGTCCTCCAAAATGGACCAGGCTTACAAGACTTTGTGTCTGGAGATTTGGCAGACAAGAGTACGTGGGCTGAGTATAAAGGCAATTTAAAGCGTCAGAAAGGAGAAAGGTACGTGTAATTTCAAACTGCTGGAGCTGCTTCCATGCAGTTTCTTGCACGTGTCAACTACAGAGTACATACAGTGTCCTTCTATTGAATTCCATTGTATTGGCTTGCCAATTTGATTTCTCATAGCAAAAACCCAGTGTTAACTTTGAATATGTGACAAAACTTTTAAGATATGGTGTTTTCTCACTTGAGTGCTTGTGCCGTACCAAATTATCAATGGACGCAGTGCAGAATAAGTTAAAAAGTAATTGAAATAAAGTATGTTTCCTGTTATACATTTGATCAGACTTCTCGATAGTTGTGTAATTTACACTGTCACTAATTGTTGCATTCCTTACTGTTGTACTATGAAATCCCATCACTACAGTTGCTGATCTTAAGCCTTCTTATGACAACCACCTCCTACTTCTGAATACTGGGATGGTGCTAAGTATGGAAGGGAGAAGTCCATTATGACCACAAGTGATATTAAGACTTGTCCCTGAGCTGTATCAGTATTCAGGGAACCTTCCTCACTGGGCTATGGAACACGTGGCAGTGGATATATGAAATTAATGGAAACCTACCATGTAAATAATTAGTAACGTTTACATTTGTTTGGTTTTTGTTCAGGCTACGGCTTCCTCCATGGCTGAAAACAGAGATTCCCATGGGCAAGAATTACAATAAACTGAAAAATACCTTGAGAAGTTTAAATCTGCACACGGTAAATCCAGTATCAAACCAAGTTTCCCTGTAGAAATGACGACGATTTTTTGTTTGTATGTTTGTTTTTGTGGAGGGCAGGTAGAAATGATGTCTTGCATGGTCTTTGATACTGAAATCAAACCCAGTGCTGATTTATGTATTTATTTGTTTTTGCCTGTGGTAGATTTTACCCTTAAAAATGAAAAAGAATAGAGAATTTTACGTTTTTTCTGCTGTGATTTTAAATACTTGTAAATTAAATATTAGTATTTACTACTACTTGCATCATCAAGGAGGTCTGAAGATGCTAATTGTGGCTATTGGTAATGGGAATGCACACAGTTTCAGAGCCATACGTATTTTGCAGGAAAGGGGGTTGTAGGAATTTCCATTTGCTTAAATATACCTTCAAGATGATAAAAAAAGTGGTAGGTGTGCATGGAGAGCTTTTTTTTCCTGTGTGGTTGGCTGGTTTGTGGGTTGCTTTTTTTTTTTTTTTTTTTTTTTGGAGCAAGATGTATCATGGATCTTGTGATACATTTGAAATGCTGCTGACAGTCTGTGCTAATAAGGCACGTACTCAGCTGAGGAGTTGTTGGCTCTGGGCTTATTCAGTAGAGGTAAAGAATGGAAATGGATGCCAGGAAGCAATTATTTTCTTCCTAGCTGTGCTGCTGACTTCATATGTAACGTGTAACTGTTAATCTCATTTATCACAGATGGAATTAGGATTATTTGTAGGCTAGCGCCGAATATAGTACGTTACTGTCTGTCTAATTTCAGGTTTGTGAGGAAGCACGTTGCCCCAACATTGGGGAATGCTGGGGGGGTGGTGAATATGCTACAGCCACAGCTACTATTATGGTAAGCCCTCAACTATTTCCCAAGTATTGTATCACCTACCCTTGAGGTAGCGTATTGTTGGATATGTGGCAATCTCTGCTGAAGTGGTGTGGGTTTGTTATTTATTCCAGCTGATGGGAGACACCTGCACTAGAGGTTGCAGATTTTGTTCAGTGAAGACAGCGAAAAATCCGCCTCCGCTGGATCCCGATGAGCCTTACAACACGGCAAAAGCTATTGCTGAGTGGGGCTTGGATTACGTTGTACTGACATCCGTGGACAGAGACGGTTCGTATGCTGTCACTAATGTCTTCCAGTGCAGGTTCGGTGCACTTGTTGGGAATTCTTTGAAATGAGTCAATAGTGCTGAAACTTCAGGAAGTTTCTCCCTATTCTTAGCATGTCTCTATAGCTGGTAAAATACAATAGAAGTTACGCTCTGAAAATGATCATTTCCAGCCTCAGTTATTCTGTGGTCAAGTCCAACCATCCAGCTAACACAACGAGTCCCCTGCTAACCCCTAAGTGCCACATCCACACAAGTGGTGGTCTCCACCCTTCCCCAGGCAGTCTGTCCTAACGCCGTTTCACCCTTTCCACCAATAAATTTTCCAGTCACCAATCTCAACCTCCACTGGCACAACTTGAGGCCAATGCCTCATGTCACCTGAGAAAAGAGAGCAGCACCTTCCTCCCTCCAGCCTCCTTTCACACAGTTGTACATAGCAACGAGGTCTAAAAATGTACAGTAGTTAATAAAATATTGTAAGAACTTCTTTCTTTTTGCAGTGTATGCGCTATGTTCTACTGCCTGGTCAGGAAAAGGATCCCATTCATACACTGCTATTGCAGAACTTGTTTCCAAAAGCTACACCTGGAATAAATTAATACTGAAAGTTGCTTTTTGTTCTGTGGTTGTAGTAGCTCTTTCATGGTGGCACCACATACATGAGAAAACCTATTGTAAGGACTCTTCAATCTACTTCAGGTGAAAGTCCAATAGCTTCAAAGTGGCTTACAGGAAAAAAGCAATAATGCTTAATTGGATATGTTTTAGTTTTTTTGTAGGACAGCTTCTCAGATCAGAAACAGAAATGGGTGAAGTTATTTTGTTCTTAGGCTGACGGTGAACCCACAAAAACAAGTGAATATGGAATAAACATTCAAAGTCTGCCCTAAATGATCATATTTAGTCTGTGTGTAGAGTGAGGCTTGGTAGAATATCTGTTGCAAACCTTTGGCATAAGCAGTATGATGAGTTTTATCTTTGACTAACAATTACTTAATTAGTTTGGATTTAATTGTGACTGTGCATTTTTTTTGTGGCTCTGCTAATAAGTGAATGCATTTCTTGAACAGAAGGGTTAACTGAATAATTGAAATGCTTCTAGATATGCCTGATGGTGGAGCAGAACACTTTGCAAAGACAGTCTCCCATCTGAAAGAAAGGTAGGTAAATCATGTGTTACTGTTGTTGTTAAAACTTTAGAGTGTTGGTATCATAGTTTCAGCTGGGATGGAATTGTTTTCTTCAGAGGGTCTGGTATGATCCTATGTTTTGGTTCTAGGAGAAAAACAATAACACGGTCGTGTTTATAGCTGCCTGCTATTTTTTTTGCCTGTAGTCTTGCATAGAGCCAAGGCCGTTCTCAGAGAAGGGCCCACGGAGCTGGGAGGGAACAGAATTAGGACAGCTGACCTAAACTGGCTGAAGGTGTGGATGTTCCATGCCATACGACATCAAGTAGGAGTTCTGAAGGGGTGGGAGTTCATCTCGCTCTCTTCTGCTACTTGGGGGGCTAGCTGGGTGTAGGTCAGGAAGTGATAAGCAATTGCTCCTGCATCTCTTGTGATATACATATATGTATTTATCCTAATTATTATCCTTTTCTTTGTCCTAGTGAATAGTTTTATCTCAACCCATGAGTTCTACTTTGTTGTTTTTTACTCAGTTCTTTCCCCCATCCCACTGGGAGTGCAGGAGTGAGCAAACCACCGCGTGGTGCTGAGCTGCCTGCCGGCTTAAATGGCAGCACGTGCTATGGCATGGAGGTCACAATTGCCTTTAGCTGGATGATTTCAGGGGCCATACAAATAGAGAAGTGTGCCTTCAGCTTGTTTGTGTGCCCTTTTTTTCCCCATTATTCATATTTTTGGTATAATGGTCCCAAGGTGTTTTGAGTTGGAATGCATTTCCAGCTTAGCCCGGGCTTATTTAAAGCTAAAACCTGGATTTTTTTTCTTTTTTTGACCACGTGTCAGGTCAGAAATACATCTCTGTATTTCAGAGCTATTGTAGTTAAATAGTATTCAAAACCTTGTGCATTAACCTGTGACCAGTGCAGAAATATCACATCTAGACAGCAAATGTGCAAGACTGTGAAGAACACTTTTTGCCTGATGTGACTTTCCCTCTATTTCAGCTCACATCAGTAAGATTGGGAATTAATTAAGTTGTTTTGTTTGAAGAACGACACGGTAACAAAGCGACATCAGTATTTGCAGAAATCTGCTGTTTTTGCTGTGTATTCCCCATTAATTTCACTCTGCTTTCAGAGCATCGCTGGTTACGTTTGGCTTTTGTTCTGCCGGACGTTTACCAGCAGCGATAACAACCCCACAGATGCGTTCATTCCCACTCTGTTTCTCAGGAACTCAAAAATCCTCGTGGAATGCCTAACTCCCGATTTTCGTGGGGACCTCAGCGCGGTGGAGAAGGTAGCGCTGTCGGGCCTGGATGTATACGCCCACAACGTGGAAACGGTTCCGGAATTACAGAGGTAAGCAAGAGCAGCGTGTGGAAACGGCAGCAGTTGGAAAAGGGTTTTGTGACAGGAACGGCCGGGCCGCGCCGGGCGCAAAAATGGCGCGGGGCCGCGGCTCCCAGCGTGCCCCGCGCGGCGCCGCCCTGCCCGCCGCCCGCCAGCAGAGGGCGCTCGCGCCCGCCACTCGGCTTCGCCGGGCCCGCGTTGGGGATGTGAGGCGACGGAGCTGGCGCGGCGCCTTCAATCGGCCTCTCTTCTGCCCCTCGTGCTGGAAAACGTCAAAGGAAAGTCCGCGATCCCCGAGCCAACTTCGAGCAGTCCGTCCGTGTGCTGAAACACGCCAAGGAGGTGCAGCCCCGTGTCGTTTCCAAAACCTCCCTCATGCTGGGGCTGGGCGAGACAGACGAGCAGGTGTTTTCCACGATGAAGCGTGAGTTTTCTTATGTTCTCTTTTTTCTTATGTTCTCTTCGCAGCTTGTTTTTAAGAGAAGTTCCCGGTGGTTAGTGCATAACTCGTAAATCCTACAACGTTTCTCCCATGCACAGCTGAAGGGTTGCCTGCCTGTACTTTGTCCTGTGTGCAATAACCCGTATTCTGCATGCAGTGATACAGAGTTCTGATACGTTCTTGTTTCTCTGCAGCTGTATCACATCAGTTCCCGCCTAGCTTTCCCCATTCTTCCTGCCCAGCATTTCGTACAGAAGTGTGAAGCTCAGCCTCAGGGCTGTTTGCACGCCATGGATGTTCGGAGCCATTCTGTTACTCTCATCTTATTCCTCTCCCTTCCTCTGCATAGGAGTCAAAGAACGTGTAAATGTGCTGCTATTTAACCCATGTATTGCAGAACCATATCAGTGATCAGAGATTTCAAGGTAATAGTGAGTGCAAATGCTGTAAACAAAACAGTCAATTTTCTTTGAGCAGTCCATGTGGCCAGGAGGTACATGGAGCTGTTCATGCAGAGTCTGGTCCCTCAGCCATCTCTGTTCAGAGTGCCCTAGCAAGCACCACCGTTAAGGCTAGCTGACAACTAAGCTGGCAAAAGGTGTTGGCAGCTTCCTTTGGCTATACATCTCCTCAGAAAAGTACTCATAACTTCAGCATGAAAGCTTTTGAACCAGTGGAGAAGTCCCAGGTGTACATATGTGCATCCATTTTTCCTCACATGAGGGCTTTGACCTAAAGATGCAGTAAAAAGCAGTAAAACAAAAGAAGAGCATGTTGCCTCTGCAGGGAGACGAGTGACTGCAGTGCAGTGCTATTCTCTATCTCTGAACTAGAGCAGCTCGTGCAGCAGCTTGGCTCTCAGAATGAGGTGCACTGCTGCTGCTCATGGAGGTGACAGGCTCTGTTCAGGGTGAAACCAGTGACCCAGGTTCAGCCTCGCAGAGGATGTCAGCCAGTGCTGACAATCCCTTGTGATGCTTTTACCACTAACGAGGACATTTGTTTTTACAGTACTGCGTGAAGCGGGTGTAGATTGTTTGACACTGGGACAATACATGCAGCCAACGAAGCGACACCTAAAGGTAAACACGCCTTTGATTTGCAGACAGAAGTATGGTCTGTACCTTGCAGTAAAGTCTTTTTAGAAAGAAAAAAAAAAAAAGATTTCTGCCCTTGCTGCTTCAGCTGCAAGGATTAACGTGTATTCTTTCTGTAACCTGCCCAGAGTTTGAGTCTCTGTTGTGTTTCTGTTTCACTGAAACAACTTGCTAATGAAGAGATTTGTAGTAGAAGAAACACTGCAGTCCTAACCTGGACAAAAAAGATGTGTGCAAAAGGACCATTTGAGAACAGAGCAAAGAAAATGATGAAGCAACAACTTTCCAGCTATATCTGTTTTGGACTGTAGTGTTTTGAACTTGAGCTTTAACTGTTTCATGTCACTACGTGCTGTCTTTATTTCATTCTCTTTACATCAAGACTTGATCAGAATGAACTCTTTTCGCTCAGGTTGAGGAGTACGTAACGCCTGAAAAATTTAAGTACTGGGAAAAAGTAGGAAACGATCTTGGATTCCATTACACAGCTAGTGGGCCTCTAGTGCGCTCCTCCTATAAAGCAGGTAAGTTACTAAGCATTAACTTCTTTAGGATGTGGTATTTGATATCAGCAAACTAAACCTGGGAGGTAATAGGCAACAGAGCTCACCCTTTCTCAAGAGCAAATTATGTAGTCACCCTTTTGTACTGTTTACATTTACTCTCTTCTGTAGTTCATCTCAAGTACGTGTTTGTACAATTATATGGCTTGTCACCTTAAATAAGCTGATTTTTTTTGCCAAACCAACCTTGTGCTATGTTTATGCACAAGGCAGGATTCACGTACAGGGTGCACAGCCCTCAGTTTTCTCATTACAATCTGCCACTTAAGGCTTTAACGGAGCCAGTTGTTTGTGATGCAGTTTTGATGCTGAAGGCAGAATTTGTTTGCAGTGCCCTAATTAGACACACTCGAGGCAGTGCTTTTTCTGACAGAGCACTGTGTGTTAAGTAGCAGCTGCTGTTAGTGGGGCTGTCGTGTAGGTCTGCTGCTTTTTCCTAAGGAGAAGAGCACAGGAGGGTGGTTGGGGGCACCTTGCTGCTCACACTATTTGAAGCAAGGTTTGTAGTGGCTTTCATTACAAGTTGCTGGCTCTTCATAAAGTAGGAATTAATTTTTAATTAAGTCAGTTCACCTCAACCTGTTTGAAAGCACAAAGCACCAGAGGTTTTTCATAACATGGAACGTGAAGAACGTTCCGATTTTGAGGGGATGGATGGTATTGCTTGTTATGTGTCTATCTGTCTTTTTACACATCCTGTCTGCTCGTGTTGAAAAGGCAGCTGTGTAGAACTGAATTGCTGCAGAACATTGGTAAGAACAGTACTGCAGAATACAATAGGAACACGCTTGGTTTTGCTTCGTGTCCTGGAACCACCTACGAATGACTTCTGGTGCTTTTTTTGCCTTTTGATTAGGTGAATTCTTCTTGAAGAACTTAGTAGAAAAAAGAAAGACGAAAGCCATCTGAAAATGAGAGTGAGCCTATTTAAAGCAGCCAATTCCAAGGATCCTTTTTCAGCACATAATTATACCCAGTCCCAGAAATACAGAAGAGCAGATGGTGGAGGCATGAATAAACTTACTAGCTTTCCAGAACATTTTACTCTCACCAAGACACTTCACGTTATTGTACCTAACTCCTCCTAGCAATGCTACAACTACGTAGTACTTACAGCATTAGGTCAGAAGACAGAACTGATTTTGAAAGAGCAAAGTAACTGAGGTAAGCTGAAAATGAATCGGAGGTTTCAGTGAGCTGACTTGATCCTACCATCAGCGTTGCTGCTATTAGATAATTCAGATGCCAGTAACAGGCACTTTGAAAGGCACTGACATCTTGCTGTGTTTTACCATTATCCCGTAACACAAGCTTGCAGGAGCTGTGGGAAATGAAGCATTCTGAAGAAGCACATGCAACGAAGGACCACGTTAGGACTGTCTTGAAGCACACTGGAGAAGTACTGTTAATACATACTCAAGAAACTATGTCTTTTGCCTGCACCTCAAGAAAATTAACTGTGCCATTCTGAGAGCTAACGCTTTTCAGGTGTCTCAAAGAGTGAGCCTCAAGAAGGTGGCGAGTTGAAGAAAACAAGAACCCTCTCTGGCAAGATAGTTAACTTTGTATAGATACCAATTTAAAACATAAAGAAACGTATGGTTGTCATAGCAGCAGAGGCCACCTTCAGCTTGGGTATGTATGTGACTGTAACAAACCCCACTGCTCTGTGCAGATGCTGCTTTAGTATTGAGTGCCCAGATCCATGCATATGCTGTACTGTAATTATACTCTGTTGTTGTCTTGGGATTAAAGGGCAGTTCTGTACCCCATCATCTAAGGGCGTGGTGGTTGCATTGGGACTGGGTACCTGCCCCAGGAGGCTCGCTCTGAGTGTTAAACCTGAATGCCAAAGAGTAGACTGCACTGTGGCTGAAATGTCTAGTCTGTTAGGCACTTGTACTATGTTGAGGCAGAAGTAAAAGTGTGGCATGTGGTACACCAGCAGCTGTACATTTGTCTTGGTAGTTGTGGTAGCTTCTCCCTGATCATTCTCAGCTGTGTTCTGAACAGTAGATGAGTTTTTAAAACTGGCTGAAGCTTTCATCTTTATGAAATTGTTGGGAAATACTCCAGGAATTTGTCTAGTTCTGAACTCTCCTCATTCTGGTAATCCTGGAGCTATCTACAGTACTTACATATGCTTTTGTAGCCTATAGAAAGGAGAGACCCTCCCACCACTCCATGCTCTGCAAGATGTCAGGGTGACAGCTAATTAGCAAGTGTCTCAAACAGACAAAGTCAGACTGTGCCACTGAGGGCAGCATTGCATAATTGTTACTGCGCACTGATTACCTATGACTTTTTTCCTATTGAGAGAAGCAATGCTTCTATAAACACTCTAATATTATTCCATAGGGGAAGTATTTTACCAACTGCTCCTGGGTGCATCAGAAGATGATCTCACGCTTCACACAACCGTCAGCAGGCCCCAACTTAAACAAGCACTAAAAACCTTCCTCTAATCACATGCTTTGCTATGGCTTCTAGGGAAAGAAGTCACATTTCTGCTTCATAGACATATTTTCATTTCACTTCTGAGAGTCCTTCAGGACCTCTGACAATTTGTTGAAACTCATTTTTTGTTGTACGTTGTTTTCCTAGTTGAAGAACTGCTTTTACAACTATCTTGCACCCCGTTCCCATTTTTTTTCTTACAACTTAATGTTAAAGGTGCCAAACTCAGAGGTGCTGTAAATTCAGCACTGATTTCATGACTCCTCTGATCTTGTTTCAGAGGAGACTTCACGTTTAGTATTTGTGAAGCAGCACTTAATGCTGCCTGCCCTCCTTACAGTACTTCACACCTGCTTGGTCGATTTCCCTTGCACTCAGGAAGGCCAACAGTTGTGGCAGTACAATCTCAAGTCAACACATTCTTTAAGAGAATGACAATTTCTAAAGCATTATTACACCAACCAACAACATATGAAGAAAAACTAAACACAGCACAGCCTACTAGAGGTTTGCTGCATCATCCAAGTAGTCGTGTAAGACTAGATTTTTTTCATTTGATCAGTGAGTAATAGAATAGGGGTGCCCCATGACATTCAACTTGGGCTAGCAATTCTCAGCTTGAACTGAGGAAAAAAAAAGCAGGCAGTGAAGACAATTACAGTATCCCTAAAGCAATCACAGATAACACATTATTTCCCAAGTTGTCTGACACTTCATTTTGAGTTTCAGTTGTCAAGCATTGTAGCACACTATAAATTCATCCCTTGAAGTCTTGTTGGGGGTGACACAGAATTATAAACTCGATAGAGATCTCACAGGAACTAACTGCTCTTACACTGCTCTCGGTCACACCTGTGTTTGCTCTGTTCAGTTGTGGTGTTCTTGGCCATCCTCATTCCAGGAACCAGCACAGTTTTATCTGAGCTAACAGCTTTAACATGCATACAAAGAAGTAAAAAGAGTACATCATGTCTGGCACTTGGATTTACCGCTGTACATCTTGAATGAGACAATTTATGCAGCCCATATGCTACTTGTAGGCTTGTATTAAACTACTTGCTTCTGCTGTATTCACACTTTAGCAATGGAAAATGGTGTTAAAGTGGGACTGCATTTTATTAAGAAACGTTAACAAAATTAGAGCACAGAAATCCATCAGTCATTACACAATTCTCATCAAGAATTGCATTCTGTAAGACCCCATAGGCACAAACTCAGTAGGACTTGAACTCCATCTCTTTCGTGCATTCTGTGAGCACATGCCTTCAAGAAACAGGAATACAAGTCATCTCCAGCACCACTTCCCTGCCAACTGTTCTCTGAAGAGGATGAGTAGGGACTGACATTAATGCAAAAGCTTCTGAAGGTCTCTTTTGGCCTGGAGTGAGCTTCTCTTGCATATGTGCAAGATGGGCCCTGAAATGGTGCTGTACTACTCTGATTATAGCTCAGGGCAAGAGTGCTGCTAGTCTCCTTGGGCATTAAGAGGGTGCTAACGTTACCAGCTTACTGTCTCTGGTTCTGCTGGGTAGTCCAGGAAGATGCCCACACATACACACTGGATGATCCAGTATCATGGAGCTGCAGTACTCCCATTTGCCACACCACTAACACAGGGCAGCCTCTGCTCCAGGTGTTGCATGTAGGCAGCACTAATAACTTGGGAAGAGGAGACATCACAATGAAAGATGATAATTTGAATTTAAGCCTCTAGAATTCCCAGTCATTCTGACAGGCTTCCACTACATTCCTCACAGAAGAATCCTGTGTGTGACACAGCAATATAACTGAGGTGCGCTTGCCCAAAGCGACATAGAAGCCACTGAGGTGCAGGATCTGAAAGCACCCAGCTCAAAAATATGGGTACAGCCAAACAGGTAACACTGCCCTGTATTGCCACCACAAATTGTTACACACATCCCTCAAGTGTTCAAAGACGTGTGGTACCTGCATTTCCATGGTAAACAGTTACAGTAACAGTCCTCATTACCAAGGCATTGACCTTGTGCTCTCAGTACAGCTACTGACATAGCATACTTGAAGGCACAGCTGCTGAACACACTCAGGAAGTATCCTGTGCCTACTATCCTGTAATTGAACTGTGACATCCATTCTGGTCCAAACCCTGTTTGTGGTCATCCTTCTCTCCCACCCTCCCCATTTCACACCCCATGCAACAAGGCAAACACAAAGTCTATAATCAAGGATTTTAATAGCACTGGCCAATTGAGGGTAATAAAAACAAATGGAAAGAGTAATAATAAAGGCAAAAATGATAACACAAGGAACCATTAATTCCTGCTAATGAAATGAGGTAGCAAGCTGACTATGTATGGGGCTGAATTTTCTTTCTTAAATTTTCTGAACAGCAGAGAATAATTCTTGCAGATTCATTAAGATACTGCTTTTATTCACAAGATATAAGCAGAAAAGACAGAAGAAAAATGTTAGCTTTGAAGCTAACATTTGCTTTCTGCGTGGACTGACACTGAATTAAGTTGCCTGCTCAAATTCAGTGTTGGAACAAGCAGCAGGCAGAACGCTCTTCTGCTGAAGGAAACTTGTGTTGTGGTAACTTAGGAAAACCACGCCCCGAGAATCTGATCAAATCAGTAAATTTATGTGCTGCACATGGAATGTAGGCAAGAACCAAGAATCTGAAATGATACCAGCTAGTGGATTGGTGTATAGCCACCAGTCCACAGCCAACAAGTACATGAAAGGCATCTGCAGAAGCCACCTGGCACCCAACAGATGCAGGTCAGACTGCCTCAGTGCCCACTGCTCCCAGTCAGGACTGGGGCAGCATAGCTGCAGTCAGCTCTGTTTTAGGCCTCAACCCAAAACTACCAAAAATCCAAGTAGAACTTATCTTTTGACTCCAACACCAGTTAAAGCAGGCATGGACGGGGGAAGAATTACCCCAGGTGGCAAAATTAGAAAAGTGTGAGACCAATTGAGTTCCTGATCACTGTGTAACACCAGACTACAGTAAAATTGATGTTCTCATGTCACTTGATCATTTAAACATATAGTACAGTGTAGGAACACTTCTGGAAGCAGAAGTTCATAGCTTGAGTGTAACTTCTCCACTTAAAGGTTGATTCATTATTAAAAACAGGTTTGTACCATCCTCAGTAACCAAAATTACTAGAAAAATAGAGATTTGAAAATACACCAATTCATGTGTACCAGGTACTGTTTTCTAGTGTAAAATTGGTTTATAGTTTATGAAAAATATCTTTCCTTAAAAAAAAAAGCATAGGCTTACAGTTATTATCACTAAGAAGGTGATGGAAATCCTTCAGTACCTATTAAACATTATACTCTGGGCTTTTTGACAGGTGGGTCCTGCAGGCTGAACTTCGGAATTTCACAAGAAGAAGCAAAAGGAATTCTTTTGGCTGACACCTTCTTCCCAATTGTTTCGATCTGGAGGGGAAAAATAAAAGGCACATTCAGCAAAGTGAGCATGGCAAAGTAACTGAGTCACATAAGCAGAGCAAGAGTCACAACTACTGTTGAAGAACCCTAGAATGACAGAAGCTATGTCCCTGGACACACTGTGCTTCAATCTGAGAGTACAAGCACAAAGAATTTCAAGGATCAGCCTTCCACTTGTTCCCATTTCGTGACTTAAAGAGCTGCATCCTGCAAATCTAAGTAGTCACATACTTCAGCTTTCATATCAGTATAAATAATGCCATCAAATGGTACTGGGTACTCAGTATGTACTCAAGCCTCCTTTGTTTAGAGATCTCTATGCAGAGAATCCTATGCAGAGAATCAGAAAAAAGAAATGCTTTCAGTCTCTTTCAGGGGTGGGTTGTTTCTGCAATAATTTAGTTCTGTGAGGCTAAAGGCAGCTAATTGTTAAAGAGAGATGAGATATGCAAAGAAACCAGGCCCTGCAAGATTCAGAAAGGGAGGCTTCTCCATCAGTTCTACATTAGATTAACTTAATAGGATAAATCAGTAAGAACAAGGCTTACAGAAGTCAAAACATCAACCAGCAAAAAATAAATAGTTCAGATGCCCAGTAAGCAAGAACAGCTTTCTTGTGATACTTGCTAAGTATCACTGAGTGGTTTGAGTTGGAAAGAACCTTGAAGCCCATCCAGATCCAGGTCTTTGCCACGAGCTGGATCAGGCTGCCCAAGGCTCTGTCCAACCCAGCCCTGAATGCCTCCAGGGAAGGGGTATCCACAACTTCTGCAGGCAGTCTGTTCTAGTGCTCCACCATCCTCCCAAGTAAAAAAAATTCTTCATAACCGATCTACCCTCTTACAGTCTAAAACCATTCCCTTGTCCTCTCTCTACCATACCCTGTAAGAAGTCAGTCTCCCTCCTGTTTATAAGCTCCCTTCAAGTTCTGGAAGGCTGCAATGAGGTGCTCCCAAAGCCTTCTCTTCTCCAGGCAGAAGGAGCTCAGCTCCCTCAGCCTTCCTGCAGAGGAGAGGTGGTCCTCCTCTGGGCCTGCTCCAGCAGCTCTGTCTTTCTTACGCCAAGAAAGTACTGCAGGGTCAGACACAAAGCACCAAACAAAACAGTTTAACTTAAAATACTCTATTTAAAATAATTTTAGCAGGAACTTAATGAATATACTCAAAACACAGTTAACTTGCACACTCTGAAAAATAGTTGTTTAAGCAATCGTGTCATATTTGCCTATAACAGCTTCACTACTATGACTACAGCAGTTGACTGATTACAGGAATTTTTAATTAATTTGCTCATTAACAAGCTTATATTGTTTAAGCAGGGGTGAAAAAAAAAAAAAGAAGTCAGTGGCCATTATCCAATTAAACAGTGTACTTGGGAATATATGAAACAACTAAAACACCTATCCAGTCCATCTTGCTGATTTACTTGCAGTCTCATTCAAGGATTTGGCAACTGTAGTATTAGTCAAGTTCCTTATCTGCTAGAAGCATTTTAAGACATGCTTGTACTACTGAATATTGACAACACAGTCTAACATAGCTTGATTCTTTTAAAAGAGCATGAGATTTCAGAACAGGAAGGTACTGGAGGAAGAGTATGCTGAAGGAGAGATTGATTTAGGTTTAAAGCCTCATGTGAAGATAAGTTTCCCCCTCCTTGCTATTCAATCACTGCAGTGAGCATAAGCAGAAGGATTCAAGAAACTCCAGTAGAAATGTTAGAGTAGTTACCTGAAAGCCAATGACTTGTAGCTCGTTATGAAGATCATCAAGAACTCTCCTACCATCAAATATAAATGCAGGCTTCAGCATCTTCTTGTGAATACGCTCATAATCCAACTCCTGTGAAGGGCAAATAAAGCAGGCAGAAGAAGTAAGTAGCCTAGCACTGTCTTCTCCAGAGAAATTCAGATGGATGAAGGTGACATTTTTACCTTAAACATGTCCCATTCAGTACAAATGACAAGGGCATGAGCTCCATCACAGGCTTCATATGGATCTTGACTTATAGTGACCAACCGAGACACTAATGGAAGGAAAACAAAGTTTTGTCCTGCACATATCTTAAGCAAGAATCTGGTGCACCCCAGCAAGAGTTTCCTTTGTGACCCTACTCAGAGACTGTCTTGGGCTGCTCAGCTACACATTCCTTCTGTCAATATATTTGTCACTTTGATTTCATTTGATGAAAGCAGATTGCATCCAGCACCTGAACACAGAATCCAGGCACTTAAGTAACATAAAGCATTTAAATTTAAAGAATACAGTCAAAAGCATCTCTAGAATTGGAGATTACTACTGACTGGTCACATTCAAACTCTTATAAAGGTCATTGCTCGTACAACATGAGCACACAACTGTTATTTAACTCAGTTCACAATACAGAAAATAAGTGTGTACAATATGGACTGCATTTGTTTGCCTCAGCAGCTGCCTACACGCAGCCCTCCTGTCATCCTCTAATTCAAGGACATGAAGTAACATACACCATTCTTTTCTATGTATTTAAGCATTTGTCAACAGAAAAATATACAGTAGTACAGAATTAGCATTAGCCCATAAGAGCAAACAGGAAAGAGAGGATTACAGCAATCTTCTGAGCTAGGGCAACCTTCTACTTCAATAAGCATAACTTTCACTATGGCAATGGTGTACTGATAATGAATACACAGTATTTAAATACACCTTGTGTATTTTGAGAGCAGAGCTTCTCCTGGCTGTGGTGACAGGAGGATAGAAAGCATAGAAATTTAATGTGACTATCCTTACCTTGGTTATCTTCTGAGACTCCTGGATGGGAGAGATCCAAGATGATTTGCTCCTTCGGTACTTTAGGGTCATAGATATGGAGCTTAGCTCCTTCATCCATTAAATACTTGCTAATGTAGATGCTGGATGACTCTCTACAGAAGAGAATTAAAAAGTTAAAGAACCAATTGTTACATTTGAATAATGCAAGTCTTCAAGCATCATGATACTCAATGTCAGAGCTCTATACTGGTTTTACATTGAGTGTATTAGCAACAATCCATGCCAGCAGCAAAATAAAAGTCTTGAGGGAGGCCAAGGAGAGTAATACAAAAGAACAAGTTTGCATCTCTTGCTGAACCACATAAGAGGTAGCTACTAAGTCCCAGGACTCCTCTTGACCATAGGTAGGAAGGCATCACTCACAAGCACGCCATGCAAACTGGAATTGGAGAGAGTTGTGTCAGGACTGCCTCTCACAGAAAGAGAAAGAACAGTCTTTGGGGAAACAAAAATGGAACTTCAGCTTCCAACAGCTACTGGAGTCAGCTGCAATAGTTTTTGCATTCTTTACTGGAAGGACTCAAGAAGCAGTTGTCACTTTTGCAAGTTAGGGACTAAACACAAATTACCTGCTTAGTTTCTGAAGGATTCCCATAGGCTGGCAAGATTGAGAATCAACTATTTCACCCATTTAAGCAGCACTATGACAAATAATTGATCTAAAAGAGCTAAAGAATCCCATATCTGATCTGCTTTTGTTAACAGAACTGGTGGATTTAGCTGCACAGCTGCAATAGGTGCAGGGAATCCACGTTAATTAATTGAATTCGCTTTCTTACCTTGTGTCCCCAGTATCTTTCTTGAATGCAAATCCTAAAATAGCAATCTTCTTATCAGTGACAGTATTGAACAAGCTGTCAATAATACGGGAAGCAAATCTCCGCCTCTGGTAATCATTCATGTCTATTACCTGAAGTTAGACAGAACATTAGGGCTTAGAGAGCTAATACAAACTGATTCTACTAATGACCAAGCAAAACTAGCCACAAAAGCTTAATAGATGCTTGAGAAATGAAGTAGCTTCATCTAGGATCAAATACTCCAAAGTTTAGTTAACTTTTAAACTTGAGACAGATAAATTTTAATCACTGGCTACAGACACATTTACAGACACATGACATCTAGTTGATAGAGTTTTTTGGTTTGTGTTTGACTGAAAAGAAAAAGACACACCCGTCCTATTCTAGGCAGAAACATGGAAAGCAATTGCAGTGTTATGTGGACATCCCCACACGCCTCTGACTGCTGTAAGAACTCTAGATCTTATAATCCACTTTAATAGACTTCAGTACACAAAACTCACATTGCTAAAGCAGACTTTGAGGTGCCTTGCTTTTGATGTCATTTAGAAATGCGTTCACTCAGCCTGACTGTTCTAGTTCTTTCCTCCCAGCCCGATTCATACTTTGACCCCCAGCCTTTAGCACACATGGCACCTGATCACTAGTAGAACAGGGAAAGAAGGCTCCTCGCCCAGCTAATGTTTACCACAGGCTGTAGTAAACACAGTACTACAACATGATTGAAGGATGATGGTGAAATAGGTTTCTTCAAGTAGAAGTGAAAGCATTGAGATTTTGTAATTCAGCAGGGTGTTGTAAAGGGAGGGACATGACAGGCAGTGATAGGCAATGATAGGTAACACAGGGATAACAGACAACAGGGTAAGAGAGATTTCTTTCTGTAAATTCAACTGCTGAAGACTTCAGTTTGAGAGAACCCTGCCCTGCCTACAGAGCAGACGGAATAAAATCAGGATTCTGGGACTGCTCTGGCCAGCACATCCTTCAGAATTTGTCCAAGGTCTCCGAAATGCATGCACGGGGCTGAACTACTGTCACTGTGAGGAAGGGACTCAGAGTTGCTTGTTCAGATGCCTATGTGTATTACAGGATGACCCAAGCAGTGTAGGCTGAGGTAGATAGATCTCTGCAAGTTGACATTGCTCTGAGGAAGTGAGAGGTGCAGATAAGAGGTCATATGACATGAACACAGCACTTTCCACATTATCCTAGCTGTACTGCAGCCACTCCTACTGATTTGACCTCAGCTTAAGTCACTTAGAAACACTGCAAAGAAGAGCTCTTAATGGTGAGGCACAGGAACAGGCTGCCCAGGTAAGTGCTGGAATACCTCCAGGTACAGTGACTCAAGAACCACAGATGTCCACTAAGCACGTCCCTCAGTGCCACATGGTGAGGTTAATGTGACAGTTGGACTAGATGATTCTGAGGTCTTTTCCAGCCTTAGTGATTCCATGAAGACATCCACATGCAGATAAAATTAACCATTCCTATAAATTTGAGCTGCCAAGATCTGAAGTAGGTTGTTTTCTCAGAAGTGTACTTGGAATCAGGAAATCTAAACTGAAATTGACTTATCTATTTTAAGACAGTATTTTTCCTCCATTGTTCACTAGCTTATTAAGATAACATGGTTAATTCCTGCAGCTCCTGCTGCTTCAGGGATTGTCTATCATTTCTTCACATTTTACACAGATTAAAAGCAACACAAAGATCTCAGGGTCTAGACTCCTTCTCTGCTATACTAAACTATACTAAAGCACCCAAGCACCACACTAAATCAAACCCCTACTAGGCACTGCACAAGCTTCATGCCTGCTAGTCTCAGCTCCAATGACAGTACTACAGTCCTCCATCCTCTCTACCATGGACTAGACCATCCTAATGAGAGCGTTTCTGGAACACATCAAACTGAAATCTTCAGAAGCAGACAGCATAAAACCCAGCATTTCTCGTCTCGAGCAGTTGCTCGAAGAGTCCTAAGCAAGTCACTAGGATGGTAATAAACTCCTGACTGGAGGTTAAACCATATGAATGGGATGTACAGAGCTACCAGAAAGAGCTGATAATATAAGAAGCTGACAGGAAAGTTACAGATAACTGTATGGGGACCGCTGAGCCACAGCCTGAACCACTCACTGCACACCTGAAGAAAAGACCCAGTCATCCCTGGGAGCACAGGTGAAGGCAGTTCACCTGTGTGACCAGAAGAGGTGGAGGCACGCTCAACCCCTCTTAGACCTCATTTAAAGGCTGACTGCCACTGAGGAAGTATCTTATTGGAAATCCCTCCTTTTGGGATGCTTTTCCTGTGAACCTAGATCCTCAAAGTACCTTGTTTGCACTGGTCCCTTTGCCTTTACAATAACACTGAAGGTTTTCTCAGACTGTTTTTAAGCAGAAAATAAGTGCCACCCAACTAGGTGTCAGGCAACTAGAAAGCAGTATGAAGGACTTTTGGGGGAATAGACTCCTATAAAGCCAGGTTATGCCTGTGCTTCACATTTTCCATTACTGCTTCTACACGACTCCACAATTCATTTGGTCCAGACAAGTTAATTGACCCCAAACAAAGCTTAAGATCCCATAGCATCAAATTACATGTTTTAGGGTTCTCAGCCCAACCCCCACCATAAGCATTTTTAAGGTATCCATGACTTAACACCAAGGTACAGAAGAAGCACGTGGAGAAATACCACCGTGTCAAAAAAAAAAAAAAAAAAAAAAGTTGTTTATAACTCGTACCTGTTGCCAGTAGCGGGCTACTTCAGGTAAGTTCAGTGCTTCACAAAGGTACACTAAATTCAAGACATCTTTCTGAAAACAGCTGCCTCCAAAGCCTGGAAAAAAATTATTTTTTCAGAAGTGGCTTGCATTACCAAGGTACTACTCTGGTCCTATCTTTGTAATCAAGATGTTCAATAGCATAATTTTTAAGTCACATTTTCTCACACACAGGCAAGATTATTTTCTCATTCCATGAATCTCAAACTTCCTTACTCTGTAATAAGATGTAGTAGCGATGTACAAGTCTAGATAAGCAAATTAATTCCTGAAGTTAGAAGTGGCTGTCGTGTTCTA
Organism: Callipepla californica brunnescens; assembly: GCA_023055505.1. Taxonomy (NCBI): domain Eukaryota; kingdom Metazoa; phylum Chordata; class Aves; order Galliformes; family Odontophoridae; genus Callipepla; species Callipepla californica. The sequence goes on along the minus strand of JALIRH010000005.1, from coordinate 22,788,750 downwards.
GAGACATCCCCTTTCCTCAGGCCACTAGCAGCCATTCCCAAACAAAACTGGGAAGACCTTTTGCAGAGTGCCATCATCTGTGACCCTCTGGGGAGGGAGGGGTAAGATTTTTCACTCACCAACACTGGCTTTCAGAAATTTATTTCCAATTCTTTGGTCTGTTCCAATAGCTCTTGCTACTTCTTCAACATCTGCTCCCGTAGCTTCACACAGAGCACTGATTGAGTTAATGCTGCTAATTCTTTGGGCAAGGAAAGCATTAGCTGCCTGAAAATAAAAACAGAGAGAGAGCTTAGTTCTTCTGGAAACCAGGATGCTCACAGATCAACCAGGAAGATACTAGAGTAATTCCTCCTCCAGTACTATCTAGCTCATTTGAGGCACTAAGTGGTAGTAAGGAACGTAATAGTTCTCATTAACTGGCATTTATGTGAGCATAACAGCATAGTACTTAAGTTGCAGACTTGGAAACATTTTATGAAGGTAGTTGCTATACTAGCAGCTGACTCCTATTAATAACAGGAATAGGAGTAAGGCAAGGAGCTGATATCATCTATTAGCTCAACTGAGATCACAGGAAGAGATTAATATCCTTTGGCATATACTGGGTCCTCCAAATCCCAGACATCTTCCCTATCTGCACCACCCAGTCTGCCTAAGAGCTTTGTCTCACTGCATCCTTCACTGACTGCAGTAACAGCAATGAGTAACACTAACCAGTTTAGAGAGTTCTGACGACCACGTATTGGTTGTGAGGATTTTTTCTTTAGGCACCCAGTGTTCATAAACAGCACAAAGAGCACGGACAGCTTTCTGTCCCTCTGGAGAATCATCCCCACCAATGAGCACCCTGTCTGGGTTTTTCAAGTCCTTGATTGCTGTTCCTTCTGCAAGGAACTCTGGGTTAGACAGCACCTGTAGGGACAGAGATAGGGTGTGAAATAAAGAACAACAAAAAAGTCTGAAAACAAGAGCCTGCTCTGAAATCCACACCTGATGTTACACTTACCTGCAAATCCAAGTTAGGCTTAGTATTAGCATCAAATATCCGACGAATGCTCTCTGCAGCACGCACTGGAACTGTGCTCTTCTCAGTGACAATTTTATAGCCATTTGAGTTCTGTACAATCCGTCTAGCACAGGCTTCAATGTATTTCAGATCAGCTGCTCGGCCTTTTCCCATCCCATAAGTCTTCGTGGGAGTGTTAACCTAGTTACAAAAACATGGTCAGGGAAGAAGCGTTTTCAGTCTTGTAGCAATTTCACCTATTCAGTAGGTCTTGTGTTATGACAGACACTCTGCTTCCCTGAGCCCAGTTTGGTCCTACCTCACAATTACTCTAGCTGCCGTATCAGATGAACAGCTATTAGCTTTCTCAATTACCCATTTTGTCCTCACTGGCCTCTATTCAAATAGAATTCAAACAAGAGCAATTCAGAGCTGCTCTGCAGGCTTCTGTGAAGCTTGGGCCTTATATTCTAGCCACAGCAATAATTTCTTTATGTTTACAGACAGTCATCTTTTGTTTCCAGTCCCATGTTGGAAGTATAAAAATTCCATGTAGAATCTTGCAGCTACTGAGGCAGTTACTTAAGTGTAAAGCTGCTGGAATTCATTACAGTGAAGTACACAGAGAAGATGCAGGAAAGCACACTTAGATTAAGACAGAGACTCCTTTTCAATACATACTCAAAGAAACAGCAACAATGTTTAAAACAACAGCAATTTTTCAGTCAACCACAGGAAGCCAGGTGGAAATCCATGGGTTGTATCAGTGGCAGTCACCCAGCCAAGCAGCATTCACCCCACCCCTCAATAGAAAAAATACTGTCAGAAAGAGAGCTCTCCACTAACAAAGTACTAACCCCCCTCTGCCCAAACAAAGAGGGGACCTAAAGAGGAGGATTTCAGTAACAAAACCCAACTGTGACCTACCAAAACAAACAGATACCAGTTCTTTTAGGCTCCACGTTATGAACAACCTTATCAAGAAAGGTCTCACCACTTCTATTTGACTGAAAATACTTCCTAATGGTGCCCACAGCTTAGAAATAGTAATATATCTAATGAAGATATTAAGGGAAAGTCCCACCAGCTCCTATTCCATTAATTCACAGGATTTTCAGATTTTTCAGATTTCTGAGAAATACAGCACCTCTGTAACCAGTGATCAGACTGGGATCCTATATCCCAATCTAGGAACCATATAAATATTGAAATCCCATGGACCTCAGTACACTGCAATGACAGAACTGCACTACACTCTGCTTTAAGGGCCCCTGCACCTAATCAAGACAAACATCAACACTCATTTTGACCTGGGGCCTGCTGGTCTGCCAAGTACTCTCCTGGCTAAAGGAAAACTGCAAGACAACATTAATATAAAAATGTTACTACTTTCCCCACAGTATGCAAAAGAAACAAGAAGCCTCTGGCATGTTGACAACATGACTAAATGAATCCTTCTGAGAAAACAGAGGACTCTTCTTAAGAGAAAGGCAACAAAGCAAGAAGAATAAAGACAAACACAAAACTTACAGAAATAAAAACAAGATCAGCTTCTCTGATGGCATCATCAATACTGGTGGAAAAGAAGAGATTTTTTCCTCGACAGGATTCCACCACTTCTTTTAGCCCTGGCTGAAAAAAGAAAAAACACAAAACATTAACAGAAGCAGTTAGGGTAAATGCTGCACATTAGCCACTCAGGGCACACAGAACAGTAAAACTTCATGCCCAAACAGAATATCTTTCCAGATGCTGAGATTTTTACTGCACATTGCATATTTCCAGACTGTCCAACGTTAAGTAGTGCCTCCACAGCTTTATACAGAAGAGAATTGAAAAGAAAAAGAACAACTGTTTCTTAGTCAAAACACATAAACCATAGTCTCAAAAGATTTCATCCACACTGAGCTGCTGTTCACTCAGCAGATTCTAGGCAGCAGTTCTTCAGATGCTTAATGCTATTGCCAGAAGGAACAAACAGCATCACTCTACAAGTGGTTCTTTAAGCAGATTCAAGAGCGAATCTTCACAAGGCTACAGACAAAAAGCGGTGTTCATAGCTCTCCTTGTCTCTCAGGTACACAATCCATGATCTCCTAAAACTAATGAGCTTGAATCTAAGGAACTGAGTCAGCATCCTCCCATCAAGTATTCTCCCATTGAAACAGCAAGCCCAAACCCTGTGGGAGAAAGGTAGAGAGACAGGAGGTAAAGACAACTCCTTTTGTCAACTGCCCATGTTTGGACAAGATTAAGTTTATCATGAAGCCACACCTGTAGAGTGAAAGCACCACACACATGACTTGATGAGATTCTTTACAGGGCACTGGAACACTTCCCCTTCCCTTAGCACCTCCCCATTCACATGGGCACGAACAATCCTCTGTACCAGAACAGACTATGGGATGTTTTAATTGATCTGTGATAAACGTCTCTAAATGAAGCCTTCATGTTTTATTTGGAAAAAAATCAACTCACATACTGCAAACTCATGATCAGTCTCCAGCTTGCAAAATATTCATTGTGACAGAGGTGAGTAATAGTTGGAAGGCAAAAGTTCATCATGCAGTGAGAGGAAAAAAAAAAAAAATAGAAGCTTTCTTGTGCAAGACATATTTGCTGTCTCACTTTATACCAAATATTTAACTGAGGAGGAAACAAAGGTTAACATAAGTAGACCAACCCGTCAGCCACTTCCAACTAGAACCCTTCCGGGATATAAATAAGAAGGGTAGCTCACTAGAAAGAGTTAGTCTTTGCAGTGTTAGAAGGTACAAGGAAAGTTGAAACAAGATCAAACTGAGAAACAAATAGAAACCCCTCTGTGTGCAATGACTCAAATTTACAACTGCCTGAACTAATTCTTGGCAGTTTTTGTACATTCTTCATAATGAAAGAACACCATTCCAGGAAACAGATGTGTTTGTTTCTTTGTGCATGTGCTTTGGGCTTTAAACAAGAAAGTACCTCCTTTAACGATCTTCATTCAAATCTCACTTGCTAATCCGAGTATTACACACATTTTCCTTTGAATACGTATGACAAAGGAAGTATACGGGTCTCTGTTCAGAGCTGCTCTATAGGCTTGTGGCTTTTCCCTCTTGTAAGCCAACTCTTAGAGCACAGGCAGGAATCAGAAGACCCCGTTATGATTAAACAAGGCCCCAGGAGAAAGTCAGCATCATTTAGCACAACTAGAAAAACAGTTCCATTTTCCATTACTAGGCTCTTGGTATAGAACCTAGAAACCTTCCTGCAGCAGACACACTAAATTCCTGTTTCAAGAAACCAGTTTAATGAGTGGCAGTGACACACGGCTGCTCCAGAACGCTCTCTCTGAAGGACATTGCTGTGCCACACTCATCAAGCTTGGGAAGCGCAGCGTGTGGTGGGAGGGAAGCAGAAGCAGCACGAAGCAGACAATAGCAGGACAAGCTTACCTCGTAGATGGGGAGCGTGTCTGAATTCCAGGCATTAATCCTAGCCTCGTTCACATCTACAACAGTGACTTGGATTTTGGGACACATCTGTGCAATAACACTGCAGGTTGGCCCGCCGACATAGCCAGCACCAATGCAGCAAATCTTCTTAATCTCGAACATGATCGCACTGGGAAGAAGGGGGGGTGGAGCAGCAGTTACAACCGAAAGTCACCGACCAGCCGCCCGAGCTCAAGGATCTCGGATGGCCGGCGCTCTTCTACCGGGCTGCCACAAAGAAGCACTTTCAGCTGAGCCGCGATTTACGAGGGCGGCTTTCAGAGCCTCGCCCACGGGACCCGGCATACCCCGACCGCCGAGTTAGCGTTTCCGAGCTCGCCCCGAACGCGGCAGCTCCGGCAGCGCCTTCCAGGCGGGGAGCGGCGGGCAGCCCCGCGCCAGGCCCGGCCCGGAGGGGTGGGCGTGCGGCCGGGCCCGGCTCCGCAGCCCCTCGGCCGGGAACGGCGGGACCGCCCCCGCAGTCACACAGAGCGGGAGGAGAAGCGGCCCTGGGGGACCGCCGGCCGCGCCCGTAGCCCCGAGGACTCACCGCCTGCGGCCGCGGGTCCGAGCGGAGCGCTGAGGCGAAGATGCTCGAGGAGCTCAGCACGACGCTCCGCCGGGCGCGGAGCGGCTATTTAAAGGGCCGCCGCGGGGCTGAGGCGGCCGCTTCATCCCGGGGAAGCCGTGCGAGGCCCGGCCCCGGCTCCGGCTCCTCCCCGCGCGGCCGCCCCGCCCCGCCCCGCCGCCGGCGAATGAGCTCCGGACAGCTCAGGCCGGCCCGCGCAGCCGCCGCAGCCGTGAGGGGCCGCAGGGTACCCGGGCGCGCCCGGCGATGAGGCGGGCGGTGCCGCTGCCCACCGCGGGTCGCGCGGTGCCGGCCGGAGGGACGAGTTCGGGCCGCAGAAGACGAGCGCGAACCGCTTTTGGTCTTCCAGCTGTGTCTTTGCTGGACGAGAAGTGTCATTTTCGCTTCGTTCTCGCGTAGTGCAGAGCGCTGTCAGCAGCGACGGGTTGTTAGCGGAGAGCTAATAATAGAAATACAGTGTTTGTAGTGCGCATTGCAAACAGTGCCGTAGTGAGGGAGTGCAGTGAACTCGCTTACCTGCCCTCGCCGCAGGGGCACTGCCCAGTGATCAGATGGACCTCTGTGCTAAGGTTCTTAGCTATTGCTCTCGCCTTCTGTGACAGTGTCACGTGCTTTTATTATCCATCATCCATCCTTGGGACCAGAAGGACTGAGAAAACCTTTTTACCTATCCATTTTTATGTCAAATGTTGCCAAACCAGATGGCTAAATACAATCAAGGCCTACCTAACAGTGTCCGTAAGGCGCTGCCTTGCTCTCATGTGGCATTTTCACCCACAGCTATTCAAGTATAAAGTAGTAAAGAGATCAGAATTGTTGTTTCTCTTTTATACTTTCCTTTGATACTGTTTCTCTGTGGCAGATCTCCTCTTTCCCCAGAAGGCCACGTGTCCACCTAAGCTGGGCTGTATCACAACTCACCGTCCCTTAGTGGTGCCATGGAACACGTCTTTCAGCTGAAAGGACCCACTCAGGTGTCGGTCCCAGCACAGTGTCCTGTTGAGTCAGTGTGGTTAGCCAGGGCTCCCTGCAAAGGTGTCGAGTTCACCGCGTTTATCCTGAAGTGGAAACAAGTAATGCCTTGTCTCACTGCTGATTTGCACAGGTGTCTCAATTTTGATCACATCCTTCTCTTTTTTTTTTCCAGGGAACACGGAGCCTAGGCAAAGCATGATGAGTTCCCACTGCTGAGTCAGTCCAACAGGCTTATGTATTCCATTGTCTTCAAATCTCTGCCTCCTTAGGTCTCAAAACAGGCACGTATGCATGAATTTGTACTAGACCAGACTTCATCTGGTCTGCACATTCAGCGTGTTGTCCTTGGAGCAGTAACAGAGCCTTGTCTCTTAGCACAGGGCCTTTTTGATAGCCCACACTGCTGTGCTCCCTGCCTGGGACTAGGACCTTGAATTCCCTTTGCCAGAACGGTTCTAGATCATTCCCAGAAAAGGTGCTGCTTTTGGTGTTTCCACATAGCATCTACTCTGGTTGTTAGGATACTGCTGGGAGGGGGAAAATACAGGGCTTGAAGTCACTGGAATGAGCAGGGCACGAGATCTTGTCTTGTTACTGAATAATCTGAATTCTAAATGTCTCTGTGAGGTTGTTTAATTTTTTGTTTACAAGTACATAGTTTTACAACACAGTACAGAGGCAATAAGGCTTCTGTAAGGCTTCAGGGTGCACCTTTGAACCTTCTGCCAGAGCTCACTGCTTGGCAAGCACAGCCCCAGGCAACAGGAGAACAGATGAGGCTTCTGCTGGCCACATTTTAAAATATGTGTGAATTCTGCTTCATTTTTGGAAGGCCTGATGTGAGTTGTGAGTCCTTTTGCATTGCAAGAGTAGTAACTGAACATGAGGAATGAGATTTCGGGTGTGTTTTAATTTAGCATTGCCTTATGACTAGATCCCATGGCTCCCTCCTCCAGCACACAGGCCAGCCCACACCTCAGACAGCCTTTCCTTCCTGCCATGAGGGGCGGGCTGCATGCAGCTCACGGCTGTATTCCCTTCTGGGATGCAATGCTTAAAAGTCAGGTGAGAGAAAATGAAGGTCTGCAAAAAAAAAAAAAAAGTAAGAAATACAAATCCTGTGCCATGCAGGGTGTCAAAGCAGATGTTCACAGTAGCTCCATTTGGCTTTCTAATTTATGGGTTTAATATGTATATGATGCAAGATTTAAACTAAAACGTTGCCTTAACTAGCTGCTGAAAGGTATCTTGGCAGGGCACCCATTCAGCTAAGCAACAGTGTCAGGGAAGGACTGCCACCATCTTAAGGAAGTAAGCTTCCTGCAAACTGAGACAGAAGTCTACCCAGAAGATTCATCGTTTTTTTTCCTTTGAATCAAAATTGAGAAAGCTACTGGTAGGACTAATGAATCCCTCTTCCTTTGTACATTTAAAGACTGTCATCTGCATAATAATTTAACTAACCTATACTTACAAGAACACTGCTCACACATCCGTGCTGCCAGGAGATCCCCCTGCTCAGATCCTGGTTCTGCCAAGGCTGCACTGCACTTCACAGAGGGGCTGGGATAGTGAGGTGACTACCATGATCCATACACACCTGCCAGAGGAGAAGAGGTATTTGTGAGTTTTAGGGTACAACTACATGTTATAACCCACTCAGTCACCCAGTGTAGGGAGGTGAACCCGGAAAAGTGCATAGAATAGGAAGGTACTCAAGTTTTACCAATGCATCTCTTTAGGTCCCCAGAGGCACATCACCTGTGTGCACTGAGATCTGCCCCAACCTCTTCAGGCCTAATTCATCCGCCTGTCTCATACCCACTCACCTTTCCTAAAAGCAGTCCCTGCTCTACATGCTCACAGAGACCTGAAATATAACCCCCGCAGAACTGAGCTGGAGGTGAGCCAAAGCTTTCAGAGTGCTTCATTCAAAAAAGCTTGGCCAGTGCAAGTGTTGATGTTGTTTTAATGCAACAGCTCAGTGGCCAGAGCACGTAGCAGTGTGAGCGCAGGCTGTGTGCTCTCTCTGTGTGAGCCATGGCGGAGCAGGCTGTGGAGGCCATGTCCCCACCTCCCTGGCAGCCACAGACCTGAGGTGATCTGAGTGCAGGCGCTGAGCACAGGGGACCACCCTTCACCTTTGTGTACAGTGTGCAGCGTGACACCAGAGAGATCACAATTCAGGAAGAATTTGTGGGACTTGGGGGGAAGAAAAGAGGAGAAAATGAGTGAGTGACAGTGCAGCCTTCAGGTCAGCCCCTTGATATCAGAGGTGAGATAAAGGACAAGTGAAGGGCCCTGGGCATGAAGGAAGCTTTGTGTCAATCTAATGTGTGTGTAAAGTCAGATTTGAGCTGATCATTAACCAGAGGCAGTTGTGTTTGCGCAAGCGGTTTGGTACACTGACATCTGACACGGGTTCAACAAACGCCATTGTCCGCCTGGCCCGGTTGGTCACAGCCAGCCCACGGGCTGTCCCACGTGTGGTGCGGTCTGAGCTGCAGGCAGCGCTCCTGGAGTGAGGGGCAGGAGCACTCAGGACGTGCCCACAGAGCTGCTGGATCTGTGCCCGAACCCATGCTTTGTGCTGTACAGTGCTGAGAGGAAGGAAGGAGACGCAGCTGAACAGATTAGACAGGGACACGTGGGATTGGGCCTGTGCGCTCCTCTGGAAAAGGCTCATGCAGCTGCATCACAAAAACTGCACGGCAGTTTTGGACGCTGTAAGGAGGACACGTGGCGGAGTTCCTTTGCTCCCACATGTTTTCAGAGCCAGCTGCAACACGACCAGGCACAAAGGCACAGCCTCGAGTCATTGCGAGACAGGACCTGGTTCTGCCCAGCATGCTCGTACCCATGCACTCTGCTCGCCTCTACCGTTGCAGCTCACCAGAACCTTGGCTTTGCTTTTGGGCCTGACTCTTTGCAAGCTCAAACAGTGTATGATTAATTTCATGTGATGCTTTTGTTAGTGACAACCAGCACCCTCAAACTGCAATTATTATTACAATTTGTTCTAAAATGCTGCAAGTTTTCGGTCAGGGTCCATGTACCTTTTCATACATCTGGACAACAACTTCAGTTGGACTCAAAGACAACATAACAATTTAAATAAAACCCTGAAGTCCTGCAGGCTTAGAACAACCTTTAAAAATCAAAGGAGAATCACTCTGAAAACTGAGAATGTATTTTCATACTTTCTATACTTTTATTTCTTGCATGACAAAGTTTTGCTTTCCAGTGTGCGACCTTCCTCCAATTAGATTCTTTAAATCTCTCCATATACACAAAAATAGTTCATACGTCCTTCCAGGCATGATTATAGTTGAAGGCCTTATCCACTGCTTAGTAAACACCTCTTTTTGTTTGTTTGCTTGTTTGCCTTTTTTGTTTCCCCTCTACTCTGTGCTGGTGAGGCTTCACCTGGAGTACCAAGACCAGATGTGGAGTCCTCAGTACAGCAGAGATGTGGACACCCCTCCTATGAGGACAGGCTGAGAGAGCTGGGGCTGTTCAGCCTGGAGAAGAGAAGGCTCAGGGGAGACCTGAGAGCGGCCTTTCAGTATGTAAAAGGGGAGCTATAAGGAAGAAGGGGACAGACCCTTAAGCAGAGTCTGTTGTTACAGGAAATGAGGAAACGGTTTTAAACTAAAAGAAGGAAGATTTTGATTGGATATAAGAAATAAGTTTTTTACATAAGGGCGGTGAAGTATTGGAAGAAGTTGCCCAGAGAGGTGGTGGACTTCCCATCCCTGGAGACATCCAAAGCCAGGTTGGACGGAATTCTGAGCACCCTGATCGAGCTGTAGGTGTCCGCGCTCACTGCATAAGGGTTGGACTAGATGACCTATAGGAGTCCCTTCCAACTCAAAAGATTCTATGATATTCTTCTGAAAACCACACACATACCAGACATCAAAGCTCCTCCTGCAGAAGCAGGGCTCTCTAAAATTGCCTTGTACTTCATTCTGATTTGCTTGAGATATACACAGAAGGCATGAGTCCATTAGAAAAGTTGCAGCTTACATTTTTGAAGTTATACACATTGTATTTTTACTAGATATTTATTTTTAGATTATTTCAGATTTAGAAATTCATATTTTGGTACAGTCCTACATCTTATACAAAGTCTAACAGACCAAGACAAGAGGTTACTAATGATTGCTATTTATTTTGTTAAGTCAATAAAAAGTGCATAGTACAAGCCCTTTATCCCAATCCAAGTACTCAGTAAAAGATTACTACGAAACCGCAGATGGCACAGATGATTTTTTGTTTGGCATAATTCAGACAATTTAAACCACCGATTTACATCAGATACATCACATCATCACTCTTCCTTTTTCAATAACGAACATTACAAGGTTAAGTGATCTGCAGACGATACATGAATACATACAATTTCTCATTTTAGAGTATAATAGTCGTGTTAAGCAGACTCTAAAAATACTATTGTTTTAACAAAGTTCTAAGCTAAGGTATAATTGTAAACTTTCCTCCGTATTTCCCAAGTTGCTACAACTTGTGTCTCTTACTAACTGAGCTTAAAACCCTTATTGCAGAATTAATCATACCTGAAGCTTTGCATCCCACTTGTCTCTTCTGCCCTTCTTTTCAAAACTCACCGTAAGCACGTGAAAACAAGATAATACGTTATGCCATTGCAAACTACATCACTAAAGGCCAGATTTCTGCCACCCTTACTAAAGCTGCTACTAGTACATTATCTCAGAGTAGTTCCACAAACTTCAGTGCAACTACCGGATGAGTAAGGCACTATTTAACATGAATAAGAGTGGCAAAACTGTCCTATCATTAGTTATTTTTAATTAAGAGTGGTGATCTGGAGGTTATGTTTACAGAAAGTATCGGAATTTAAAGGCATACATTTTGATTTGGGATAGTGGCCTGGCTCTTCAGTAAAATATACTTCACAATAAAATATTTCCAATGTTTTTCCTTTACATAGAAAATTTAAAATAGCAATTTATGTGAGGAAAGCATACAGGCATAAAATCACTGGGACAATTACTCGGAGGAATTTCAAGCAAAGACGATTCATTTAGAAGTAAAACACAACATTACTCTGAACAAAACGTTTGTTCGCCAAGACCACTAGAGCTGGGAGCACACAGTGAGTGTCATAAATACATCCACGGACACTGAAGAAAAGCAATAGTGATCCTCATGAATGAGGAGCATCTGCTATAAACCTCACCAACTTCCAGCAGGATGAGGAGCGGGCTGCTGTGGCTGAAATGAAACCTGTTTCAGTTGTTGTTTTTAAAGTGTTTGGAAATCTGTTTTCTGCGTCCAATGGTGAAGGATTCTGGCCAAAAATCATTGGAGAAAGGGTCAGTGTAGCCGATAATGCATACTTCTTTCTGGTTCAAAAACATGATAATGAACTGCTACTTCCTTTCCAAATAGTATCCCAAATATAAACGTACTAGGAAAGCAAAGAGCAAGCACAGTCAGGCTGTTTGTCCCAGTGACATCTTTACACAGTGTTTGTGGCACGGACACCTTTAGACACAACAGGACAAACTCTCAGTTTCTCTGCTGCATCTCCCTTGCGTTACACAGCACTGCCCCTATGTCACTGAGAGAACTCATTTGTTTGGATTTTTAACAAATACTCAGGAGCACACTATTCCACAGAAATTTCAAGGGCAATTACATAAAGTCACAGAAGCCGTTCTTCAGGTCTGCGATGCTCCTTTGCGAGGAGGCTCAGCTGGCCCACCGTTTGCCCTGAGGAGGAAAACCCTGTGCCTGCCAACCACGGGATCTGAAGTGAGATTTTTGTGAGAGCCCATTAATACAAACCTTTATGCATATGAACAGCTAGTCCCTTCAGCTCTGGAACTAAAGTGCTCAAGAAAAAAAGGTTTCTAGAGTAAGGCCTTGAATCCCCGTTTGTCCGCTCTACTGACTGTTATGGAAAGAAGCTTTGTGTTGGTAACATAAAAACGTTCTTTAGGTTATTCTCATCATTTTTTCATATTGATCAAGAAAAATATACAGTGTTGCTTTTCTGTACATCTTTAAAATGTTCTTAAATTAATGTACATAAAAAATCCGTTCCCATTTGCTACAATGGGAGATGTGCACCTGTAGGCACACAGCCACACATACACACGCATAATCACACCACACATACACACAAGTATTAGAGGGAAAAGACATGCCATATGTAGTCACCTGCAATTCTGTTATTCTACAGTTACAACCAGTAGATACGGATGAAATGCTAAGAATTGCTGATAACATACAGGTGAAAAAACCTGAACATCCAGAATGTTTTATATACCAGAAGTTGGTAACCTCTTGGTATGACTTCATCCTGCTCAATATACATTATATTATGGATAAAAACTTAAGATACTGATTATTATAAGACTAAAGAAGGACAGAAAATTCTACCGAGGTCTTCTCACTTAGATTTTTCTTTTCATAAAATCAGTAAGTAAACAAATCTGGTTTTGGAATATATATTTTGGACAATATATCGAATAGGATATATCATTTATTAAAGAGCACGATTAAATTATTTTTGGGGGTATCATGTTTTTGTGTACAGCTCTCAGTACGTACGTCTAGACGCTGACAGTGGCAACTATCACATTCACTTCTTTGCGTGCGCACACACATGCACATTATTTAATTCTAGTGGAAAATCCGTGCTTCTGCCGACAACCCTGAAAACTATGTTAATGGTCCAAAGAGCAGGGCAAATATGAAATAATTTCATTTTTCTCACCACATAACTGAAGTAATAGTTGCGACCATAATACAACTCTTAAAAGTATACTGGAGAAAAACTAAGGAGAAGAAAGATCAGTAATCATTTCCATTATTACAGATGCACATGGATTTTAATTTTCTTTTGCTGGATATCAGAAAGCACTGCAAAGAAATTAAGATCGCTGCAACAGAAAGACACTGAGTGGAATGTCTGCAGTTATGATAACAACCACAAAACCCTGCAATGCCTTATCATTATTCAAATTAGAATAGGAATTGTAGTAACACACAAAGCAAAAATTAACTTAAAATTGAAGTAGCTAAAAGTAGTTCATGAACGTAACAGCTGAATGGTAATTCCGCTCTATATAAATGAGAAAGTAACAGTATTGAAGGGAGTTCTGCAGTAATCTGGTCACTTCGTTCATTTGGTCGTGCAAGGTTTCAGCTGCTGAACTTTTCTGATACTGAAAGCTCTAGTCCAGTGGTGGGGCTGGTGGCTCTTGTCCCTACGGGAAGGGGAGAAGAAAAGAAAAAAAAGCACACACAGGATTAGGAACAATGCCTCACACAGAATAACTGAGCAGTTGAAAAAAAAAACCCAAAACCTCAGGAGAGTTACATTGTGCTTTCAGGTCTTTCACTATCTTTAACAATCTCCAGGTATACAAGCACCAGGCAGCAATACTGTTTCCTGAATCAACAGTGATTATTTCCAAGATCCTACATCCAGGATGAAGGTCACCCTCCCAAGTTTTATAATGTGATTTTCTTAGTTAAAATTGCCACATAAGAAGGCAGGAGGCAGTTCCAACTCAAAGACAGTGTCCAGAGAACACTGTAACCAACTCTCAGGCACCTAACATCTGCTCCATCTCATGGCATATTTCATAGTTGGCCTTCACAGTTGTACATTCACTTATTTTCATTGTTAACAGAGCTCCAATGAGATGGGGAAGAAAATACATGAAAAACAACTTAAGGAAAAAAAAAAGACTATAACACAGTCTGTATTAAAACCAAATATAGTTAAACCATTATAATCACTTACGTTGTGTGGGCTGGTGGGTTTTCCGGCTGTGCTGGCATTTCTCAGATTACGAGGTCTCAGTAAGAACAAGACAAATGCAATCACAACCCAGGCCATCACTACCATGGCAAAGCTGATGACATTGTCACTGGAGAAATTTGGTCCTGGCACTACATACAAGGAAAACTCAAGTTATAAAACAGTGACAGCAGTTCTTTCCTCAAAATGAAAAAAAAAAAAAACCAAACCAAAACAAAAACCAACATAAACCTAATGAAAAAGGAAAATATTTTTCAATCCAATTCTCTATTTAGTTCTTCCTTTGTCTTTAAGGCAAGTAATTCTTTGTTAGTGTTACACATTTAAAAAACACATTTCTTATCTCCTTGAAAAGAGAGTATCTATTTATAACACTTCACTGAAATTCTCAGAATTACAATGAATCACAGAATTGTAGGGGTTGGAAGGGACCTCAAGAGATCATCAAGTTCAACCCCCCCTCACAAAGCAGGTTCCCTACACCAGGTCGCACAGGTAGGCATCCAATATTCCTTTGTTTACATTAACTAAGATGTTGAGACACGATAACATGGAAATAAAACTGAGAATATCCCCTTAGCCTGGTGATTAGTCTTTCTGGATCAAGAAGGTCTTGCAAATACCTGCACAATTGAAAATATCGACTTTTCCCCTCTGAAATACAATTTCAAATTATCAAACTATAGCTAATGTTGCCAGGTGAAGTGTGAACCAACGTACAGATAACTAATGATGACCTATGGTACTTACATGACTCTACTTTAGTATTTAAAGACCTAACATCTTCATTAATTATCTGGATGGTGGGGAAGAGCCTCAGGTGGGACTGTTCAGCCTAGAAGAGAGAAGTCTCCACGGTATGTCACCAGTATGTACAAATACCTGGAGGGAGACTGCAAAGATGACAGAGCAAGGCTCCTTTCAGAGGTATTCGTGACAGGACAAGAGGCAATGGATATAAACTGGAACACAGGAAGCTGAACATCAGGAAACAACTGTGAAGGTCACTGAGTGCTGGACAAGCTGCCCAGAGAGAGGCTGTGAAGCCTCCACCCTTGTACATATTCAAAAACCATCCATACATTTGCTTGGGGTCTTTGCTCTGGGTGTCATTGCTTGAGCAGGATCTGCTCCAGATGGACACAGAGGTCCATGCCAACTTCAGCTATGCTGTAGTTCTGTGACCTAACAGTATTCACACAGCACACCAATACTACTGGCCTCTGTTTAGCTTGTGGCTTGACCACCACACATGAAATCTGTGACACAGCATGGAATTCAACTCAGTTCTGAAGATTAGCATCTTCATTTCATCAGCATCTTCAGCAGTAGCTCCCTTTTCATGCTGGCAATAAAGCAAGTGATATTCTAGTCCATAAAATTACATGAATCAAAGCACTTTGTTTAGTACTGTAAAAGCTAATTTTCTTTTCTCGCTTCCTGAAAATGCACTTTCTGAAACCACAAGAAAATCTATTATTGATTTTAAGTGTTTGTTTTCAAAGGCAATTAATACAAAACTATAATTAACAACCTTCAGAACAAGAAGGTCTATTCTATTTTACTACTCCAGTGGAAACCTTTAACACGAGGACGCTTGCATCCACCAGATTTTTTTACTTGTTTCATCAACTCCTCGATCCATCTCATTTTGGAGTCAAGGCTGGATGCACTGTTCATTGGAAGCTGCTACTATTTAACATTTCTTAGATAACTCATACCCAGTGAACTGCTGAAGTCAGTCGTTTCCTTGAAGGCTACTGCTGCTACTGAAGAACCATCCCCATCACTATGATACTGGGTACCACAGTTATCAGAGGCTCTTCTTTGTAGGCAGCTTTCCTCATAACACAGCTCAAACAGAGAAGCAGGGCACTGTGGGGAAGCTTACAGCTACTCCACACACAATCCCCTCTGAACGAACACTGGGGCTGTTGTAGTGTCTATTATGTCAGTAAAGGACATCACTCAAAAATACTCTTGGAGGTCTGAATCCATAGAAGGTGCTATATTGAAGGTAAGTAAACACTACTAGTTCAGCTCACACTACAGGTCAAGGAAAGCAATAGAAGGAACCACAGTGGGAAACCACAGGCATTCCTACAATACATAATTTCTACCCAGCCTGTTTTGTAATAGTTTGGATTGAGCCAAATGTGCCAAAACACGTTCTAGACTAAGTAAGACAACAGCCTGGCCCTGTACTACCTACTAAAAGCGTACTAGATATGAAAGCAGCCACAATAATTTTTATACTATTCATACTTATACCATTAAAGCCACTTCAATTACAGCTGACCATATGTTTTAATAAGGATGTGAGATATTTCAGAATCTGTTACTTTGATCTCTTGACGTAAGGAGGCGAGGATAAGCAAAGTCTCACATAGATGGGATGAGTCTCACTTTTCCAAGCTTTGCAACGCAAATCAAAAAGAACGAGCAAGAAGCTGTTACAGCTACTGTGAAAAACAGTATGTAGAAGTTGTGAATCTTTCACTAAGAAAAGTTCCATCTCAGAGGTCACAAAATAATCAAATGAGACCAGCTTATGGATAAAGAACAGCTGAGTGAAGCTGAAACCAAGTTGGGTGGAATTTATATTGATGGGTTGAAAAAAAGTTTTAAGAGTTCACAAATAAAGTGTTTTTAATTACAACTGATATTTTGCAGGTAATTTTTGAGTGCTCTTTTGATTTTCTGAAGATTAAACGCTGTCCTTTAAGAGTATGTCTGGGTGATGTTTTCTAATATCTCCAGACAACTGGGAAACTGTCCTGTCCTGATCTCACCGATGAATGCCCCTGCCACCATCCATTCTGATTACAGTAAAATCTAGTTCTTAATCTTCAGTTTTGGAGAGAAACCAATTGCTATGGGATGCTGAGACATTTCTCCCTTCTAAGCTGTCACTGAGTGAAATGAAGGTTACAGTCTCTAACCTGGCTAATCACAGACAGCCAAATCCAGCCCAAGGTCTTTGTTTTCACTGTATCTGGTCCCTTGGGCTAAGCACACCTACCTACCCACCCAGTAACTCTGAATGAAGCCTGGGAACTGTTCTTCCCTTGGAATTTTTTACAATTATCTCTCTGGAGGAGAAAGCTTTATGAGGGGCTGATCTGCAACTGTGGGATTACCTCTCATAGGAGATAATGACTACAGTGAGTCACAACTGTTGTGACATGTACAAAATCCAATTGTTTGGCTTGCTTTCAGCAATAGAAACAGAGACTGACAGGTGCAACAGAAAGCCATATAAAGTAGTCTTCTCTCAGAAAAAAGACAGCAAGGCAAAAAAAAATCTTATGTGGCCACCTCATTTAATGTTCTACTGTAAGGCAGTCAAAGGTACTAAAATGATAGGTTTGGGAGAAATAATTTTTTAAGACTAAAGGTCAACCACACTGTGATCAGGTAGCTGAAATCTCAGGAATTAAAATAAGCAAATGCCCTTGCTAAGTACTCCTTACAAGAGGTTAGTTCTCCTCTTAAAGTGCTATTTTTCATCCAAAGTGAGGTTGCACTCCAGAGAAAAAGAGGAAAGACTGCATTTCTTTTACTGTAAAAGTACAATCTCTGATGCTTTTCATCTGCCATCTCATGGTAGTACTATTTCCTCTTGGATGCTCAGCTTTTAACTGTTTAACTTCTTCAATGTGGAAAGGCAAAAGTACGCTCTCTGACTTTCTTTCCACAGTGTTTTCAGCCTTGCCTGTTCTGTGAAAGAAATGCATGAAACCACATGAAGAGAGGTATTTTACAGACAGATCATCAGGGAAGACAAAGAGCCTGTGGAACCTTCAGCAGATAATCCATGCAGGCTGACAAACTTAAAGGCAGGGACAAGGAAACTGAAGAGAGCCAAATTGGAGTCGAATGGAGGAAGGGAGAAGGGAATTACCAGAAAAGGGAGGGAAGAGCTGGCAGACATTTCATGGCATTAGGTCAGGCTGCTGTGACTCCCCTAGAGGAGTACAACTCAAGATGAGTCACAGATTCATTTTAAAATCCATAAAAATTTGCAAGTAGGATAGACAACATTTCAGACAGTCATCTCTGACTGTTAATGTTACAAACCAACAGAGCACTGAGAATAATAGTGTTCAAAATATGAATGCGGTAAATCCAGGTCAGAGCAACTGGAAATTGCTCAAAGAGAATAAACTCAGGTGGCAGCCTCTGATTTCCTTCCACAGGGTAGGATGACTTTGAAGGGCCAATAGCCATCAGAGTAGCCCAGCTGCAGAGCCTCCTTGGGCTGGATGAACCACTGATACTGCAATTGGAAAATGCACTCCAATGCACTCTCTGAAAGGGAGGGAAAGGAGATCAGACTCAGATGCAGGCTTTACATCACAGCAGATACCTTGATGGAGAACAGCCATCAAGCAGAGTACCCAAATGCTCTCTGAAGTGGTGCTCATTTACTCCAAAATGTAGGAGTGCAAATCTGAAAGCACTGGTTCCAATCCTGGTAGGAAACTTTCCATAAGGTAATCATTGCAACATAATGGTACTAACAACTGTAAATAAGAATTAAGAGCTAATAACACAAAAATATGAGTGAGGGAGTGTTGTACTTCAGCTACTGTTATTGTTTTGATTTGGCTCCAGATATCTTAAAAAGATCTGATATCAAGAGTTGCAGAAACAAAGTGTACTCAGGAAGAATCAATGCAGGGTGTTCCTGATAAGTTCCAGCTGGTAACGACAGCACAAGCACAACACATGACGCTGCTGTGACACAGGCTGAGCCACAGCCCTGACGTTTCCCAAAACAAAACCACACACATTCCATCAGTTATTCCACAACTCTGCAACTTAAGAATCTGTCTATGACAACACTCCCAGCTGCGCTTCCAAAAGGAAGAGCAAATCTGGGGAATGAGCAAATGGGTGGGAGCAGAACAAGTTTCTTCATATCGAGGTCTGGAAATGAGGAATCAATCAAAGGCAGCAAGTAACACAAAATGGAGCCTGGGGAAGAGGAGATCAAAATCAAACTTAAGCTTATCATGATATAGCTGAAAAGAAAGGGAAGGAAGCAACAGACAGAAGATCATCCCAGAACTGTTTTAATCTGTGCCTAAAAATGTCTCTAGAAGCTTTTCGAGGCTCAATCTGTTTATTTTTGCCTTTAATTCCTGGGAGTCTCACAGACCTCATGTTGGCTCAAGCATGGAACCACAGAAGAAACACAGAATAATGTGACAAAAAGGCAGTCACTGTGATTGCATCAGCAAAAAAAAAAAACAACAAAAAACCTTTGCTGGAACTAAATTTAAGGCAATACAATAACACAGAAGAGGATTTACTCTGTAATTTCTGTTTTGGGTTTTTGAAACAAACCACCAGTTTGGAACTATTGTTGCCAAATTGCTTGCATCTGCACAGACAGCTATTACAAGGATGTCTTTCAGGATGGAAAGCTATTTGCCACAAACCGTTCACATTTCCACTGTACTATGACTGTGCAGCTTGAAAGCTATTCCACAAGTTTTTGTGCCTATACATAACTGAACTTACTCATTTATACAGCCTTTAGGCTGAGAGCTTCATAAATATTGATGACTTCTCAGGTTTTAGTGAGAATGTATCATTGCTTGGTTTCAGCCATGAACTACAGCTCAGAAGGATGCATAGCCTACCTCCTGTCATCTGCCTTTCCCTCTCCTGGATTCAAGAAAAAAAACTTGAGGTTCAAGAAGAAAGTAGACATAGCAGTCTAAGGAAGAAGACTAAAACATCTTCCCAAGGACAGGTGCATTAGGGGGAGGAGTCACGATGAAGGTCCCAGACATATAGTTAACTTGGAAAGCCCATAAGGAAAAGCATAACCAGTAGCATTGTTATGGCAGATGTGATTCCCACTCTTTTATTTATTTATTCACATGGAGTATCTGCTAAAACTCAGCTTTTCCCCTCCAGCCCAACTTGACAATGAACCTGGGAGTGTTTCATGCTGGGAAGGCACAATGCAAGTACACTCTAGATGCCCATCTCTGAACAGGATTTACTGTAGAGTGAAGATGCAGGAACACGACAGTGAAGGAAAGCATGCACTCACTCCAGGATCCTGGAATCCTTTACCAGCTCCCACACCCATAGGAGACACAAGTACTTCTTCCAGAAGAGCACCAGCTGCTCCTGCTTTCAGAAGCATTGCTCAGGTGCTCCCTGGAAGCCTTAGAGCAGTCCTGATGCAGACTGAGTAAGCTCATACGTTCACTCATACAGTTCAGCAATATAAGAAAAACAGATCAACTTCATTTTTATTTATAAGCACATGGCAACGTTTTCTTTAGACCATGAAAAGTGTAAACAGGGTAAGTTCACATTGCTCATACAGCTATACTTCTCAGCAGAAGCTGGTATCGTTTGATTATCCCAGTCACGCTCATTGTTTGGGAAGTTCACAGCAAATTTCAAGGAAGTATACATGTCAGTACTCTGCTTCATTAACTATGCAGCCACCAAGTCAAACAGTTGTGGCTCATCAGCCAAAGCTGCCCCAGCTGAATATCCAGTGATACTCACCTGCCATGACAATAAGGAGGAAAAATAAAGTTCTCCAAATTCTCTTTCACGAGAATTTGGAATCATCTTCCTTGGGAGTTAGTGGTAAGAGACAGTAATATCTGGGGCTTGATCATTCATGGTGCTGGTGTACTGACATCTCCCACTTGCTCACCATCCCGTTCCATACGAGGCGTCTCACGTATAAATGTCACAGGAATTACCTCCCTCACATAATGGTTTCAGTATTGCAGTATTTGATTTCATTTAACATGTTCTTATAACATTTAATTACAGCTGTTTATTTTACTCCCATGTTCCTGATCTCAACAGTTACTCACATTCCTGAAGGCATTCTGTGTCTGTGCAGTACGACTGTGATTGTCTCAGCTAGAACAGAGAAAAAGAAAGGCATGACAGTTAGCAACGAGACTTGGTCAGCTTGTACCAAAATCAAAATTCAGTGTAATAGCAGAACCCAAGTTCAAGACAAGAGAAATTGTAACTTCTACTGCATCACACAGCTTATGGGATGCAAAGAATCCCACCTGCTGGGGTGGTTCCTGAACCCTATTTACAGAGGAACTTTAAATCACATGACTGACCTAACAACAAATGATCAGACTGATAACAATTAAATGTAGAGATGTAGAATTAAAGGTTCACATCTGAATTTATTAATTACTAACACTCCATCTAAGATCTTTTAAGAATAGATTTTATTTGTATCTTACTGCTTTACCTGCTTATAATACTGTTACCATGCATAACTGTGACAACTGTATTTTCAGACTAGGTAAGCTTGCTAACTGTAGGAAATGTCAACACTGGGCAACCTGACTATCAGTATAACTATTTTATTGATGACAGAATTACTAAAGACAGAAAAATATTACACTCTTTAACAGCAGAGGTTAGATGGATGGGATTCAATCTGCTGTGTTATGAGAATACGTTCTATTCCCTGCTTAGGTAAACTACACCAATTAATAATAACAGTTCTAAAAACACAGAATGGCTGTGATGCCTTGGTTAGAACTAAGATTTTCTCTTTGACATGTTTTCTGTCACAGTAACGTCACACATCCCAATACGTCTTGTCACAACAGGATAAACGGCTTATTACCAGTGTAAATACACAAATATAAGATAGATGTTCCACATTTAACAAATAGGTGAGTAGTCTTTACAAACCCTATTTCCCTTTATATTGGGATGGTTGATATGCTTATTAGCTGCATGTAGTCATAATATTTCACAAAGCACACCAAAGAAATAGTTGAGCAACTGCAGAAGGGAGACACTCAGGAAACTTTAAACTCCTTTAATTGCAATAAACTTCAATAATTGGCCATTTGAAAAAGAATGTTAAAAGATGTAATTAGAGATTGATAACATTCTTTTTCTGATTAATCTACAAATATCTGCTAGTAAATTTACTGGGACTACCAAAAAGTTCCTTAGGAAGTACTGGGAATGTTGGGTATCACCTTACAGCAATTTCTATAGTTAAAAGCAGCAGCAGGGGAAATTAAAGCAAAAGACTTCTACTCTGTTAGTTGATGAAAGACTCAACATGAGCTGGCAACGTACATTTGCAGCCCAGAAGGCCAACTGTATCCTGGGTTGCATCAAGAGAAGTGTGACTATCAGGTTGAGGGAGGTGATTCTGCCCTTCTACTCTGCTCTCGTGAGACCCCACCTGGAGTACTGCACCCAGTTCTGGACTAGATATTAGAAAGAAATTCATTACTGTGAGGGTGTTGAAACTCTGGAACAGGATGCCCAGAGAGGTTGTGGATGCCCCTCCCTGGAAGCTGGATGGGCTTTCAGTGACTTGCTCTAGTGGGAGGTGTCTCTGCCTGTAGCAGGTTGGAATTAGGAAACCATAAAGGTCCTTTCCAACCCAAATCATTCTATGATTCTGTGATACCTTACCAGAGAAATTGTACCAAAGCACGCACACTCCCTGGCTCACATGTATGTAACATATGTAACAATGAAAGCTTTTTCAACCTTTGGAAGTCTTTGTCAAGGTAGAGGTTTTACATCAGGAGATAGTACCAATCTGGAATATCTGACACTGAGAGATTCCTGAATGGAGAAGACCGGATATTACTATGACCACATTTTAAAGTATCAACAACATAATCACCTTCTGCTCTTATACGGGATTAATACTGCAAGGGGCTTAATTTGTAAAGTGCCTGCAGTTTGCAGGTATTCTTCAACACAGAATTATGCTCAGCATTAAGACAGGCAGTACGTATATGATCAGAAACATAGCACAGGTCAGCCAGCATGTAACGTCCGCACATCCCTGTGCTCACCCCAGGATGGCTAGGGACAGTGCTACCTTGTTTGCCCAAAGTGACAACACTGCCCTGGGGTTCTCCAGCCACTACATTTTCTACATCCATTTCCATAGGTTACACCTGTCCAAATACAACTTTCTAAAACCAAATCATTAATATTTCTATAAAAGCCACCTCAAAAGTGGTACGCACACTTTGCATTGCTATTTCTGCTTCAAAAGCCCCCACTCTGATTGAAAATGCCTGCTGATGCAGCAGGCCAGCTGCTCAAGACACAAGAAGTATTAAAGTCCTGAGATTTTGTGGGCCTGGAGGGTGATACCTGATGTTAGGATTTTGCTCGTTGTCTGTTAGATACAGAGTTTTATCTCACTGGCAAACCTGGGGACATCTTAAAAGTCAGAAGAGACTCCAAAACTCTAGAAAGACAAGTGCTGCCAGAAACACCAATGGCAGAAATATTTCAGTAAGTGAGAAATGCCATTAGGACTTGCTCTACAGATCCCTGCTGAAAGAGAAAAAAAAGATAACAGCCTGCCAATATAGAAAAAAGTTGACTTATGTATGGAGGAACAATACAGAGAGGAACTTGTACAAAGTGCAATCACCCACTCTCTGACAACAGGACTTTGTTTTCCAAAGGACTGAGGCAACAAACATTCCATTTCTTCCATGGAGACTGAGAAACTGACTGTACAAGGGAGGTTCAGAAACCTCAGTTTATTATGTGAAATAGTTACAGAAAGAAAAAGGAGAAAATTGTGTTTTTATAGTTTTTTTTTTTAAATAATCCATATAAAATTCCTCTGAATTGAAAGCAATACATAACCATATAATAGCACGGATTTAATGATTCCAGCTGAAAAATTACACGGCATAGCCTCTGTGTATTCACATGCAGCAATCAAAAATAGGTCTTAGAAAATGAACTATTCCACTTAATTCCTTACAAAAACCAGAAAAGATGTGACTGACAGCACAGGATCACTGCCCACTGAGTCAGCAAGACTTTGAGAAGCCAAAGATGAGGACAAAAAAACATCCAACCATCTCCTCATGCTCATTTCCTTCCTGGCTATATATGTAAAACTTCCCTATCCTACAGCACAAGCTGTAGGAGGGCTCTGTATAGCAGCTAACGAATTTGTCTCAATGACAAGCTGTGTGCTGTTCTCCAGGGATGAAACATGGCAGATGACTGAAAATGAGCAGCAGTAAAAACAGGTTCTTCTCAGTTCTCTCAGGTGAAGTAGGTTGCAACTCTATAACCCACTACAAATATGATATTTCACAGTCACTAAATTAGTCAAAAGACAAGAAAAGATTCTGGCAAATACAAGAAAAGCTTATGTAAGGTGAATAGCTGGAAAAGGTAACACCTTTTGCTGAAACAAGACTGTTGCTTTACCTAGTGATTGGCTCCTTCCTGACAACTGTACCGTCCTCAAGGAACATAGCAGCTGCTTGAATAAAATTCAAATGTGAGACAGTTCAGTTGTCAGATAATTGAAAAAAGAGCAATTACCAGAGACTGGAAGTAAACCATCCGACTCTGTACTCAGGTTTTCTATTCTGACATGAAGGGGGAGTGTGGATGCATGTTTATGTGATAACAGTAAAAAGCTGAAACGGACTTTCCTTCTGAACAAAACTTGCACAAAGACTTTTCAAATACACTCTACTTTTTCAGGTAAGCAGTTGCTCAGTTTTACTGGTGAGGCGTGACCTAAAGATGCTCACAGGACTGCTACAGCTGGGAGCACTACAGAGTCAAAGAGGAAAATCTGAAGAGAGAAGTGGTTCCTCGGATAAGTGTAACTCACACTTCCAAAGGCATCAAGTGCTATCAAGAGTGGTTCAGGTTTTACTTTTATTTCAGAGAATCTAGTGTTTTCAAAAGCATGAATGTAGTGAGTGACAGACAGCTGCCTGCCCGGCCTGACGCCCACCCAACTCAGTGACAGCCTTTTCATATTTTTTCTGTATATTTTGGATCGGGCCCTTAAAAAGAACACAGAAATTAGGTGAGTGAAATGCCTGAGCTGATTAAACAAAAGGCGAAAGAGTGGCAAATGTTACAAAACTAAATATTTACAGAAATCCTTATTTTCTGCTATATAAATGACGAGTATCACACCTGAATTTTAACATTCTCTGTGCAGTTTGTCATCCAAATATAACAAATGTCTTGGTGTGTGTGGACTAATGAACTAATTTACTATTTACCCCGAAATTAAGTATGCACAAGCTATAAGCAGCACTAAAACTAAAAGGCTCTCTATTTGTTATTTTTTGCATACTATAGACTTGCAGGCAATATAAGTAAAAATACTAATTACAAAGCTATGCACACTACTTCAATTCTTTCCAAGTACATTTAAAATCTTGAACAATGTAAATTAATTTAAATTAATAATCCACTTATCACAAGACGTCATGGTCACTGTGAGCATCTGGTTTTATATGTGAAGCCCCCCATTAAAAGCTTCTTGCAGCTGGGAGGCACTGGGGGCTGAATTATGGTAAGTCAGTGTCTGCTTGCTGTACACTGAATGCAATCCTGACAAAAGGCCAAGGAAAAGAAAATAAGAAACTGAGGTGCTTTTAGTGCTAAAAGAAAAAAGAAAAGTCTTTCCCCAGGACACTCAAATACATTTTGCAGTGGGGTGGGAGGGAAAGCAGCACATTTAAGATAACTTCCAGTTCAAATTTGAAACAGCTCTTCTATTTATTTTTTCCACAAGAGACAGAGCTTGTAGCACCACCTTGCATTAATACAGCTGGGTTTAGGCCCTGCTCCCCTAATAAAATATATGAAGTATGGTTCTAATCTGCTGTCTTTGGGTCAAGAGCACCCACCATCTGAGCACACCTGGAGCCTGGCTAGTCATACTGCAAATCATGCTGTGCTGACAAGAGCCAGCAGAGCTTTTAGCAATGACAGACAACACCCTCCACAGTCCCTCAGTGGTGGCCGAAGCATGAACAGCCACAGTAAAGGGGCCCTTCTATCAGCTCTGGACATTTTTTGTAATGAGCAAAGTCTCTATGTTTTTCCCATGCAAACCTAATGGATGAGCAGACAAACATGCTGCTGTGTGGTGAAGTCAGGGTGTGAACTTTTTCTGCACACTAGATGCTCCACAAAATCTCAAGTGAAATAGTGAGCACAGCAAACCAGCTTAATCTAGCTCAACAGAGAACTTGTTTTTCCAATACAGTGACCTCAGCCACTGGGATCATTTCAGTCTTCCCATGAAAGAAGTTCCGCTGCTTTGCATTTCCCACTCTGCACAGACAGCTACTGTGGAAGACTCAGACATCTGCCCAACTTCACAGTAACAACTTCTTGTGTCAGCTCCCTTGCTTCCTCTTCAAAGGACTTCTCTGCAACTCTATGGATGACTTTTCATAATTTACTGCCCCAGAGTGCCACAAACTCCAGGAGTGGTCCTGCAATCTCTGCTCAGAAAAACTGCATTTTTTATTAAAGTTCACAGCAAATGCTTGAAGAAAACTTCAGCTTTTTAAGGTTTAAGTATATTGTTAGGGCTCAGAAAAAAGACAAAGCATAAGGTTGACAAATATCAGGAAGACAGTGATGATGACACAGCTCACAAGTCTGTCTTTTCCCAGAAGAAATAGTGGCATAATCCCTGTCCAAAAGCACTTCCCAACTCTTAAAACAGCGCAATAAGTAGGTAAGGAAACAAGAGAAACAGGACGAGGAGCAGGAACACAAGGCAACAATCAGTGAAGTCTACTGCCAGTATCAGATGAGCTGAAAACAAACTGTTTCTGTAGCAATGATTAAAACTACTGCCTTTTAGAGACACTTCTGAAACTTCTCAAAGCAGAAGTCCTCAGAAAGGACATGATGGAAAAATTAGCAAGTTTATGAGCCAGGTCAGAAAAAGATTCCCATACCGAAGATTATGGTGGAAGAAAGTGCAGAGAAATGTGTGAAAGAAACAGATAAATTAGGTACCAAGATAAGAGAACAGGAATGGATAGTGATGGCAAGGAAAAGGATAGATAAGTAGGGAAGTAAGGACAAATAATGAACAATGTGGCCACTAATCCCATGAATAAAAGTAAGTTTAAAATGGAACCATAAAGACTGTTGATAGAAAATTTTGTGTGATAATAAGGGCAAAATATCATCTCTTGTGAAAATACCTTTTTTGCAATTCAGATCAGTTGTGAGCTCTGCCTTTTCTCTCCAGTTATGCCAGAAGATGACAACCCCATGACATATTCCTGACTGGGATCTGATGCTTCCAGGTAATGAAATTACTGTTTAAACTTTGTTGGCAGCCAAAGTATATAAATGATTTATTACACAACGTGATAAATAAATTGCTGTGGTATGATAGGCCAGCCCCGAATATGGGCCAGGCTGCAAAGTGAACTGAAGCACTATCCACAGAGTTCAGATTTAAAGATGCATAAATTTAACACCTACATGCATTATTCTGCTACAAGCTGGCCAACAGAAATAAGAGAAAAATAAGGTGGAAAGAAGGGCATTTTGATGGAATTAAATTGTCTTTTAAATTGCTTTAGCTTCTCTTAGAGATACATGAAAGAGAACAGTGAACTCCGCCCTCCTGACTCCCACATTTTTATGAGCAAATGTGGAATTAAAATAAATGCATGCTCATACTGGGACAGAGGAAAAGGATGCTACAGAAATAATCAAGTTTGGTCCTGTGACGTGACAAATAGTTTTCTCCCCCACAGCAACACTGAGGAAAGAATGGATGGTATCTTTCAGAGCAGCATTCCTAGCTTACAAACCAACTCTTGAGACCCAGAACCACCAACCAGTTATGTCAGAGGGAGAACATTATACTGACTTTCATGCTAAAAGACATGACATTTTATGGATGAATGCACAGGAACCCTAATCTGGGCAAGAGCTTGTTCCTTCTTGTTTTCTCATTTCTCCCAGGATTGCTGATTCACCATACAGCCACCTTTTCAACTTTTCCCTCATTTTCCTCCAATTGTGTAACTTTTATTGGCATCTCATTTTATAATTTTGCTGGCCTTTAGAGCCTGGGATATGACTGACATCCTTGGTGAACATGAAGCAGAAGTAGTGTGAAAGTCAGGGTCACCATAAGAAGCTCACGGAGACATTAAATATCAGACAGCAAATGGTAAGACAGAAATAACTGAACGATATTACTCCAGAAAACATTGAGAATATTCAAGAACAACATAAATATATCTCCCAAGACATCATTAACAAATGTGTATCTGCATCTGTAATACAGACACAGAATACACTGTTGGTTTTTTTTAATCAGCTGAAATGAAAAGGGTGCTCCCATGTAGGTAACCTCCAAGACAAAGGCTTAGAACTAGGAGTCCTACCAGTTTGTTCTGAGTGCTCACTACATCCATATGTGGCCTAAGAGACTAAGCACAGTGTTCCTCAAGTGAGATGGCTATAACACAACACTGACTATCAAACCCAGTTCAGCCATTCATAACACAGCTCCCATCAATGAACAACTACTGCTGGAATATCAAGCTGTCAGAATTTTCAACGCATAATCTTCTATGCTACTTGTAATATTGTCATACCACACAAACTCTATTTTAGGACAGTCATGAGGGGTGACTGAGACATTATATTTTTATCAATACGTGTATTTATATGTAATATATTTACACATAGATATATTTATAATACATTTAAATATAACTTTTAAAATTTACTGGTTAGAGATATATTTACCAATATATTTATTCTTATATATAGCATTCAGAGAAGAGGAGATTGAGAGGTGACCTCATTCATGTTTATAAATATATAAAGGGTCAGATGATGGAACCAAGCTCTTCACAGTGACATCCAATGATAGAAAAAGAGACAGTGGGTGCAAGCTGGATGTAGGAGGTTCCACATATATAGGAGAAAGAATTTCTTCACAGTAGGAATAAGGGAACACTGGAACAGGCTGCCCAGAGAGTGGGGTCTCCTCTGGAGACATTCAAAACCCGTCTGGAATTGTTTGTGTGTGACCTAACCTAGGTGGTCGTGCTCCGAGGGACTGGGCTAGATGATCTTCCGATGTCCCTTTCAATCCCTGACATCCTGTGATTCTGTAACTTTATTTTTTTAATCTATGAGGGGTGTTCCAAAAGTAACGTCTCCTTATTAAGTAGACCTATGACATCAGAGGTGGATGTTGGTGGCACTGCAGTAGAGGCTGAACCTTCCTGCTAATATTCCATTACATCTAGCAATTTACATTTTTCAATTTGCCATTTACAGGTGGCAGCAGAGGGGCACTCTGACAAAATGGCATCTGACATGGAAGTGTGTACGAAGCAAAGATGTGTCAGTGAACTACTCCATGCAGAGAAAATGGCACCCACTGACATTCACTGACACTTGCTGAATGCTTATGGAGACCAAACAGTGGATGTGAGCACAGTGAGGCAATGGGGGGTGTGTTCGAACAGTGGTGACAGTGGATCACCTCCACTGGTAAAGCACACGACTACTGGGGCCCTAACTTGTGCAGTGTCAGCACCCTGGGCACCCAGTGAGCAACTCAGTTGGGCAAACGGATCTCAGGACAGGCTTACGTCCTGTCACTGTACACTTACATTTTATTCTTTTAGCTCAGTGCCTTAGGAGGTGCATCACAACTCCTGCACTTCAGAAGGATGACAGTTTCCTCTGTCCTAATGAGCAACCTAATGTTCAGCCCTTGGGAAAGGTCCTTTCTGAACAATCTCGGGCTACAAGAAACCAGGAACTGAAGGCACAGGTCTGGTAGAAAAGGGGACAGTGAGAGTAAAATATAATTTCATGCTCCCTGGCTGCCTGGCTAAGAGTAACGGAAGTGGTAGCAACAGCTATTGAAGAATTTGGAAAGCAAATGCCATGGAACATGTGTAACACATCTCCAGGCCAACTTCCATATATAGAAGGTCACCTTAAAGTATCACTAATTCATTCAGTATAGTTCTGCTCTGCTTTCAATAGAAGGCCACGTCAGTAGGGTAACTCATTCTTGCTGGAAGCCTAACGGACTATTTAAGTCAGGCTTATCTGTGCTGACATCTTGAGAGCTTTTCAACCATTTGAAGCACACAATACAGATCTATTTTAGTCATCTGTGTTTATTCCACGCTGTTTGCACAAAGTCTCACTAAGCCAGAATTCATGGCTATGCTGGATAATATTCCAGACCATGCCAGTTTATGATAAGAAGACTCTAAAATGACCTGGCCAAGATAATTACGACAGAAGGCAGTTTGAACCATGTTTTTTTTTAATACCTTTAAAATTTGCATCTTTTTGATATAGAAATCTAGTGGCATCTCAAAATGTGAGGCAGATTAAAAAATATATATACATATATTTGCTCTGCGTACCCCAGAGAACTGAGGCATTCAAGGCTTCTGAGATAGTAACACAACTAGACATGGGCCATTACTTTGCAATTAGCTACAAAAGAACACAGCACAAAGCAGTAATTCCCATAGAGGTCTGTAAGGCCATCATATCTCAGCAGAACTGCTGGCAGTTTATCAGAATGGGTCCTCCTGTATTACAGAACTAAAAATGCTTTGGGTAAAGAATGTATTGCTGATTTTTGTAGAACCTAGTATGATAAAATTCTAAATCAAATAATATTTTATCAGAGAAAAAATGAGGAGGAAAAAAAAAAGACCTTGCTATCATACAAAGTCATGTGCCACTGGCTCATTTTGGCATTTCTGGCAACTTGAAGTAGTCATACACAGGTCTCAGACATCATGAAAGATGCTCTCTGAGTGATTATCCCAAACACATACACTATACTTTCAGTCCAGTTTTCAGACTTGAATTGGGCCTTGGAATCATGGATCACCCACGCTTACTCAGAAAACATGGACGTCTGGAAGAGTAACATCGTGTGATCAGATTTTCATTTTGCAGTACAAATTTAAAGAAGGGAAATCTGAAGATTTAAATACAACATTATTATAATCCAGAGTTTTGCAATCCTCAGCCACAACTAAGAAGTAATTTCCTCTTTACACCACAAAAACATCCTTCATTTGGTTCTTTCAAACAACCAGCCCCTTGTCTGAGTCCCCCTCCATTAAAGTATTTTTTATGTCTGTTGTTCTTCCCTCTTGAACTTTGGCTCTTCTTGTCAAAATAAGTTTTGTAGATGGAGGATTTGGAATGGCAGATAAAGTCAGACAAGCTAACAGATCTGTAATTGTCTCTCAATTCTTATGTATCTGCAGAGGATAGAAAATCTGGTGATATTTTTCTTCTGCGCCTACTTCCTACTATGGAAGTTCCCAGTTATCTGCTATATCCGTAGAGTAAACAGTGAACCCAATGTACAATAGTCAAATTGTTAAACAACTCCAAATCACAACAGATGGTGCCGTATTACATACTGAAAATGATATTTATGAAGAGCAAGTCAAAGACTTTAGATTTCTGATGTTTGCTAGAAATACTTGGAAATTGTAATATCTGCCTATTATTCACAGGGGCCATGCTACAGAAGTTTACAATGTGCAAAATACCAAAGAGAACCCTGAAAAATCCACTTCAGGAAAAATGACAGAACATTTAAGAGAAGGTAATTCAATGCCACTGATGGATCTGTGTACAAGTGATGAGAATGGTATCTTCCAGTTAGCCTAATAAGCAGTAAAAAATCATTACAAATTAAAGATATGCAATCTATTGTTCATAAAACCTTTATAGTATTATGTATTATGAAAAGGAAACAAAAGATAACCACACTCAGTCAAGTAAATTGAAGGACAGAAAAATAATCAAGTCACATAGCTTAGCAATAGTTAGGCTTCTTAAAATAAACTGCTCGTTTCCTTGTAAATTTCTGTGGTATTGCTAGTAGCAGAGAAGAAGAAGAGTTTAAATGACAGTAACAAGCATTGAATAAGCATTAATGTAAAAAATTGTAATGACAAGATGAACTGAAGTACACATTTAAGGTAGAGATTTAAACTATATTTTATCTATACAAAATTATAAGTATTCATGCACACATTATTGTACTTGGAATGACAAATACATTTCATTTGCATTTCAAAGTAATTGCACCAATTAACTTAGAAATTAGAACTCATACTTTGGGAGTTAAAAGGAGAACTTCAGAATGTAAACAGAGTTTTTGGCCTCCTACAGACCTTGATATAACACTATCACTGAAATTTTCCATACAGTTAACTCTAATGAAAATCCCATGTATTTGAATATGTATATTTTAACTCTACATAGCCACAACTGAATACATTGCAACTTCTTCATCAGCAGAAACCTTATTCTTATAAGCATTGATCTATATAATTAAAATAAATTCATCTGTAAAATTACTTTACTTTAACCCATGTGAATTATAGAAGTCTTTACATCAATTATGTTATTTTTGCATAATGTAACTACTGCACTGAAGAATTCTACTTCCATTCTTGAGCATCTCTCATAACTACATCGGTCTTCCAGTAAATTTGATCTTAACTCTGAACTTCTGAATTGACAGAGCTTGGTCTGGAGATAATTACAATCGCCTGTAGAGTCCTGACAAGTACTCCCAAATGATAACATCATTCCAATGAGCTCTCGTGTTTTATACCTAGCCACAAGAATTTAAAATTTAATAGGTAGCAGTAGGGAACCATTCTGGCTATAAAGCATGGCTGGATTCCCTCCACATCATGCTAGGCAGATTGCCTAGCTTTCTTGCATCCCAACAGTTTTGGAATGATGGTCTTGAGGAACCAACTTTATGAGCTAGTAGGTACCCAGACTCCATTAAGATTTGTGGAGCTCAGCAGCGATAAAAAACAATATCCAAGGATTCCTTGTAAAACAAAGAGTAGAATTCCTGTTTTCTCACACTGTGTGCAATTGGCTGACGAAACAAAAAGCTCAGAAAGCAAACTCTCAGTGAAGCATAAAAATTACAGATACAGTAATGGAGATTTAGCAAGTATGCTAAATCATGCAACAGGTCACTTGAGGACGATACTCTGGCCCTGACAAAGTTATGAGACTTTTCCTTTCTAGATTCTGCTGAGTTATCCCAGCTACTGATTTGCTCTTGTGTATTCAGCAGCAGCTGTTTTGCCTTTTACCATAGATGAAATCTGGCATTTCCTACTACTCCTCACAGTTTCAAATGTTGATTCATATGATCTTATTGGAAACTGAACACTGAGCAATAAACCCAATTCCTGCAGCTACACAGGCACACTGTTAGGCTGGTATTGGTGACTGCTGCCCCGAGGGTTATGCCTATGATTTACTCTGTGTGTGCTCACAACACAGCAACAAGCATGCCTCCAGATCATCCACCTGCACCCACATCATACTGCTTGAGGTATCCCAGGAACAAACTCTCACAGACATAAATCATCTATAACTAGAATTCTCCAGCCACAGCAAAAGAGCACTGGATGATTTGTGCCACTGTCTATACATACCTTGTAACAAAAAAGAAAAAGGTGAGAAATGCAGAAGTGGGGACAAAAGTATGGGCCATACTGCTTAATATTTGCATCTGACAAGCCTCAGTGGAAGAAGCAGAAAACATGCACTCTCCTTTTTCCCTTCCAGCTTCCTGGAGCTTCCTCTGCACCACCTTATCTTGTGTCCAGAGGACTCAAGGTTCAGAGTCAACACAAGTGATGCACACAGCACATATCTCATGTTAACAATTGGCAAGAATAATGGACAGAACACTTGTGTCCACACGAGGGCAGCAGGGAGGAAAGGGGAATTGCAAAGCTAATCTATCATTCAACAAGCAAGATGAATGGGCTAATAAATTATCATTGCCCGAAAGAAAATATACTCGCTATTCTCTCACAGAAACAATTAGCAAAGAACAGGTTCTCAGGATCAGTCCCTGATAAGCAACACCCTGTGGCCTCACTGCATCAGAAGTCATGTGAGCACCTGGGAAAGCTGAGAGTATTTTGAAATCGGACCCCTAGCTGTGAAGCATGGGCTACTACGGCTGTGCCCTGGCACAAAGACTCCACAGAAGTCTCTTATTTACTGGTACAACCTTGTGCCAATAGCACTGATCTTTCAGAACTGCATAAATAGACTGAAGGATGCAACTGTTCCTCTTTACTCAGCACTTTCAGCCTATATCTGGAATACTGCATCCAGTCTCAGACTCCCCTATATATGACATGTTTATAAACCAAAGTGGATTCAGCGGAGGTTCACCACAGGCTGGAGCACTTGCTCTGTGAGAGAAGCCTGAGGTAGTTGGGTTTATTCAGCCTAGAGACTGTTCTGGATTAATCTAACTGCAGCCTCCAGCATCTATGCAGAGGTTATTGAGAGGACAGAGATAAGCTCTTCACAGTAGTGTATTAGCAGAGGATATGATACAACAGTGGACAGAACAGAAATTCTTGACCAAAAGGACTGTGAAACATCAGAGCAGGTTGACCCAAGAGGCTGTCAAATGCTATCTCTGATGGCTTTTAAGACTCATTTGGTACAAAAACCCTGAATGATCCAGTCTGAATTCACTGTCAACCCATGCACTGAGCAGAAGGTTGATCTAGACTCATCTGGGCTGAATGACTCTGCCAAAACTAGCAAATAGTCACACTTGCCTTTCACTCCATGCCCCTACACCCCCTAAACAAGTCTGCTGCACGTTGAGAAACGTGATAAGAAAGCGAGTCAACTGCTCGTGACTTGTGAGACTCAGGCAAGCATAAACTGCACCATATTTGGAATCTACCAAGGGGAAATATTATCAGGCCCATAAAGCACAAGAAATCAGCAATACAGATACGCTCCATTTGTCTGGTGTCATTTTAAGCTTTTGTTCATCAGGGCGCTGCACAGATCTGAGTTGTTTGACAACCCCAGCTTTGATGCATAGCACAAGGATTTCCATGGTCATGTGAGACAAGTGCTTGGCATTTCCTCTTGCAATGCAGAAGATGATTTTTCCTTCTGTCTCCGACAGTGACTGAGCTCTCCCACTGACAAGGCCAGTTGCATTGTTCTGATTTTATTTTGTTTGTTTCCGGCACTGCCATAGTATGGTCTATATGTGATTTTGAGGAAGCATTCATGGTATGTGAGCCCAGAAAGACAAAGTGAAAAAATAGTGGCATAGGTTCTGCAGTGCTGTGTTATGGACATCTGCGGTGAACTCTGATTACTCTGAGCAGAGTAATTTAATAAATAAATAAATAAATAAATAATGAGGTTATCCAGGCTCCCTGAAAGCACAGGTGTCTAACTGGTGTACTCAGTAACTTAAAAGAAAATTTAGATCCTAAGAAAGAAAATGGGATTAAAACAAATTTATGAACATCCACAAAGGGAATTACACGAAACAGAATTCAGTACTCACAATCACTGGCTTCTCAAATTCAGTATTTTTTAGTTAAAAAAAAAAAAAATAAAGACAACGTTATCTTGCCGTGCGAGCAGGTGGAATTTCACATGTGGTATTACTCTGAACTCAGAGAGTTTGCAGCACAGTTTTTTTGTTTTTGTGTAGACTTGTCAAGTTACAGAGAAATATTCCAATAGAAATAATGCCAGTGCTGTAGAAATGCAGCCTTGGGAAATCAAGAGAAAGCCATCATCTTTATTAAGTATTCAAATTTTCATCAGAGTCAGATACAGAGATTCCAGTGGCACATGCAACTGAATAAGCAAAATGAAAAGCATCAGTAACTGCAAGCGTGCAAGGGCTGAAGCAATGTCTGTATAATCACGCTTCCAAATATAAATATTCTCATGTTATCCTTACCAGATTAATCAGTCTTCTCATTGCATGTTCATGTGAGCAAATGCATTCACAGGGATCAAATCCACCTTCTGCCATGGTTCACTGGATAAACCTGAACTTTTCTGTGAACACCTAAGAAGAACGAGAATAAAAGTACAATGAACTCTTTTTCAACTGACCTTCTTTTACAGAGACTCCCACATCAAATTTCAGCTCATTTTAATGCCAGGGTGAAAAAGCAAAACAAAGCAGGGTAATCCTATTATTCCTTTGGCAGCACGAATAAAGAAGTCTGGTATGCGCAGTTGCATTTTGATGTTGCTGAAAGCAGTGTCTCACGCAGGCTTCCTTGGAGATCAAAATGATTTTTGGCAAAAAAAAATGTGTTGTTGTTTTTCTATCTGCCCTGGGTTTTCCCACACACCACTATGAAATGCATACTGACAAAGTAGAACTACAAAGATTAAATCCTGATTTCTCATCTGTACCGTGGCACTCTTCAGTGTACAAACAACATCTGAAAAGTCAGGGGGAATTTTTCCTCTCAACCCTCCTTCCAAACTGTTGGCATTCTCCCTTGGGATCAATGTACAGTAAAATAATTTCATATCCTGTAACTTCTTTGCTAGAGGGAGAAATCATCCTTACTGTATAACGAAAGCAAGCAGCAGGGGTGCAAAAGTGGATGTACTTGGAAACGCTTTAGAAATGGAGCTATACACGCTAATTTTAGATCAAAGAAGTAGGTCATTCAGTTAGCAATATAGAAAAAAAGTTCAAAAGATGCAGTAATGGACACGGTGGGGAAGCCATTCTGGTTTATTCACCTGCTGAAACCACTTCCACCCCAGATGTGTCAGCAATAGTACAAGTACACCTTTATTGTCCACCAGCAGTTTTATCAGTGATTTAATTGATGCTCAAGATGCTTAGCTGAGTGGAACGTAATTTTAACCCCGTGGTCAAATCAGAGATTGTTTTCTCTCTAATAAGGACTCTTAAGGTGTACTAAATCAGCAGCCAAAAGGCCAACCATACCCTGGGTTGCACCAAGAGAAGTGTGAGTAGCAGGCTGAGGGAGGTGATTCTTCAGGACACTGAGCTGCTGGAGCAGGTACAGAGGAGGGCCACGAAAACAACCAGAGGGCTGGAGCACCTCGCCTTCAGGGACAGGCTGAGAGCTGGGGCTCCTCAACTGGAGAAGTGAAGGCTCTGGGGAGATCTTATAGCGGCCTTCCAGTACCTGAAGGGGGAAACAGGAAAGCTGGGGAGTGTGGTGAGACACTGGAAAAGGTTGCCCAGTGAGGCTGGAGTTGCTCCTTCCCTGGAAGCACTCAAGGCCAGGCTGGATGGGGCTTTGGGCAACTTGGTCTAGTGAGAGGTGTCCTTGCTTATAGTAGGGGGGTTGGAACTAGGTGCTCTTAAAAGGTCCCTTCCAACACAGACCATTCTACTTCTATGAGTGACACTTTCCAAACATTGTTTAATTAAGGTTAGATTCAGACTGTGCTTGTGCTGCACACGCTAGGGTCCTAACTGTGAGATAACCAGCAGGCTTAAAAGAGGCAGGAGCAGAGAGCAGACACAACCTGCCCATTCCCTAAAACAGTTTATGAAAGTACCAGCCATAGAAGAGAATGCATCACTACAGCAATTCTTTCACTTTGAGATAAGTGGAAAAAAGAGAACACATTTCACAACTTTTCCCCCTAATTCACTGTGAATGCTTGCCACTCTTCTACACTATCTTTACCCATGGTGCAGAAGGCCAGGTAGCAAAAGAAGGTAAGAGATATCAGTTACCTGCGCAGGTCTCCACTTTTTACAAAAGAATACTGAAAAAAAGAAAAAATAAAATAAAATACTAAAGGAATGGAAGAAAGACAGTTTGCCTAGATAGTGAAAAAGATTAACCTGACAATTTAATGAGAAGATAACTGAGAGATGACTTGGATATGTAATGCAAATGGACTTTTGATTAGAAAAATAAACATAAGTATTGAAAATTTCTTCAGTGAAGGAGTCAAAGCCATAAGAAGAAGCTATAACGAACCAAATTAAGACAACAGGGCAGCCATGCATTTTAAGCATTAAGGTAAATGATCAGTGTGACAAATGCCAAAGAGGTGGATTTCCCATCTCTTGATGCATTCCAGTGTGCTTCAGGCAAACACAGGTCCAAGCACAGAAGCAAGCAGGTTCAGATATAATGTTCAGCATTATGCAGGAGAGATGATCTAATGATTCTTTACAAGAGTTAGTTACAAAGCACCTACACTAACATCCCTGAAGTTATCTCAGAACCACTGGAACTACGTGGCAATAGTAGAAGAAAATCTTAAACCACACAGGTCCTCTGAATAGAACATCACTTCAGTCAGAGCAGCCGTTCTCAAACTATTCTGGCATGAGGAACAGGTAAAAGCACTGACTGTTAAATAGCACAAACTGTTTTTCCTGGACACAATGCTGACATCCAAATTAAGGCGCCTGAACCACGAAAGCTGCAAAACAGTATTTATAATTCCAACTTGAAAGAATTTAGGAGCCAGTAACACATAGTAATGGCACTGTTGAGGGAGCAGGGGTGTTAATCTGTATACAACTAGGAGAAATCAAAACATTAAATAAGTATCCTCACCAATGAAACCAAGCTAGCATTCTTCGTAGAACATAAACTGAGAAAGATTAGACAGTAAGTGGGGAAAGGAAATCTGTCATGTAACTCCACAAATTTAAGTAGAAGTGTGCTAGAAGGAATTTACCCCAGGGCACCTGAGCTGTACATGACAAATTACCTTAATGAGCAAAAATAAAGCAGAACACATGTCACCAAGTAAAATGCCTTCCAAGCTTTTCAACACGATCTCCCTTATGAGCTTTCTCACCTTCAAATGACACTGAAAGGAATTACTCTTCGTCTTTTTATCTTCCAAACCCATAACAAACTCTTAGTGGCAAAGGAACGACAGTAGGCCATCTATTGTGAGACACAAACTATTTTTTCCCCTCTGATGAAGAACTAGAGGAAACAGACTTCATACACAGCTGTGCAGATATAAAGAATAAAGGACAGCTCCACACTATATGATGATTTTTACTTCTAAAATGACACTCCTGACTACATTCCTCATTAAAACCTCACTGGCTTAATAACTGTCTTATTTGTAATATACTTTGAATGCACAAAGTACTAGGAATCAGCTAAGCTCCATAATTAAATCTAATTCTATTAATGTTTTGTGACACTGCATGAGATTTGGTAATAAGAGACTTTAAATCTATCCTGGAGCAGGCTCTGCAGTGTGCTCTCGGGCAGCCTCCTGCTCATACCACAAACCTGTTCCAGAATTACAGTGTGTCTCCTGTCGGCCTCCAGTTCTTGCAGTTGTCCCATCCCACATATGCTGCTAGCTGATTCTGCCCAGCTCTGACCTCTTCGCTATGAGTCACAGCAGCTCTCCACCTTTTGCAAACACAGCTCAATTACGTACAATCTATCACGTAAAAAAGGAAGATATGCTCCCTTCTTTTCTTCATGACACTGAGCGGAGAAGAAAAATCTTGTCGGTTGATTTTACTTTATTTTTTGTATGTTTTCCTGCTGATCACAACCTTGATTTTCTTGAAATTTAAGTCTACAGCACCAACTACATGCAAGCACTCTGACTGGGAGGGTTACTTTTACTCAACTTAAAATGATCCTATTTTACTTTCACTACATTGTCGGTTACACAGTATTTAATTCTGGGTTTACAAACACTTGGAAGATTTGTTTGGTAAATACAGGGAAGTTCTCACTGGTAACAGCTGAGAAGATACATACTGCGGCCCCTAGATGAAACAAACTGACAGAAAACAAACAAACAAAAAAAAAGAAAATGAATGAAAGAATTGGTAAATGCAGATAAATATGAAGTACACAACACAACTTCCAGTGCATAGAGGCCCACAGAGGTAACTGTAAACAGAAGTACTGAAATTAAAATACTGTAGTCAGTGCCAGGATAACTGTAATTTAGGAGCAAAGTGGACAATGGTCTCTGATGACTTAAGACAGAAATAGCTCAAGTTAGAAGCCCCCGCTACCTTCTGTCTGAAATTGCAGGCAATGAAGCCATAACGAAAAACATTTCTACACAATGTTGTAAATTATGAGTCTTCTCAGCTGTATAATTATTGTAAATGGTTTTTCTTTTATCATCTTTTCCAACCTGTGCCCTACAGCATCGTATTGTATTTTACACATCCTAATATATATAGAAAAAACATCTTTATAGATACAATCTAATTGTTGTGGGTTGATTCTTTTGTTTTATTTTTTGTACCTGAAGACTTTTCTGTAATTTAAATTACTGTAATGGCTGTACATTATTTCTCAATTCAGCAAGATCTCTCCTGAGCAAATAGCATGCAGCTGGTGAGCTCTGGGAGACAGAAGTTATATTTTGCCTCTCTTCACCCTAATCACTACAAAATAAAATCCCTTTTTAGCATGACGGCCAATAGGATATTTTGTCCATTCTACACATGGATGCTCTCCAGTGTGACTCCAACACTACACTGATTAATGAGACTGTCAAGGTAGAGGTGTTGGTGAACCCTACTCATTGGTAAAAAGATGCGTGTAAAAACATCATCCAGTATTTGAAGGAACACTCACTACACACAACACATACTCAGAGCTGCTGCAGCTTTGTCACAGATCAAACCTGGCACCTTCATGACAAAGCTTTATGCTCATTAACTCTTATCTTTCCTGGATCCATGCACTCTTAAAATCACACACACAATACAAAAAAAAAAAAATGTCTGAAGATTTCCTCTGCCAAGAAGTATTTTTGCTGCTCTGATGAATTGAAGGCTAGAAGTGATTGGGAGCAAAATACCTCCAAGCAGCAGACAAGTAACAGAATCTTTCCACTTTACTCTAAAGAGAATCAAAATTCCCTCTATTCAGCTCTCTCTTGCTGTTTTACTGACAACTGTAACAACTCAGAGCACAATTGTCAAATAATTCTATGAAGCCAGTTAATCTTGCTGCTGGGTTCAGTTTTAGCAAAGCGTGGCAGAAGAAATGAAAATATGTACAAAAACTGAAACAAAAACTTAGATAAAAGCGCATGACATGATGAGGCTCTGCAGGAATTCTGAAAAATGATGAAGAGCTAAAAAGAGCAAAAGTAACACACAAAGCCAGAACAATTCACTCACTGAAAGACAGAATATCCGTTTTCATCTCATTGTCACAGGCAGAAGTCCTCTCTCCCATTCCATTCCACATTCTCCTAAAGGATCTGTGTTTTCACAGAAAGGATTTACCTTCTCACAAGCACCTAAGCCATCTTGGTATCCATGATCCCTAACACCTCTTATGCTTTCTGCATTTGTTTTCTTCACAGCATGCTCCTGACCACTGCTTTTCTAGGGCTGTTTCTTCTGCTGGCCACTCTGTCCCCTGGGTACCATAAGCACACAGAGGCTCCTCCATTGCCAGGCACGCCAAGACACAGTGGTTCAGCCTCTCATACAAGTGGTTACTCTGAGATCTGCTCCTAATCCTTCTTCTCCTGGGGTCTGGGTTCATCCAAGCCTGCCTGGTTACATGAAGCCCGGTTCAACATCAAGTGGGAGCGCAGCAAAATAATACAGAAAGGTATCTCAAGCAGGGCAGTGCTGAAATATTGCTTATTAGCAGCCAACCAACAGAGAAGTCTACACATTCAAGCCCAGCAAAACCAAGCTAAGCTCTTCTCTGAATTTATTAAATAGTGCTTTTTCCTGTTGACTGCCAACTTCTTCAATGTTTGTACAAGCACATCCACCCTCCCATAGATCCTATGTTCTTTGTTAGCCTTCTGATGAACTACCTATGATCAACTCACTTATCTGTTATTTAACTTGCTATTATTCCGGTTGTACAACTAAACTCTGTGTGTAAGAAAGGGCAGGGAATTTTATCTGTTGATTTCTGCATCAAGTTTCTCTTCAAATTGGATTAGAGCACAGACTGGAAAAACAGTAGACACGGATTTGGGGGGTTTCTCAATCTTGAATAAACAAACTGAAGATAAGGACAAGGCTGACTTCACCTTCACACAACTTTGTGGAATTTCTAGCTTCTCTATTACTAGCACCAAAAATATACCACATTTCCTATCACCAGGGCAATATGAAGGAGGAACATGGCAGAAATGATAACCGAGCTATTAAAAAAGCAAAGGAAGCAAATAACTAAACACAGGATAAAGCTAGGACAGCGTAAGAAAACAAAAATGTCTGTATTTGAATAGGGAAGAAACATCAGAAAAGGAGCAACAGACACAGGCAGAAAAACAGGAGAACATATGCAGCATTTTAAAATAAAGCAATATAATGCTGCCATAAGTTAGTGGCTAGATATTCCTCACACAACGGAGAACATTCCATTAGCAAACCAGAACAAACTGAGAAGCCCAGGACCCCGTGGAAGTGCCCAGTGGGGCTGGTCTGCATCCATTAGCCACCAGCACTAAACTGAGTCGGTCATAGGACCGACAGAAATGCAGCCTGAGGACTCCCAAGGAG
The DNA here is from genome assembly GCA_023055505.1 of Callipepla californica brunnescens. Classification (NCBI taxonomy): domain Eukaryota; kingdom Metazoa; phylum Chordata; class Aves; order Galliformes; family Odontophoridae; genus Callipepla; species Callipepla californica. Next base: position 22,746,705 of record JALIRH010000005.1, on the reverse strand, counting down.
ATTTCCTCTACAAAGCAACTTCCGTCGTTCACAAGGATAAAAATAGCTTCTGTTAAAAAGGAACTTGTATACAAATTGATACTAATTAAAACATTCCAGTGATCTGCTCTCCTCTATCACTATAATCTAAATAGTTCAAGTAAATATTCCCTCACAACACTTAAGTCTCAAGCACTGCAACACTTTATCTAGCTATTTTTATAACGGTTATAATATTATATTTTTATAAAGCTCTTTCATTAACAGCACGGGGAAGCTCTGTCCCATCATCTCTTCAATGTTTACAACTCCAATCCACCTTTACTAAAGCAAATACTGGCACTTGCACTGACTTAAGTTGACCAGGATCCAGTGGCCCTGGAGGGTCGTGGAGCCCTGATGATCTTTTTCTACCGGGTCTATTCCTGGTCATTAATTTTTTCAGAAAAAAAAAAAGAAAAGAAAAAAGAGGCCCAGCTGGCTACCTAGGCACAGCAGCAGAACAGCAGGACGTCAGTGTGGGTGCTACCGCTGTGATGTGTGGCTTCAATTACAGCTTTCTCCAACTAATCATGCCAGCACAGATTGCCTGTTAAGCTCCTCTAGTGAAAGGAGCTGCAATGATTCTGCCAGACAATACAATACCCAAAGAGGGTTCCTAGGCACAGCAACACTCTTCAGAAGCAATTCTCTTCAGTCTCTTTTCCTTTCAGCTCCAGGGGATGGGGGGAATGAAGCTGATTTTGTACTTGAAAGCACCAGCACGTCTCCCTGGACTTCCAGCCGTATCCTAATGTGTTGGCAAGTATATTTTTGTGCTGCAAATTTTCTCGGGATAATTAACGAGATCCAAGATGAACTTTTCAATGCAGACTAAGCCAGGCCAGTTCCGCTCCTCATGGAAAAGAACCACGCACACAGCTGGTGCTGGTCTGGTTGCTTCCAATAGAGACACCAAGACCAGTGGGAGTCCCACAGAAGATCTGTTCACTCAGACACGTCCTGCTCCAGGCATACTAGTGGGTAACTTTCCTACTGTCTCACAAATGATCTGGCATTTAAGTAAATTAGGAAGTAATTTTCCAGTGCCATCCATCTGGCACTTCTTACAAATGCTAACTTACTATAAAACAACTTGTTAAAAGCAGGAGCAAACCCAAAGAAACCAAGAAATGCCAACCCAACTACAGAAGGATGCTACAGGAAGGACCCCTGAGCAGAGACAGACTCAGAACCGAGGAGCAAATGCTGAGCATCCTACTGAAGGGAAAAGACTGTTCACCAGAGGGTTAGGAATGGAACAGGCTCTCCAGAGCAGCAGTCATGGCCACAAACTGCTGGACTTCAAGAAACATTTGGACAACAATCTCAGACATAGGGGTTGAATTTTGTGTGGAGACAGGAGTTGCACTCCTTACGGGTACCTTCCTACTTGAGATATTCTATGATTCTGTGATGGTTTCCCAATGGTCTCACAGGACTGCTGCAGCACTGGTGCATCTCTCATCCCCACACGTCCACCACTGTGTGACAGTCATGTGGGGAGCACTGTTAGACAACCTGTGTGCGGTCACTGGGACTTGCTCTAAGTGGGTCAGGAAAATAACTGTTCTGGTGACAGTCAGCTGCACTGGCACTAACAACAGCAAAGTAAGAACGCAAGAACTTAGATGCTTCTAATAATGGAAAAGGCCTCTCACAGCCAAACATCATGATTCTTTTCTCACTGAGGTATGTAAAAAGTTCACACTGCTTCAAGGATGGCAACATCTTGCACAAAGCTGGCAGCAAGCTTCCTGCTTGTGGCTGTGACACAAGGCTTACCAGGGCTCATAGTGAGCCCTGGTGCCTCAGCTCAGTGCAGAACAGTACAGAGAGCTGGAGAAGACAGCACAGATGCTGCATTTGGATTACTTAAAGCTATCCAGTGTCAAGCACAAGGCTCAGAGGACAAAGAACTCACATACCATTCCAGTTCTGGTCCCCACTGTTCTACTCACAGCCAGTCCCCATTATTTGAGGGGGGGGGAAGATTTCACACTTCGGGGCTATCAGGCTGCTGTCAGTGACCAAAACTCCCCCAAGGAAGGTAAACAAGACACATCAAGGTTTAAAAATCTATTTACTTATTCCTGTGCCTCACGTTCCTTTTGGGTAAAACACTTGAAAAGGAGCTAATTATGCACATCCAGTCATGGACCAAAAAAGCAGTCCAGCTATTTTAGAATTCATTTACTAATATTTGATGCAGAACGTTATTGCCAAACTCCAGCTGTCAGCATTCGGTCATCCTTTTAACAAAAGGATGACATTTTTCTGAAAGAAGTCTCTTGCAATATGAAAGCTAATTAAGAGACGATGTCAGTTGCACAGAACACTGTCCAAGAATAACACTCTGTTTCTGCTAAGTAAATACCTCAGCTTCACTTCAGTATTTATTTCTAAAGTAGAAACTGTGACAATGGTCTAGGACAAAGAAATTATTTCTATTATGCTGAATGACTAAAGGAAATTTAATCACTGTTAATGCAAAAGGGCGAGCAACCCTCTACAATTACTAAGCTATTACATTTAACCAGTTCACAGAACAAACTGGGAGTCCTCTCCCATGGTCCTCAGTAAGGTTAAGAACTGCTATTGACTTTAATGGGATTTTCCACTCAAGTGGTAACTGGAAGAGCCAGCTCCGAGGCAAATGTGCTTACTTTCCTGCTTTTGGTTTATTTCTCCAGCACTCCAGACTATCTGCAGCTTCTGCCGACATTCCTCCTCTCGTTCCTCAGTCTCCTAAATTCAGCACCGGGGCTGCAGGAGTGCCAAACCTGCAGTCCCACAGACAGCACTGCTGCCTTGTGCCACAGGCTGGCAGCTGGCACTGCTGCTGCAGGCAGGCCCCATCGAAACATGGGGGGCTGGCATTCCAGGGAGCAGACTTCAGCAGGGAGGCAAAAAGGGGTAGATGGAACACGTTCCTCTGACAAACTATGAAACCTATTCATAAAAGATCCCTGCTCTTGTTCCAGTGTTTCAATTAATATGTTCAAATGTTCCCGTGGAACTCAGGAGCATAACGTGGATACAAATGTAGAGCTCCTTCAGCGAGGCTCGAGATGCTGTGGCAGCTGCTCCCACACAGGCTCTGAGCCCCTGGGACCCATAAGCTGATGGGACTTTGCTGAGCTCATCAAAGAGAAATGTTGAGCTGAGACTTCATTCAGAAGTGCCACAGGCACAGAGACAGCCACTGCAGCTCAGATGGCCTGAGACAACTCATTTGTTTGAGGTAACTCTTTTTGGATGCTCAATAACTGAGAATTTTTCAGACATGTCACCTCTTCGGAAAAATAAAGATTAAAAAATTCTCTTACCACTCCTGTACAAAAATGTAATAAAAACACATGACAGTATTTCCTCTGTACTGAGGTAGAAGGAGCAGCCCTAAAGCATAAGCAATTAAGTTTTTTTGAGACTTGCTTCTTAGGAGTGTAATTATTTAGAATATAATAAACCTTACTAACTCCTTAGAACTGTAGAAGTATACTATTCCTTAATATTTCTTCTATCCCACACAAACACAAAAATTATGCTGAAATTCTCTGGAATATTTTCATTATGTTTTTTCTCCAGGGATGACATATGTTTCTAATAACTTGCCACTGAGAAAACAGATTTAGCAGGGTAGCAGCATGCTGAGAAAGATAGCAGGATTTTCAATTTTCAGATGAAAGCAGCTCTATTCCCTGGCAGCCCTACTCCCAAACCCTCTAGGCCAGATCAAGTTTTATCTGAAGCTAGCGGATGCCTGTCTTTGCCTTACACAGAAGTTGAATCAGGCTTTCTACATACCTGAAGCAAACAATTTGAGCTCATAAAATAGAGCCTTTTTAACAAGCACTTATACCAGAGGGAACCTGTTGCAATTAACAAGCCCCAAAATCCTGGTTATTTACATACGTTTAGCTAACAGAAGACCCAGATTTTAACCCCAAAACAATACCCATTCAGCAGAGTCACTGTCAGGTCTACATCATCAAAAGGAAGGTGCTATGCAAATGATAGATCCATGCCCTGCAGCTACAAGGAACAGATTTTTAAATCTATTAATTTGTATAAGGAAAATCCACGGCACTATTTGATGAGATTCTGATTAACTGCTTTGAAAAACATATCTCAATCTTTGTCTCCAAAGTCTTCCTCCAGGAAAGAAGGTATTTTTCAACTTTCGGACACAACTGCTCTACACACAAACTTTAAAGCGAAGCATCCAATGACTCCTGTGTCCCAAAGGAAGTCTACATAAAGGAATATGAAGATGGTGAGCCCCTAATCGCGCTGCAACTGTGCCAACATTCCTGTTGAAGCCGTGCTACTCACAGCAGGAAGCTTTGTTTCACACAAATGGTTACCAACTGTTTGAAGAGCTGACACCCAACTTTTCCTCACATCTTCATGTAATTTTATTCTAAATTGTTTTGTTTTCCCCTTTTACCAACTTTTTACACATGAAAACTGACACAAAGTACTTTATCACGTTCTCAAAAAATAATGCCTTGCTGAAAATATGATTAAACATCAAGCCATATATGAAGATATACCAATGAACAAAAAAAAAATACCAAAACTCTGTTACTATGGGTCTGCATTTGAGAACAATTCGACAAATAAAGCACTGCAACTGCTTCTCTCACATTAATGGCTGGAGTTACATTTTGTACAGCTTTTCCACTTCTTTTGATAAAATCTTCTCTTCCCTAAGAGAGCTCAATTCTTTGGATGTGGCATTTGTCTATCAGCTTTATAAAGGAAGAAATAAGCTGTATTTTGCTCAAGAAAGCCATGGGTTTTAATGCATGCAGAGCTGACAAAGAATCAGAATTAATCTTAATGAGGAAAACTTTTATCAAGTGTAACTCTATCTGTTCCCACCCAAACGGGACTAATTTGTTCCATTATCTCTAAAAATACCAGCTAGACACTTTAACTAAAGCCTTCGAAGCATGTTTGTTCAATTAACAACCATGCAAATGTACAACCACTCAGTCATGCCAAGGGCTGCTTCCTGAGCATCTTCAGATCTCTCATGAAAAACTGAATTCATCACTGCCAGGGAACTCCTTGCTGCCCCTGCCAATGCCACGAGATAAGTGCTGGGATGGAAAGGGGGCCATGAGCATCCATTGTACCACTGTCCAGCAGAAAGAAGACTAAGACAGCCTGATCCTCCTCATATACGTGACTGTATTCCTGCATAGTAAGGAGCTGAGTCTTCCTTCAACTGCAGGTCCCTTGGGAACTTGGGAAGCTAGCTGTCAGTGAGTCAAACCCTGAAAGCTGAAGGAATTATTCTGGGAAAATCATTCTTTTTTCTGTTTTGCTTTGGTGTTTTGTTGTTGTTTGTTTTTTTTTAACCTGAACAAGCAGTGCAAGATTTGGCTGCGTGGTATACAACCTTAGAAAGTTTTCTCACTTGGATCTTCCAATAAGCACTCCTCAGCATTTTGCAGGTGCCTCATTAACAACCAGATAGGGTATTCATGTATTAATAAATCAAATCTAGGAAGTTAGAACAGAAAGAATGCTTAACATGAAGTGCAATAGCGTAGAAGAGTACGCAAAGCAGGCTCACAGACTCCCTAATTTGCTTCCCAAGCAGAATATGGGCAGATGACATCTATTCATCTGTGCATAAGTACATCTGCCAAAATATTTCTACATCTGTTCTGAAAAGAAACCTGATAAATGTTCAAAACATACAGAGTAAGGATGTCACCCTTGGTGTTACCAGAGCACCAGACACCTCCATTCATACACACTTATAAAAAAAAAAAAAAATAGAAAGATTTTGCTTCTTCCACTGCACTGGCCTCAATTTCTGCAAAGATGCTGCTACAACGAACTCAGCTGAGACAAAATTTGCCCTTTGAAGTTTATGTCAAACACCTAAAATATCTAGAAGGGAAAATTCTGAAATGTAAAACAGACTTTGTTTTATTACACATCTGTTATGCAAATAACATTCACACATCACTAATCCTGAAGTCTAAATATATGAAAGCATATGAATGAGTGGTTAATAATGAAACAAGAAGTCAGTTTGAAACCAACTTTCTCTAAATCCAGAAATTAAACTTTTGAAATTGGATTGAGGATTCGGCAGTTGGAAAGGAATTAAAACTATAATGTATTTTTAATTTTTTTTTCTGTAGATGACTTCTCTAATGACAAGTATATTTTTCTTACCTTCTTTTAGAAGGAAGGAAGAACGTGGACTGCAGAATGCAGCACAAATGTCTGTGTCATGCATGCACTTGGGATTTAACAGACTAAATGCATGACTTCGGTAACACGCTGCGGAAGTGCCACAACAACAGCATACAAAAGCCCCTAGAACCATATTCATAATACTTATTTTTATAGCCAGCCAGGCTAAAACACGATCCAACCAGGACAATAGAAAGGCTGCTGCTACAACCTGAGTTTGGAAATGGACCCTTTTGGCTTATGGCTCTGAGAGGGTCAGGGTGTTTCCTGCTTGTCAGAGATGCACGTGGCCCAGTACTTTGTGAAATGGCCAACAGCAAATCCAGCAAGCCCTCACACTACTACTGTGCCTTGTGGAAAATGATCTTAAGCCAATTCAAATACAGAACTCTGTGATATGGTGGGGTTAGGCAAGAAATGCAAACATCACATCTTACAGAAAAGGGTAACAGAACCAAACAGAGCTCAGGTTCACCTACCCCAGTGACACGGGAAGAAATCAGGACTGAAGTGATTGGTGTGCTGCCAACCATTACAGCCACTATTTTCTGCCAGCTGGTTCCATTGTTCTGAGCTACACTGCCAGTGACAGGGTCACTTCTCAAAAAAATCAGTAACAACAATAGTTTGACTTCTTTCATCTGGACAGGTCATAAGGATACGAAGAATGAGACAGAACTATCAGGGACGTCATTACTATAGTCAGGAAGAAATCAGCTCAACAAAAATCAAAATAAGACTAAAGACTTTCTTTCTGATGTCTGCCTTTAAAAGTAACAGAAGTAAGTAAAGGTCAACAGCACTGTAAGAGTTGAGCATGAATGACTTCTTAGAAGCGACCCACTGAGGCTCGTTGCAGACAGGCAGCTTGCCCAGTGGGCACGTTAGCATTAACGCAATACGTTATTTTAAAAGTTGGATGCCCTTATGCTTAAAAACCACAGATGAGCTTTCACGACTTCTCAAGACAAGGATGTTTACCAGCGCCAAACACAGGCACTCCCTACACCACTAAGCCTACGGTGTAACGGCAGTCCCGAAGCCGGGCCGCGAGAACAGGTGTTTGCCGATCCCGGGGCGGGTCACATGCCGAGGCCCGAGCTCTCGGGGGAGGGCAGCGGCTGAGCGCGGGCAGGACAGCCGGCAGCGGCGTTGGGACAGCAAAGCACCAACTGTCACGGTGCCAAGGCCAGCAACCCTCTGCCCCGCCGCTGCCAACCACCCCCGGGAGCACACGCCTGGGACGCTGCCCGTAGGAAGTTAACGGCGGCGTGACGCTGTCACCCGGAGGCTCGGCTTTAACAAGACGCCGTCCGCTTCTCTCCACTCAGCGTGCTTTTCGGCGAGGGAAACGCATATACCCCGTCAGCGTGTCACTCCCAGCTCCGCTGCAGACGCAAAACCAGAACCACGGACTGAAGCATCACCCTGAGACCCTCTAAAAAGACACAAGCGCGCGACTTCGCGCTGACAACCCCAGCAACCGTAAACATCCGAGCGAACCCTCCATACGGTTCGGTTGCCGCGCAGCCCAACGCCCGCCAAGCGTCGGCGCCCAGCGAAGCGCCCGGCAGCGGGCTCGCTCCCGGACTCCGCCGGCCTCGGGGTTACCGGGGCCGCGGCTCAGGCCGCTCCGCGCCCCGCAGGACGGAGGGACGGCCGAGGAGCGGGGCTGCCCGCGGAGCCCCGCCCGGCCGCGGCCCTCCCTCACCCCCCCGCGGCCGCGGCGCCCCCCGCTCACCGTGCTCCGGCCGCCGTCGCGGGGCTGCGGAGGGAGAGAGGGCCGCGGGGCGCTGCGCGGACGGGGCGGGCGGACTAGCTGAGGCGGCCCCGCGGCTCGGCCCCGCTGCTTGGGGCCGGCTCACACGTCAGCCGCCACGAGACCCGGATCTGCCGGCTCCCGGCGGCGGCGGAGCGCCGGGGCGGTGCCGAGCTGCCCGCTGCTCCCGCCCCCAGCACCGCCCCTCGCTGCCCCGCCCGGCCCCACCGCCCCCCCGCCCGGGGCTGCTCGCGTGGTCGGAAGTAGTGCCGTTTCTGGTGCCTTTCCCCTCCCTGACGAATGAGGGAATTTGCGGTGCGGTTCGTCGCTCAGAGCTTATTTGGATGCTCGTGACTGCAGCTGTTCCCTTGAAGTAACGCGCTCAGTAGCTGTGGGACGCTGTAAGGAAAACTTCTGACGGTGGTTTCCAACGTCAGCCGGTTGCGCTGCCCCGTGCAGCTGCAGAGCAGCAATGCCGCGCTGCCACGCCAGGGTCAGCAGCGAGTCCTGCCCTGGGGACAGCGATACCGTTCCACAGTGCGGCGGGGATCTCATAGGGAATGAAATCTTGTGCTCCGCTATTTTCAAGGCTGGATTACTTGCCTCAGGCCAACACGGATCAAGCTACGAATGCGATGAGAAAGGAGGGCTGGATAGATACCGCAAGTTCTCCCAGCTCCGTACCTCCCCATAGCACAAAGACATTCTGTGCTCTGATGGGGCACGCAGGAGGGGACAGCCTTGGCTGTGCTCCTCACCGTTCTCTACTCTCATGAGGAACTCAAGCCTTCTTTCACGGCTGCGGGGTTGTTGTTTGTTTTCTTCTGAGTACTTTTTCCTAGCATCGAGTGCCAAGCCTGTGTCACTCTGCCCAGCATCGGGCTCAGCACCAGCTGGCAGTCTTGCACTGCCAGTGATCCTTGTGCGAAGCCACATCCCTAACACGCAGCCCAGGTGCCCATGCACGTCACAGGTCTGGCCCTGGCCACGGTGACTGCTTCCCAGGAGGCAGCAGCCAGCTATCTCTGTCTGGCCATGCTGCACAGTCTTGCCTCTCCTTACCCTTGTTTGAGCCCTTTCTCTTGTGTGAGTGCCAGACTAAATCATGGCAATATTGCAAATGAACAGAGGCACAGACACAAGGCCAGGCCACCACAGGAAAACATCTCAGGAACGAGCCATCCCAGAAGCGAGAAGAGACAGTTTTCCAGCACCATTAAGAGCCTTGCCTACCTGTATGCCCCTCCATATGTAGCACCTAGGGCTAGTCATTGTTCTAGGAAATGGAATTGAGATCCAAAACCCCAAACCAGACACAGCTCACAGTATTAGTCTTGGCTCAAACAAGAGAGCGATGGCAACTCATAAACAGTGGAGAGCAAAGCTAAACTGCCTGTTGTTGATAAACGGATGGAAAGCACACTTAGGGGAACTAGAAGAATTGGGAAGAGTCTCATAGTGACTGATCCATGGCAAACTTGTACAATTCTAAAATTAGAAGGGATAAACTAAATAAGCTAGACAGACTCCATCTGAACTGCCACAAGTCTCCATCTGAACTGCCACAAGTCCATGGGGCCAGATGGGATCCACCCAAGGGTGCTGAGGGAGCTGGCAGAGGTGATTGCCAAGCCGCTTTCTGCCATCTATCAGCATTCCTGGTCATCTGGAGAGGTCCCGCAAGATTGGAGGCTTGCCGATGTGACTCCCATCTACAAGAAAGGCCGTAAGGAAGATCCGGGGAACTACAGGCCTGTCAGCCTGACCTCGGTATCAGGGAAAGTTATGGAGCAATTGATCTTGAGGGAGATCACACGGCACGTGCATGGCAATCAGGGGATCAGACCCAGCCAGCACGGGTTCACAAAGGGCAGGTCGTGCTTGTCCAACCTCATCTCCTTCTACGACTGGGTGACCAGACTGGTAGATGAGGGAAAGGCTGTTGATGTAGTCTACCTGGACTTCAGCAAAGCCTTTGACACGGTCTCCCACAGTATTCTCCTGCAGAAGCTGGCAGCCCATGGTGTGGACAGGTTCACTCTTCTCTGGGTTGAGAATTGGCTTGAGGGCCGTGCCCAGCGGGTAGTGGTTAATGGAGTCAAGTCCAGCTGGCGTCCTGTCACGAGTGGTGTCCCCCAAGGGTCGGTATTGGGGCCCGTCTTGTTTAATATCTTTATTGATGACCTGGATGAGGGGATTGAGTGTACCCTCAGTAAGTTTGCGGATGACACCAAGTTGGGAGGATGTGTTGATCTGCCTGAGGGTAGGGAGGCCCTTCAGCGGGATCTGGATAGGCTAGACAGTTGGGCTGAGGTCAATGGGATGAGGTTCAATAAGGCCAAGTGCCGGGTCCTGCACTTTGGCCACAATAACCCCATGCAATGCTATAGGCTTGGGGCAGAATGGCTTGAGGAGTGTATAGAGGAAAAGGACCTGGGGGTGTTGGTTGATACTCGGCTCAGCATGAGCCGGCAGTGTGCCCAGGTGGCCAAGAAGGCCAATGGCATCCTGGCCTGTATTAGGAATAGTGTGGCCAGCAGGAGCAGGGAGGTGATCATCCCCCTGTACTCAGCTCTGGTGCGGCCGCACCTCGAGTACTGCGTTCAGTTTTGGGCCCCTCACTACAAGAGAGACATCGAGGCCCTGGAGCGTGTTCAGAGAAGGGCAACAAAACTGGTGAGGGGTCTGGAGCACAGGTCTTATGAGGAGCGGCTGAAGGAGCTGGGATTGTTTAGTTTGGGGAAAAGGAGGCTCAGAGGAGACCTCATTGCACTCTACCACTTCCTGAAGGGAGGCTGTGGTAAGGAGGGGGTCGGCCTCTTCTCCCAGGTAACTAACGACAGGACGAGAGGGAATGGCCACAAGTTGTGCCGGGGAAGATTTAGATTAGACTTGAGGAAAAATTTTTTCTCTGAGAGAGTGGTCCGGCACTGGAATGGCCTGCCTAGGGAGGTGGTTGAGGCACCGTCCCTAGCGCTGTTCAAGAAGCGTTTAGATAAGGTGCTGAGGGATTTGATTTAGTAGCTTGGTGGGTAGGGATGGTGGTGTGAGGAAGGTTGGACTAGATGATCTTGTAGGTCCTTTCCAACCTAATGTATCTATGAATCTATGAATCTATGAATCTATGACTCAGATGCCTTGTCTGAAAAAACACGAAATTGCCAAGGGATTGCAAAGCCCGGAGCTGGTGGGGATGATGCAAACTACAAGAAAGCACTATGGAATAGTGGCATTTAGAGCTACATGTGAGATGTCTTCTACTTTGCATGAAATGCAGCTTCCTTGAAACTCTGTGTGTTGCATCTTTCTGGCTTATCACATTGTAATCTCCTGAAACAGTCCCTTGATAAGGCATGCATGCAGCATGCCAGCCAGGCAGGTTCTGGGTGGGATGCAAGTGCTCACACCCCTCTCTGCTCCCTTTGCTACTGCAAAGTTCTACATATCTAAATAGTTTTACATAACTGACACCAGTAAAAAGCTGGCCTTTTTCAGTACTTCATTCTGCATCACTTGCACTGCCTTTTTGACAGCAAAATCTGATTATCTTTCTTTGTTTAACATATATGTTTCTGTTGGCATCCTTGAAGAGATTTGAAGCTAGTGTAGCTAATGAAGGATGGACTGTTGGAAGAGTGACCTTCAGGTAATGAAACTTCAGAGTATGAACTGTCAAGGAAGGGAGCTTCAGAAAGTACAACCAAGCAAGAGAAGCAATGCATAAGGTTATTGCTTTCAAATCAGCAAGTACATACGTACTATACGTAGGCAGAAAGCAGCTAGGTATCTTACATAAAATATTTTGTAGGCATCCCTCAGTGCATCCCTCTGAATTTGGCCCTCCTGGTTCCCACGGGCAAATGAACAAGCCGTAGCAGGCGGTGATTCTATCTCAGCTTCCCACTCCCAGGTTTCAGCCATCTGCTCCCCCTCACACTCAGAAATTTAGTGCACGACACAGCAATAAAATGAGATTCTGATATGGAGGCTGTGTTCAGACTCACCCTGTTGAAGTGTCCTTCCTGACAGGAAAACTACAATGAAAACAGTGATGATTTAGGCTACTGGTAATGACTTTATGAACAAAGGCGTGAGGTGCATTCAAGATCAGCTAGTAGCAATAAAATAGTAAGTCCATTGATTTTGGCACAGTAGAAAGAACTGTACTGCCACTGCAAAGCTAGAATACGATATATAACTCTGACTGAAGGGCAGAAGATGGCAGTGTTCCTTCCACCAGTAACCCTGTACAATAGAGGAAGGTAGGAGCTGAGCAAAACTAAGTATGTCATTCTTTACATCTGTCATCTAAAAGTAGAATGGATTGGGCATTTTGTAAAGCCTCAGGCAGATGCCACATTCCCAATCATGCTGCTGGCTTTCAACTGTTTAACCCCAATAGGTAATGATAAAGTAGGATTCATGCTGGTGAGCTAACTTGACAAATAATGGATGAATTTGTTACAGATATCCAAAGCATTACTTTTTCCATTGTGAAGCTCTCCTGCTGATGTTCTTCTCATCTTTGCTGCTCATGCCACTAGGCACTGTATCGCTCCCATCCAGATACCTTGTGGCATGGAAATTATTCAGCTGCAATTCATACAGGATCTGAAAAATGACCTAAAAAATCAGGCAAGTCCTCTTAACTTTTCTGCCTGCTCTCTCTTTTCCTTTCTGCAGTCCACACAGTGCTGTTTCCAGAAGGAATGCATAAGAAATTTGACCTCAAATTTTGATACCAAAGAGTCGCTTGGAAGTCATCTGTATCACGGCCTGAAAATGGCATCCAACACGTGGAAAGAAAAAGACTGTAAATACCCTTGCAATAGTATCAGGCAGCAACATATCATTTTAGCAATGCTTTCAATTAGAAAGAGGCGTCTAATTTTGGAAAAGAAGTCAGATCCTCAGAAAAGTTGCTGACAGACATTCCTAGCTGGGATTATGGCATCTCACAGCACGCTGCAGAATTGCAAAGTACTCTGGAGTATTTAGGCAGCAAGCCTGAGAATTAGCTGGTACAAAGCTTGTATTGTGTACTCAGGTTAATGTAAGAGAAATGTAGTCATTTGACCACAACTGAACCAATTTTATACTGCTAGATTTTCTTAATGCACAGATACAAGCTTAACCAACATCTGACCATAACCTAAGCTGTCAGGGCTTAGAGAAAAAACATGGCTCACTCAAAAGAAGTAATTCTACTGAAGCTGTCAGAGGAGGGCTTTTGAGCTCTAGAAACATCAGCTCATCAACACACTCTGACATACAAGCCATCAGTCAGGGGAAATGATCACAAAGGACTGCTAAAATGCTGCCAGATCATCGCTGACCAGCGATGTTTTCCAAACCAGGAGATGAAGGAATGAGCTCCAAAACTGACGGGACAAGGATTATTTTACATTTACCTAGAATATTGACAAATAGCTTACAGTAACTACAAAATGCAAGCAGACCAACAGGGATGTTAACAAGATTAGGCTGGAAGAAAATATCCAAGAATAGAAGACTAATGTCTGAACCACTGGATTGTTAATGGCAACACCGACTGATAAAGGTACACCAGTTAACTAGGCGGAAAATTGGATGTGTGGAATAAGAACTGTACATCCTCAGTAACCACACAAATTAATGAGACAAAGGTCTGCTGAATTTCATTGTGTTTGACTATTACACAATCTCTGCTAGAAACATACTTTGCAAATACTTTGGGAAATCCCCTCTAAAAATGCGGTCTAGGTGAACCAACACCAGTAAAACCCTAACAATTTGTTTTTCCTTTGGAGCAGAAACCATAATAGCAGATGCACAATTGTGGTGGCTTTCTTGCAAAGAAAATACAAAAAGCAGTGTGAACTGCTTCATGAGTCACTGTAGTTCACAGCCATAAACTATCTGCAGCCAGAAACTTACCAGCAGCTATCACTGCTCTATTCATCTGAAAACTGTTGCCACTTGGGAAAAACACATACAACCTCACACTCTGTGTTCACAGTCGCTCTGAATCTGCCTCTGAACACGAGTTAGAGCCCTCAACTGTTACAGTTCTTACAGAGTTGAAATAAAAATGAATTCCTGTTCCATCTAACAGAAGAAGACACATCTAGTACACAAACCGTGGGCACACAGTTGAAGCTAGTTGGTGTAATGAATGTAAGTGCAGAAGAAAATGTTAGAGAAGGAAATGAAAGTAGGACCCCAAAGGGTGTTTTTAACACTTTACTACATCTAATGTGCATGAAGGCATCAGACTTTTCTGGTCAGGATTTGGGAATTATTCCGATCTGACAGGAATGTAAGTACTTTTGTAATTGTTAATTAAAATATTACGTGATTACACAGCATACAATTGAAATTTAAGAGTAACTGCTCATTAAAAAAAAAGGCATTATTTACTAAGAACGAAGACATATAAAGAAGGGAAGGCACTTCACATATCTCTGAGAAGCTGTGTCAAAAGGCATAACTCATGCCAGTCATGAAAAGGATAGCAGCATCTGTGTATGGACTACAGAGAACTGAATCAAATTGTTGAGAGAGAATCTGATTCATTAGCACAGTAAGTGATACTCCTGTTTCTGAAGCACTCTCTACCACGGTTTCCATCCTGGATTTTAGAAGATGAGAATTGAAAAAAAAAAATAGGAATAACTCGTGTCTCAGCTTGCCAAGCTCTGTGTGAACTTCAAGTGATGGTTTTAGCCTGTGCACATTTGCTGTCTGAGGACGTGGTACGGCACAGCTGGATGCTTGCTGCAGTAAGTTATTTCAAACCTGTTGAACAGGAGCTGTAAACCCTAGTAGTTTGGTATAAGGAAGAAAATTAGGATTTACAGAGCTGATAAGAGTACCAGTCGGGGAGGAAAAAAAAAAAAAGAACAGAGTTCTGTAGTATTCAGCTCATACTTCAGACTGCAAATCTTGCAAAAATGCAGCAAAAATTAAGGGAGAACATTTCAGTGTTCAGAATGTGAATTTACATTTCCAGTGCTGAAGCAGGTTTTTGTAGTTACCTTTGTGTTAAGCTACTGATGTTTAAATTGGACACAGATGTTGCCTCTAAAACTGGAGGTAATTATTGAAGAAGGATGAAAAGCATTTGATGCTGGTTCCAGAAACAACTGAGGGAGCAAGACTCTTAGCGGCATCCAGTGTCAGGGCAAGAGCAATGAGCACTAACTGGAGCACATGACATTCCTACTGAACATAAGAAAACATTGCTTTACCTCAGTGGGTTGAATATTGGAACCAGTTCCCCAGAAAAGTTGTGGCATCCCTGTACTTAGAGATATTCATAACCCAATTGGATATGGTCCTGATCAGTGCTTTAGCTAACTCTTTTGAACACTCTTCTTGGATGGAACTAGATGATTTTATGAGAACACTTGCAATATAATTTCAGTGGGAGTAAAATTATTTAGGATGAGTGATACGAAAATAAAGAGCATCCTTTAAGACACCCAGAAACGTATATGCAAGGAGACACTCCACATCTACGCTGTTTGCAGTTCATAGATTTCACGTCTGATGTCTGAGCAGGGAAGGAACCTACAGCATAACACCACTACATTCCTAGGCCTAGGATTTGGAAGCTGCGAAATCCTGAAAGACAATCATACAGCATGACCGAATTTCTCCCAGCATGACTAACCTCTAATTGGGGAAAGAAAAATACAGTCTAGAATACTGCCTTTTAAAAGGTGCCAATTTCCAATTTACCATGTGATCTTTTTGCACTCTGTCAGGCAGATGGGAAAGCTGTAACAGCAAATTTTATGAGATGGGTTATACCTCACAGAAACTGCTATAATTGCTACCTCTCATTTGAGAAAAATGATCAAGACAAGCTCCTTATACCCAAAATGAGTCTTCTGCTAAAGCAAAGGAATGTGCTACTACTGCAAAGATAGGCATATAGAATAGGAGGGAACTTCTAGATACTGTTCCATGAAATATTAGGTGCTTGACAGACATGCAAAGGCAAGAAATTGCCTACTTCTGCTGCATGCAGCGAAATTGTACATTACTTGATTCATTAAGTGTATGCTATTTTTGCCTTGATGGTTTAACTTTATCCTCAATACCTTCCTTTAATAACTTGCCACATCCTATGTGCTTGCTATCCACATGGAGACAATTAAATTAAGAAAACAACAAAATCAGTTTGTCTTTGTTAACTTCTTGAACTGTAGCTACTGGTTTATATGACTTCTTCAAACGCAATGCAATTAACTTTTTACATGGCTGTGGTCTAAACAGTGAGTAGTGGTTTACACTTATTCATTTAGTATTAGTATTTAGCATAATGGTTAGCATTCAACCACAGTAAGACCAATAGAAAAGTTTCTTTTCCTATTACAGAGCTGTCCTAGCCTCCAGACTGCAGATATTTTAGGATGGTATCAAGAGCAATACAACTTCATAAATTACCCATCTGTCGTGGATGAGCTCTATTGGGATAATCTCTGACAAACTTCACTAAATTGTAAATTTTTATTCTAGACAGTTCCAAAAGACAGTTTGGAATTTGTGGATTTGGTGCTCATCATGACAGATTATATTGCAGTTCAGCAAGATGGCTGTCGGAACTTCAAATTCTTGCCTCAGAATCCCCAAATTGCTGGATCAACCAATACTAGCTGAATGCAAGAGCTCTAGCTTTCTCTCTTAATTTTGTATTTTATTAAAAGGAGCAATATTTTCCTACTTTTGGGATCCCTTTAGGAAACAGATAGACCTTTGAAAGGATTCGTAACAACCGATGATGTAAAATGCACGGAACGTTTTTTTCTCTGTGGTTTTATTGGTTTTATTTTCTCTAGTAGATTTCTTATTTCAGTGTATGCATTCTTACACTATGATTGTTCATACACTATTAATCCATAACTGGAAGGGTTTTTTTGAGGTGGGACCACATGCAGTGCATGACTGCTGCCTGTAGGAGCTTGGTTCCATAATGCACATCCCTCGTCGCAGCCTGCGTTGATGGCTGCCTTAGATCACAAACACGATGAGCAAAGTGTCCAGTCATATCCCTTTCTCCCAGGCAGACACAGTGGTGATGTGGGAGGACAGCTTGTAACATACAATCCCTGAATAAGTGTTGCATGTCTCCTCAAAGAAAAAGGCAGAAGCCAGCCAGAAGCATCCTGCAGTCCCAGATCTGATCTACACTCAGTCAGCTGGACCACTTTGTGCACCACAAGCTTTTCAGCAGGCAGCTCACCTACACTTTCAGAAGTCTGAAAATATTTAGGCTGGCCATAGACAATGGCCAAAGTCATTTAATGAGTGATGTTGCACGATTAACCCGTGGCTGCATTTACTCCAACGGAAAGTGTTTTTATTTTTTAATTTATTCTGGATTTTCATACTCATTCAATCAATGCTTCATGATGAATTCTGCTTCAGTTCTAATTTTAAAATCATTTCTTCTAACGAGACCCTAAGTCCACCCCTAAACAATCATTCCAAAATACTAGTGCCATTTTAATCTTCTCTCACTTCCTCACTGCATTTAGCTACCTCCTTGGCTACTACTGCACTGAACAAGAAATTTTTATCAAATAAAGTTACATAGATTTGATAATGCAATAATTAATAGTAAATTACTAGACAGTAATGCAAAGTGCTTAAAAGAGTATAAGCAGCTCAGTCTGAGTAGAAAATGTTTCTGAATGGAAAACAACATACTAGCAAAGGAACACAGTAACTGCATCTTTTGTATTATCTGTCAAATCCTCTCTTCCCCTGCAACTCTAATACTCACGGGTCTAATAATAATACGTTGTGAAATCTGATTTTGTATTCCCAGTTTGCTTCCATTTTGAAAGGACTCTCAAAAAGATGGCTGTTTTCTTTTTGTAATAGGAAGAAAGGAGCACAGCTTCACAACTTTTTCTTTATAAGAAGTGCTTTTAGTTCCCTCTGATCAATCTGCCAGTCTGCTGAGGCCAATTTTTTTTTCAAGGCAGATGCCCACTCATCAAGAATATTAAGAAACCTGAAAGCTCCTGGAGAATTATCACAAGCCTCTCGCAGCCCAGTCTGCTTTTTATTATTATTACTTTTTGTTTATATTTTGTGCCTCTCGTGAACTCACAAGAAGCAGCCCCACGGTGTACATACCACCACTTGCAAACCACTCCTCCACAAAGAAGCATAAATTTAACAAGATAATTTTGCTGTCAGACTTAACAGGAGGCTGCTCGTTCCTATGTTTTGCTATCCAAGACATCAGGTTCAGATACAACATTCATTTGGAAGATACTGCCAGGCCACCAAATTAATAAAAAGTCCAGGCTGTAACATCAATTTCTAATGAAAGTCCTTAACAAATGAAGAATAAGTTGAGTGTTACTGCTAAACTACCCAAAATTTCTGCGTGGGCATTATTTAATGGAAACTTTGCTAAATCTTGTTGTTGAAGTCATAGGTCGTAAAATCAACAGCTGAACTCATTTCTCGCCTGACTCCATTAAGGTAAGGTGAATTGCATCATACAATTTCAGACTGAAGCTTAATTAGTACAATTTTTAGCATGTATACTCAGGCTGCTAACAACCTGCAAAACACAACTTGTCAAGTGGGTGAATCGTGACCAAACACTGCATCTCTCCACCGGGAACGCGCCGAACAATTTCTGTTCTGCTGCTTTGAGCGTTTCCGACTGCTCTTTCCGAACACCTTGACGGGAAGGAGCAGACACCGCCGTCGTCAGAGGCAGCGCCGCAAGCTCTCCGCATGGCGAGCTGCTCCCCATCGACGGGATGCGTGTCACACGAGCAAGGAAACCTGCGCTGTTCCACCCGGGAGAGGGCACTGTTCCACTTGGCCACGGACCGGACGCGGACACCGACGGGAAGAACGGGAAAGAGGATGGCAGCGGACAACTCGGCCGACTTGCACGACCAGAAGTTATTTGAACGATAACGCTCATCTTCGGAATGAGCTGAGTCACCCACGACAGGAGCACTACGTGACAGGCAATAAACACGCAGGGTAAGCTTATTTTTGCAGCGTCTGAAACGTGCCAAACGAATCGTGGGTCAGTAAAGCAGCTTCTGGAGTGTAGATCTCTCTGTACAGCTGGGATGGCAAGAACTGGGGGTGTCATTTTGGAGCCAGACGAGGATTGCATTTCCGAGTGACATTTTTTAATGAATATTTTAGTCTTCTGATTTGTCGCTGATTACTTTTTTTGATAAAGCATAATATAAATGAACATTCAAGCATTTAAATACAAAATTAATTGCATCTAACACGGCTCTGAGGTTTATGCTTTGGCGGATGCCTCTTGAAGATAAACAAAGAGTACAAAATATGTTACAGCTTCAGTCCCTCTTTCTAAAGTGTTTGAAACGGCACTTAAAGATCTCTTGAGACAGCTCTCTTCTCTGTTAAGCAGCAGCAATGTGAGAAGACCAAACTTGACATTTCTGACTTTTCTAAATGAAAGAGGCCACGGTGGGGCAGGGAGAAGACTCGTTATGCAAGACACAACAGAGCAAAGGAAGGAAAAAAATGTTGCATGCTGGAAAGTTATCACTTCAAGAATTGTTTTATTATTCTCACAGGGAACAACCTCAGAAACTCCAAATTCTCCTGGATAATACTAACAGAAAAATACTGAGATGAATTGAATAAAATACGGAATATATTGAAATTGAAGAGATTGTGAAGGATCTTAACCTGAAGGACAGAAATGTAGTCATTCTTAGTGCTGTCTTAGTCAACTCGGAGTCCTCAGTGCTGGGTGGAGGGGCAGCCACAGTCTCAGACAGATGAACCATGCATGCCATCACTGTGTGTGTGTTTGCAGCGAGTCCAACACACCCTCATCGTTTGTGTGTGAACAACAGCCACCTTTCCATGAAAACGTAGGGAATGGTTTCTGACATAAAGGTTGTAGGATAGATAATATTTCCCATTCTACATGTGAAAATGTATATTGTTTAGGATGTTTGGTTATTCTTGTATCAGCTAGTGTAGGCTGGCAGCTCTTTCCCATCGAGAGCTTAGGCCGATGCCTTACATCACTGACCTTGGCTTATAAGCACTGATCCTATAAACTTTCCTTCTGCAGTAACATTGCATAGCTACACCTTCATTTAATGCACCGTATCCCCTGCACCCACTTCAAGAAGTATTTCAAAGCACTATGCCAAACATACTCAGTGCGTGGATACTCGGAGATGTACCTCTCAGTCTGTTACTTCTGATCAAGATCAACAGACAATTTTGAGTCAATTTGCAAAAGCTGTTATTGAAAGAACTGCTTGCTCTAAGGCTAAAACGATGATGAGATTAATGAAAGAGGAATCTCCTGAAATGAGATGTGCAACACATTTCCATCACACAGTGAGCTGAGTTCAAGGGACTACATTTCTATATTTTGTGTATGGATTTTTCTAAGGGTGAAAGACTAATGAGAATTTAACTCAGAAGATATACACAGAATTGTATTACCAATATGATATATATAATGAAGTCAAATAAAGAATACATTGCAATCATGTTAAGTGGTTATATTATGTTTTTCTAAGCATTTTCTATTACAACCTAAAAGCCAGTGGAATCTTCTGTAAAATATAGAATACTACGGTACTGGAGGCATACTGTGATAACACCAACATGTTGACTGTGTAAGGTACCAGTGCCATGCAGTATTTTAACGTGCACAGAAATTGCCCCCACTCCTTCCCACCTTCAAAAAAATAAAGAAGTCTTTTTATATTCGCTATATTTTACCAGAGAGAAAACGAAGAGAAAAATGACCATGAAAAATGGAGGGCTGGAGGAATATACAGTGAATATGAAACAATTGTGAGATAAATGAAAAATGCCTGTTTAAGAACCATTGAAAAGAGTGGGCTATGGTAAGGGAAAGAGAACAGTAATTCATATTAATTAGATTTGCTTTTTGCAGTAACAGACTCTGACATTTGTAACCCAAATGAGCACATGCAAATGTTTCTAGATACAAACCAGGCAAAATCACTGCCCTTTACTGTGGCTATTACTTGATGCCCACTACCTATAACATACAAGCACACTCACAAAGGATTCTTACACTTGATAGAGGTTTTTCACTCTATTCAGAGCAAAATGTGAGTATCAGAAATTTTTTACTATTAAGAGCTATCTGGAAAGACATGAGGCGTTCAACCTGCAGATTAGATGTACTTTTTTTTTCATTTTTGTCCATAACATTCAACAGGAATTTAGTATACCACAAACCTAGCTATCCTAAACCTCTGCAAAGCAGAGTTATTACCCCTGTTACACAGGTGAGAACCTAAGGTGCAGAGAAGTCATGGCCTACCTTCTCAAAAGGAATTCAAATACATGATCAGGATATACCCCATTCCTGGGGGTGTTCAAGGCCAGGCTGGATGAGGCCAGTTGGAGCTCAATGGTCTCTAAGATCCCTTCCAACTCTTCCATTCTATCATTCTGTGCCTTCAATGAAGTTGAAGGCCTAAGATCACCCTGGAGGTCGTCAAAAACAAATCTAGCCTACCTGACCACCTCAAAAAAAGGTCTGAAAATCTCAGGTTGGGAAACTGCATCATGTACTGTGTTAAAAATAAGCTTGGGTTTGAACATCTAATTTCATGAGAAGGTGCACATGGTACAAAACGTGCAGGAAAATGGACTTTTTCCAGTCAAATCACAGGGAAAGAGTAAATAAACACAGAAAAAGGATTATATGCATCTGTATATAGCTGACAGGATTTGCTGTAGTGTTGTTTTATTAAATCTGTTAGGCCCGTGCTTTCTTTAATGGAGATATAATTGCCAAAATACTGTGTGTACTAATGGAGATAAGCAGATAGAACTTGTGCATCACAGCCAGACCACAGGTAGACAGCCCCAATCAGAAGCCACTACAAACAGTTGTAAAGAAATGGAAACAAGCTGTGTTGAGAAAAATGCCTCTTCTGCACGTTGTCCTGCACTGCACAGGAGGAGCAGGCACTTCTACAGACCTCGGTGCCTCAAAGGCCTCTAGTTCCTGAATAAGCAACTGCTGTAAATGCAATCTCATGGTCCCCTCAGAAAACCTATCTACACTGCTCCATACCACATCATATTTTGCGCACCTCAGCCCAGCCGGGATGGTTCCTGGTTTCCTATTTCACTTTTCCAGACAGAGAGCATCCGTGGCTTGCGGCTGCTGGTTCTGCAATACAATATATAACAGCCCATTACACGGGACTGACATTTCCACCATTTACTCTACTTTTAAAGTCTTGCAGCAGAATCCACGCAGAGAAATGGTTGCTCGCTTTGCGTGCCACAGTTACCTGCTCTTGGGCCTGCCGTGCCGTGTGAGGAGACTTCAGCACATCGGAGCACGGGCACGAGGAGAGAGGGGCTGCGAGTGAAGGGCAGGCACTGTGGTTTTGTCAAGCGAGCATTTGGAAAATAAAAAATAAAAAAAAGCTGGGAATTGCTGTACGGGCGGGGGGGCTGAGCAGATTCTCCAAGCAGGAGAGAAGTCCTCTGGCTCCCAAGGAGCTGCCCCTGACTCGCCGGCCACATGTTCCCGCACAGAGTCCCAGGGGAGCGCCGCTGCCCGGCCCTGCCCAGCTGCCCTCAGCGCTCCCTCGGGGCTCCGCTGTCCCCGCGGGGCCGAGGCCGGGTAGCCCGCTCCGTCCCGCCTCAGCCGCCTCGGGGCCGGCCGGCGGCGGGGCCGGCCGGCGGGGTGTCCCCGGAGCGAGACGCCCGCGCCTCGTCACGGTGCTGCGGCAGCCTTCCCTCGGGGGCAGCGGGGAGGAGGTTGTGAGGGAGCCGTCCCCGCGGCGGACTCCTCGCCCACCCTCGGCCGACGGCCCGCTTCCCCGCGCCGCGCACACGGCGGCCCCGCCTGAGCGGCGGCCGCGGAGCCGGCACCGTAGCGCGCATGCTCGGCAGCCGCCGCCATTTTGGTGGGGCCGGGAGTTCTCCAGCGGGAGCGGCGGCGGCGGCGGAGCTCGCTGGGCCCGGCTCGGAGGTGGCGGCGAGTGGGTGCCCGCTGCGGAGATGGCGAACATCGCGGTGCAGAGGATCAAGCGGGAGTTCAAGGAGGTGCTGAAGAGCGAGGAGGTCAGAGCCGCTCCCGCTGCGCGCCGCCGCCACCCTCCCCGGCTACGCGGTGGGAGCGGGGGAAGGAGCGGGCGCCCGCCGGCCCGCGGGGGACCCTGCCGCCCCTCGGCCCCACCTCCCCGCGCCGGGGGTGGGATCGTCCCGCGGCCTCGGGGAGGGGAATGGCGATCCCCGAGGAGAAGGGACGCGCCGGGCGGGGGGGAAGGGGGCGGCGGACGCGTTCCACAGCCGGAGCCGGGGGAGCGGGGCCGGCCCGCCGCAGGCCGGGCGGAAAACCCCCGTTGCGGCCCGGGCAATGCGGGGCGGTGCGCTGCCAGCCGGGCGGGTGCGGCCTGCCCCGGCCTCCTGCCACACCGGGCCGGGGGGGGGGATGGAGGGGGTGCCCCCAGCATCGCCCGGCTGCTGCGCAGTCCGCGTTTTTAATATGTTGGATTTTTTTGCAGGTAAACCTCTGTTTATCTAGGCTGTTTCATTGCAGGGTTTCCATTATCCCAGTGTAGGTTCTCACCTTCAGGTGGATGGCTTTAGAACCTCCCTCACTTTTGTGTTGTTACCGTCTTCTTCACCAGCATCCTTCTGAGATGATGCGTACCTGAGGGCACGGGCGGTTGGTAAGGATGGCCTGCTGCTCTTAGGGAGGCACTGAAGAAGTTCTGATCTGTTCAGGGGAGCATACAGCTGCCTTTGCAGCATCACATCGGCACGGCTCTTGCTGTGCCCGTATCTGAGTTGGTGGACATCAGCCAGATAGGATTTAATAGTTGTGTCGTCATCGTCGTCCTACTTGGGATGATGTTGCAGGTTAGATGCTTGTGAAATATTAATGGGAGCGTGTAACTCCTAAAGCTGGTGTTCTAGAAATCTGGACACATTCTCGAGGAAAGGTTGAGAGGATATCTTGTATTATACATTGATGGTTTAAGGAAAATGTGTTTAGTGTAAGAGTAGTTGATGCACTTCAAGTGTGCGAACAGCACTGTTGCTGTACAGCTTGGAGGAGCCCCTTGAAGGAATATACAGGCCTGGTTCTTCATCTGCCTTGGAGCCCAAGCTGATGTAGCCAAGCTCTTGCACAGTGATGACAGAACTGCATGTGAACTGAGAGAAAGTTCTCAGCAGGTTTCTTTGTACCAAAGCTACCAAGTCTGAACCCCGTACCCTATATAACATAGCTTATATTTGGAATTAAAGTCTAGTAGCTTCAAGATATTTTCCCTCTTCCCTCTTTTAGTTTTCTTCCTCTTTAGTTTTCCCCCTCTTTAGGGGAAGAGGTAAGAAAACTTCCCCAGTTTTAGGGGGAGATCCATGCTGAATTTTTTTACCATAAAGGTCGGATCCGGAGAGCTCATTTTTCTCAGTTCTGTTTATTTAGTTTGTGCATTGAAGGGCTCAGCATAGAATGCTGTAAATAAATAATACTATGGAATGCTCCTTAAGCTGCACAGAACTCCCCACAACGTCCCTGATCTTTACAAAACTAAATTTATGAGATCTTTAAATTAAAATGTATGGCTTGCATATTTTTTTCCCATGCCTTTAGTTAGCCATATGTGTGTTACATTGATGAAGTAATTTATGTGAAATTGCTGTTTAAGGATATACTAATTCTCCTATCATGAAGACAGAATCTCAGCATTCATCAGTGCCTGCAATTTAGACAACCAGAGCGTATTTTGAATGTTTGTGTGCTCAAAGATGGTGGGACTGTGGTATCAGTAGTACCACTAATGTGAAAACGCATGTGATGAAATGAGGAATGGAGGATGGAGGTATAATTAAATATACAAATCAAAGAGGAAATAATTGTGGTTGTTTTTGTTTTTTTGTATTCCTGCATAATTTATGTACTGAAATTAGTCTCAAACCTTGTTCCTTTTAAAGAAAAGAACAAAACAACACAAATGGTGATGCTAAATTTGTTGCTTAGAAGTTTAAGTCCGTTTCTGAAGGCAAAGTGACTCATGTTATTTGCCCTTTAATTATTCTTCATTTGGTGCTTGGAGCTACACCTGAGCATGGAGAGCAGCCCCTGTTTCCCTGCAGATGCAGTGGGAGCACGGATGCCTGGGGGGGAGTTGGGCAAAGAGTACAAGAGGGGTTTGGCTCTTATCTGCCAGTACTCGTCTTGGGACTGAAACAAGGTGGTAGAACCAGAGATATTTAAAAGGGAGAAGCTGGATGGTATTTAACTTCTTCTCTAATGGAAGCACCAAATTTAACTTATAATTACTGGTGAAAAAATAATTCTGAAAAGTGTGCTTATTCTTGCTGTGGGTAAAGTTTAATATTTATATGGGTAAATATACTTTGTGCTTTCTGTTTCTGTGGCGTTCAGTAGTATTTCTGGGAAATCATTACAACAGTTTTCAGTCTTGTCTTGCAGGTACCAGCTGAGGGGATTTTGATGTGGGAGGAGGGGCTGACAAAGCATTTGAAAATCTCACACTTCAGCATTTTTCCTTTTTTTTTTTTTTGTAGCATTTCTAGTTTTTTTTTTTTTGTTTGTTTGTTTTTTATATAAGGCCTTACACATTATCTTAAGGAATGGGATGTAATAGAGATCCTCACAGCTTTGCAACTTTTTGAGTTTATGAATGAGGTATGTGAGGCTGACAGAATTCCCTCGTCAAGAGTGCTCTCCAAAGTAGGAGACTTTTTACTGTAGTGTAGACAGAGTTTTATCATTCCTCTGGTTTATGGTGTCCTGCATATTCCAAGAAGTGAAGCTGCTAGACTAGGTAATGACTTGACTAGTGAAATATATGTTGGAGGGCACTGTACTGTGCCTGTATTAAAACTTAAAATAGTAAACAGTAATTAACTCATGCAGTGTTTCAAATCATAATCTAGGCAAGGCATCAGTTTCTCTTGTTTTCTTTTGTCATTTCATTAATTTCTCTTGTTAGTTTCATGGATTAGGCTAAATTAAATTCCAGAGCAGCAAAACATGTTCTGAATGAACGTGTGAGGCTGCAGCTTGATGGAGGGACCAACAATTGGTGCAGGGAGAATAACAGCTCAGTTTCTTTCTTTTTGATAACTGGGAGGAAGCTTTGATGAAGGTTGGCTGGTATTATTTCAGAATAGGGTCAGTGGAATGCTACAGAAGCTAGCCAGATTCTTACATTCTCTTTAAGCAGCTATCCTATGAGGGGAAGGATCTGGCGTTTAATGAGGAATGCTGAAAAACATTCATGTGTTCATTCATGGTCTGGTGCTGACAAGTGGTTGTGGCTCATCAGGCATGTTAACGTGTGAATCTTGCTTCATATTTTAATATAGCATCACATTGTCCTTTAAGGAATTATCGATACCGTGCTAGCAGTGGAGGATTCAAGGTGCATTTGGCTGTGCAGTGTCTTTATCATGTAGAAATGTAAGGAGATCTCTGGCCATCTTTAAGTCAAATGCTGCTATGGAGTGAAATTGCCTCTCTGTGGCATTGAGGGTAACACTTTGGTAAAGGCAGCTTCCTCCGGGCAAGGAAAGAGTTGGTGGTATTTCTACCACAAAACGTTCCTCTTCCATATTTCAAAAGGCAGGGGTTTATCTGCACGCAAGGTAAACACAGATAAAGCTGCAAATAGATTAAACTCAACCGTAGCTGCAGAATATGAGTATCTGCAAGAGCAGATATGTGTGGTAGCAGTTACAAATTTTGAGTCCAAAACAGTTCTTGAGTGGAAACTGTATACTGATAGCAAAAATTTAGTTGCATCATTTCCAAGAAGGATGTTGATATTTGTTCTGGGGTCTACGATGTGATTTTGTGTTGTAAAAGAGAAGGGGAGAAGGGAAGAGTAACAATTGTGTGCCATGCTGTGCCCCTTCCTAGGCTTGCAGTGGTAGTTCTGACATTTGTTTGCTTCTAGTGGTCTTGGGATTCTTGGCAGTTTGTAAGCTGCTAAGTGACATCTTGCTAACTGGGGAAGCTGTGAGCTAAGGTTCAGAAAAACTTCATTATATTTGGTTTGCTCCTACATGAGCAGTCTTAGGTGCTAGAAACTGAATTCACTAAAATGGAAGCTTGAGCTAGTAATTGTGCTTGAGCGTCATCAGAAAGGCCTGATGGATACTGTGGATGTTTTGTGGGTTTTTTTCCTTACCATTTATTATGTAAGACCAATGCAGATGTATAAAAATGAATCTCCTCTATTATGACTCCTGAGTCAGCAACATAATATTTAAACAATGCCAGCTTTCTGCTCAGGCATATGTTTAAGACTTGATTCATGAGAACGGCCTATTGAGGTCAAGTGTAGGTTTAATAAGTGCAGAGTGTGAGTAGAGCTGGAGTGAGCCTACTTAGTTTTTTTAAAAAAAAAAAAGTGTAAAAATGAGAACTTCTAAAATGAAGAGGTTGTATTGGTACAGATCTCTGTTAAGCCCCTGTAAAACTTGCATCTGGCTTCAGGTTGGGCAGGAGGGAGGTGTCAGTGCATCAGGTGCAGGCAGAGGGACGTTGGGAGAATGGAGAAAATAATGAGCTGACAGGAGCCTTGTGAAGTTACCTGTTAAGTGCTGAGTCCTGGATCTGGGAAGTAACACTGCACATCAATATATACGCTCTGGGAACTGCCTGGAGACAAAGTAAGTTGGCAGAAAAAGACCTGTGGCAAAGAAGGCCATCTGCATCCTGGGTTGTTTTAGCATGAATGCAGTGAGATGGATGAGGAAGTGGGTCTTCACTTTCCCCTGCTCATGTGAGACCATGTCTGCAGTGCTGTGCCCAGTTCTGGGAAAGACATTAATGTACCAAAGTGAGTCCAGTAGAATGCCATAAAGGAGATAAGGGGCTGGAGTGAGTGATGTGGGAGAAGGGTTTTAGTGGCCATCTTGGTACTTGGCTCTAGAGGAGAATCATACTCATTTCAGTAGCGCACAGGGATAGGATGAGAAACAAAAAGCTGGAACGTGATAAGTTATGACTGGAACCTGGAAAAAAAAAAGGTAGTTACAGTAGTCTGATTTAGCTGATTGGATGGAGAGACTGTGGGATCCCTATCCTTGGTGATATTCACAAACTCAGTGAGTCAAGTTCTTGAGCAGCCTACTCTTGTTGGACCTGCTTTGAGCTGGAGGTGGGACTAGCTGCCCTCCACGTCTCTTCCTGCATCATTTTATGTCTCTAGTGTAAGGTTCTTTCAAATTACTGGTGTGGTTGGGTTTTCTTCTTTGTGAAAGAAAATGACAGAGGCTGTAACTGAGGCCTTTTACAGGGTCCCCACAACATCCTTCTTTCCAAATTGAAAATATGTGGATTTAATGGGGTGACTGTTTGGTGGACAAGGAACTGGTTGTAAGTTTATAACCAGAGAGTGGTGATCAATGGCTCAGTATCCAGATGAGGATCAGTGACTGGAGGTGTCCCTCAGGAGTCAGTGCTGAGACCAGTGTTGTTTAATGTCTTCATCAGTAACATCAGTGGTGGGATCGAGTGCACCCTCAGTAAGTTTAATATGAGAGAAAACATTTTATGGTAAGGGTAGTGAAACACTGGAATGGATTGCTTAGAGAGAGGGTTGATTCCTTGACCCTGGAGACATCCAGTTCCAGGCTGGATGGGTCTCTGAGCAACCTGACTGAGCTGTAGGTGTCTCTGTTTGTTGCAGAGCAGTTGGACTAGGTGAGCTTTAAGGGTCCTTTCCAACTCAAAACATTCTATGATTCTCTGACTGTCACCACACCTGATAAAAATATTTTCTGCATAAACAAGTCAAAGATTTTTAAAGTAGAGTTTTGTCTTTAACTGAGAAGTTTCTGCTGTTGCAAGATGATAATGAATCCTTTGTCCTCACATCAGAGGCTGGTGCCTGTTAGGTGCCAAGTTGCTGTGATTTCTAGATTGAATGAGGTCTGGGTTGGAACCATGAAGACAGAATGGATGTGAAGCCCGTAATGCTTCTGTGAGCTGCATTTATCTGAAATGTGAGGATCTTAACTTGAGGATCTCCATTTGTGGTGGTATCCTTTATACCCTGCCGTGGAGAATGTCACTGTATTTCAAGCTCTGCCTATGACAACAGGCGAAACAAAGTTTAGAGCTGTTTTGGTTTTCTTATAATTTGGGGTTACTGAAAAGGATACTGAAATGCTGTTATGTACTTCTAGTTTTTTTTTTAATTCTTTCTGGTGTGTTTGGTTATGTCTTCTAGTTTGTAGTAGAAAATGGCAGGGTCAGCTAGTTTGGACAGGGTCTTCAAGATTATCAACCTTAGCTACCAACCTGACCTAACGAGCCCCGTTGTTACACCATGTCCCTTGGGCAAAATCACTTGGGGTGGATCTCTGCACCTCAGCCTTTAAAGGATTTGGTCCATAAGCTGCTTGTTAAAGAGTAATTTGCTCAGAACCAAACACATTTACTAGGGTGTTTCAAGAAAAGTGCTTTCTATTCTTGCTTCTAAGGTGATCTTTCTCAACTATTGATTTACTTGCATTTTACACCTGGAATTCAATTGCACTTTTACAGCATTATGTAGGTACTAATGAACACTAGTGTTATGAATAACACTGCTTAAATCTCCCGTTCAGGATGCTCAGGGCATAGTACCTGTGATGGGTTGAGCAGAGCTGTGAGTTGGCTGAGTGCTCGAGTACCTGTGCAGGGAAGGCAAGTTGTGTTCCTCATTCCCCATGCTCAGATAATGGCGTTTTGGTTGTTAATGTGTATCCAAGATTTCCAGTGAATGGTGTTCATTTTGGAAGAATCCCAAAGATGCTGGAAGTTAGTAGGAAGCAGGGAAAGCTTGGTAACCTCTGAAGTCAGGCTCAGTGAAAATCAGCCAGTTATTTAACCTTCCCAGTCTCCCATTCATTCTTTTGTGCTTGTTTCTAGGAGTTTGACTTTAATAGGAAAGAAGTGTACGAGTTCTAAGGTTAGTTCATTTCACTTGGTCTGAAATTTAAAGACTATTACTGTTTTGTAACAGTGAACTTCTATAACCGTAAAAGTGTGCAGGAGAGCACTGGTTAACAATCCAGTCTTGAGTTGTGTCTCATGGTCTTTCAGTCACATTAAACCATTCTTTTCTGCATGAAGGGAATTCAGTGACACACCTTTGCTCCATGCTCACTTCCACGTCAGCCACTGTTTTGTCATAGTGCCCCTCTGCTGCCATCTGTCACAGGACAGCAGCACGTAATGAAGTGCTGTCAGGAAGCTTCCACCTCTGCTGCCATACCACCACCATCTGCCTCTGACGTTGTGGGGCAACATAATGGAACAGCCCTCTCTGGGGCTGCACTCCTGACTCCTTTTGTATGTGAGAGCTGAGCTCATGCTGTGTGTGCATCATGCTTCTGCTGGAGTGTTAATGGGAACTATCCTGCCTGCTTTTGTCTGTTGTCACAAGGTGCACAGAAAACTAACTTCTGTTTGTCATTTCGTCATTTCTATTCATTATTAGTCAGATCAACAGTCCATTAGGAAGACAAAACCAAACCAGCTAATGGTTGTGTAAGTCTAGTTGCTTTGGAAAACTAAGATCTGAAGTAACATGCCTTCAGCTTCTGAAATGTTTGTGTAATATTTTATAAGGGGGGGGGGAAGCAAACAAATGTGTTAGTCTGTATTTTTAGTATGTAGTTTAGTTCAAGCCAAGTACATATGACTTTTTATTTTAACTGGAAATAAACTGTGAGAAAGTATTGCTAAGTTTTTTGCTATATTTAAGCAGGGGAGGCTATAGCTGAGTGAAGTAGCATGCTCACGTGGGAAGCACCGTAACGGTGTGTTACCTGCTGCCTTTCTGGGATCCCCTAGAGCTGAGCTGAGCATGTAGGTGTGAGCCCTTTGGCTTTGGAATGAGGGAGTCCATAGGGGAAGCTGCCGTGGAGGAACTGCTCTGAGCTATTTCCATGTGTGCTCAATGAGTGAATAGCATAATTGATTTAAAATGAGCTGAATCCTGCAGTGCCTTTAGATGTAGCATTACTCGTGACCCAAGCAGAGCAGACTTAGAGTTCTCTGCAAGATTTGCCTCAGATAGTTCTGTGTTTACAAAATGACTAATTCCAAGTACAAATCAAACTGTTTATTAAAGCATGCTTTAACTATAGGGGTTTCTCATTTGTTTTGCATAAAAAAAACAGAGCTCTTTATAAAAAGTTTGAGGAAATACACCTTTCAGTCTTATTGAATTGCTTGTTCATGTAGGCTTTGCTGAGCTGCATTGCTCAGAGCAGGAGTCCCTTACGCTGTGCCCCTTCTGACAGTCTGCATCTCTGTGGTACTCAGCTTAGGTTCCTGTTCCAGTTCTGCAACTCCTGCCCGTGATTAATGCTTCTCAGTACTGTAAATACCATGCGTGGTCAAACAGATATAACCTATCTCTGTGTTAGGGCCCTTACACCAGCACAAGAGTGTAAGCGTGCTGCTGCATACACGGCTTCCATGGCATGGCATCCCTAGTCTAACCACGCTGTCCTCGCAGTGAGACAGGCTGTGATTGTGTAACTGCACCATCTCGTGCCAGCGTGGCTGTGTCAGTTACACCTTTGCCTCCCTGTGAGTGACACAGCTATTTTGTCAGATACAGTTTAGACACACAGTAGAGCTGAAGTGTCAAAATACTTTTAGGCCGTCCTGAGGCGGTGCCAAGAAGCAGTGTCACATGCCTCTTGTAGCCTTGCTGCTTCTTACTTTCATGCTCCCTCTCCTAGTCTCAGTTTGCAGTGGGTCAGGTGAGGGAGTTGAGTTGAAATGAAGGAACCGTCTCAGTCAGGTGCCTGCTGTGCAGCTGTGTGAGCACTTGTGGAGTCCTGCTGCCTTTCTCGTGGAGCTCTAGCAAGAGCAGAGTAGAACCTTGGCAGCTGTTATCTGGTCTAAGCTGCTGCAATTGGGGGCAGAGTGATGTTTTAACAGCTGAATGTAGCAAGGGCTGGTATTTAGATACTTTAAGGAAGCTTTATGAACGCTTACTGTTTTGCGAAGTCTCATCTAGCTCTTGCAGGATGAAGATGTTTTTCATACTTGAGATGTTTTGTTTTCCTACAGAAGAAAACCTTGTTAGTTTGCTCTTGTATCTGAGTACATGTAGTAGTACGGAGCTACCGGTGATCAGTGAGAACTTCAGTATGTGTGCTTTACAGGTACTGCAGAACGATCCCAGGGGATTCATTTGCATCTCCTTAGGTACATTCAGATATAGTAGTTACAAAGTGTATTGGTTAATAAACCAAGAAACCGTTTCTGTTAGTAGACAGAGCTAATTGGATTTCATTTTGTAAAACGAGCAACTAGAAAATACACGTGAAACTCAGATGAAACAATGTCCAATATGGAAGAACTTAAAGACTGAAAGTGGTAGTAGGGCCAGAGGATGTAAGAGTGGTTTAAGAAAATGCATTTCTTTGTATTGATCTTTTCTTATCTGGGAAAGCTTCTCTTTAATGTTTAAAGTAGACAGTCTTGCTTCCTTTCTTTTCCCTGCCCCTCCCAAACGCTCAATGATGACGAGCGTTGCTTTGAAGGTCAGCAAGAGCTCTTCCCGCGAATGTGAGGCACTGATCTCAACTGATTGTGCAGTACAGATAATCCATTGCCGTGTCTGACAGTTGTGGCACTTTGGTTCTCTTAAGAAGCTTCAGGTTTTTTAGGGCTCTGGAGGTGTACTTCGTTCTGGCTTTTAAGCAGGAGTGAGTGTGAGGAAATGCTGCCAAGATATTGAGCTATTACAGCTCTTCAGAGTTTGTGATGGGGGGACTGTGTGGAGCTGAATGGTTTTTTTTTGCTGTTGAATTTGCCACTGTACTTCAGCACAGTGCCTTGCATTTCTGGTTTGCTGTCTGGTTAAATGATACATCCTACGTTTTTTCTGTTCTTCCATTTCTGGCACGAGAGAACTGTCTCAATGCAATGTGCTTCTCGAGCTGCTCTGAGGGAGCCAAAGGTGAAGGTTGTGAAAAAAGGAAGGCCAGAGAGCTGAATTGTGTGATTATAAGGAGTCGTATGGATTCTAACCAGTTGGTCCGAAAAGAGTAGCAGTATTATGATGCAGGGGATGCGTTTAAAAAGGAAGAAAAGAAAAGCTATTCCTAATCTTCCTAGAATATTGAGGGGAAAAGCGAGGAGGGAATGACGCTGTGCCTTGCCTATGCTGCTTTGATCCTCATTTTTCTCTTTTTTTTTTTTTTTAATCAGTATTGATCAAAATCATTTTAAGGTGACATGATGTAGAATTGGTTCTTGTAGATTCCTTGAGTAAGGTTTTAGTGTGGGGAGAGCATTTTTCATCTTGGCGAGGAATATTAGTGGGAATCGTTACAAAACTTGTTAGGAACTGTGGAAGTAAATGCTGCTAGTGATGGCATGGCTCAGATATTTCAGGAGTTGTTAGCCCAGTGATTCAGTTACCAAACTGCTACTGAATCAACAGGAGGTGCTGCTATTCTGGGCTTGGCGTGGAAGAGTAATGAGGTCTTTGTAGAAGTGCTTCAGGAAAAATCGGCTTGTGCTGTGTGATCCCAGGTTGGGTCATGAGTTGTGCAGTGAGGACTGTTGGTGTTGGAGAGGCGTGCTTCTGGAGCATGTAACAACGCTGCTGGTGGCAGCTTCATAGAGGCAGCCCCGATGGTTGTGTGGGAGGCCAGGGATTTCTTCTGTTAGAGCTGCAAAGATAAAGTGCTTTTATCCTCTGTGATCCTCATTAAGAGGAAATATTATAGGAAAACACCCCAGATTTAATTAGATGAGCAGTCAGTACGGTTGAGCGTTAGTCATTGCTCTGGGGATGTGGAGAAAAACAAGAACTGGCAAAGCCAAACTGAGCAGTGCATTGAAAAGTCCATCAGTGCAGTAGGAAAGGGGTCCTCCAGCTACCTAAGTCCTTTTGCTATACGAGGAGATGGTGGAAATGAAGTTTGATCCCCAAAACAAATTAATCCTTTCACTGAGATGATGTGAGGCAGCCTGCTGTTCCTCAGTTCTGTGCATGAAGGAGATAGCTGCAGTGATAGACCCCATTGTCTCCCAGGGGCACTGGGCTTGCTGCTCAGGGAAGGAGCTGGTCCTGGGGTTAGCAGTGATGGGTGTGTGCTTGTTCCCACCAAAGTTAAAGAGGGATTTGTTACGAAAAGCTGCAAGTGTGATAGTAATTTTCAAGGAAAATGAAGGTGGGTACCCAAGCTGCTGCATCAGCATGGAGGGCCTTAGGGAAAACACAGAGGTAAAAATGCTGAGTAGAAAATAAATAAAGTAAGTTATAGCATGGGTTGACCGTAGATACTGCCACTGGCTTTCTGGGCAGGCTGTGCTGCTGCTACTTTGTGTTATGGAGGCAAAGTTCTGAAAGGTTCTTCGAAAGAAAATTCCCTGGTCAGGCAACTTCTCTGGAGAGTGGGAGAAACGAAAATCAATCTAAAATCTTTTAAGATGTAAGGAATATAATTTCATTGATCCTATTAATAGCTTCCTGCCCTTCTCTGATGTATTTTCGAAGGTCGTGAGAGATGACACAACACCTGATGCTGAATTTAAAATAAATAAATAAATAGTTAATGCCTTTAAACAAGACAGTAGTTAGTAATTACTGACTTGCAATTCTGGATGTTTGTGGTGTGGTCTTAAACTCGTAGTGCAGTTCAATGTGCTCTCTGAAGCCCCCTGCCTGGCTGTGCTGTCACAGGCACTGCCTCCCTGATGAGAACTGAGGGATTTTTACCCAAATTCTAAAGGGGAGTGTGTATAACCAGAGGGGTAGGAAAAAAACAAGTCCCAAATCACCACTGGATTAATTTAGTAGAACTTCCATTTGATATTCTTTACCTGGTGAAGCTGTTAATTAAACTTTGTCTCTTTTCTTTTTTGCTTTTTTTTATCCGTGAGCTTTTCTGGTCTGAAAGGCACACCTTTTTGGTGGGTGGCACTGGGCCTAGGGAATGGAAGGAAATGGGTAGTTAACTACCTAGGTGTTGTTCAGTTCATTCTGCATTGTTAAGCTTCACATCATTGGTAGATCTGAGAGCCGGTTGATGGCTGGTTGATCTTTCCATTCTAATGGTACAGGATGGCACTACAAAATTTCTGAATAAACAACATGCAATTCAGGACATCCCCGTTGCTTTCAGTGGGTGCTCCGTACACAGCAGCAGGATGGGCAGAGCTCTGATAACTTCTCAAAATGTCACGGTGTTTTTTTCTAAAAGGGGATTTTGCTTTGCCTTGTCAAAAATGTTACTGGCTGAAGGATCTGTGTGAATTTCATTAATGCTGCTCCTTGGACTTGAAAGGTGAATTCAGTGGATCACATAGCTCTGGATGAGCATCAGAAGTGCTTTCTGCAAAGCATGTGTTTTCTCAGTACCAATAGTGTTTTTATTTTGCAGGGAAGTTGGTACGGGTGTGAAAATGCTGAGGAGGTGACAATGAAATTCAAGTGTATAAATAAACAGTACCTTATGCCTAAATATTAAAGATAAACGTGATCTTAAACAAGGCTGTTCAGATCATCATCTTGTTCAGAAATAGTGAGCGCTCCTTTTGGGGGTGTCTTTCTTACTCCAGTGAAAGTGACAATTATGGCTATTATTATTCTAGTAACTCCAAGCCAGGATATTATTCAGCCAATGTATTTTTAGCTAGTTTAACAGATTGATCATTATTTAAATGTAACTATAATAATATTAAAAAACCCCACAAAACTTCAGATGCTGATGGGTTGCTTTGCTTATTTTAGTGATAATATAAAGGAAATTAATGATGTTGTTGGTGCTTTACAGGTTGTTTTTATTGGAGCAACTGGAAGATCCACTTTAGGTCACTGTATTTAAAAAATGAAAGCAGTTCTAAGATATACTTTACATTTGGGGGGAAATCTGCATGCCAAATGCTTACTTACGACTCTTTTTCTCTGTTTGTTTTTAAGACGAGCAAAAATCAAATCAAAGTAGACCTTGTAGATGAGAATTTTACAGAATTAAGAGGAGAAATAGCAGGACCTCCGGATACACCATATGAAGGCAAGTAAAGTTCTTGTGTATACAGTCACTGTACACTTCGTGTGCCTTAAGATGCTCTGTTTGTAAAAGTAATTAACAGCATAAAAATAAAGAGCTATGTGTTTTTAAAATGCTTGTTTTTAAATAGAAACTGAGGGTTTTCTTTTAAGCAGTTTAGCATGTGTTGCCTGGTGCACCTGTTCTGCAGTGAGACAGGCTGTCCAGTGTCAAATGCACAGGTACAGGCTGTGTGGTGCGAGTGCTACAAGGCTGGCTTTGTCCGATGTTAATAGTTTTAGACATCTTAGCCATGTAGAATTGGGTGGCTAAGTCTCAGAGTCTGTTACAGCTTTTTGACTGCAGAATGCATGTAGGTGCTGGTCATTCAAAAATGTACTGGTCCTCTGTCTGAAGGGAATGCTATTGCAAGTTACATTTGGGATTAATTTCAGGCTTCCATGGGTCCCCTGTACTTAATTTATATTGGAGCAGGGGACTCTGTTGGACAACCTGTCTACAGCTGTCTTCAAGAATTACCTCACTGACTTTCCAGTTTGGTAAAGCTGATAGCAGTAACCTCACACTTCAAGTAATCACCCATTTCTTTACTCTGGAAAAAGGGAGGTAATTAAGTCTATATTAAAAGCAAACAAACAAACTTTAGATGCTAATGGAGCATACATGGTCAGGGATACCCAGTGACTCAGGAGCTCTTACAGCTGTGGACGCTGTATGATAAATGTGCAGCTGATGGTGATGCTTTCTATTAAAATTCCTTGATGGGAAGAGGTTTTTTAGTTGCTTCTAAATGATGTTTTGCCAGAAGTTCCCATGCAGTGCATTTACTTCATTTGAACTTCTAGCTAGGATTTCAGTGAGCAAAAATGTCTCAAGGAGTATTGCAGACAAATTGTTCTGCTGCGAATCAGTTTTCCAGGCCTTCAGTTGCTCTAGTTTTCCATGCCTCAGGGCCAAGATTGGGATCTGAGTATTGTTCAGCAGTTCTCCCCTATCTCCCGTGTCTCTGTACCCTCCTCTCAGCAGTCGCCACTGTTTAGCTGGCAGAAGATAATAAATAGAAGTTAATTTCTTCAGATTGTAACACTGTGCCTTCAGTTTGAAAGGAGAGCCACGCTGCAGGCATGAATGCACTGTCCTTCTGGTAAGCCTACCTAGAAGTTGATACTTCTGCTTAGTGGAATAATTCTCTTGAGAACATAGTCGGTGCTGTAAAAGCAGACTTACTTACATGCAACTGTAACTTCTTATTTCTGTACTAGGAAATATCTCAGTTATTTTTGTTCGGAAAATGTTTTGAGAATTACTACAGTGAAAGGTACATCAGTGTGTCAGGAACTTCACATCAGTTCATGAAGAGGCTAAAAAAGGTTTTAATGAATGTGTGCAGAACTGCAGTCTGTGTGATGCTGGATAATTCCAGCTGGACAAAACTTCAGGAATGGAGCACTGTGTTCATACACTGCGTGTCCAGCTAATGAAAACTGGCAGTGTGCTTAGTGCTAAACTTCTGATGGGAAGTGCAGGCACAGTTGCATACGTGCTAACGAGTACATGTCATGATGCGGATGAGGGGGTGTACTCCATATCCTGTTTTGGGGAGAAGTAGGGCAGAACTATTTTGTATACTTATTGTGACAGAACACCACGGAAAATAATGTGACCATGTACTCAATTTGTTCGAAAACAAGAGGCAAAATCAAAGTTTCCAGCAGCCTGAATTCTGGCATTTCCTGACACTTGAGTTCTTCAAATGTTAATATTTCTGTAACGTAGTTTTATGCCTTTATTCCCTCACTCAGTTACAGCTGGCTTGCCAGTATGTGTAGTTGATATTTTGTGACTGAAGTGGAAATGCGTGCTGCATAATTACTGCCTGATTTCATGTCATCTGCAGTCTGAACAATAATACAACACGTACTTTATGGGGAGCAGCTAACACAGCCATTCACGTTGGACCCTTCCGTGATACAGGAGGGAATCTTTAGGGCTTTTGTGAAGTAAGAGAACAATAATAATTTAACTCAGCTGATGAGGTATCTGAAAACTGCTGCTGCAGAGTTCTTCTGTAGGCCATACTGGGACATTAACCAGTCTCAGTATAACTGAGAGGAGGGATGCAGTCTGTTCTTGATAAATGTACAACTTCTATTTTTCTACAAGTGTTGTCTGCTCATGCTGATCAGTTTTCATAAAACACTGCTGCTTTCCACTTCACAACACTCACTTGAAGAGAGGACCTTTCAAAGTCTGTTAGCAGCTGCTGTTTTACTTGGATCCAAGAACTTGTCAATAGTTTTTACACATAAAGGTATAAATTTCAAGCCAGGTTTGCGTGTGAACCACAGTTATTGAAGGAATGTCTGACTGTAAATTCCACAAGAAAAATTATTAAAGCTCAGGCTAAATCCTATCATGAGATGTGCTTTCCAAGAAGAGTGCAGAAGGGATGTTCTTCCATTAGTGGTTAATTTGATCTCCAGCATTAAGTGCTGGAAAAAGGTCACACAAATGATTCCCTTTTTCTAAAAAATAAAGAAAATGGAGAAATATTGGCATTTTAAACTTAGTTTTGAGGAAGTGAACAACTGTCCAGACTTGTTCACTGTATTCCATCTTCAAATCCATGGCTTTAACTGTAAACTTCAGTGCACAGCAACTGTGCTTAATGAGTAACATTGGCAGCTCACTGGTCCCTGCCGTTCTAAAGTCTTTTGGAGCTGTACATCCCAGCTGGAGAAGTCTGGCAGCCAAGTGGACCATTGTAGAGAAGGCTGTAACAGTCTGCCTTTTACAGGCTCCATCTTAATGGCATGCAGAAAAATGCTTATATGCAAGGCTAGGATCTGCTACAGAATGGCGTGGCCACGAAGTCATGCAGGGACCGATAGCTTCAGGAATCCAGGATCAGGGTAATAATTCTGTTTCTTGAAAAAACTGCTGCTCATTCAGACAAAAGAAAAAGCAAATGTAGGTGACTGCAGTCGATATAGATATTAAATGTCTTCAAAAGTAACTTGCCTCTGGTATCCTGTAAGCAAAGGCAAGCTATCATTTCAGAAATGATGGCATTTTGGGGCTTCTTAGCCCTGTTACATTTTCTGCTGAATCCTTTGGAGTTACTGTAGAATTAATAGAGGGAACTATGGTTGTAGTAGGCACTGCAAAGTATCACCAGATACTAACCATAACTGGTTTTCTGTACTGTATTATTCTGAATTACATTTAAAAGTGTGAGGTATTGGTGCCTTCCACTGTATTTTTGCCACAGAGGAAAAAAATGCCATGGACTCCAACTGTTCACAGTGTTCCTTAAAGTTTTTTGTTGTTTTTTTTTTCCACACATAGACTATATAGAGAGTACTTGGGAGCTATTTTTGTATAGGGCTGTAGATAAGGAAACATAGAAATTCTAAAAAATAAAATGAAGTGTATTTAATGATGGGAAAGGTTTCTTTCAGAAAGAACAGTGGTAGGATGAGGGGGAAGATGAGCACGTGAGAAGCAACTTTTCCAGTTTGTATAAAAGCTGAGTGTCTGCATTGGTGTGTGTGTCTTGCTGTGCTCTGTTCTTTTAATCATTGAAATGATGCCACTCCTTCCTGGCAAATAAGCATGAGTAGGCAGAGATGGTTTGAGGTAGAAATCTTGTATGTTTAGATAATGATATGGTAACAGGCAGACGAAAACAAAATATGTTTAGAGAAGGGCAGTAGAGAGTTCCATCTTCCAGATTCATTCATTTATTTATAAAGTATATGAAATCTAGAAGCACCTTTTAGGTAAACCTTAATAGTAAATTGAAATTGCTGGAAAATGTAAGCATTTAGAAGCCTAAGTGTTGCTGACATAAGATTAAGCTTAGTTGATGTTCACTTCTAACTTGTTTTTGTTTTCCAAAGGTGGAAGATATCAATTAGAGATAAAAATTCCAGAGACATATCCATTTAATCCTCCTAAGGTAATATAAACATTTTTTTTTGTAAAATAAATTGCCTAATAAGTTATTTGTGATATTGCTGGTTATTTATGTGTGTACCCGTTTGCTTTGCAGTCCACATCTCCCTTTTTTGATTCTGCTCTACACAGAAACCAAACTCTTGTCAAGGTAGAAGTGGTGCAGGGTGTGTAACTGTATCCAATCAGATACACTCGTTATTCTTCAGAGTACGAATTGAGGAATTCTGGGCAGTGGTTCATTGACCCACTTGTAATTTCTTCTTGGCAAGATACAGTTTTTGGATAGTTCTACTTGATGTAGA
This sequence comes from Callipepla californica brunnescens, assembly GCA_023055505.1. Taxonomy (NCBI): domain Eukaryota; kingdom Metazoa; phylum Chordata; class Aves; order Galliformes; family Odontophoridae; genus Callipepla; species Callipepla californica. The sequence goes on along the minus strand of JALIRH010000005.1, from coordinate 22,706,394 downwards.
GAATATTGATTTCCGCCTGCCGCACCTTGGAATCACTGAAGAAATGCTGTAATAGATAACTGTTTGTTCTTTCAATTCTTTAAACCCCATATGCTATATTTGGTGAAGTCTTAGGTTTAACCTTGCAAGTTTTCTGTTAATAATTAAAATAAGTGCAGCTCTAGCCATATTGATGACCACAGGACCAGTGGAAATAGCAGGGTGTTACTGCAGCTCTCCTGAAGGAGCGCATAAAAGCTGCGTGCAAGTGTGGGAGATGTGTTAGATTGACTTGTATGCCTCTGCTGCTCACTGCCCTTCAGTTTTACCACGTCTTTCTTGTGTCTTTCTATTGTTTTCAGTTTGTGACTCTGCTTCCATCTTAGTGCTCACAATAGTGCTTGCTCCAGTTGTGTGCAGCTGCAGCTGTTTATTCCTGCAGTCTTGTTTGGCCCCTTCTTCAGTGTGATAAGCTGGCAGACTCCAGCATTGTCTTACAGCTGTCTCGTGGCTTCTTGCTTGGCTTTCTGTTGAAGTCTGAAAGATGTCTTTGGCTAAGAAAGTGTCCTTAATTGTGCTAATTTTCACCCTGCCGTGTAATAATGGGAGGACACTGGGAAAGAGGAGGAGGGGAATCAGTAGCACTTAGCTCTTGTCCTTTGAGTGACTTCAATAGATCTGGAGTAAAAGACGTAATTTTTTTTGTTACTGAAATGTCTGTTGGATTCAGTTTTTCCATCTGCATGTGTTCGGGTGGGAACTAAAAATAAGAAGGGCTGAAACTGGTCGTAGCCCCTGGAAGATGAATCTGTGGACCGTGGCTTAATTGCTGCTTTAGGGCTTGATGCTCATTTCCAAAGCTTCTAGGTAGCTGTTAGAAACTCAATGCACTGTAGCATAGTACTGCTTATTCTGGAGTAGATGGTGTTGAATTGGAGGCCTTCTGGCTTGTATCTAGCCCTGCCTTTCATCTGAAAGATTTCTTTATTTCATTCAGAATGTGCTTTGACAGCTATTGTCAGCTTGCATTCTCTGTGAGAGCATACTCAATATGTACAGGAGCCTTTTGGTGGCTTTTTTGTGTTTTACATCTACAGAGTTGAGCTAGTTAATAAGAGGCTTGGCAGATGTGATCTCTTAGTTTCTGTCTTGGAAAGCAGATCTCAGCTACACACACTACTATTGGTTTGATTTTTAGTATAGTCCTGTATGTGCAGTATTTTGCTGTAGCACTTGACCAGTAATGTGTTGGCTGCACTGATTTGCTTGCAGGTCAGGGGCAAAAGTTGAAAGCGAGTCTGTGCCATTCATAAAATATTTGGCAAGAGTTTGGAGTGAAAAATAGGAGATGGGGAGCACTGAAACAAGTCAAAGTCATTCTAAGGCAGTTAAAAGCAACTTAAAAGGTTTGAAGAAAATTCAGTGAGCATCTGTGGGTATGCATACACTCCTGTCAGAGGACAGCTTTTAGAAATATGCGTGCTTTGTTATGCATGCTTTGAGTGTGAGTACACTTTCGTGTTAAAGTACGGATGTGATCAATGAACGAGAGCTGGACCGTATCTTTCCAACAGCAAAGAATTCTAATTTAGTTAGGTTTTGGTTTGTGGATGGCCATTGTGCAAGAGGATAGCAGGATGGGGTTTGTGGAAGTAGTGGTGTTGATCAAGGGAACATTTTTGCTGGTCTGGTAGCTACCAGCAGTTTGACCACACAGTGAGATGCAGTGCCTACATCTGGGGCCAGGGATCTGCCTCAGCTGAGCAGGCCTTCCAGCACTGAAGTTGTCTTTTGACAGTGCTGAACACCTATGTCTGCTTTTCACTCCGTGCCTGTGTTCAAACGCTGGCTCTACTGGAGGATGTTTCCAAGTGGCTTCGTGTGATCTGAGGATGAGCCCACGTGACAGTATGTGGGGAAACAGCTGGGGGTGATTTTGGTGTACTCAGTGGAGCAGTAATCTGTTTCTGAGGAAAGCAAGGCTGGATGTAACAACTGGGCTGGCAAACTTGAGGCGTCCTGAAAAGGGTCATACTGTAGTCTTGGTTCTGTCTGTACTCTGATCTTTTCTAAATCAGTGTTATATCGTAATTAGAAATGGTGCGTTTTAAATATGTTTACTTCATGTCCTGCGTGTAATAACCACTTTATTTGAACATTTTCTTGTGTTTCAGGTGCGGTTTATCACCAAAATATGGCATCCTAATATTAGCTCAGTCACTGGGGCCATTTGTTTGGATATTCTGAAAGATCAATGGTAAGATTCCATATAAGCTTTAATGTGCAAAAACCAAGTGTAACGGGTGTGCTAGATGGAAGGCAGCAGCTCGTGTTGCTTTTCAGTTTGTGTTTGTAATTCCTTATGCCCTTAAAGCTCAACATATTTCAGTACAGTATTTTATAATGAAATGGTTGGGAAGTAGCTTCAGTTAATATCTACTCAGTACTTTCTGATTAATGAGCTTTCTCAAAGGCTTTTCCACAGATTGGTGTACCTTTCATTGCTGATGTTTTTTAGTTCTTCTCCAGTAACACACACTACCTGTTGCCTTCCGAGTGTTATCTTTTCAGCCTCCTGAAATGTAAGCAGAAAAAATAAGTATTTCATTTTGATTTTTGGCCGTACTTCCAAATAAAATGAATTCTGCTAGAGCTGAAACAATGTATGGTACAACTGGGAATCTGGGATTGTAAAAGGTAACAGGTGGACAACAGGAAGGGAAGAAGAGACTGCCATGCTGATCTTATCTCAGTTATGGTTGATAATACCACTTGAACCTCTACACTTTTACCTTTTAGCTGCTGTTCAGTTGCTGACTGATCATCTGTTACTGTTGTGTTAAAGTTTTAATAGCCCAAGCCCTTGGAATGAATCTGTCCATGCAGTAAGACCTGAACTCACTGTATGCTTTTTTTCCCCATGTGATCAAATCTTCAAGCAGTATGGAATGTGTGCACCAACTGTATCATTCTGATATCCAGCGGAAGAAAAAGGTGCATTTCACTCTTAGATGTCTGTCCTTCCAAAAATGGGACTGTAATTCCCAGCTAGACTATGTCAGTGGCTAATCCGTATGGGGCTCAAGCGCTCAGAACTTCCACAGGTTCATCAAGACTAGTGTTGGCCAAGCAGGAGTCAGTGGGGTTTGAAAGAGAAACTCTAGACTTGGAGTTCAGGTCTTGCAGCTGACATGTGGTATATATCCTTCTCTTTTTTTTTATGTGACAAGTTTTGCAGCACTTGTGGCAGAGTGTGGTATAAATTAGTGAAATGAGCTATGAGCAGCATAAATGGTTATTACTTGTGGTCTTCGTTTTTTGAAACTGCTTGGTTTTTCTTACAACCTTGCAGCACTTTGGCCATAGTTCAGGCAGTAGAATCTTTCAGCAGACATGATACACTGTGTAACTTCTATCAGTTATCCATCCCCTACAGCTGTACTGGAGATGAATGGCTCTTCAGCTGCGCAAGTGCAGTTTCCTGAGAGATCATGAGGTAGATCAGTGAAAAGGTATTGGGTAGAGGGCTGGCAGGCTGGTTCCTCTGCTGCAGGTTTTTTCTTTGGTTGGTTGATTTTTGGCTTTGGCAAAATAATGAACTTCAGAGGATGTTTTTAACAGGGATCCTTTCACTGCTTTGAACACAAGCCTCAATGGGAGAGCAGGTTTCTTTCATTCGAGACAAGGTTTACATAGTGAGTATATGGGAAGTATTTCTTTCTAGAAGCAAAGCTGGTTAACAGGGAAACTTCGTCCCAGTGTCTTTAATACTGTCACGGGAAGAATGTATCTAAAATGTTGAAGTTCAGTGTTTTGGTTTCTTTTCCTTCCATCTTTTGCTGCTCCTTTATTCGCTGTCTGGTTGCATTACTCATAGTACCTAGGCCTGTGACTTCAAGTATCTTCAAGGCTAAATCTTTCTGTACTGAAACATCTTAATGCTTTTTTTGTTTGTTTTTCAAGCATGATATCTGCCATTTTCTGTTGAAAACTTCGAGGAAGGAGTCCTTAGCAGAAGTATTCCTTATTTATCATATATTGAAATAAAACCAAAAGTCTATTAAGGAATTTTTACAAAACGTTTCATTATCTTCGTATTACTTTAATGCATTCCTGAATTAGTGTTTCCTGTGAAGAGGGACAGGTGTTCTCGCCTTTGTATCAGCAGACTGGGATTCAGGAGAGCACATCTTTGTCTCCGTTCCTGGAACAGATCTCCTGTTCTCTTTCAGCAGTTCCAAATGCTATAATTGATAAATTCTCACAATTCACTCTTATCCCAAGGCTGGGAGTTGAGCAGTTAATAGGTTCAGGTGGGTTTCTGGCCTTCTCAGTTGCTGATGAAACTTTAAAACAAACAAATGGAAGAAAAACCCAAAAAGACAACTGTTTAATATCAAAGGCAATGGACAGCTGTTAAGACCCAAAGATATAGTGGACTGCAATTTGGAGAGGAAAAGCAGGAGAGGAGAATTGACTTGTGTTCTTCTAATCTGTGCAAGTTAGATCTTGCACAGATCTATTAATCTACATCTGCCAATGAAGAGAATGCTCTTACCTTCCATCACCGAGACACATTGAGAACAGGGCTGTTTGAAGATCTTCCCATATGTGTACTTAACTGTGGTTCGAGGAGCACTGATCCCATCCCATTTGTACATTGCTGATAGGATCATGGTAATGCTCACACGTGTGGTGAATGCAAATACAACTATTCTCCTGTATTGGTACAGTTAAAATGTCTCTCCCTTACCCACCCAGCCCGTGACAACAGTTTTCTGATGAGCGTGGTTGAGATATTGTTCTGTGTATTGGCAGGAGCCTTTATCAGCTTGCAGAGTAATGCCTGTAAATGATTTTGAGTTTAACGAATTTTTCTCTGCAGTATATGCTCCATGCTGACGTTCTCTGCAGCTGTGGAGTTCTGTATTTAGAGGTGTAAATACCTGTTATGCCAGTTTGTTTGCATATCTGCTATTGTTTACTGGTAGAATTGAAATGGGGCTGTGTTTTCATAGAAAGAATACCATTTATGCTGGTCTGAGCTGACTCTTTTGTGGTTTTGCTTAATGTAGCTTGCATTTATCTTCCAGGCTAGTGTTCTCTCCCTGAATTTTATTCTTAAGTATAAATTGTATCTGATACTTCCAGCTGAAACCCGAGAGCTATATTATTTGAAAGCTGTTTTGCGTAAATCCCCTGAGCGGTGATTTTTCAAGCAGACACGTTATGGCTGTGCATGCTGCTACAAAAAACTTTTAGCTGTTACGGTTTTGACAAGCGATATAAAAATGAATGATAAGACTATTTTTTTTGGTAGTGACTGTACTGAAGCATTCAGCCTTCACTTTTAGTTGATAAGCAAACTCATTATAGGAAGTAATGTAACTTTAATAGTACATAAGCAACAGGCAGCAGGTGATCATCTTGGGCATCTAAATCTGCTGGGGTTTGCTCAGTTCGTTGGAGGGATCCTGAGCCTTTTCAGAGCTTTGGGGAAAAAAAACACAGAGTACTGACACTAACAGAGGCTCTCTGCTGTCAGCCTGCTGCTTCCCCTCGTCCTGATGTCAGTGTCACCCACCCAGCCTTGTATTTCTCCTCTAAATAGTGGCTGTACCCCCAGCTTCCTCCTAAAGGCCTCATTCATTTCTCCTCTCCTTCCAAATTCCATAAACCCTCAGTACCAATTCCTGGATCTTTTCTCTTGGATTAACAAGTTTAGTTCCTCCTCAAACTGAATAAATATTGCAGATTATTTAATAGTGGTAATGATAAAACGTTTCCAGCAGCCATGCCTGGTTGACAGACTGGAACAGCAATCTGCTGGCTGCAGCTGTTCTGTTGTTCTGCTGGGTTGCCTCTCAAAGGTGGAGCACCAGAGAGGCTGTTGTCAAAGAGGAATGTACAGAACATAAATAAAATCTTTCTTAATAGAAAATTACTTAGCCTTTAAAGATGATGTGGGGAGAGGGAGAGTGCTTCGTAATCCTCTTAGGACTCTTTCAGCTCATCAAAAGGTAGGAGATTTCTTACCTCAGGCACGCTGAGCACAACTGGGTTGGCACGCTTTTCAATATTCTCATTGTATTCAGCCCCAACTAGGACTGCTTATTTTTAATGGAAATGCCCCCGAGATGTTAAACAAAGAAAAAGTGCACGTTTGCACGTCCGTCAGCACTGAGATTGGCTCCGGGTTTTCCTTAGCAGTGCGTTTTGCACTTCCCTTGCACGTTTACCAAGTGCTGTGCACCAGAAAGCCCGTCTGGGGGATAGGGCTTGCAGGGAGGGGCTTGTAGCTTTAAGTTCTCATTTCCCACCCATTCTATAGATTCCGGGATATCAGGCCTGCCTAGTGGCTGAAGGAGCATTTTGAGATAGGGTCAGAGGTTATAGTGAAGTTCAAGAGGATCAGAAGTCAGTCATGTGGTGGGACCAGATAAGGCAATGGAAGAGTGGAGTGTCAGAGGCTCACCTGCATCAGGTATCTATTTACAGTTAGTAAGGCTTCAGGTGGATTTGTGTACCTGCTTGGAGCGTTCTATTCCAGGAAAGATGGGAACCATGAAAAAAAAAACAAAACCCAGAGTAAATAACAGGAATGAGAGCCTAAGCAAATATGAGCTATGAAAGATTTTAGCTTGCCAATCAGCAAATGCAGTGAGGCATCAAAGTAGATTTTCCAAGGAACTCGTGAGGCAAAGATATCAGACAGAAGCACATTCTTGTCCAGCTTCTGGGGAGGTGATGCTGGGCGTGTGCTCTTGTTTGTTTGTTCTGTGCCACTCTCAGCCTCGCTTTTCTCCAGAACTGATGATGACACTTGTTTCTGCTTTTTGCTAATGAGGAACAGGTCCTGCTGCTTTTTCTGGTGCCTGTGAATGTAATTCTGAGCCGTCATCTCTGTTCACTTTATTCTCTCAGAAGTAGGTAATAGGAAGAAAAAAGGTGGCTTTTCTATTTTCTTTCCTTTTTTAAGGAAACTGGAGAATGAGAATCTATTTTTAGCTGTCCTTCCCATTTCTTCTGGGAATCATCATTTGCTTCTGAAAAAATGTATTTTCTACGTAGACGAGGCTTAAAAGGCTTTTGGACTTCTGATCAGGAAAGCTAATCCATGTCCTGAAGGTACAGAACGTTACCTGACATACGGTGGCTGCAGTAAATATCAGAATATATATATATATATATATATATATATTTTACTTCCAACCACAAACCTCATCTCCCTTTCATTAAAAAAAGTGTGTGCATATACATACAGAATTAAAAGCTAAAACTGCAGCTGGTTTTCTTTTATAACTTCAGAACATTTCTTCAGGTGCTTGTGACAAATGAAGGCTGTCTTATGCACGAGATGAAGAAGGCGTTTGAGGAATGAAAGTAAATTTTAAAACGTAGTTTAGAACCTTTTAACATAAGCAGCTAACCCAGTCGTGTCTTTGATTTTCAGAGTGAGTTCTGAGTTATTGGACATCTCTATATGTACACAAATGAAGTATTTATTTTTGTTACTCATTCTGAACTTCTGACACTCCAGTTTCAAGTCCCAGGATGCTCCGTATCAGTCTACAAACATCAGATGAGTCTGGAAAGCCAGAGCCAGCAGGAGCCATGCTGGGACTCGTGCTCTGTTTCTCTGTGGCACCTCTTGTTCTGGGTAGGGCTCCCTGCCCTGCTGAGCTTTTCTTTCTGCTCCTAGAAGGTACAGTGTTAATGAAAGTAATGCTGCTTGTAAAAGCAGCGTGTGGCCAGAACTCCATTCATGAGGTCTATCTCCTCCAGTTTAAATGGTAGTAGTATTCTCAGCCAACTCAAGTAGAAGGATTTCTGCAAGGGAAAGTTTGGAACAGGTGGCTTTTTTTGGCAACAGAGTAATTATGGTGTCAGTTACAGTTGATAGATAGCTCATGTTAACTCCTTCCCCTAAAACTAATCATCCTAGACAGTGTAATAAGACGACTTAACTGAGAGAAAAGGACCTTGGGTTGACCACTTGTGTAGTGGCCGTGGCAGCTTCTGAAACCCCCTGCATGAAGATGGAAATGGTGACATCCAGTTGCGCTTAGAAGTGTGTGGTTCAGTGGTCTGTGCCACCTGGGTGCAGGAGAGTCACTACATTGCATCTAGGGTCGTTTAACGTCAGCAGTGGTACTGTGGGTTGTGCCAGCTTTGCATGCGTTGGGCACGTGGGTTTCAAAATGGTCTCAGTCAGCAGAGATGGCACAGAAGGGGAAGATTGTGAGAGTAAAATAACACAGGTGCCTGTAAGGCAAAGATACTTGTGTTATTCAGGTTTGTTCTTCTGGTGTGTGTGATTTAGGCACGGAAAAAACAGATGCTTTGTATTCTGAGTTTCCGGAGTTAGCCAGGAGCTCGTCATGCAGCTGAGGCTGCGTTTCAGTGCCTAGGTGTTCTTATTGGATTAAGCATCCTTCTGGTAATCCTCAGCTTTGTAATTTGAAGGGGCGTTCTCCGGCTTGAGAGAGGCATTCAGCTTGGACACTGAAATGCTTGATGTTAAATTTAACTAGAAGAGAATCTTAAATTCTGAAGAGTAAAAGCCCTGTTTATTTACTGAGGAGTAGGTTTGGAGGAGGAGAACTGTTTGTTGGGATAGTTCTGTCTCTTAGAATATGGATCTTCTAAAAGCATTCTGGCTTTTCAGCTTTTCGGGTTACGTTTTGAGGAGTTAACTCTACAAAACTGAGTGCTTGAGGGACTTGAAGCTGGCGTGGCAGCTGGAATAAGACAGTGTGTGCTAACTGAAGTCTCCGCCACTTGGGATGCTCCTGCTCCCTTGTGTTTTGATGTGGAATGTTGCACTATGAAATCTCAGTGATCATCAAGTTGTGTTTCTTTTTAAGTTAACTTTCTAGGAAAAATATTTACAATTTGACATAATTAGGGAAGAATGCCTAATTTACCAGGTTAGCAACATAGGAGGAAAACCATACATGCATACAGGTAGGAATATAATATCCAGGTGTCACAATGTACCTCTGACTCCCTGCCTGCATAGGTACGTGTGCCATACCTCACAGACAGTGCGTCAGTGCTGGAACATAGGCAAGTTTCTGAGACCTGCCACTGGAAATACAAAAAGAAACAGACAGCAATTCTATCTGGACCAACAGATGAAATTCCTCTCTAGCCATTCTACCAAACTTGCTGCATTTACTTCCAGCCTTCTGTTAATTGATACTTGCATTGATCACGCTTGTTTCACGACGTTCCTTCAGCATTTCCTGTTCTGTAACTGTCTAACTGAATTCTGAGACGCTGCATTTTCCCACTTCACTGCCTCAATACTAGTAAAAGGTTAAATAGTTTTGTGTGTTGCTTTGATCTGTCTGTGCTGGCAGTGCAGCTACTGAGTCTGAACCTCTCAGCACAGCGGGTCCTGATTCGGTCGCCAACGTGTGCTGGCTGAAATGGATCGGAGATGGTGTTCGTGATCAAAATCTGTTGAAACTGTGCATTTGAAATGTTACAGCTTTACAGATAATGATTTCATACCTCTTTTCTGAGTGATGATTCACTTTACTACATGCCTGGTTTTCCCTTTTAAAAATGATTGAAGCCTCTTATTCTAGGTAGACATTGAGATGAAGGTAAATGATGAACTCTTAGGAGATGACTGGTTTAGACTCCAGAGCCGTATTGTCTTCGAACCTTCCAGAGGGCAGTCAGTGCCTGTAGGGCACCACTGCTTCTACAGAAATGCTTTCCTACACTGTCTGGAATTCTATCCCAGCTGAAACCAGGATGCACTGGTTAAAACTGTCAGCAGCGTTGTGTTGGAACGAGAGGAAGTTGAGAGAGAATCTCCATCTGCATGCTTCTGTAGTTGTCAAACTGCTTTATTATTGTGGTAGAGGTTCACTGTGTAAATGGTTAAATTTTGGAGGGAAAAAGTAACGTAAAGTGTTGCAGTGCCAAAAGATGTCAAATGTGTACAATTCCTCATCTGTTATAGGAGTTTTAAATATAGGTCACTGTTTCTGTGTATGCTATTTTGCTCCAAAGAGTGCCAGCAGAGGGAGCACGCGTTGGCTGACAGCTCAGTACCCAGAGTTCGAGCAGGGTGCTGTTACGGGTAGTAAAGAAGGACAGCACAAACTTCAAGATAACTTTTTTTGGAGCAAGTGAAATGAATTCTGTTATGTGGGTAAGATAATCGTATGGGTCAAGGGCTGTTTTCCAGGTACCTGAAGCACTGTTAATGACCAAGTCCCCATTTTAAAGCTCGCTTCAGTTAAACAGTGTTTTAATACCCCTGATCTGTACCAGTTCAAGTTGATAACTTTCAGACTTTAAAATTCTCTCTGTGTTCTCATATCCTCTGTTTTATGACTGTAGCAGCAGAGATGACTGTAGGTGTGGGATTTGGTAAAGTCACTTTCCAATTCTATTTCAGGGCAGCAGCAATGACTCTAAGAACGGTGTTATTATCTCTGCAAGCATTGTTGGCAGCTGCAGAACCAGATGATCCACAAGATGCTGTGGTGGCCAACCAGGTAAGAGGCTCTGTAACCTTCCCTGACTTGAATTAAGTTTGGAACCTTGGAGACAACAAAGATTTTTCAAACGTCTGTTTGAAAATTGCTTTACAGTAAATGCAGGTTGCTTTGGTGCTCTGTGTTCTTTACACTCTAGATTCCGAAGTAAATAGAAGTTACTCTGCAGTGTCAGAAGATTTTTTGTTATTGTCTTCCTTATTTAGCTTGTCAGACATGTCAGGAGATAACGCATAGTAAAATGGATCCAATACAGCTTTCCTTTTAAAATCGAAGGCTTACATAAGCATTTGTTTTTATACTAAAACAAGTTTTAACCTGGTGTCTGTTGGCTTTGTTGCTCTTCTTCTAGATTAGTATGAGTGCTGTGGAGCATTGTATTTGTTAAATACTAAAATCTTAGTGCTAAATGCTACAACTCATGAGACATGCTTAATCTAAATAGTGTTCTGTGTTTTACCTTTGCAACTACTTGGGTTAACTATTTTAGTCTAGTCAAATATATATTCATAGAATTCTCATGTAATCAGCGAGGTTTGTTACGCTTTGGACAGCAGCAACGATTTGTGGAAAATAAGTGTTAATTAGGTCTTGTGCTGTACCAGAAATGGTGCTATTTAAAATGTTGATTGAAGATCTTCACAGTGAGAGTGACAGAACACTGGCACAGGCTGCACGGAGAGGTGGTGGAGTCTCCTTCTCTGGAGATGTTCAAGACCCACCTGGACACCTACCTGTGCAACCTGGGCTAGGGAGCTGCTTGGGCAGGGGGTTGGACTCCATGATCTCTTGAGGTCCCTTCCAACCCCTACAGTTCTGTGATTCTGTGAAGATAGGAACAGTCTTTCCATGACTTGAATCGTGCTAGCGGATTGGCCTTTAGTTACATGCATGTATGTAAGTAGAAAGTTGTTATCATCCCTATGAGAGAGTGGAAGAGCTGGATGTTTCCCTTCACCATGAGGTGCGTGATCTTTGTTTTTCCAGGTCACCTGCCTTGTCCCATCCTGTTCTTCCCCTCAATCATCCCCCAGAAACCTTTCTGAAAAGAAAAGCTAATGCGGAATTATTTGTCCTGCATGCTTGTTCTTTGTTTTACTTTGCTAATTTACATAATTATTTGTTAGATGAGGTACAAGGTAGTATTTTCCTCCATGTGTTTCAGCTGAATCCCACGGAGAACACGGTGTTCTTCTCCTGCTCAGATAATGGCAGTGTTTTCGGGTACCTGCCATCTTTAGACACTGGTGCCAAAACTACTTCATCACTCTTGACTAGTTGCAGCTGGTTTTTCAGTGCAGCAGCACAACTGAGTGTGACTCCCAACACAGAGGCATCAGTAAGAGGTGCTCGTATGCCTCTCAATTCAGTGAGAACCCACATTATTTACAGCTACTGAAAGCTGGTTCTGAATAACATGCAGTTATGCAAACACGACTTCAATCCTTTCCACTTCAGCTGGTTGCTTATTAGGTCTGTCAATGCATTCAAATGCAGCAAAAAGAAATCAGGAACATCTCTTAAGACAGTAGAAAAATACAGTGCTTCGGGATGCTACTGATGCTACCGTTACTGCTTCCTCAGTTGTTTAGCTGTAAAGATTAAAAATGTCTTAGAGACCACTGGATATGTAAGAGTTATTTCCACCAATAGATTATCTTCTCTATTTGTTTTAACACCATTAATTATCAGTGCAGGTCTCTTCGTGGGGAGCGGAATTAGCAACAGGTGTACAAAGCTCATGATGCAGTCGAACTGGGGGCTGTGCTGTAGGAAAGGTAAAACGAAATGTAAGAAGTACTCACTTGGGCAGTGCTTTACAGATACGGTTGTTCAGATGTGTGGATGGAATACTTAGAATGATAATCAGTTGCGTTTCTGTCCTTAAAATGAGTCTCAAATATTTGAATAACGCACTCTCCATTATTGTGTCTCATCACTCAGTGCTCAGATGTGTTATATAGGTAAGGATGGGAAAGCTTTTTCCAGGGGAATGATTATGGGGAAAATATTCTTGTAACAAAGACAGTGTATGGTTATGGAGATTTAAAACTTGATTTAGTAGATGAAAGTTGCTAGAACATGGAGCCATCGTCTTGCTTTGTTGCATACAGCTCACAGCAGATGATGCCCTTTCCTGGCTGTTGAGCTGCTGGGACAGGCTGAGCACTCACTGTGGTCCATTCTGATACTGCTGCAATGATACTGCTGCAAAACCTGCTAGTGACAAGACTGGTGCAAAGTAAAATCATGCACTGTATCTAAATGGCATTGTCTGATGAATGCTAGCTTGCAGAGAGTTGCAGTTTCCAGGTTTTCTTGCACGCTCACCTGTTTTGCAGCCCTTTTTTTTTTGGTCACGTGCTGCCCTGACACCCTTATTTTGAGTAGGAGGCTGTGTAGAAAAAGTCAGCCCTCTCTTAAAAGCAGCAGAAGTCTTGCAGCATACAAAACCAGGCATGATTTTAGTGGTGAGAGAAATAGACAGAAGTACGGTGCGATACATATTATATTTGGCAGTTGTTAATGCAGGGCTCGCTCATGCTTTGCTGCACTGAATGTAAATGTTTGGTAGCTGTGCTGAGTACAGCTGCTGTACTCCTTCCTGCTCAGTGCAACTGAGAGCAGTATTGGATTGTGCACACGCACCCGTAGTGTTTCACTTAACCTGAAGAACAGCTAAATGCTGGCATAGGCTTCAGCTACGTGTAATGCTCACCTCCGAGCGTCGTTCCCAAAGCCTCAGTGGGATCAGTGTGAAATAGGGTTGAAGTAGTGCTGAAGGTGTTATGGAGAGGATTACAGGCTGGAAGCTGCCATCTCATCGTGCTGTTTGGTTGGACTGCTGAGTTGACTTAACTTCCCGTTCTCCCTTCTCTTTCTTTTGTGTAGTACAAACAAAATCCAGAAATGTTTAAACAGACAGCTCGACTTTGGGCACACGTGTATGCTGGAGCACCAGTTTCTAGTCCAGAGTACACCAGAAAAATAGAAAACCTTTGTGCTATGGGCTTTGATAGGGTAAGTATGTACATGAGATCCCTTCCAACCCGAGCTGTTCTGTGATGTATAGCTGGAATGTTGTGCAGCAGGGGTGGGTCAAGCATGTGTGTGTCACTACAGGGAACCGTTTGGACATTAAAGTAAGACCTGCTGCTTCTGTTAGCTGCTGTAGGCTCAATTGTACGGGTTAGCTGCAGTTGGAGTTCTGAGATGTTTCATTACTAGTAAATCTTGAGTTCCCCTCACCGTTTTTGAAATAATCTTTCTGTAAGGGATTAATTAAGACCTGGGGGAAAACTCATGTGTAAACTGACCAGTCTGCAGACATCTCATTTCATTCGTCGTGGATTCGCACACCGAAAATGTTACTGTTTACCTGTTTGTTTTCTTGTTGCAGAATGCAGTAATAGTGGCCTTGTCTTCAAAATCATGGGATGTAGAGACTGCAACAGAATTACTCCTGAGTAACTGAACCGTGTAGAGAGCTGCTTCGGTTGTCCAGCTTGCCCCTTCTGGAGGAGCATCACCATCTGTTATTTTTAGGATTCTATATAGATTCTCTTTTAAAACTGGCACTCTTGCCTGATGATGCTATCTAGGCACTATTGGAGACTGAAAAACCGCTCTGTAAATAAAGCTAATTAAACGTCTGTGTAAATTTAAAAAGGGGAAATACTTTAATTTTTTTCTTACTAAATATTGTAAAAATTCTTTGAGCTCAGCTAAAATAACGGGGGAGAAACATGCCTACTTTCGTGTTTAGCAGTGTGACGAAAACTAGCAGGAACTTTCTTCAGGATTTTGATTTAGTAATTCAGAAAGCGACATTTTTGAGTGTTAGTCATCAGAATTGTTGGTGCCGCTCATCACAGCTATCTTACTGTTCTTAACATGGATCCTATGTGCCTGTGGATTGACCTATATTTGCATGCTTGTACTTTAATAGACGTATTAGGTAGGGTCGCTGAAGAGAGCACCATTTAAATACTCGAGTGTTCTTGTACCTATTTTCCTGAAAGACTTGCAGAGATTTACCCAAAGTTCCAAATGGTGACCTGTTCAGAACCTTTTTCTCCGTAGCTTATTAATTGGGAAAGCGGATTCTCTCCTCCCTTTCATCGTACAGCTGAGAACCCTCCCGAGGTGGTTCTTCATTCTGTTGGTATTGTGTGCCATGTACGGTAGTCTAGGCTCGCCTATGAAGAACACGTTTTGAATTATCAATGATTTTCATCCATCGTGTTTTCTACGCACCTGGTAAGGGTTTAGTATGCCTTGGATATAGCACAAGAATGGAGCTGGTTTTCTTTCTTTATGTTTTCTTTTTGTCTTAAGTGGATGTAAAATGTTCTTCAGTATATCTTGGATAATATGACTTCACTGGATTTGAAGGAGGAAAAAGCTAATTCTCTGGCATACTGAGAATTATATTTTCTTTTGAGTACTTGATACGATGCAATCAGCTGTTTTTGCAGCGGTTTTCTAGCTTTATTTTGGGCTTCAGTTTAAGGATTGCTTTCCAGGTACTTGAAAACTCATCCTTGCTCATGTTTGTCTCTAGTTGACACACGGAGGCTGTGTTGGTGTTTTTACTGTACATACTTCAAATGCACATAGAAGTCTGTTCTCAACTTAGCTTTCTTTTGGATTGATGTTTCTGATAAACGAGAACTGAAACTTACCTTGGCTTGTACATACAGTCAGTCTTCTTATTCGTATTAAAATGACGTTTCATCCCGAGTGCGAAAGCTTGGAAATTATTAGTTTTGCAACTTCAAACACTAGTGCATCTATTTGAAGAGAGCTGTCGTGTCTTTACGAATACGATGCTAACTTTTGAGAACATATCTGACGAGGAAGTTCAGAGAAATCCTGAGAGCAGAGTGGGGATTGGCGGTGTGGTACACACGAGTCATTTTTCCACACCTGTCCCTTTTCCTGAGCGGTGTATTCTGGGCTGGGGCGGGGACGCACGTGTCTGGTTGGGATCTTCCTTGAACCATCAAGTACAGGTTGAAATAGCTTTGCCCTTCCTAGAGGTTTGTTTGCAAGGTGTACTAGATGAGATCAGGAACGCTGTACCTGATCCATGTTTGGAGCACAGCTGTGGGGCAGAACCAGAGAACGGAGCTGTACAGACCCGACTCTTCAGGGATGTGTCCTGAACTCTTCTGTCCCACGTGTCCAACATTCAGATACTTCGGGGCACAGACAGTAAATACTCCTAACTCATATCAGTGCAATACCGAATGCATTTGCGTAGTCTCAGACATGCTGCTTTTGGAAGTAGAGTCAGTGATCGCTTGTCTTGGATTTTCTTGAGTTAGTGTAAATCATTCTCGAAGATGCCAAAGGAAACAAATTGTTTTGTCTTTATATTTATTTATATTCTTCAAACAAGAAGCTGCTACTGTTCAGCTGGTTTGCTAGGTGAGAACCAGGGGCGGTAGGAAACCGGCAGAACGCCGCTCGCGTTGACCTCAAGTTGCTGTCCTTTCTGTGGCACACGGTTACAGCTTGATTACATCAACGCCTTTTTCGTTACTGTGTTGTTTTATCCTGGTGGTAGTTACGAATTGCTGACTGCTTTCCCCTGCTCTTCGCTGCTATTCATCAAAAGAAGGAACTTGGAAATCACTGTCAGGGGATATAAACGTTCCGTGATGCGCTTCTGTTGGTGAGATTGTTCTGAGAACGCCTGCTGGAAGCATGTGTCCAGAGATAGCCAGATTTCCTGAGCCGCGTGTGAAGGACAGAGGAGGATGGGGAGGGAAGAAGAGTGGAAATGGTTTCTGAGGTGGTCGTGGTCACCACTGGAACAATGCCCTGTTAAGTTTTATTTCTCTTGTGAAGTTACCTCATTTTCATCTCCGTTGAAGAACACTCATCTTCCCCTTTCCCCTTACGCGTAGGCGATGGATGCTATTTTTCGTCCTCCGTGCCATTTTTTGCCCTTGGTGCTAGCTCAGGTGCTGGCAGAGGGCGGCTTCTCAAGGCCCAGGCTGGGAAGGAGAGATGACCCAGCCTGAAGGAGACATCAGTGGGCTGAAGGCCCCGAGTCCTGATGTCACTGCTTTGTAAGGAGTGGCTTTGTATTCTCTATAATTACCAGTGTTGGATATAGGAATAAGGTTGAACGGGGTTAGCTCAGCCGCAGCTGGGGCTGAGCCCGAGGGAGTTTACTGTCAGCATTCAGCTGAGTTTGTACAGAATGCAGTTCTGCTCTCTGTGTGAGCACTGCCGTGTTCAGGGCCCCGTGTGTTTGCCAACACGGAGCTGCCACGCGGGTTGTTCCGCTGCAGGCGTGGGCTGATCATTTTCTGCTTGCCTAAAACAGGAGCGTTAGATGTGGGGCCAGCTGCCTTCAGAGTACAAATAATCTTGTATTGTCTTCCTTGGGTAGTTAAGAAAACAGCTTAAAGCAGTCATTCTGAAGTCCAGGTGGCATGGTTTTTCTAAACAAGGTGTTGTTAACGGGGCATATAGATTTCCAGAGCTCAGTGTTTTAGCGTGCATCTGGGGAAGTGGTTGGTGGGGAACTGGCAGCTCCAATCTCACCCACTTCCTCAAGAAGCAAAGTGTGACTTGGAATAGCGGTGAAGGAACATCCCTATGTTGCCAAAATCCTGTTTTCCTGCCAGTGCCAAACTCTCTGGCCTCCGCTCCCCCGCGCTGAAGCAGTTTTCTCTGCTGTGTGTGTGGAGGAGCTGTGCTCTTGGTGCTCCCAGCTGGGACCTTCTGAAACCTGAAATGTAGTTTCAAGCGAGAGTTCTTGTTTACTGCATCTGTTAATGTGAAACCTTCCGTTTTCAGAGCAAGGGGAAGAAGCCTGACTGTGTGCACGTCCCTTGTTTCCTTCCTAAGTACCAACAAAAGCTGGCTTAGGGTTGGATGCTTGCCCGAAGGGGGAAAGGATGACCAACTGAGCAGTGTTAGGTTGGTTTTGTGTCTGCTTATGAGCAGCTTCGAGGTCAGGTGTCCTGTCCTGCGCTGCGTGTTGATGGCAGAAGTTGATCCAAACATCTGGAGGGGCGCAGCTGCTGAACGGTGGTCTGGTGATGTGCTCTGCAATACGTGATGAGCTGAGAGCCTTTCATCACACCGTCCATTGCTTGCCCAGCTGCAGCAGCAAGTGAAGGCGCTCACTGAGTGCCTCGGGCTCTGTCTGGGAAGGCCACGTAGCTGGTTTTGCTGTGAACTGTCCCCGTTTTCCAGGCAGAGCCCTCTCCCATGGCAGGGCTGAGGGCAGCGGCTTCTTTCCTTGTTTGTTTCTCATCTATTCCGAGGCCATTGGTGACCGTGTACATCTCTCTTCTGCTGCTCCAGCCATGGCTTCGTCAGCCCAATGCTCCTCGATGCGTTTTGCTTCTCGCTTGGTTACTCCAGCTGCAGTGCTCTGAGTTGCTAACTTAGAACCTGTTGGTGCTGCACTGTGCCGCGACGTTCCTTCTCTGCTGTTAGGTGCTGCGCAGGCACAGAGCTTGCTGCCTGCTGCGGCTCAGCAGCTGAGGAAGCGTACTGTGAGATGCTGTACCTGCCCACAGCTGGGGCTGGGGGGGGCTGCCCTCATCACGCTGATGGCAGCTGTGAAGAACCCTGTTTTTCACTTTTCCGTCTCAAGTTCTGACTTCGTTTTTTAATTATTTTTGAAGCAATCTGCTCCAAGCTACGGTAGCAGGAGGCTGCTGAGCAGCAGCCGCCCTGTAGCAGAGTGGGGGGCTGCGACGCAGTGTCACTGCTTTTTCTTTTTTCTTTTTGGTCTTGAAAATAA
Organism: Callipepla californica brunnescens; assembly: GCA_023055505.1. NCBI lineage: Eukaryota > Metazoa > Chordata > Aves > Galliformes > Odontophoridae > Callipepla > Callipepla californica. The sequence goes on along the minus strand of JALIRH010000005.1, from coordinate 22,688,121 downwards.
AAACTACACAGCACTTCTGTACACAGATGATTTTTTCAATAAACACACATTTGAAAAGATGTTGATTTTTTTCCCCCCCACTGGAGATGCTTAATAACATTTCCCTGGCAGCATTTCTCGTTTCAGTTCTGGTAGCTGAGGTGCTCTCCGGCTGTGCAGAGCAGCCAGGACCTGCACTGATGCTCATGGAGGAATGGTGCAGGTGTGAGGCCGAGGCTGCCTCGCACAGTGCTGTGCGCTCACGTGTTGTGCGCTGTGTCTGACGAGAGACAGGAGGAAGCTTTTGTGCTGCTGTGTGATGTGAGGAGGGGCTTGGATCTGCCGTGGTCACAGCGGTGTTGTGCGGTGGCACCGCGTTCGTCACTGTGGTGAGGGAGCACTCCCTTTGCTGGAGCTGGAGGTTTGTGCTCGGCCTGGATGGGGAGGTAGGAGTGGGGAAGTGCGCTGCCTTCTGCTTGTAGTTATTGGTGCAGGTAACTTCGTGCTTCTGTGTAAAGTCCTCGCGGAGCTGTCTGCAGCTTGTAATTTCTTCCCACAGCCCCGGCTGAACTGCACTCATGCCATCTATCTCAGTTCTTCCTGTATTTCACTTTGTGTTCCTGTAGCTGTAATGCTGACAGATCTCAGCCCCGAGCTGGGTAACTCGTAATGCCTTTGCAGCAAGACCAGGATTTAAAATTGTTTTAAGGGCAAGTTTGGGGCTGGAGCACCCATGTCTGGTATAATGTCAAATAAATTACATTGTTCCACTCAGTGGCTGCTTTGTGGTGAAATACCTGAGTGAATTGTAGCTGAGTGAAGAATAAACGCTGAGCAGCTGCAACCGCGAGGAGAAAGAGCAATGGGAAGGGGCTCACGGTGCAGCCCTCTTACACGGGGCAGGAGGATGGTGCTGGAGAGCGCCTTGTTTGCACTGCACAGGTCCTTTCCTCCCTGCATCGCTCCCAGAGCAGCCGTTCTCTTTGCTGCTGGGCTGGGAGAGGCCTTACTGCAGTGTGTTACGCAGGGGAGAGGGGCAGCGAGCTGCAGGGCTCCAGCCGAGCCTGCTGGAGAGGTCTGGGAGGCTCTGCAGCCATGCTGCCCGCCTGCAGCACAGCCCTGCCTGCCTCGGGAAGGCCCAGCAGCAGCCCCTCACCAGCTACAGCCCAGCACTTGGCTGTGGTACGCGTCCAAAGCGATTTGATGGAGCCAAAGCTGTCAGTTTCAATGGAATGAACACTTGTTTATGGCTTTTACTGTTAAGGGGACGAAGTCTGTGAAATGAAGCGTGTGTGAATGGTCCGGAGGCACATTACAGCAGGCCACGCTTGTCAGAAGAGAGAGCTACTTAGAAGCAGACATGTCTGAACAAAGTAAGTGCCAGCAGTTCACCAAGTCAGACAGGGCAGAGGAGGAAAAAGGCTCTTAAGAACAAACAAGGAAAGTGCTGTTTCTCAGACTGATCACTGCCCCTCTTCTCACCTGGGAACCGTCCTCAGCTGTCACTGTTCAGCACCGAGAAGCCCAGAGTGCTGCACCTGGGGAGGAACAGCAGCAGGACACCAAGCTCAGCGTGAGCCAGTAACATGCCCGTGCTGCTGACAAGGGGTTCCCACACATGGGCCAGGGCTCCCTGCTGCTGCTGGGCCTGGCCCTGCTCCCCACCCAGCCCTGCAGAATCACTCAAGCCAGGCTGCAACAAAAGCCGTCCATCTCAGCCCTGCTCCCCTCCCCCGGCTCTGGGAGTCTCTGCGCTTGCACCTGTTTGGACAGCAAGAAAGCTGCCACAAGTCTGAACTGTAAAAAAATAAACAGATTATTTATATATATATTTTTATATATACATACATACATATTTCCAAGTAGGTCAAAGCCACCTCCCTTATCCTACTTAGAAGGATTTTGGTCATATCTGCTGCGTCAGAGCATTCAAATGGTTGGTGCCTGAAGGTTGTAAGAGATTATACAAAAAAGCCCCTGGTTACTGCCACACGTTGTGCTTATGGGTTTTGAAAACGAGTGAAATTAAGAACTCGTGTTCTGAGCAAAAAAACAACCAAACAGGATCAGCAGGGGGAGAAAATGAATGGGAAATGCACCCACCTGGAGGTGTGCAATCAGAAAAAAATGTATTGCTGCCTGGAGTGAGCTGCCATCATTTCAAAGGACTCAGAGCCCAGTACTGAAATCACCAGTGCACATGGCCAGGAGGCTTCTGAGGATCTGCAACGAGGAGACCCACAGCCTCTGGGCAGCCTGTGCCACTGCTCCATCACTGTACTGTAAAGATTATTATTATTTTAATATTTGAATGAAATTCCTTCTATTTCAGTTTGCCATGACTGCCTCTTGTATAGTCACTGAGAAGAACGACAGCAGTTCTTTACCTTCTACCAGCTATTTACACACAGGGACACGATGGATCCCCAAAGCCATGAGGCACTGCAGCTTTCAAAGAACAGCCAGAACTGTCTACTTGAGCTGGGATAGCTTCATGCTCCAAATGATGGCAAAGGAAGGTAGGACTTCCTAATAGCTGGGAGGAACACGTGCAGTATGGAGCTGCAGGTTTACTTGAGCTTTTCCAGTCTAAGTCAAGCAGAACCAACCACACAGATGCCACCTCACCTCTGGTTTCTGAAAAACACCTTAGAAGTGCAACGTGAATGCTGTTGTACCAAGAGGACGTATCACCACTGGCCTAGAATAACTCACAGTGATCTCAAGATCAGGCTCCAAACCCTAGCTGAGACTAGGAATATTACGAAGTAAAATGAAGCATGTCCTTGCTACATCCAGTTAATCATGTGGAAACCACTGGTGTGACAAATTAAGCTTTCAGACATACACAAAAATATATATTTTATATATAGGCTAAAAACTGTATTGGCTTCTAAATAAAAGCAGTAAAGATATCAGACTTACTTTCAAATACGTATAGGAAAAACATCTTTTTAAAGTGACTGAAGCAGCAGAGAATTTGCTCATAACAGTGTTATTAGGCACCAAAGAGAAGGGAACGCTTAAAAGACGTGGCTAAAATGGGACAGAACAGAACCTTGTATAAATAATAAAAATACTCCTCACTGGAAATTATTAGGTATTTTGGAGCATTACACATTGCAATCCCACCCCCCTCCCCCAGTGCTCAATGCCTGTGGTACAAGGCACGATGGAGCCGCCACCATCACCTTGCAGCACCAAGCACAGGCCTGTGTGTCTAAGGTTCCCTTTGTCCCAAGTAAGAGAAACCTCAGCCAGGCAGAAGCGTGCTGCACTGAGACACCGCTGTTACCCCCAAAACATCCTGAACATCCCAGCTTTCTGTGGGGCAGAGTGCCAGACTACAAGCCAGCTGGCAAGGCACGCAGTGCTTGCTACAACTACACTGCACCAAAGAAAAAACTCTAATTGTTCTGGAACAGGCAGTGATAATCTACCTGCTGTGGAGCACCTAACAGCAGCGCAACCCAGCTCATGTCTGCGACTGCCATGATCACAGGCCAGCTTTTGCTTCCCAACCTTTGGTGAATCAGGGCCAGCATACATCACTCTCAGCTTGCAGGGCAAACAGACATGAATTAGATGACTGAACTTAAGGAGCAAAACGTGTATTTCTTGTTCTGGCGCCTGCCTGCCTTGCAGCTGTATGAACACACATCTGAGCTCTTGTGGCTGTTGAAATAACAGTCTTGTTATGGGTGTGGGACAGCCAATGTATGCAAAGCTACCTGGTCATGCTTCTTACCTCAGCTGCCTTGCTGCTGGCTACCCCATCACCAGTGTGACTTCTCAGTCAGTTACAAATCAGCTCCAATAACCCCCGAGCTTCCTCTGAAGAGCAGATGTGCCTCCTGATGACCGTTCCTCCTCCTCAAGGACCCAGCCATGCTGACCGTCTGTGCTGCCCATGGATGTCTCAGCTCTACTGACCATGGATCTAATTGTGCAGCTGGTGGCAAAGCCACCACGCTAAAAGTTGAATGGCTCTTGTCAAAGTGAAAGGGTCACAGCAAGCCCTGACTCTTCCACTTGGCTGACAACACCCAGCCACTGCACAGTCTAGCTGTTCCCTGATAAAAGTTTGTCATCACACGTCCAAAGCAGAAAGAAAAAAGGAATGCTGTTGTGGCTTAGAAAGACCTTTCCATCAGGTAAAACAGGAAGGCTCCTCCCAGGGCACTGTGACAATGACTGCACACTGCTTGGTGCAGGCACTAATTCTGTAACTATGCAGTGTAAGTACAGCTTGTGTCAGACATCCACGAGTGACACCAAAGCTCTGAGGAACATGACCACAGTGTTTGTCTTTAGGCAAATGAGACACCTGCTGAGTTCAGGTGCAGCTGCTTCTACCAGTTACTAGAGTGAGTGTGCCTGCTTCTTTGGTTTTTGTAACCTGAGCAAAGGGTTTGGACAAGTCTGAACTGACCTCTTCTTGCAGTCCCACTGGATCACTTATTTCTTTCTTTACAAGCAGCTTCAGTTGCCTAAAACCTCATCAGCTCCTTTAGTACTATAGAAAATAAGGCCAGGTACTGAGGGAAGGATGGGACGTGTTTCTGATGCTGCAGGGACACAGCAGGTGCTGCTGTACAGAACCTCATCTGCTGTTTATCACCTTGCTATTCTCTTTGCATACCTGTTGTTGCACTGAGACACAGCTCCTCACGCTGAGACCAGCTACTCTGAATGATGTTTAGTTATCAGCTATGCACACCTGGAGCCTGGCTGGCGAGCAGACTTTATAGTCCAACTTCTTTGGTTTGGGCTATTTCCTCGACCACTGATTTGTGTCTTGATTTCTGCACACAAACAAACAGACTTATTACTGCCAATATACCACCTCGGAGCACACACTGGACTAGGATCAACACAGCTGATTTGTTAAAGAAGTTAAGTTCCTTGGGTATTGATTCAGTCAAGCCATATCTTTTAGGAACTTCAGACAGTTCAGCTATGAGAGCTGTCAGACTGGCTACTGAGTTTCAGGTTAACTGGTGTTGAACTGGGTCCACTAATGCATGCTAAACTTCTACCAGCTGGAAAAACATTTGAGGTAAGGTTTCTTTGTTGCTATTTAGTAGTTTTAAAACTTAGTCTTGACACAGCATACGCAGAAAAGATTAATAATGCATATTATTCTTCCTGTTTAAGGCATACACCAGATTGCTCTAAAATACTACTTTGTTTACAGCAATTATTCAGTTTCAGTTTTGCTGAGTGGTTCAGGTCTCACGCATTGCTTTGCAAAGCATAACCCTCTCTGAGCATGGCACTGAACTGCATAACCTCCACAAACACTTTCTAGCCTAAAATGCTCTATGAGGACTCCTTGGGTGCCTTGACATTTAAACTGATTAAAAACTGACTCATATACAAACATACACATCTACTTCCCCCCCAAAAAAACCCAGTATCTTGAAAAAATTCAGAATTAAATATCTGCACAATGTTTCAAATCATTTCTAGAGGCACATCACCAGCTTCCACAACTCGTTTCTAAGACAGTTCCCTTCCAGGCAGCACCTAAAAACTTTTATCTGAAGGGTTTAAAAATTGTTTGAGACCAGCAGAGCACACCAGCTCCACGAGGGAAGTATCTGAGCAGAGCACCAAAACCAAAACACCAACTGTGCTATGGTAAGATCAAATTTGTGGAAGCATTTCAGTTATAGAAATCAAAACCCTGATGGATCAATGTGTGATTCAATGCTTTTCAAACCTCCTAGCCCCCTTCAGTGAATGCATTTAAAATACTTCAAGTAAATCTCAGGCTGTTCTAGAAGTTGCACATACTTGTCAAACAAAGTTCACTTTCTCTCTAACAGAGGAAAAATACGCTGTAACACCAAACAAATGCTTGATAACTGAGGCTCAGTCCTTGTTTATCAGCATACAACCACACTGTATCTATCCCAGGCCTCAACTCCAGTCAGCAGTGCCCAGCTCCTCTACAATGCCATGGGGGCTTTCAAAGCAATTTGCTCAAGAGCAATGGAGCAGAGGCACAGAGGAAAATGAACTGCTCCCAGACATTCTGTAGGGCAGCCCCCTTCCTCCCAAACTTCTCCACTGTGATTTCACCTAAAAACGTACCTTTTAAACCACATAAAGCTGTCTGCTTCACAGCTTATATGCTCAGTGTCTAATTTCTATCAGCACCCAAGACCATGCACAGATATAGTTTTTTGGAGAAATTAAAATAATAATAATAATAATAATAAGGAAAAAGAAAAAAAGAAAGACTGCCACGTGACACCTAGAAGCGTTTATTTTATGCAACAAACTTAAATATGATCATGTGTACATAAAAGTGTACACTTTTATCTATGCTGAACAATGCCAGGAAACGTAATATTGATGCAACAATCTTCTAAAATAAACATTAAAAATGAGCCTGAACAGGAAGACAAAATGCAGAACAGACTTACTTCCAATCAGCACGATGCTTAAAATTGAGAGCAATCCTAACCATTTCCAACTTTCCTTACAAAGCTGCCAAAGTCCAACTATTTTTAAAAATTGATTTTTTTTTTTCTTTACATCAATAATAAAAATCTGGTGACAAACATTATAAAATCAAATGCTGGACTGTCTTTACTCCTTTAAAATTCAGAATATTCCAACAGAACCGCAGGAGTAAAAACACTTAAAAGTGATATATGTTTTTATAAAACAAACATCAATATGTACATTTATTGCAAATTATATTAAACTAAAATGGAGGGAAAATTAAAAAATGAAATGTCTACTTGCGAATTAATAATTTTAAGTGATTACTTTCCCACTCTGATAAAAATCAGAAAGCAACATTTATAAAATTGCCACCACATGACTTTTCATAGCAGGGAACTGAAATCTGTACATCTTACTTTTGCAGAAAAGTAGGCAGGCAGAAAGAATTATACATAAAACAGTCTCCAAAAGTAAAGCAAAAAAAAACCCAAACAAACATTTTTTTGTGATTTCTTTTTTTTTTTTTTTTTTCCTCTCGTCTTATTTAAAATCCATTCAGTAGACTTCTACCTTTTCTGTGAAACACGGGAATACCTGGCTCTAGGATGGCGAATTTTCAGTGTCAGTGTAAGGACCTCCCTCTGACTTCCTTTAAAAAAAAAAAAAAAAATGCAGCATGAAAATTAATGGTGTAAATACACTTTTAAACTCCAGAATGCAGGAACTGGAACCAAGTGTTAAGCAATTTGCTTAATTATTGACTTTTCATAAAAAAAGTCTCTGGGGAAATAAGTACAGATGCTTTTAGCCTCTTTCTCAAGAGTTTCTGCTTTACATTTCCATTGAGAAGGATTAATTTCACGTGAAAGGGAAGCATAGTTTTCCTTCTGTTTTCAGAGCTGAAAGCTGTGTGTTTTGAAGTAATTTCAGTTCCTGTACAGGAAATTTCTGAATCCTAGTTTTTGCAGAAGCTTGGAGCATGCCTTTTTTTGGCCTTCATTTCCTCCCTTTTCGAGTGAGTTTTCTTTTTACCTTTTAGGAGGGGAGAAAAGGAAATAAAAGTTAATTTTAAGGACAAGGAAATGACAACTAATTCCAAATCAAACACTATCCATAATGCCTAAGCGTTACGGTATATACTTTTCCTTTATGCTTCCAACTCTAGCTTACATCTTCTTGACTATGATTTCATCAGCTCAGTACAACTAAATTTCCTTGCTGTATATCAGAGCTTTCTGATACACTTGAAAATGCACACGTTCCATGATGATAATCCCATACCTGAATTATATTTTCTCAGCATAAACAGAAATGCATTAGTTCAGAGTTTTCACTGGAATCACAGTATGAGAATAACTTGCTGTAACTTACTGTATTTAAATACCTAGGTTTATCAAAATACTTAGGAGCAAATTAAATGTTTTTCAAATTCTTACACTAACTCATACATTTTGACTTAAAAGCAAAAAACCCATCACACGTAGCTATTTTTACATACGTTCTTCTAGGAAAAAGAAAGACATTCCTTTGATTCCCTGTTGTATGAACTGCAATAAAGACCACAGAATCGTTCTACATAAGATGCCTGCTACACCTTAAGGAAGCCACTCTCTGCTATCTCTGTATCCTCATTTTCTTCCTGGCTGCTCTCACAGGCCTTAAAAAGATCCAGTGCATTCTGGGGATATCCTGGACTTGAGTCTATCTCCAACAGTGAATCTCCATCACTTCCAAGCACCTGGCTTCTGAAAAACGTTAACACTGTTTTGGTATTTTTTTTCAAGAAATGATGCATTGCATATTTCAAAGAAGGTATCTTGATAGAGGTGGTTTACATAAAGCTATCAGTAGAGCAGTAATTTTATGAAAACTTGAAGAAAACTGACAAATAGAACAAGCGTTGCAAGGCAGAACACAAATACTGTTCTCTCGAAAGACTGAACAATTTACATGTAGTGAATCTTGTCAGAGGAAAAGGGTAATTCTTTCTGATCAAGGTCCTCTGCAAGATCTTCAGTTTGACAGAATCACCAGAAAGAAACCATTCCAATTATTCATACCTCCCTGAGATTGAGATTCCTTCCAGTGTGCTGGCTTGCTGACCGTACCCTTACTGCTCTACAGCTTTGGATACATTTTCATTAAAATTATCACTGTGTCAGAAACAGCACATTTATGCATATTTGTTGTTTCTTCACATTGGAAATAAGGCAACGCATTTAAATATTAAAAGACAGAAAAATACACTGTCATCAGACAGCTATTTTTCAGATTGCAGTTTCAAATTCTACTGTTGATTTATTTAAAATATATATTAAAAGTTCATTGATATTAAATAAGCATCAGACACAGCATATGAGAAGCTAATTACAGTCAGAATTACAGTTTATTCTATCCATTAAAGATGATCACTTTTTAAGCCTTCATCATCAGTGAGCAATGCCCAAATTCCTGTACACCTAGCATTAATGAACGTATGAAAGATGCTCCACTCTCAGTCCTTTTACAGAGCAGTGCTAGTAAGGGGAGCCAGGATGCAACATATGAGAAACTCAATTTATATTATCCTGTTTTGAGAGAATAACTTAAGTTCCTGATTGTGAGTACACTGAAAAAATAGAAAATAACGTATGTTGGACCACGATGTTTATAAATTATTGTGGCTCAGTTGTGCCCTTCACAAACCCTGTGTAATTCTAAATGCAGAGTCTACCTTGAAACAGAAAAAACCCATCCCACCCACTTATTTTTGATTTATTTTTACCTTTGTAGATCGATCTGCCTCTGTGCTGCTGCTGGCTTTTTTGCTGTGTCTTGCTGTTTTGGTGCTTTGGCGTTACCTGCCTCTATACTCCCTGGACTTTCTTGACTGGCTGCTGCCCTTTTCCTTCCCCTAACAGGTGGCTTATTTGTTTCCTCATTTTTTGCAGTGGTACCCTGAGGTTCAGGTTTGGGTGGACGCCCTCTCCTGGTTTTTGCTGCGAGTGATGGTCCTGTTTCATCTGCGTTATTTTCTTCTGCTTTCTGATGAATATTCTCAGTTCCAGATGCTGTTGCTGTTCTTTTTTTCCCACGTTCAGTACTGTTTCCTTGCGTAGCCTGATCAGAATTAATTTCCTAGGGAAGAGAAATTAATGTGAAGAAACATCAGCAAAGTCAAGCTGAAATTGTTACCTCTGTTTGGCAGGAGCATGAGTTCATAAAATAAAGTGTTCTTACACAAAAAACAAACAAAAAAACCCAAGAAACCCCACCCACTTAGATCTAGTAGAATTTTTACTACATAGAATTTTTAAGTTTCAACAAAAAGAAATTTTCTAGACTGTGTGTAATGTTAGTAACCATACTCCATCTTGTAGTTGATGGAAAGTGATGTTAAAGACTAATAACACAGCACCTCCCACGATGGTTGTGGGAGTTAAGTGATGCTTCTTTCTGGCTCAGACTGTGACCACACTACAGGGATCAGTAATATGAATTCTTGCTCTATTTCTATTGGTTAAGAGACTGACTTGCAGCTAACTGCTGAAATAAAACTCAAACAATCTTGTGAAGGTCTCAGAACAAAAACTGTACAGTAACACTCCTGTGAAAGTTGGGCTCATGTTGTGCCCAAGCACAGTGGACAAGCCAGGAATTAAGTCATCTTGACTGAGGTGGTCCTGGGTCCACCCCAGCCACAACCACCATGCAAAGGGAGAAGCACAGCTGGTACAGCACTCGCATGGCACGTGATACTGGACTCTCTCCACCTGGCAGCAGCTCCTGGCCCAACTGCAAGGGACCAACGTATGGCATAATAGGAACTGCCAACCTCACAGCAGGTGGCACACATCCCATTACATCCTTGACTACCTCAGAAAGAGAAGAAGGAGGAAGAGTGACTCTCAGGACATCATTGGGTCTGCAGTGACTTGCTTTCCTTTCATTTTTTCTCTCTTCCTCCTCTTTTCTTTTTCCTCTCTCACTCCCACCATCTTTCAATAAAAGCACACTCTTCCTCTACCACAACACTTTGACTCCTTTCCAAGTCTTAATTCAGAGGGACTGGGGTCAGTATAACAAACTGCAAGCTGCTTCAGCTTGCAACAGCAGTTCTTCTGAACAAGCTCCTTTACTGCCTCTATACCAATCTAATGGAGAGAACTGCCAAGTGAGAGCAATGACTCTTGGTACAGCAAGTGATACGTCAATACATGCGAATTTTGAGCACAAACACCAGTGAAAGTACAGACTACTAAAGCACTAAATAACATTAAAAGGAGAAAAACATAGCTTGTGTGGAATAAAGTGATAAAGATCTGGTCATCTATGAAGCTTACTTGGATAATTCTGCCATGTTTAAATAGGTACGGCTTATTTGTGTGTAAAATGAACAAAGTAATGGAAATGCTTCAGCTTCACAAAGCACTGCCTGGATGTGAAAGACAACTGTGTCAATGCAAAGCTCTACACAAATTATTCAGATGGAAACAAAAATTGGGATGCTGGACCTTCCCTGGAACGCTAGCTTGTGAGACACTTAGTAGAGAGATGCAGAGAAAAGAGTCTTTAAGAAGCATAGCTGGGATGACTTAGCAATTTCAAGTAATTAAGGTCCCTCACTATTTAAAAGTGCTATGTCTGAACCAAGGATTCATCTGTTAAATATTCTTCCATTTTTATAAATGTTTAAATAAGTCTTGCAGTCTCTGTAATCTTTATTCCTGTTTTACAGACACATAGGAGACATTTACAATTGCCATTCAGACTAACTTTACAATCACTCTTCAAAAATTTCCACTAAAACCATCCTTCAAGAACCTAAAAAACAATTTGAAGAACAATTTCATGAATACCTTCCCTCTTATCTACCTTTTCAGAAGAGCTCTAATTTGGGAAAGAAGAATTAAAAACAGAAACGGAAAAAAAAAATAGGAAGCATAATGCTGTTGAAATATGTGGATTTTACTTTTCTTCATTAGCTCACTGCTGTGAACATGTGGATGTCATTTGTCAAGATCATGAAAACTTCACTTTTTATTGCATAAATTCAAAACATCCGTTTATTACTCTGATTTCATCTAATTAAAAGCATCACAGTAGATATTTAAATTCTTAAAATATATAGACTATGAGTCATCTATGTAACCCTACATTACAAGAGAAATCCATATTCATTTTAGAATCACAGACTCATCCAGATTGGAAGTGACTTCTGGAAATCACTGTTCCAACCTTCTCCTGGAAATGGGTTATCCTACTTGTTGGCACAGCAATCCCTGGAGAGCAACTGACATTCCTTAATGCTTCTGTGCAACGTATCACAGCGTTTAGTTTTCCTCACAGTGCATGCATTTATTTATTTCTTTTTGCTTACATCCAAATGGCATTTCCCCTTAAGCAACAAGAACAGAAAACCTCCACCTTCTCTGTGAATATCTCCTAGGTACTGAAAGACTGATAAAGACCCACCACAGCTTCTCTCTTGTGGGCTGAACAAACCTAACTCCTTCAGCCTTTCTTTAAATTCCAGTTTCTCCAAGCCTCTAATATACTGGTGGCTCTTTGCAGGACTCCTGTTTTTCAATACCTGAGGTCACAGGATTACAGGTATGGTGAAAAGAATGGTCAAATAAGACAGAATAATCACGTCCCTTGTCTGCTGGCTCTACTGGTGCAAACCTAGGGTACGGTTAGCCCTCATGACTGCTAAAGCATACTGCTAACAAGTTCTGCTAGTTTCCCACTGACACAGTCCCCCAGGGCCTTCTTAAAAGACCCACAATCCCCAGGCAGATCCCAGTATGTTATTTGAGCTTAAATATCAAGTCCTACACGTGGGATGCATTAGTGTTGATAAACTTCATGCACTAACATGCTTTGTAAGTTAAAAACAGACTGTGAATATTTAGGCCTGGTCGTCTCTCCTCTAATGGAAGTGAAAGAAAGCACTGAAAATCCTCAAAGCTTAAACAATGTATAGAGTTAGTTGCATTTTTGTTCTAGAGGACCACTTGACATTTTCTAGACAATATCTTCAGTTACAGGAAAAATATAAAATAAAGGTGGACATCTTTTGGAACTTAATAAAAAAGGAGTCTTCTGACATTCAGTATTATTTTTGAGCACAAGTTCTATAAAATACTCTAGATAAAATTAACAGTAGTTTAGAAAATCCGAGTTTCACTGGGCTACAAATTGTACAATTACATTAAATGAAATCTGGCATTATCAATTCCTTAGAGATCATCCACAGTGACACGCACTGAAAAAACACCCATTGCCAACCTAATTATATAGTCCATGAAATCCCCAAACATACCTTATTTTTCACAGGTTCTGTCTTTGCTGGTGTGACTGAAATAATTCGCACGGGATTTTCATCGTTTTCACTGACACCAGTTTCTGATATATCTGAACTTTGTTCCCTGGTAGCATAATCAGAGACAAAATAAAATCAGAATACGCAAAACAAAATGTTTGCAACTTTAAGTCCCTTATCACAGACACAGTGCCATATAATTAATTTCACAAACACTATGACTGTTACTCTAAACTAATCCGTGTTTCAGATAGAAAAGCTGATGCTAGCAAAGACAGGGAGAAAAAATAAAGACCAGCAGTGCTCAAACTAATTCATACAAACACACAAAAGTTTTAAAAATGAAACAGTTTCAAATAAATAAATAATCTAGACCATTTCAGCACATGTCATGCACACACACAGCACATTCTGAACTGAATCACGCTTCCCTCTGGCTTTATGAAATGCAGCAACTAGAGTTAACTTTCTTTGCTTTCCTTAACCATTTATAATATTCAGTTAAATTATTTCCAAACAAATAAAACTTATCCTAAAATTTGAAAGTGTAAGCTGTTTCTCTAGATTTATGACAAATTTAGAAACTTACTATTACTGGAAGACAGAATAATACAATCATATGTTACACCTTTCCAAAGAGCTCCTCTTAAACATGCTCTTTCCTATTGTTCCTGATCTTAAATGAGCTGAACATTTCAATTATACAATAAAAAAATTCCTTACAACCAATCAGGATTAATCCCAATTTATACATCATAATGTGAGTTGCAAACATGTATCTCTTGCTACATAACATAATATTACAGGCCAGCCACACCTATACAGTAACACTGTACTGAATTTTTTTTTCTGTTAGAAACAAAAAGCTAAGACTGAGATTTTACCTGAGAGCAACTACTGGTATTTATAAAAACTGGACTAAGTGAGATATCACTTAGAGATATCACGGGCAAGTACACTGGAGAACATGAAAACACAGAGCTCATAGAAGAACTTTCAAACTTCTGTACCTTGATCTATTTCCTGCAGAAGAGCTCAGCTCAGAGTTTACACTGATATTGCTTCCAGTCTCTGATCCTGTAGTTCTAATATACGGTCTCCTTCCAGTTGCAGATAATGGTTTGTTTACTGTACCTAATACACCGGTTGGTTTTGGCTAAAAGAAAATGGTTTGATTTTAAAAATAGGAACTTCAGATACATACTTTTAAAATATTTTGTTGAATATTTAAAAATATTTTTTCTGGATTAACAGTCTCAGTCATGATGCTATCAGTTTAGAGCTACAGACCTCATATTTAATTAACAAGCAGACTATCACACTTCTATTTCTCATCATTTAATGGCACTTCATCAATTGTTCTCTTTCCTACTTTGAAGTGACAGTACTTAGACAAGTGTCAACAAGAGGTAGAATGTTGGATCATACTAGATGACCAAAAGGATGTAGCAACATTCCATGCCCACAAAGCAAAACATCCTTGGGAAAAGGGATTTCAAAATATAATGCAGAATTGGGTTCACTGTACCAGTAGAAAATGCATGTATACTTGCTTCACAGAAAGCAGGTGTATAGAATCACAGAACATCCTGAGCTGTGTATCCCACAAAGATACACTGAATCCAACTCCTGGCTCAGCACAGAACTACCCAACATCCAAATCATGTTTCTGAGATTGTCATCCAAATGGTTCTTGAACTCTGGCACCTTGGTACTACGACCACTGCCCTAGGGACCCTGCACCAGTGCCTGATCACCCTCTGAGGAAGAATCACACAATCCTAGGGGTTGGAAGGGACCTCAAGAGATCATTGAGTCCAACCCCCCTGCTAAAGCAGGTTCCCTACAATCTGTCACACAGGTAGGTATCCAGACAGGTCTTGAATATCTCCATAGAGGGAGGCTCCACCACCTCTCTGGGCAACCTGTTCCAGTGCTCCATCGTCCTTACTGTAAGGAAGTTCTTCTGCATGTTTGTATGCAACTTCCTATGTTCAAGTTTTAGGCCACTACTCCTCGTCCTATTGCTATGCACATCCAAGAAGATCTTGGCTGCATCCTTTTGCCTCCCACCCTCCATCAGAGATTTGCAAACCTTAATCAGATCCTCACTCAGTCTTGACGTTTTGCCCTCCACACCCTTCTCAGTCTTTTTAGCCCTTCTTCAGAACCTCTCTTAAGAGTTTTACGTAATTCCTGTACTGTTGTGCCCAAACTTGTACAGGTGAGGTCATGCAGCACAGCAGGACAACCCCTTCCCTTGCACGACTGGCAGTGGTGGGCCTCATGTTCCTAAGGGTATGGTTGGCCTTTTCAAGAAGCCAAGGCACAATGTTGAATCATAATTTCTTAAAACACCATCTATGCTGTGGTACCCTGATACAGGGATGGTATTTTATGTCTTGCTATGGTTGTTGAATGATTTGATCAGGCTGAATAGGCAGTAAGATTTTTTTTTAATGTTGTTTTCGAAGAAAACTTCTCTGAGTTCTCTCAGCTAACATGTCATATTCTTCATATAATTTCACATTTCCTCAGAGATTAATGCATTCTAACAAGAAAAAAAAATTAATTTCCATGCATGAATGCTGAAGGAAGAGGCAAGAGAGATACCACAGATGTTAGATAACATTTGGCCAACAAAAAGCAACATCTCTGTAAAAATCTCTGTCACTGGAGGCTTGTTCAGTAGCTGCATCATCCTAGTGCAAATACTGCACAATATTTACTTACTCTTGTAATATGTCTTATTTGCTCAATTTACTGAGCATTTTTAGAAAATAGGAAGTATTTGGTCCAACTCAGGTGATAAAATGTTTGAGAGAGTTAAGAGATAAAATAAAGTACTTCTTCATAAACAGGCTGTGAACGTGAAGCTTGTGAAGGTAGAGAATCAGTAGGTTCAAAACAAGAGCAGAGAAATATGTGAACAACTCCATAAACATATACAAAAACCAACAGGCATACACAGAGTCCAGCTTTGCATTAGAAATTATAAATGCTGGGAAGAATACAAAAGAAAGTGGCTAGGACTGCCCAATCATGTTAATTTGGTCACTAGACAAAAGAAGGCCAGTAGAACTATTGGTCTGATTTAATGGGGTATGTTTGTACATCCGTGTTTTCTGAAAGGGAAGTAAGACAGAAGAATGAGTGCCTGTGCATTCTATTGGAGCATGGAATGAAAGTTGTTCTCCCAAAACACTGACAATTATTTAAATAATGCTAACTTGACACAGGACACCCTCCCCTCTTGATTCCCTATAAAACCCTATTCTAAGAGAGTACAAGAGAAATAAATGCAACTAAAAAAATCCTGCTATTTTGTGGTAAGACAACTCTGTAGCCTTATTTGTCGAATACTTTGTCAAAAGAGAAATATTCTACATTTCTACAACTAACTACAATCGCTCCTTTACTTGTATTCAAATACACCCAAGATGAAACAATTACAACAGTAAGCAGATAACCACCAGCCTACTACCAAGTGCTATCCAAGAAGGAATAGCTTACAGAAGGTAGTCTTCTGCCCACCTCCTCTCTTCCCAACATAGTGCCAACACTTGCTAAATGAGCACACAACTATTTACATGCCCCCGTCCCTATCTTCCTGCCAGTGTAACAAGCTTAACCAGCTCACTGAGCAGCATCCAGGCTAGTGCTGAAGTGTGAACACGAGGTGAAGCATTCTGCCAGCTGAGCAGAACTCACCCACGTGAACTGCTCTGATAGCAGTTTTTGTAAAGAACAAAAACAGCATGAGGAGCTGCAGTTTGAGATGATAAAGCTATTGATGGAGTGACCATTTCTTTCTACCTTTAACATGAACAATGACTACAAAGTTCTGCTCTTACTGAAGACTTTAGAAACTAATGCAGTAATAGTTCACTGAACACAGAACATAAATTTTGTATGTTTTTTTAATTCTCATTAGAGACATAATTTATACTGTTCTTTTACATGTCAGCCAGCATTGTTTCACTGAACTCAAGAAAACAATCTGCTAGCTTTGTGAGCTACTATAAAAAGCATTCCAACAAACTTTAAATGCAACCTAGGAATTCAAAGAAAGAAAGAAAGAATCCCCCTAAAAAACAATGGCTGGTAGAATGGCTGGAACAGACTGTTGCTTATGTTTTCCCTCCACTGGAAAGACCTGGTATTTTCTCTCCCACACAGAATGTCAGCCAAATCATAACTGAAAAAAAATGAGCTGATCAGAAGGATGTAGACATCTATGGTTAAATTTAAGAGCTTTAGCAGCTATATTGAGAGTAGTATGAAGAAAAACCTAAGATATTCAATCCCAGCAATATCACAGATTAAGTATCTGAATTATAATTTCATGTCACAGTTAAACCTGTTATTATGTGAAAAACTGTCGTTAGTCAAGAACCCACACCTCTGTTACCTTTGTTTTCACCTTCCTCTGTACTACCTTGGAGTTTTGTCCTCACCAAGTAGTATGTGGAGTTAAAAGCATTCATTATTCCCTCAAATGAATTAACAATGAATCACAAACTCGAGATACAATTCTTATAGTATCACGGCTCTTTTATGATTTATTATCAAACTAAGGAGAGCATTTAAAAATCACAATAACCTTCAAATTAATTATAACTTGTCAGAATACACTACCTTTCCTGTCAAAAGAAGAACCCTTGTCTCTTCTGAAATGTAATTCCGGTCATTGGAAAAATCCTATTTAAAAAATAAATAGAAAATAAAAAAAAATAATTTGCATTTGATCTCTCAATCTTGCTGTTTTTATACATACACATGATTGATTTCTCAGGAGTGATGGTACTGCAAAGTGCTACTACACAGTATGACTCCTGCAGCAAACAAAATAGTTAGCTATTAACAGCTACAACAATGCCACAGATGGAATAAAACATTCCCTTTTCCTTTTTTGAATGTTTTGCATTCTAATTAGATATACAGCCAGAATAATATGTGTATCCTCATACATTCAGATGAACTTGTACAATACTTAAACAAAATGATCTAGCAATACCTGCTAGCACGTTGATGTTTACTCTAAACAGCTCTCAGCAGGCCACAAACATTTCTGGCAAATGTTAGCTGAGACACAGCTAGCATAGCATACAGCTGGTGATACCAATTCTATTGTTGAGGATAAAATATATGCATTTTCCCGTAACGTGATCTCAACAATCAAAGAACTTCCCCCTATTACTCTGGAAATTAAATGAACAAAAAATTTACCTTTTCAGGTTGTGTAAAAAATTTGGTTGGCAACACAGGGTCCTTTGGTGAATCCGCATTGCATAAAGCACTTTTGCTGTTGATTACACACAGTGCTACATCACATACAGTATAAAGTTTCTGAAGAAAAGAAGAATACTATGTTTTAGAAATCACATTCTGTTTTTGTAGGTGTACAGAGAACGCAGTTCTTTACCAAGTTGAATCTGTGTGTGAAATAACCACTACTAAGGACATATTTTGTAATTACATCATTAGCCACACTGTTGGCTCCTCTCAAAAGGAGAATTCCTCATTTTTCACATTACACTATTTAATAAAACATAATAAAACTAGAGATGTCTAAGCTGTACAATAGAAGCTCTTAAATCATCATAAACGGCTTCCCATCTCTGCTGGTAACTAATATATTTAACAGCAGCCATACACTACAGTATTTCCCAAAAGCAGAAAATAATTGCGTTGGAAAATTAGACATCTGGAATTAAAATAAGTACCAGAGAATAACAGGAATATTTAACAAATTTTGTTTAACAACTTCTCCAGTTCTGCTTGCTGGCTAAGACCAACAAGTTTCCAAAAGAATGAAACTGGAAGCATACAGACAATGCTTGCAATTAGCACACTCTGAAAGATTAAAATGTCTGAGCTAATGCTTTTAAATGCCTCTAAATCCAGTCTAGCAAGTAGCTTGTGAAACCCTTAGCCCATCTCCAAACACTTATCTGAACTACACTTCTTACTTCATTGGCCTTTGGCTCATCAGGAGACTGAGCATCTCGTGTAAGCTTGATGTTTTCTGCCATCTTTTTCATGAAGGCATGGCTATTGTTCTCGTTCTTTGTCATTAAAACTTCAAGCATGAACCACAGGCACCTAAAAAGCCATAAAACCACATTTACATTCCAACTTTTATGCAGTAGCATTTTTGGGGAATGAAAAAAAAAAAAGTCAGCTGTACCAGTTCTTCCTTAAGCAACCACAGTTAATTTGAAAATATCATAAACAGACAGCATCCAAAGAAATGAACAGAGACTAGGTCTTTAATTATAACTGTTTCAATCATACTCTTCAGAATAGAAGGAAGTATTCCAGCACCTTGTAGATGAAATTCTGTAATCACTGTCTCAGGCTATGGCTGTGATGCTGCCAACAACGTATCATGACCACACTCGAAACTTGCTTAAAATATACAACTGTTCCACTGTTACCAACACTACATAAACACTGGAACTGACATTCTAGAGGATCCTTAGTGGACAGGTCACGTATGGCTGATGCAATAGAAGAACAGTCACATAAAGAAAGTTTATTCTCTGTGTGCATTTCACTATTCCTTTGGAATATGAATTCAGAAGGAAAAAACATTGTTTTTTGAGATAGAGACAACAACTACCACCACAACTCTACAGGATGGCCTTAAAAGACTTCCTAAGTGTACAGATTACAGATAAGGAACTCATAAAGCATGTATCTACTTTACTTGACTGCATTTAGGCCACATAAAACCCAAGATGAACTAAGTCCACTGCAAAACACACTGCCAGTCTGCTTCTAGGAGTGTAAAAACATCTATGTCAACACTTGAAAATTAACACTGTAACTCTTGGAAGCCTTGAAAGAAATGCTGTATTATATTAGGAGAAAAATGTTTTGGATTTATCTCAGGAAACTCTTCAGAGAAGGATTCCTGCCAAAATTCCTGTACATAGCATTTCTTTCTTTGGAGCAGTCCTCTCTGCAAGTTCTGCCAGCCTGTGACAAGAACGAGGGAGGAAATCTGGCAACAAAGGAGAGCTAAACAAGAGATGTCCAAAAAAGCTCTGTGCACTAGAAAGTACTTCTTAGAGAAGTATTAACAACTGCAAATCAGAACTTGTTCACTTCTGGATAAAACAGTAATGTACACAGTGGAGTGCTTTCAGATGTTGTCAAAAACAAGGAGTCCTCCAAAAATTCCCACAGACTTCATTATTAGGTAAGAAGTCTTTCTTGACTCCAGGTTCTGACCTGGTATGAGTCAAGTAACTCAGAAATCAGAAATTAGGGTTTTCAATTAAAGAAAATCAAACTGGGATTCTCACAGATACAGGTGCTAATTGTAGAAAAACTAATTGGTTTTCTAATTATATATATATATATGTGTATATATATATATATATACTGCAGTATGACATTATATTTGCTTTTTTAGCAACAAGGCAAGTTAGCTTACAGCTCCATCCAGAATGAATACAAGAGAGAAACAAAACATCAAAAAAAACCAAGAGCAATGTGGAGAGCGGGATGCCTAAACTATTAATAAAAATTGAAGGTCACCATTTGGGCTTTCAGAATATACTGCTAAGCAGTACACCAATGTTTTGCAATATGCTGTTGATAAAACAAGAGCCTATTTTCCTAATAATTTTTTCTAAGCACAGGAAATAGTTCTAGAATCATTTAACACTTACTCTTTGACATCACGAAGCTGATCAACATCCTGAGGTTTTGTGAAATCTGGATCATGTGCCAGTAAGTGAATCATATATGGTACCACATATTCAGGCAGCAAGGACAGCAATTTTTCTGCAGCAAGAAACAAAAATCATAACTAATCTCTTTGTTATATCTACATACACACATGCATCACAAGAAAAAAACATTTACAAGTATTACTTCTTCAAATATAGAACACAGAACTTCAATTTGCATTCTTTTTCCTGCAGATTCTGCTTTCCATGAATCACAGAATGGTTTGGGTTGGAAGGGACCTCGAAGATCACCTTGTTCCGACCCCCCTGCTATAGGCAGAGACACATCCCACTAAACCAGGTTGCCTCATCATGAAAAATAAATGAGTTTTACTACTTCAAAACTATTTGTCCCTACATCAGGAAGAGATTGCAAAACCTAACATCAGAAAACAAAATTTTATTTCTCAACCAAAACAGCCATCAGAGGAACAGTATTGGACTTTGCATGTATATTTCTCAGTGATGTACAGAAAAGTATTTTATGTTTAACGCTAAAGTAAATTTAGATTTCAGTGTGTTAAATATAAAAAATGAGAAAACAAACTTCATATCTATTTAGAAAAGCAATTTGCTTAACTTTCAATGATTGGTCCTTCCAATTCAGTACTCAGCCATTGTATTCTTCACAATTTTACTGAAATACTAACCGTTAGCCATAGGATTCTGCTTAATATATTCTCTTCGTATACTGATGTTTTTAAGCAAGCACTGTCTGGCATGTGCTCTTCTCTCTTTCACAGGATCTTTGGCACACAAAGCAAAAATTGCCATATATTCCAAAGGGAGCAGTAATTTCACAAGTGCTTTATGCAGTTTCTGGGCAAATATCTGCCTCACTTGGTAGCACTCATCCTATAGCAAAATAAAACATAAGAATGCAACCACAACAATCTTGCTTAAAACAAAACAAACATGAAAAACATCAAACTGAAATGATGGTGAGACATACATAAACAATAGCAAGTGTAGTATAATAAATATTTGAAGCTTCAAGAACTCTTGAAAGCTGCGATGAGCAATATTAAATAATCAATTTAGCAGCAACAAAAGCTCGGACATATGGACTTTGAACTCTTAAGAGTCACTTCAATATAAAAGTATTTACTTACATTAATGACAAGCGCACAGAGCTGGAACTGTTCTGGGGTGATTATTTCATGGTAACACGGTTCCTGTGCAAGCTTCATTATTGCACTGCCAGCAGCTAATCGTAGTCGAGACATATCGGACTTACTACACAAACACAAGAGGGAAAAACCCCAAACCTCTGCTTAAATTACTTGTATATCACAATTCTTCTATTTTTACAGGATGATTCAATGAACAACCAAGGTTTTTCCCAGTCGCATCGGATCACGGCTCAATAGCTTTGTATTAGGTTAAATTAACCCAATAACATTTGTGACAATAAGGTGCTCTGCTTTCCCCCTAGAAACTTAATTCCATTAAAACAGCTACATTAGAAGAATCAAGTTTCTTGTTTGCATACCACTATGTAAATCAAAGCAACTCGTTTGTCACAATTTCCCTTACCCTCTGAATGGACATGTGGTATAACGTAACCTCACATTGGAAGACGGTCCACCCAAAATTGCCCCAGCTCTTAAATGTATTAAATCTCATTCAGTTATTTTCAAAGAAACTCCTGCAGGTCTCTGTGGAATGTCTTTTATTAGCAAGATACCTACAGTGTTCTGAGTTGGATCATGAGTAGATTGCAAGAAAGAATCAATGTCAAGAATATTTTCATATAAGTCATTCTGCTCCTCCAGCAGAATGACTTATTTTAAACTCCAGTCAGCTCCTCCTACTATCCAATACTACCCAACATTATCTTCACCATAAGATTCTAAAAGGGCTCAAATACTTAATGTTCTTTAATATACTAATACATATAGATCCACAACAATATTATTACAAGTCTAAAAGTAACAGCATCTGACCTGATTCGCTTCTGTTCTGTCAGGTCTCCTTCACTGACAAGCATGGCTGATAACAATCGGAGTGTGGAATTTGCAGATTTTGACTGGTTGTTTTTCATACCCAACAGCCAGCGTACCAAAAGTTTAATTGCTTGCACCTATCAAAAATGGACAACCAATTAACTTACCTTCCAGACTTGATACATGCTACAATCTACTTCTGTCAAACTCACACTTTCAAAGGCTCCTACTTATCAGAGTTCATATATTTTAAAAGGAACAGAACAAAGCAGTAATATTTACAGAAATAGAAAGGAACTATCAACTATGGTTCAGTGCCTTCTCACAAGTGCAACTATAATACCTGCTATATTATCAAAAATAAAAGCAACTAGACAAACCTTTCCAAAAAACAGCCACAACTAGAATCACAGTAAATAGCTTATCAAGGAGAAGAAAGAAAATTTAAAGTGTCAATTCATTTTAAGTTGATTTACAGTCAGTAGAGACTAATGACCTCTCTTACAAGGAAATCTGCAACTTTTGGTTGACATAATTTTCTCAACGTTCAATATACTCAGCATCAGTAAATGAAGACACCAAAATGCATGGTTTCCACCAGTTTTGTAATTGTGTGTTTATATAATTGACAGAAAATATAAAACAGGACTTCTAAAAAAGCTAATATAAAATACAAAAGCAATTAAAGAGATTTACTAAACTCTAAAGAGATTTTTCATACTCTTCACTGCACAACTTCAAAATGGTATGTTTTTAAACTCAAATATATACATTATTATTGGCAGCTGACCATTCACCTTTGCTAGTACTTCTGGAGAAACCTCTTCATCTGGAGACCACAACTTCCCATTTTTCTCACCTGTTGACTACAGATACTCATGTAAGTTTAAGAACTGGTTCAACCCATACAGAAAATGTACAGAAATGAACAAAAGAGAATTTTGGACAGAACTTTCTTTCATAGATCAGATTTTTCTACCATGCAATACTCTTCACTAGTTATTTATACAACATTCCTCTACTGAACCATTTTGCAAATACAAAGCAAACCAAAACAGCTCTGTTCCCCACAGAGTTAATAACAAGCAAAGAGAACTGTGTAGACTTAACAAAAAAAGAAAATCTTACCCTGTCAT
Organism: Callipepla californica brunnescens; assembly: GCA_023055505.1. NCBI lineage: Eukaryota > Metazoa > Chordata > Aves > Galliformes > Odontophoridae > Callipepla > Callipepla californica. The sequence continues at coordinate 22,664,555 of JALIRH010000005.1, read as the reverse complement.
TCATTAGAAGATCTTTCACAATGAAATTCGCAACAACAGATTTCATTGGAGAAGCAAACTGGTCTGGTGCCAACATAGAAATGTGACCCAGTGAGACTAACGGAGTTATAAGTTGTTCTGGTACATCAGCATTCAAACTTCTACTAAGAGGCTGAGGGAAAAAAAAAAAAAAAATATATATATATTTATACACGTATTAAAAATGAGCTATAGATATGTAATAGATATTGTAAATCACCATGCCTATTTTTTATATTGGGCTGCAGATGACTTTTAGTTTTCTTCATAAGAATTAGTAACATTTGCAAAACAAAACAGAGAAAGAACGCAGTTTCCCAATTAACAGAATAATTTAAATCTCACATGAGATGGGGTCAAAATGATTTTATGTTCTCATCCTGTTTTAATAGAGAAACACATTGAATCCTGGGAGAAATGGGTGAAAACTCAACTCTACGCTCTTCATGAGTTGTGAAAATCTGAACTGCAGCTAACAAACGTCAGAAAATAATGGCAGGTTAAAAAAAACCCTAACAACTGTAAACTCTGTAAACAGGGCTGACACTAGTGATCAGTTTTTTCCTTCTAGACAACAGTTATGATGATAATTCTGTGTTCCTGTACCAGTACCTTTCCAGAGTAACCTGATAGTACAGAAGGGAACATGAACCACACTCTCATGTAAGTCTAAGCAGAGATCGAACTCTGTAAACCTAACTCAAAGATTTTCACACTTCTGAATTATATGTATGTTCAAAGATGGCCACAGTGAATAATCTATGATATTTTACAAGTGCACATTAATGTTAGCATTATTTATGACCTTACAGTAAGAAATAACTTCTCGGCCCTACATGACTTTTTGCTTTACCAAAGTAAAGTAAGTGAGGAGTGAGCTAGTGCCTTCACTTATAGCTGTGTATTACTCTGCTTTCATTTTCTTAGTGAGAAAGTACTGCACAGAGACCTTAAAGCACGGGAACTCAATATGGTTAGAAAGTAGAGGATGTTAATCCCTGTTTAATATCTGCTACACGCATTCTTGTGAGATCTGGTGTAGAACATTCCAGCATAATTAATTTTCCTCTAACTTCTCCCATACAGACAAAAAAAGGAGTAACCTGTGTATCAGAATATTACAAAAAAGACTATAAGAAACAGAAATACTTAATAATTTTCTATTGCAAAAGTAATGACTACAATACATGTGTAGATTTCATATACTAACTGCTAATTAAAAATAGAAATTCATTATTAGTCTCAACTAAGAACAGAAACAAATTTAAAAACAAAAAAGCAAGACATACCTCAAAGATCTGAGCAAGTTGCACTTCTTTATTTGAAAATATGGCATGTATACAGTGAACGGCTTGTTTTGCCTGATGGGGAGTGCCTCTTTTTGCTTTCTGATGCAAAATGGGAATTAATGTTCTGCAAACATTAAATAAAACACCTCAAAATATAATTTGTGATCTACAAAACATAGAACTTTTCACCCATACAGATACATCTCCACAGAACATGATCTTACAAATCATGCACTCTTTTGCTCTGTACAAAAAAGATCATAATAATAAATTGTAAAGCAAAACAAAATGTTATTCAATATTACCTGCTGAACATCTGACTTTACACAGGCAGAAAAAAGGCCCAGAGGGAAAATCAAACATGAAAGAAAACAACCATCAAAATAAGGTTACTAAGGAAGCTACGTATAATGCGCAGGGAAACCAACAGTGGGGTAAACTCTTGGGCATGTTATTCTTATTGGGCTTGGAATCAATGGGGCTGAAGAAAATGTATATAACCTAGGAACAGCTGTTCAACATTAGTGGGTTTTTCACTTATGATAAACACCACTGAATATACAAAATCTAGAACATCTGCTTGTATTCTGACTTTCTGTTTGTGTCAGTACAAATACTGACCTCATTTTGTCTTTCAGAATGGTAACCTGACTCAACTGCTCATGCTCATGCTATAAGCTAGATCTCCATTTTGATGGTCATCCTTGAAAGTTATTTAAAATGCAACGTGAATATACTTTAGCAGTATCTGGCTGAAATGTGATGCCAGAATTAATGTTGGCAATATCAGCTCCTTTGACATAAGATGATGCACCCCATCAATGCAAAGCCCTGTTAATCTCTAGTAACTTATGGAAATTATACCGACAAACAGGCAGGTTGGCTTCTCCTCTTTACCTACGAATGTCTTAAAAGGTGCCTTGTATGTGAACTTGTAGCATTTTTCTCTTGCCCAGGACTGATTCACAGAATCACCATGTTCATAAAAAAAATCTTCAAGATCATCACATCCAATCATAACCTTAACCTATCAAGTCTCATCGTTAAGCTATGCAGGTTAGTGCTAAATACATCCAGGGATAGTAACTTTACCACTTCCCCAGTCAGGCTTTTTCAATGCTTGATCGCCACCTCCATGAGAAAATTCTTCCTAATGTTCAATCTAAAGAAGGTTTCCAATCTATTAGCAGGTTTCTCAAAGAGAGTCCCACGGTCTAAAAAGCCAAATCTCTGGATATGAGTTATATCCTGGAACCATTCAAAATCATATGAATGACTGATGTTAAATTTTCAGTTCACGGAGAACCATCAGTGTGCACTTTTGCACAGCAGCAATACTGCCAGTATTTCAACATATGAGAACTTGCAACCTCTGCTTTATAACCTGGACTAGTTAGTTACTAGAAGGCTGATTTTAGCATTTTAGATGTCAGCCACCAAGTGGTGAAGTCTGTGAATACTTGGTAGATTACACAGCTTTAATCAACAGTTAAAACATGAATAGTATGATGACACCTTATAGAAAGCCATTTATTCTTTCTCAGAAATTCATGCCTCCCTTTGGAACTTATTTCTCCATTTGTTTCATAACACCAGTTAACTAGAGATTATATTTTCACTCCTTACAAAGACAGAAAATAATGTGTGAAGGAAATTATTGTGCCAAGAAATTGCATCTCCACCATATTTTTGTTGTTGCTTGTTTTGTAACCTGGGAAACTTGCAACGCTCTGGTTTCAATGTCTATTGAAAGAGGACTTTTTAAAAGTAGGTAGCTTCCTAAATAGATAAATAAATACCACAACAGGGAATTTAAAAACAAAGAAACAGAAACTTAGTGAAAGAATACAAAGTGGTGGGAGATAAGCTGTTCATATTCACAACACTACAAAGTAATTCAGTGTATTGCCCCTAAAGTTAACTACCAAGTGCCTGAAGTCCAGGTATGGAAAACAGCATGTAAAGAAATACACTCACGATCTTATCTGTGGCAGGTCTGTTTCTATTTTGTGACCCGTGTTTCTGAAAATCTGTATGGCTGCCTCAGCTACCTTATCATCTTCCATCCTGAGGCACTGCAGCAGAGACTCATAGGTCTCTGCAGAGTGAAACGAGGTAGGATGTGTAAAGGACAGAACCTGTAAATACACATTAAACCAAAGGTATAAAGGTATATTTCTCCAAGGTGAAAAACAACAGAAAAACAAACTTACAGCTGTTTATGAGCCTTATCAGCAACAGAAATAGCTACTATATGCTCACATGAGACTATTACTTTCAATAACTGCATTTTTGTTATACAGACATTTTCAAATAAATTCACTTACACTTTATTCTTCAGAGCCTTCTCTCCTCCAAACATTTCATAAAATAAAATAATATTTGAATATAAAAAAACATCTGTTATAACGAATACTCATCCAAGATCATTTGCTTATATTCCGGTCTACTTAAGAACACTTATCAACTAAATTTAATTGAACTGAAATCTTAATTTCTCCATAATCTCTAGTCTCTGAGCAGAGAAGAAATCAAGAAAGCATTAGTAATCAAAGCTACTCTGTCATTACAAAAGTTAGCTAAATAACAGCTTTCATGCAACTAAAAATATTTTAATAATAACTATTAATAACATGCATTCTTTAGTAACACCACTGCCATTCCTTCCTTTAAAAACCATAGCTACTTTAATGTAAATTACCTTGAGAAGTTCAAGTCCTGCACGAATTGCAGTATCAGGACTTACACCCTCCTCTTCATCATCAGCTGTCCCCTCTATTGATTTATTCATCAATTTTACTAGTGCACTTAAATAAGAAATAGAAAAACAAACTAACTAAAAAAAACCAACAATAAATGAACTTGAAAACATGCAGTGTCAAGTCTGAGAAGCAAGATTACCTGGTTTGGATAACAATTTAAGGGATAGTGGCAGTCTGTTTTGCGTTTTATTTATTTCTGTGTTTGTGTTATAATTCTTTTTCACAAATTAAACTATTTCATTATTCCTTTTTACCTTCTGACTTATCTTACTGGAAAATTTAATTGCTTAGGAAAAAGAAAGACACGTTGGCAGCATTCAGATCAACACAGAGTTGCACATGTTTCAGAATATAATTAGGTTGCCAGACAAGTCTCAAAAGGAACAGAAACAGTTTCTTACTCAACCTCATAAAAATTAATTAATTCAGCTGTTATATTGAAGACTGAGTTGCAGTTAACTATGTGAAAACTACGATCATCATATTCACTTTACACTCCACAAATAGCAGTTTCACTGGGAACCACTACTATATTTTAAAATCATTTGCAGATTGAGCATTGCAAAGAACAACTGCTTCCCTCCCCCATAAAAAAACAAAACAAACAAACAAACAAACAAACAAACCCACAAGGCCTTAGACTGCTAGAAATGAGAGAAATTTATGTAAAATATGTATTTTTAAAATGTCTATCTACAGTTAGGGCATACTAACTTAAATCTCAAGAAAAAAACTTTTTTTTTTTTTTTTTTTTTTGTTACTTAAATCAACTTTGTAATCATTCATGAGTTTGTATGATCTTCCAAACTTACCTAATGGCTTCTGAGTCAATATGTACAGGAGCAATTCTTTCCAAGAGAAATTTGACCATTTCCAGAAAAGGATTTGTTGGCTGCTTAGGATTTGCAAGTTTTCGGGCTATCTCTCTCTACAAAAATGTTATATTACAAAAAAAAATTATTCTCATTTTAATTATTTGCTAAGCACGTTGAATAAGTTAAAAACAATTAGTTCTTTTATCTACAGATTTTGTGTATAAAATCAATGACATATTTTAAGGAGGTCTGTTGTTATCCCTGTATCTTTCTTTACCACATTATAATGAAAGTAGGCATGCTTCACAATAGTATTCAAACTCGAGATGCACGTAAGCTTCTAATAAGAGTTAAGTGCTTCTTAAGGAATTGCAGACCGGATTCAGAGCAGAATCAAGAAGTGCCAAATGCATGACAGACAGAATTTAAGTATCTGTATAGAGTAATCCATAATCTGTAGGTAACCTTGTTGCATTTACCTTCCATAAAAAACAACAAAATGCAATAAAAGCTACAATGCTGCAGATATGCAGAAGCACTGTGCCACTTTAGTTACAATAGACGTTCAGACTACACCTTCTTGCCAGTGAATGTCTTTGAAAAAAAAATCTGCTTTTCCTCCTCTGAATACACCAGGTGTCAAGAACGTTACATTCTGCTGCAAACTCAGCAGAAGGTGGTGGATACAAAAATGTTTTTGTTTTGAACACAGGTTTAAAGTTTCTAAATAAAGAATTTTTAAACCTTCCTTTGCCTTCAAGTTCGGAAGCTGCAGACCCTACACAGACCAGGAAACTGTCCTAACCGTTTCAGTAAAGAATATTCAGGAGAGAAAATAAGTCTTCCTTCTGAAACTGCATCACTGCATTCCCAAATCACAAAACTGAGTATTTAAGAAAGAGATGTATTCTGTACATCAGTGGTTAGAATATAATTCTGAAGGCCATTCTGTTCTCTTCCCTGGACAATTACAGAGCCATTAGACAAAAACCAAGAAGCCTGTGTTGGCTGCTGCTCTCTACTGAGACTTCTGCCAACCAAATTGCTGTGATAGTTGGCACTGTAAATATCTGGAAAACACCTGATTCAATATTAATGTGTGTATTCTCAGCAGCGATATTAAATGCATGAGAGAGAGAAAAACAAAGACTGATCTCAAGGTAATTTTGTAAGACTAAAATGAAGGAATAATATGCAGATGGTGCAATAGTTGTTGTGCTGGATTTAAGTTTTGTCAGTGCTGGGAGACAGTTTAAAACGGTTTACCATAAAAAAGAGACTCTTGAAATGAAACATAAAAATGAAGTTAGTCTTTTAAATGTCTGATCCTTCTAACCCCAGGAAGGAAGGAAGGAATTTTTATTTTTTATTTTTTTTAGGAAGCAAGATGATTGCCAAAGGTTATATTACCAGTAATCTCTACAGGTTAACTAAAAAGGTATTTAATAAAAATGATAAATGTATATAAATCATATTAAGGTGACAAAACAGACAATTAAGTCTTAATAACTGTTTTAAGCAGAAATATTAAAAAGTTTGCTTTTCCATTTCCTTACCACACAGACATCTGCCTGTTTACAAGAACACGTAGGGCTAATTAACAGTTCAAGCTGGGACCGGAGCTTTTCATCATCGCCTAGAACCTGATTGAATTTCTTCACAAAATCTTGTGCTTTTCCAGGATCTGGAAGGTTTTCTATATAATTAAACACAGTTTAATATAAGATAAATTTGTTATTTCAGTATGACAACATTCATAGAAATTTAATTTCCAAGAATGTTGTAACAGCAGTTTAAAGAACTTAATAACACTTACTTGCTATGGTCATCAGCTTCCCAAACATGGCAGCACTGTTTGCTTCTGACTGGGGACAAGAGCAAACAGAAAGAAACAAAAAAACATCAGCAGTGTCTCTTTCATGAGCATATAGCTTTAAGATCATGTGTCAGCCCTATTGCATGTTCTACTGGAATAAGTGCCACTGGAAAAAGAACTAAAAAACGCAACCAACAACCACTGCTAATAAACAAAGAAAACCCCTCAACATTAAACCCAAAACACTAAAGCTAACTTCCCACACTAAAAGCCCAAAAGAACCACACAATTCCATTTAAAGTCTCCGCTAGCTTGAAGACTTTTAAAAGTAATATTCTAGTATAAACACTTAAAAATTTCCAAAATATTCCACAAAATCTCGAAGTAGTTTATAAAGTGAGAATCAGTTCTATCAAAAATGAACAAAAAAACTTCAAAAATTGCCTTAATTTCTTCTGAAGATATTTAAGGAGGCCATATACATGGCAAGCACTACCGAAAGCAACTTGATGAGAACAGAACACTGTCTACATGTTGAAATCAAAACTCAACTAAACAAATAATACACCATTAAAAAAAAAAAGACAAATTAGTCTAACAAGTCCATTTGATAAAGTATTAATTTTTTCAAAACCGTACTGTGGGCTGCTTATGCAAGTCTAGTAATTCGCGTACGTGACTCCTCAGCATGTTCTGACACTTCCACATCTCATTCAGTGCTCTGAAAAGGTGCAAAACCAGAAAGAAAAACTTGATTTGCTTGTCACAAGAACATGCTGGATGTACTATTATATAAATAAACCATCTTGTTTACTAAGTGCAACACCAAATCAACCAAATCCACAAAGTATTATTAATAACAATTCCAAACAAGATAGGTAATTTCTCTCTTTTATTCATCTTCTTGTATCAATTTCATATACACAGGACAACACAATGAGAACTGCACTGTTCTCATAGGATGAAGACCTAAAACCACTCTTCTCAAATATCAAGGTATCTTCTTGCCTAAAGACCTTGTTCAGCTTCTATGTAAAATTACTCGAGCTAAAGGAAACATTTCGAAGTAATATCGCAAATAATGTTAATGTTACTTATAATGTTATTTAAGTCTTGATAATATAAGCAAGTGATGTTAGAAGAAAAGATGAAAAACAGTAAGCAATAGCTGAATATGAACTATACTCACTTGACAGCATTTGGATCCAAGCTGGCATACAAATAGTACAAGCACTTCATTCGCTCTTCTGTTTCCAAATTGTGTGGAACAAGATACTGAGCAAAGATTTTCTCTACTAGTAATCTGCAGGAAAAGAAGAGATAAAATCTGTACATTTCCAAAAGTGGTAATATCTTTCAGATAAGCTGAAAATTAAAAAAAAAAAAAAAAAAAAAAATCAGATTATAAAAAACTAGATTTTTCTCCCACAGAGAAGAAAAGTGGACTTCTTTCATACGTAAAGATCCCTTCCACTGCTGACAGAAAGATTAATGAGAACTGCTTCTTGAGAACTTTTCCATTAATTTTCACCTTTAAGAGAATGAAACTTTCTGTCACCATCCAAATTCTCCTTTTTCTCTAGGTTTCAAGAATCTTTGTTCACTCTCATGCATAAGCGAAAGAGATACAGACAGTAAAAAGCTCAGATAAAGAAGCAAGGATATAAAAATATAACTTAAGTGGAAGTAAAAATCTGAAGCATCACAGAGGGAAAGGGTAAGATAAAATAGTGGTATTGACAAAAGCAAAACATTTGAAACTATTCTTTGTAACACAGAAAGTAAAGTCAGCAGTGAAAAAGGTGAAGAGAAAAAGAATACCTATACGTGTACAGGAGAAGGAGCATAGGGAAAACCAAGTGAGCGGGAACTAAATCAGCAAGAACTTTGTCCAATTATCTCTAAAGCAACAACAAAACCCTAACAACAGAGGTATACATACCTAAGGTTTTCAATAAAATACAAAACTAAAGCTACTGTACGACTGTACAGTCCATCTAGAACACTCGCCAAATTGAAAGAACATTCAGATATGAATTTAATCCATAGCAATGGGAGTTGTGCTCAATGTCCATTACACAATAACATATTTACAGACAGATATTTTGAATTTACAGACTTTGTTTACTATGATCACTGATAAGTACCCAAATCATGCCTTGTACAAAGAGCACAGAAAGCAGAACAGGTCAAACTTAACTTATTTCAACACAGGGAAAACTCAAAGGGGTAAGATGTTAAAGCAGAGGAATAAAAGTATGACTATGAATACAGTTATCTCACAGTGTTGCACTGATATTAAAGAAAACTTGGCTTTTTCCCTTTAGGTGTACATTTTCACTACTGGTGACTTCCGACCACTACATAACTTGGATTTTCAGATGTTAAGGTAAACATAGATGGAATCTTCTATCAGGTGATTAAGGCATCAGAGCTACCTACTTTACTGATCTCTGAATACTGCTGCAGTCCATGTCTCTACAGATAGATACATTTCCCAAAACAGCTGTCAATACAAACTGTGAGACTGTGTTATGCCTTCCTTAGTCTACGTCAGTTAGGGTAAAGATTAAAAATAGGTAATATCTATGGAAAACTGATTTTTCTCCTCCAAGGAAAGTCACTGACTAGCATACTGAGAGCTGACAACAGGACAGTGTTTATGAAGTGGTTGTCTTGCACCATTCCCGATGTATTTGCTGTAGAACTAAGAACATCTGAGCATACAGGTGATGAACTACCTTTATGGCTGCAAGTTCCCAGCCTTGAGCACAGCACAGCAATAGTTATGTTAAATCAAAAATATTAAATGTGTTAGCATTAAAGATGTCATGAAAAAATTTCTTCTATTCCACCTCAAGCCTGAATACTGTGTGATACTTCACTATTTATTATCCTTTGCAAGATCTAGTGTCATTCCACATGCACAATGGAAAACACTCCAAGGCTCAGAAAGATGTTCACCATTTTATTTTATCCTTCTCCTTCCATATGGAAAGTATACAGGACAGAAGTTGCCAATTTTGACTTATGCTTGTATGTTTAAAGGCCTGGAATGGTCGAGTCTAAGATCATAGCTTTTTTACAGTTCTCTAGCGCTTAAAGCACTAACTTTAGACTTCCACTCTTAAGTACATCAACCCAACGAGACAGAGCAAGGATTACATTGTCCCACCTGAAAAACTAGCGAAATTTTGATTAAAATTCAGGGCATCAAACCAAATTATAAGACTACTGAGAGTCAAGCTGCCAATCTTTCAGAGTGGACACTCAAAAAGCAAACAGCATGTAGTCACTGCCTAACCATAAGGCTGTCTTAGGCTTAACAAGACTTCTAGAAGACAATCTCATTTAAAAAAGAAACAGAGCTTTGATGATGTTACCCCTTGAAATTCTTTGCCTTCTTTCCTTTACAGTATTCTGCATTTCTAGGAAGCCAGAATACTGAAGAAGAGATCTGCCACATTCACCACAGAACTTTGATTCATTTCCTGCATGCTGAATGAGCTAAGAACATGCTAGAAAAGACACAATCTCTCCATGTAATTTAAAGTGTATTTGATGCATACACAAATACAGAATTAGCTTTGTATAAAATACTTGGAGATTTCCCAGTTGTTTCCACTAATTGTTTACACTAATTTCTGTGTATAACTTTTTCTTTATAAAGAAGGCAATTAATTAAGTATGTAACTGAAATGATTATGATCAGCAAGACAAACGAGATCCTACAAAACCACAGCAGCATTTTGTGATAAAGAGTTGACTATAACAGGTGGCAATCAAAGGAAACTGTTACCCATTTGGGCTAGTTACTAAGATTATGCAACACGCTGAGGTAGTAGACTGCATGTGCAAGATGCAAAAAAACACTATAAGGATACGGCTGGATTCCAGGTCTGTTACGTTAGAAATCTAAGCTCAATTTCCATCATTGTGTGATTGCGTGCTTTGTCTTTCACAAGTAAGAGCTGAAAACTACCTTCCAAAATCTGAGCCAAAATACCTTCTCTCACAAGCAAAAAACAATATTACAAAAATAAAGGGACTGAGGAAAAATTAAGACAGTGGTGGAAGTACTCCCTGACATTTCTTCAGCTTCAGTTCTATCCAAAGGGTCAGTTCTATGTAGTCTACCAAAAAGAGAAGTCACTGTGATACATACATGTATGGTACTCACCGATCACTGATTTCAACATAAAAGACAAACATAAACAGGACTTGATAAAAGCAAAATCTAATGGCTTTTTTCCATGCAGAAGTTAGTTAATGAGAATTTACTATCATAGCACACATAGTTCCATTGGTACACAGAATAAATACATGAACAGACTATGAAACCACCCTGGAGATCTTAGTACATCTTAGTTATTACTAATATATTACACATAAATCCACGTGTACAGAACGTGGCATGACAGCTTTTTCATGATAAGCAAATATTTTCATTTTCAGAGCATCTCTTATCACCGTACAATTAAAATTAGGAAGGCTTAGGTTGACTCACTTGTCATCAATGCTATTTTGATAATATATGTGCAAAAGTTTATCCTTTATCCAGCTCACTTTCTCTGCAGCATCTTTTCCAGCCTCGGCATGAAGACAGTATTTCTTGTATAGCTGGGCGAGACCCATCATAGCTTCTTTTCTTACTCGCCACTTGAGAGGGAAGAGAAGGAGACGGGGAAGTAGTTTTGGTAAATAGGTATCAGACATACAAAATACAGTAAATATGTAGAAGTGTGAAAGACAAAATGGCATTTTGACAAAAGACATTCTGCTCCCTTACATTTAAGCACTGCAAACACTAAAGAGTTTCCAAATAAAACTTCATAAAACCTATTTGTTTCTTCTCTTTAGTATGCAAGGTAAGCATTATCTGTGAAAAGTAATCCATTGCTCCCATGTGCTGAGCAAAGAAAATTTAGGAGTTCGTTGGTGTTAAAAGTTAAGTAGATCTTAACAAGAATGTCTGAATGAGTGCTTTCCTAAGGCAGGGCTTGGAAGATTTATGTATTCCAAGTGGGGCACTGACCAGAGGTGGCAGCATTTTTTCATCAAACAGCCTCAATCAGCACACTTGTCTGGGAATCCACACCTTAGGCCTAGTTGAGTTTGCTAAGGCTTCAACTCTGAGACCACTTTCTGCAACAGTAAGAGAGCTTCATTTTCCCAAAGCTTTGAAGTAATCATGTTAAGAGTGGTTTTATTTTATTTTATTTATTTATTTTTCAAAAGGGCTGTCTGCAGCTTCAATTCTACAATGAAAGCTCCAGAAGAAGTCTTGATTAACTAGTGAAACTCCTTCAGCAAAGACTGGAGGGCTGAGTTACAAAACTGATCACGATAATCCCTTACCTGTTGGAATAGCAAATCTACTCCTACCACAGAATTAAGAATAATTAGAATGAAACAAACAAACAAAAAAACCTTGAAATATTCCTACTTCAGCTGACAAAAGCCACAATGGTTTTCAGTACGTACAGAAAATTAGGAGTCAGAACTAATTAATTCAGAAATTATTAAAGAGACACAGTCTCTTTGTGCTGGGAGTCTGTTCATGCTAAGGTAACAATCATCACACTCTGACTAGTTGGAAATGCCAGTGAGAAGCAGCAGTTAGCTGAGAAAATTTAGAACTCACAAATGGCTTTTGGGGGATAACTGTTAAATGGCTGAAAAAGAAGGAAGAGGTCTTAATCATGCCTGAGCAATGAGTAAGGCCATACTGCAGGCATGAAGCATTGCTTTATAGTAATAGTGAATATAATACGTTCAAAATCAGAATTGTTTGTTTGTTTGTGTGTTTATGGTACAAACATGACAAATCCCTATTCTCCAAACCCACTGCTGTAACACCCTCATCTAAAAATGTGAATGTAAAAGAGATAAAGTTATTATAAAAGAATTAAAGGGATTATCTAGAATGATGTGGTTTACAGAAAGGACACCTCCCACCAAACAGTAACAAAAAAACCTAACTACATAGCACTGCCAAGCCTGTTAGTAAAATATTGCCCTCCAAAACATTACTGAGCCACGTTCAAAACAGTGCAAACAGGAAAGCATACAAACCCTGATAAAATTGGATGTAAAACCTTGATAAAGCATGGCAAAATGTCAGAACTGGTACAGCAAGCATGTAAAGTAAAACACGTTCACCATAGATTCCAGAAACAGGAAGCATTCAAAACTCCTCTGTAGGGCCAAAATCCAACTTTATTCCATGAGAAAAGTCTGAGAACGACTCTTAAATTAAGTGTCATCAGAAGATGTTTTAAAACAGATTTAGGAAGCATTAACATGATCATTAAGACCAGATGGTATCCTACCCATGAATTCTGCAGGAATTTAGAAATGATGCATCAAATACTAACTATTCCATTACTGCAATCTGTCAATGAACAGAGTGAATAACTGTCCAGCAAAAATTGAACATGGAGAATGTAAAATTATTTTTTCCAAAAGGATTCCAAGAGAAAGAATGCCACACCTCAGAAATATGATTTGAATGGGAAAACATACTGAAACAAAACAGTAAGAGTAGACAACAGAAAAAAAAAAACAAAATCAGGAGAATTAATCATTACACTTTACATAAAGGGAAGTTATGTCTGACAAAAATTAATTATATCAGACCCACAAGGATGGCAGTAAAACTCACTAAGACCCCCCAGAAATTACCAACTAAAGCACAGGAGTCAAAAGGTGGAAACAAATGGCTGGTATCTCATAATAAAGGGAATCTACTGATGGAATCAAGAGGGAATTTGTGTTAGTTAATAAAAACAGTTTGAAAATGAACTGAACATTGGGTGAAAAAAATTGCTGATGTAGGACAAGGGAGGTAATCAAATCTAATGCTATGAAAATCACCTTTAGAAAAATGTTGCACTACTGAACCATTACAACATAAATGAAAATCAATTCAGATTAAGGTCAGGTTTTCCCACCAGCAGCACTAACTGCGTGAAGAGCACTGGAATATCATGCAAGATGCTGAAGTCAATATGGAAGTTCTCCAAAGCTGTGAGCTCAGTACTCAGAGGTAGCGCATAATACAAATGGAATGTTACAGAGTAAGAAAAAACATTCTGTCACAGAGAATGTACACAATATTGTACATATTTTGAATGCCACAGCTGAGTCTGGTTACCTTGGTTCCACCAGGACTGTAGAACAACCAGACAAGAATGATCAGAGGTATGAAATGACCTGTGTGAAAGTCAGTCAGGTGAGTCTTTATCTTGGAAATCAGGTGACCGGAGAATATAAGGCATATATGTTTGTTAATTTTAAGTGGGAGAGTTTTTTGTTTGTTTGTTTGTTTGTTTTAGTTATTTCATGTAACGCAAGAACTACAATGCAAGAACTACTTTTTCCGCCACACATAAACATGTACAGGTTCCAGGCACACCCACCATATTCAAACATGTCAAAGAAAGAACTTCCTAAATTCAAGGGAGAAAGTTCCACTGAAAGCTAGGATGAACGTGAACAAGTAGACTGAAGAAATTCTTAAAAGACAAATTGATGTAAACCAAAACTGACCACTGTGAGAATTATACTGGGCTGTAGAGACCTTTGGCCTAAAACTATGTTGCTACTCCTATACTGTTACAGTATTCCTCATAAAACAAGGACTCTATTTGCTTACAGCATATGATTGGTGTTTCCATAATACAGCTATCACTGTCAAGACAAAAATTATTTTCACCAGAGTATTCTAGTTAATGGTAAACTTTAAGATTCTCTATTTCTGTGTGGTTTTGTTTTTTTCTTTTTACTTTTATCAATGATATTAAAAGATTAAAGGCAGAAGCACTCTTGATAATAAAATATTAGCACTTACTCGTTTGTCCAGTGTTCTTTCCCTTACGAAGCCAAGCAGCTGGTCGTTGACTAAGGAAAGATCTCTCTTGCCGGCAGTAATAATTGTAACAATAACATCATGGCGAATAGCTTCCTCTGGGTCATGTGACCTGACCTTCAAATACTCTGTTACAATCAGAAACAATGAAAAGTTTGGCTTTTTGCACACATACTGCAACTTATGAATAAGTAGAAATTAAATTCACATATTCAGACATAGGACAACAATAATCTTCCTTGCAATAGGCAGTTATGTGAAAGAAAGCTGCTTAGAATATACTGACACTAAATGAAATAAGTAAGGGGAAGAAAAAAATAAGAAAAACATCAGACAGACTTATTTCCAAAGAGCTAAGATAAATAACATAAATAACTGGCTTTTGCTAAAAGTTAGCTTGTAACTAAAAAGAACAATATTTTTGGTTACATCTGAAATTCTGCTCATAGTTAGAATGATGAGGCACTGAAGGAACAGACTTTTTCTAAACTCAGTGGAGGAGAACACTGAGAAACACATCGACTGTAAAAATAATGCAGTATGTTGCAAAATATTTGCATTCGTGCACCAAAACTTCTTTATAGAATCTGAGAATACTTTAAAACTGCAGGGGACAGCTTCTTGAGGATTCATTATAACAAAGGCCACACAATGTCATGCATTACATGCACACGCATGCTTTCTCTTCACACACTTGTCTTCAGAGGAAAGTAATTATACATTAGTAAGCTGCTCCATTCAGCATCAAGCACTGGACTTGATACATTTTAGAACTATGCTGCTACGTACAGAAGTAATTACATTCTATCCCACTCATTTCTTAAATCATTCTAAATACCAGTATTAGCATCTCACCAGTGAGGTCTTTCGCTAAGTCTGGATGGTTCATTAAACAATGACTGGCGAATTTCACACTCTCTAATCTCACAGGGACATGGATATCATTGAACCTAGAGAGACAGAAGACTATGAATGTTAATTTTTAATTAGCCTTGCAAATCAAGATTATTCTCTATGTAGTAACATGTATTAATAGTATGTACCCATTAATTATAAGAATGCTTTTAGATGACAAAGTAATGCATTGCAAATATTCAGAATTTATTGTCATCATGTACCTCATATAAAAATGTGTTACTACTTATGAAATAAAATCTAACAAAAAGCATAAACATGCTACATTGCAAATGAAATGTTGGCCCATTTGTCTTCATCCAGTGACAAAGTTCTCCCCATCGCATGCTGACTAGTAATCATCACTATATAGTAAATATTTTATATATATACACGCTATATAAAATTATAAAGAACGTATGTATACATCCATACAACGTGTACCATTTAAAAACAGTTACTTTTTTGATACTGAATTTCTGTATTTACTTTTAAGTACTGTCTGGAATTTCACATCGTGTAACAAACGCAGCTATTTATCTAATCCATATCCCCACAGGAATATAGCAGTAATCATTCAAGCTTTTTATTCCAACATGCAACCCTATGCAACTCCCTGCTTCAAAGACTTAAGGAAACAACTTGCTTAAATACAAACAGCTATATTCCCTACCAACACTAGATTGCAACACTATCAGGAAAATTCAGCACAAGAAGGAAAACTCAGAATTCTATCACTATTTCTCCTACCGCCCAAGAAAGCACTGCCAAAGGGGACGATTCTGTGTGGCCAGATCAGAATCTTTAGAGCCAAAGAGTTTAGCCAAAAGTCGAACAACAGCCAAACGCTCCTCTCCATCATTGCTCTAAAAATTAAAAAAAAAAAAAAAAAAAAAAAAAGAAACTGCAATTCATTACCTGTGAT
Source organism: Callipepla californica brunnescens (assembly GCA_023055505.1). Classification (NCBI taxonomy): domain Eukaryota; kingdom Metazoa; phylum Chordata; class Aves; order Galliformes; family Odontophoridae; genus Callipepla; species Callipepla californica. Next base: position 22,648,166 of record JALIRH010000005.1, on the reverse strand, counting down.
ATCTTAATAATAGTTAATGGCTTCCGATTTCTTCTGTTTTTACAATTTAGATTACAAAGTGAATTTGAAATATTTTTTTATAAACTCCAATCTTTCTAATTACATTCAATTCTTTGATATAATTAAATATACATATACAATCTGTACCTAAAGATTAAAATATTATAGTCACTGATTAGAAGACAATGCTTTGAAAATGCCTTTCAGGAATAAATAAAAAAAGCTATATGCTATAGTTCGGATAAAACATATTTCTAATCTTATTTTTGTTCTTAAACATACTTAAGACTTTTATGCATGTGAAATACAAATGGCAACTAAAGATTTTCAAAATAGATGTGCACTAATAAAATTGAAGATATTAAAATAAAAATTTGTAATTTCACTGGTTACCTATTCCTTAATTACTTTTTATTGTCCCTATGCCTTATGTGTACAAATGCACACAATTTCTTCACAATTCTTTCCCCTATGTGCTTACATTCTTACCAGTAACACACCTTTCTATTTAAGAACAAAACAGAAGGATTAATTAACTATTTCCAAAGATTCATAATCAGTCAGCTGACTTACTGTTGATTATTTTAAAAATGACAGAATATTTGGAAGCAATTCCTCTATTATTAAAACATTATTTCACAAATTGAAATACTGCAAATCAATACAGTAGCCGGTAGACTTGCATTCCATGAGTTAAGCCAGTCATACCCCAATTACAAATTTCAGGTAAAATCCAAAGATTAAGCACATATAACTTTCACACTAGATCATATCAATTTATGACTGCAATGATTTTATATTTTGTGTCCACGCAAAACGCATTTGCAAGCACAGAAAGTACACGGTTGTATTTAATGCTTTGGTGCCTTTATTTAAACAACTGATGTAATATTAAACAAAAATGATAACTAAAATTTCTATCACGCAAATGAATACTTATTCATTTACAGCACCTTACACTTCAGTATCAATTTAAATTTTATTACTTGTCCCAAGTTAAATTACAACCTACCTTCAGTTTGAATTCAAGCTGGGGCATGACAGACAGCAGTAAGTGAGGATCTATGGCAAAAAGCTCTTGTATCAAGTCAAACACGTGCTCTGACAAGTCACTCACTGAAGACTTTCCCAGTACCAGAACCTGGTTAAAAAACTAGAATACAAGCATTATTATTGGCAGATTTCACAGAATCATAGAATCACATAGAATCATAGAGTTGGAAGGGACCTTTTAAAGCCATCTAGTCCAATCCCCTGAAATGAACAGGGACACCTACAGCTCACCCAGGTTGGTCAGAGCCCCGTACAGTCTGGCCTTGAACATCTCCAGGGACCGGGCTTCCACCACCTCTCTGGGCAACCTGTTCCAGTGCCACACCACCTCCACTATAAAAATCTTCTTCATTACATCCAACTTAAATCTATCCTATTTAGGTTTGAAACCGTCTCCCCTTGTCCTACATCTCCACAGTCCTTGCTGAAGAGTTTGTTGTCCCCTTCCTTCCTGCTCCCCTTTTCCTTTGTTAACATCAGCACTATTTAAAAAACACATTTTAATGTTAATGTCATTTATATTTTAATGCTATTGGAAGGTACCCAATGCACATTTTTTATTACATGAAAGCTTTTCACCCTTATGAGCTTTGGCTCCAACAAATTAAAGACAAACATCCTTCAAAGAATCATACAATGATTTGGGTCGGAAGGGGCCATTTTAAACAACAGCAGATGAATATGATATGTCTCCTGGTATTCGATGGTATCAAAAAAACAAACAAAAACAAAGAAAAGGTAGCCCAAAATAGGAATGATTTCTCATGGATTTGCTACATTTTAATGTGCTTGATACACTTCCTATTAGGTACTGTGGATTGATGACAGTATTAACTGAGGGATGCAAATGCTACAGAGCTATTACACGCTCAAGCAAGAACATGACTCAACAGTTGCTCTACCTACTATCCTGTTTCCAGTTATGACCAATTACAAAACTTAAAGAAACAGGGGGTTTGGAAAGTGGTACTCGATAGTGAGACACCTTTAGCTTTTATGTACTTGAGTCTTTCACGAATTTACCTAATTCCCTCTTTAACCTAGTCTAACTTTTAAGAATACCATAGAACGTATTACTGATATTCATCAAAACAAAATACATTAGAAAAAAGCCCTGTAAAGAATTCAAGTCTTTAAATCTTTCTGACTAAAATAAGTTTAGGACAGACAAAATCTATGAATGAGCTGTTATTTTGAAGTGCTTCACCTTACATCTAGGCATGAAATGAGGATGCCTGATTGCTAGATATAAAAAGCACTAACAATTCCTTTTGCTGCAATGGGATTCTTTGGTGCCAAATAATACTGCAAGGCAGTTCATCTGTTGTTGCAGTCTAGATTTACATGCTTAAGAATGAGATGGAAAAAAAAATCTACTTCCTCTTCATTTAATTGGAACATCTTCCTCTTTAAAAAACATAAAAGAAGAAAAAGGCAAGCTAACGATACCTATCTAGAATATGGTATTCTTCTACTTGCATTTATAAACATCATTTTAAAATATAAAAACCTACAATAAAACATTAACAAGCACAATCGTTAATTATAGTAAACATGAGTTAATTTACATACATTGGCAATGCACGGTTCAATGGTCTGGACAGTCCTTTTCAGCAGGACTTTTGCAAGATCAAATGCTTGTTTATTAAGGTTCTGGAAAAAAAAAAATAAGGGGGGGAATATAAAATTTTAAAGAAAGACAAACTAATTTAATTAACTTCACATTAATCTCTCAGCCTTAAAAGACTATAATTTTACGTAAAATGCATTTTGCAACAAACTATTTTCAAAGAAAGTTCAGTTATATTAACTACACCATGGCAGAGATAACAATGTTTTATTTATTTTTTTATACACAAAAATCTAAACCTGCACAGTCTGCTAGGCTGTTTTCAGTTTAATTGTCACCTTTAGTACTGCACTAGAAACTAAAAAAAATGTTTAACATGCAATCATCAAAAATTTTGAAGTAACGTTACCCCACCTCCACACTTTGGTAAGTATCATGCACCCAATCTGTCACACTGAGGTGTCTGCAGTCTTTTCAAGTAAAGTTGATTGAAACACAACAGATCTACAAATCTAAGCATTGCTTTTATTAATTTCAACCAAGGTAAGTAATGTAAGTGCACACAGGAAAAACGTGACTGCCCAAGTCTGCAAAAAATCCAATATGCAATATAGCATCTGATCGAGGGATTAATGTAGCTTGGAGATGATGAAGGGGGAAAAAAAAAAGAAAGAAGGGTGGATTAGCTGATTGTTCTGAAAATTACTAACTACTGCAGACAAAATACAGATAAAGCATAAGGATGACCAATTATTAGAATGTATTTGGCAAGTCTACAGCGAGAATGATTCTTTCATGTTCTTTTAGCTGACAAGATGACAAAAATAAAGCTCTCATCAACTGATACTAAACAGAAGCAAATGGCCAAAGGCTGATACAAATACCTCTTCAGTCAGACTGATACATGTAAACTCTTCAGAAATTCTTACTACTACACAGTCTAAAACAAAATCATTTGTCTCCAAATCAGACCACCTTGACAGGTATGTTTGTATTAAACTGAAGAACTGCCAACTGTATATAAATGTGTATTTATTTGGATCTTCAAAAAAAAACATAATCTACTAGGCAGAGCGTAAAACCTTGCAGGTCTGGATAGGCCATGATGTAGAATTTGCAACAAAAAATCTAAAGATCTAAAATACATTAAATATATATTTTTAAGGAATAGCCTTGTCAAGAGCAGCATGAATAAATAAGCAAATACTCAAATAAATAAATCACTAAAGCAACTGAAAGCACTGGTTTTAAAATTAACAAAAACAAGTGCAGCTTGATTGCATGTGTCTTCTGAGCTGATGTATCATATTGGTTTTAAAAAACTGCATTCAACGGAGGAGAGCCTTGTTAGCGTGCAGAGAAAGAGGAACAATGTACATTAAAGCCACTTTATTGGTAATGAGAGTACAAATGAGTACCATTTAGATGCTGAGATAGACTGTATTTCATGTCTAAGTAGTGGTATATTTCTTTTAAATTGCACTATTGTCTTAAACAATACAGAAGAGTTTGTTTGTTTGTTTGAAAAAGGAACAGAACACACCATCTAAAATACATATTTCAACTCTGTACAAAGATGAATTTCCATTAAATGCAATGGTCTAGCCATGCTGTTATCTATATAATGTATAGCAGACAACTATTCAACTGCTTAGCACAGACACAATAGTATTATTATTATAAGTTCTGTACCAGAAAATAAACTATGCTTTCCATGCAATGGTGTTTTTGATTTACATTAACTAAGTTCAAACAATTAATATAATCCTAGAATTTTGTAGATCTGTGCATGAAAAGAGAACAATTTTTTACAGTAAAACACTTGTTTGGCAGAGAAAATAAAATAACTTGTTTCTTTCTGCTGTTTTGTTGTTGCTGTTTTTTTTTAAGTACCATGTAAAGCAGCAGTTACAGTTTTGTTACGGGTAATGAAAAAAGGTTAAGCCAGACAAAATTACTGGACTCTGAATACAGAATTATTATATTGTCAGTCACTGGCTAAGAGCCAGTGAGGACTGGTGATCTGTGATGTAAAAGATACTAAAAGACATTTAATAAGTTGCACAATCCAGTATTTACATGAATTTTGCCTTCCTCTTATCAGTCTTGTCACTTTCTCTCAATAGGCAAAATTAAATTATAAAAATAATATGAAAGCAAAAGAATCACTCATTTTTGCTTTGCTTGCATGAAGCAGTTACCACAAACTGTTTAGCTGCATGGAGTTTACCAGGTCTCTGTACCCAAAGAGCAAGGCATCACCAAGCACTTGCTATTGACACCAACACTTCAGTACACTTCTGCTCTCTACTGCTTGCAATTGATTACAAACAGCTTAGAAAGATCTGTGTATTTTAAAATAACCCTTCTATAGTTAAGAGGACTCTTCTGCCATTAGGGATTCTAATAATACATCATCTCATTGTCGTCATTAGAAAGGAGCCGATATTATGACACTGCAATCTCATGGCTTCGTGTACAACTTGTCTAGGAAGAGAGTCACAGCTAAAATGATGCTGAATTCAACAAAAGCTGAAAAGATCATGGAATTCATAACACAGAGAACTGAAAGCAACTAGCTGAGCAAGAAAACTAATGCTTTAGGTAAGAGCAGGAATTATTAACACAAAAGCTTAATATGGAAAAGAAGCAGGAAAAAATTAACAGGGAGAGGGAACAGGAATCTGACTGACAAGTTGAGGCAAGAAACAGGTCTCCACAGAAGCCTGGGGAAATATATATATATATAATTTTTTTTTTTTTTTTGGAAGTAAAAGTGCTTTAATATTAGAGTATGAAATTTGCTTGAAGATGCTTTGTTCCTGTTTAAGTACAGAGCTGTTGAAGTTACAAGTAGACAGAATTTCTTAATAATGAGTAATCCAGATAAAGTGAAGAAAGAGCACCAAACAAATCCTAATGGCAGTTTTCAATCCACTGTTACAAGGTCTGAAAAACTACAACTGTCATGGGTAACCTAAAGTGTGCAGAGATATAAGCAAGCTAAAAGCAATTATCATTGTTATATTGTATAGTGCTGTAATATTTAACTTGGCAGACCTTGTGTGCAGGAATGAGGTTAATCAAAATGGAGTCCAGCAGCTCCTGAGTTACTCCATCGCCTTCCATGATGATAGAACTCATCAAATCCAGCATATGCATTTGTACCTTCTGGTTGTGGCTATTACTAAGACGATAAAAGCACATTATCAAGTCAAAGTTTTCAGACACCAACAAATACTAATAGCACTTCAAGAAACAATGGATTAATATTAAACAGTGCTCAGCACAAGCTGATACTTTCAACATTTGAAAACGCAGAACTATTTTGACTTTCCTCTGATCTAGAAAAATTCAAAGATCTAGAATACTCTAGCTTTGCTTTAACAGAAACAAAACAAATAAGAAGCAAACATCCAACCACAGAAATAACATTGTACATAAGTCAGAATGAAGTATAGCATTGCAACATAGAAATTTTAAGAAGTCAGAAATGTCTGCTTTTAGATACACACCTCTCTATATTGTCAGTAATTTGTACTCATTTGCTTTCCTATTATCTCATTTGGAAGAATGGGGACTTGTTCTGTTCAGATCTATTCATTTGCAGGCTACATAAGGATTCAGTCTATCCCCAAATCTGATGATATTTTGACAGTTTAATATAATTGAAGTGATTCAACTTACTTGATAACTGAAAAAAGAGTCCTAAAAAGCTGAATAAAAATTTCATTGCAATCTTCCAACTCAAAGCAGATGTTGTAAGATTTAACCCAAGCTAAATTCTAAAACAAAAATAGGATATTCAGGATATTAAAACTTTGCAAATCACTTAAGTATAATAATGTTAGTTAATTTTTCTTCTATTCAGATAAAAATATTATACAATAAAAAACCCTTTGGAGAAAGAGACTGGATATTTGCTTTGCATATATACAGCTCTTAACACAAAGGGGCTTTGCAATACACATCCACAAAAAAACTAAATCGAGAATAATCTGATTTCTTAGGTACAAAAACAGACTGACAGAAACAGTTAATGTAATAAGGTTGCATCTAGACTTATTTTGGTTTAATGCTATAAAGCACTGCTTTGTTGTTTGATTTTTAATTAATTAAATATTTAAAAACAAAACTCTTTCTAAATGCACACTGATAAAATCTCAGCACTTCTTTCTTCTCCCACCATCATTATAAGAACATTTGCATTTTAAACACCATTGAATTTTTTCTTTTTACAAGGTAATAAAACCTTAAGGATAGGTACACAATACAAAAAATATTGGAAGATAAAGGCTAAACATTGATAAATACCAAACATTTTAACACAGCCTCAACTACAGGCAGCATGAACTTATTAAATGCACATGAAATTTTAACTCCTAAAAGAAACAATTTATCAAACTTTACTTTGTCTGCTATCGTTTACACTAAGAATATCTGTAAATCTGGAACATCTGAGGAAAGATCAATTACATTTCTTAGAATCACAGAGCAAGTAGTATCTACTCAAAGTTACAATTATTACATTACCTCTAACAAGTAAAAGTATCTGTTAAACTGAGGGCTCTTTGTGTCCTCCAAGCCTTTTAATTGTCTTGTAATAAACAAGAATATGTCCTGTCAAAAAACAAGAAGGTATTTACAAGTTTGATTCTGCTGAGAATAAAAACACAACCTGTTAGTTACTAACATCCACTCCCTTTTACAGACTCATGACACAAAATATTTCAGGCACTGAGAGAAATCTATTAACAGTGCATTTCTGGCCCTTAAAATACTCCACTGACACACAGGACTAAAGCAACATCTCTTTAATAAAACTGAGTATCAGTACAAATGCATACAAAAAAACCCAAAAACTAATGTGAAAATAATTTCCATTTGAAACAGGAGAACAAGGCAGATAAAAGGCCATTATTTACCTTAAGTTTGTCATGGGAAGTATATGGAGCTTCAGGAGCATAGATACGAAAGATATCAGCCAAGCAACATGCTACAAGGAGGCGCACATCTTTATTGGGATTCCTGAGGAAGAATTCAGACGCAAGGTGCAAGGCTAATGGGAGATACTGCTGTTTCTCATCTTCTGAGTCCTGGTCCATATCCATGAACGTTTTTACCACCATCTGGAAAATACAGGGGAAAAAAGTAATTTATGTGCTTTCAGCTTTTATTCATAGAATAACCAAGTTTGGAAAAGACATCCAAGATCATCCAGTTCAACTGTGCACCTACCACCAATATTTCCACACTAAACCATGCCCCATAGCACCACACCTAAGCGTTTCTTGAACACCTCCATGAGTGGTGATTCAGCCACATGGGCAGTCCATTTCTCTGTCTAACCACTGTTTCCGAGAACAACTGTTTCCTAATATCCCATCTGAACATTCCCTGGCACAACTTGAGGCCATTCCCTCTAGTCCTATCACTAGTTACGCAGGAAAAGAGGTCAATCCCCACCTCTCCAGAACCTCCTTTCAGGTAGTCGTACAGAACAACCAGGTCTCATTCTTAATTCTTTCTGAACAGATGCAATACTACCAATATATTTTTAGACTACCAAACTGCAGTAATGCAACTTTTTGTTTGGACAAACATCAGAAAAACATTATTCTGATGTTTAAATGCTTACAGAATGTGAAGTTGATGTTTTACATTAAGAGACTAAAAAACATTTTGCAGCTCTTCTCATTTTGCCAACGTGAACCTGAGGTGCAGCACAAAATGCTACATACTGATGAGCTGGGAGCCCTACATCACTTCAGTGTGAGGACTTGCTTCAGTAGGAGGAGCTGGAAGCCACCTCAGCCAGCTGGCCTAAAACATGGTCCACAGGATAGTGCAGCTGCACAGTGAGCTGTACCAGCCTACAAGCAGGCAGTCTTACACTGGCTGTATCAAGGCACAGATCCCAAGAGTTACTTTACATGTACACACGATCCTTTTATCTGTATTAAAAGAACTAGATATTAGATAAGCATTTAATCTCTCATGTAAAATATCTAATTCTTTCTCTTTCTGCATACTCAAAACTGCATCTGTGTAATGAAAAAAGTGTATGTTTTTTCCTTGTTTTCTCCAGCACAGTAAGGAACTGCCAGTTCCCATGAAATGCTATCAAAATTGTTTATTTTTGAACATTTCCACCTCATGCTGGGATTTTATAATCTCAACACAATCAGTTGGTGAAACTGAAGTGAGAATTTAGTTTGGAAAAATTAAGAGCCATAGGTTTAACTTTTGAAATATGGACATTAAAGGACAAACAATAGCTTCCAGGATACCAGCATAGAACTGCAGACATTGTTCTACAGATTAATATCTTATTATGACCCCAGTTAAACCAATCTGTGTCTCATCTTTCCATGCACTAGTATTCTTAGAGTGAAAACTGTGAAGGAAAGCGATAGCAGCTTGTACACCCAATACACCCAGTACACATACAGAGATAAGAAAACAGAATGGTTAAGTCAGCGGGTCAAGTGTAGCCTGTAGAATATTAACAGTAAAACACAAGAGAAGACTGAACTCACGAAGCTAATAAACACATCTCTTATGCCTGCCACAATTCTTCTGTTAGTACGTCATTCAAATGATAATAAGGCTGCTTCTCAGTTAGTAAGCATGCCTCACTTCCATCATGAAAACAGTGTCTTTCAGCTTTATTCCCTCCCTTCATTTTGGAACTCAGTTTTAAACACAGTAGAATCAGATGTTCAATTGTAACCTATCTTGCATTGTTATTTTAAACTCCTGTTTCTATAAATGTACATCATTCTCTCATGATCTAACATCTAAGAACACCAAAAATCAAGGTGAGTGGGAACAGAAACCAGCAAGAACAAAACAGAACTTGAAAGCCACATCCCACAGAAATCCCAGCTCTGCTTATATCAGCCTGTTTCCCTGAGATTATTCTTAAGCTATACTTAGAAGCATTAGCTGAAAGGACAAAAACACAGCTCCAACAAAACCCTGTTTTACTTCATTCTGCTGACAGCACAGATCTCTCTGTTAGAGTGTCACGGATCACTTGTCCTTCCTAGATCCTTGAGTTTAAAATAAAAATAAACCAACCCATCGATAACCTGACTTCAAAACCTACCAGATTCTTTCAGTGTGAAAAGTAACTGCCTCTTTGTCTGCTGGTGGCAGGACAGGGAACAAGCCTCGACCAGCACCATGGGAAGACTCTGAATTATGCACAGGAAAAATGTAACAGTAACAACTGTTAAGTATCGATTCAGATAACCGCATTATTGAAGGCTTTAAGCGCAGGGTAGAAGAAACATCAGATGATTTGGAAGTCAACTGTAAACTGTATCTGTGCCACTAAGATTCCTTCCAGTCTTTCTTTTTACTACAATTATGGATAGCCTATATAAGCAATCTTTTGATCTCTCTCTTCAGTCCTATCTTCCTATCTCCTCTGTGCCTGTAGGTATCGTGAGCTTCATAAACAGAATACCCTCTTAGGTTCGGATCACTCTGGGCTTCTTTTATATGACAAGACACAGAAGTCTTGCCTCAATTCCTTCTCTGAGATATCAAAAACAGGCAAGGGAAGGCAGGGTGGCACTGAGAACACTAGCACAATGTTCTCATTCGGTACCAAAACGTTAGGATATTCTGGGATTGAAATAATTAAACTAGTCTTCAGAACAGGTACCTGTTTGAAAACTAACAGCTTGTGGATCTCCCCATGATTCTCTCGCATTAGAAGGAGTTGCCAGCAAATATCCATAAGCCTCATTCTATTTTCCTGCAAAAAGCTCCTGGATGCTTCTTTTCTATTACAAAACAACACTGGGGTAGTAATTGGGCCATTGGCAAGTTGCAACTATTAATTAGTGTACAGATCTGTGTTTTCTCCATTGTTTCTTTTTAGTCTCATATCTGCTTGCATTTGTGCATTGTCTTCCGTTTTATTATGAATTCTTTGGTGCACGACATTCTGCTGACAGTGTGCACAAAACCCAAATGGAATAATACCCTGGTCTTTATCTAGAATCCTAATTACCAAAACAGTGTAAATAAGAAATTGTATGTATGGAGTATTTAAAACACATACCATAAAAAAATAATGGAATTAATTTACATGAATTAACTTCAAATGATAAGGCAATAGTTAAAAACATTAAGTACAACTTGGTAATTAATAGCAGAGCTTTCTGGGAAAAGATAATTACTGTTTCTGAAGACTTGCATTTAAGTACACCCTACAGGATCTGTTGCTTTTGTCAAGTTCAACCATTCTAAATATTTCCTGAATACACGTTACTAATGGTATCTAAGATCCTACACCATAGGAGCACTCTCTAAAGCCAAGCAACTACTGGTATTGGTTAGGGCATTACACACTAGAACAACTTCCAAACACCTGCTCATCTACATAAGAGATTCATTGTTGAAATAGAAGAGAAAAAAAAAAGCACCCAGACATTAAGTACAATACATGCTTGGCTCTTAGCACTTGCTAGAAAGCCAAGAACTCAGCCAGAACTTCTATCAGTTACAAGGCTGGTATACTCTTGCCCTCTAGCACAACTGAAAAATTAGTTATCTAACAATAATCAAGAAGGCAACCCAAGCCTTTAGAAATCCACAAAATGGCATATTTGATTAAATCATTTATTCATAACAGAATGGTACACAGCGGCCTGGTTTGCAACACACTGCTGCCTTTCCACAGCTATCTGTTCCCTGATTTTCTCACAAGCTCTCTAAGACAGGAACTACATGCCCTTCCCCACCACTTAAACAATTTTAATGCAAAGTCTTTGTCTATGGACATGAGTCATAAACACCCTCAAAACACTAAAAATTGAAATGACAACATACGTTAAGTTCCCTTCAGTGTTAAGGTTTGACCAAAAAAAAGCCACAAAAGAATGAAAAAAACAACAAGTACTTCTTATCACTTCTTATAGTTGTGTTCCCCAGTGGTTAGTAGTGGGGTGGTCCTGTCCAACATCTTCATCAGTGACCTGAATGAAGGCACAGAATGTACACTCACGTTTGCTATTGGTGCATTTAAAGCTAGAAGGAGTGGCTGACAGACCAGAAGCTGTGCTGCCTGTCAGACAGCTGGGCAGAGAGGAATCTTATGAGGTTCTACAAAAATATGCATAGAGTCCTACACGTGGTGAGAAAGAACTGCTAAATTACATGTTTTCTGGAGAGGAATAAGAAAATAAATAAACAACTGTAGCATGCAAATTTCACAATGCTCAGTAAATGCTGGCAATGTCTTAGGAAGTTCTGATAGTATCTGATAATATACTTTTACAGGTACAAAACTTCTAGCCATACCATAGCAATACGATAGCCATACTGCCACAGTATCAGTAACAACTGTGGTAGCTAGAAATGGATGTACTCGAACAGTGTGTTTACAAAATGGAAAATCTGGAATTGTCACATTAAGACAGTTTTTATTCCAGGAGAAAAATGATTAAGGCATAACAGCAACTCACTACTTTTGCAAACTGCAGTACTGTTGGCTAACTGATGTCTGGCCATGCAGTAGAACCAACCCTAGCTAGGGCAGCAATTGCCATTTATGTAAAAACCCAACAGACTTCATAGTTTCCACCACAAACAACTGTCCCCAGTGTAAAAATCAGGAGACAAAACAGCATTATTTGAATATATTAATGTAACATCATCCACTCTTTTCTGAACAATTAAGCACCCAATTTCCACACTAATTGCTAGCAAAAGTAAACAAAATACAGCTGTTCACATTTAAGATTGAATTCATTCTACGCCGCTTTGATTAAACGTGTCTCCGTTAAGTAAGCTATCACACAGTGGCACTTCACCACGTGTTAAAACTAACCTGGAAATTTTCATTATTGCTATTTTTACCATAACACCTTGAAATCCTAATTGTCATACTAACACTCCACCCTCCCAGGCTCCCCAAGCACAGCTGGAGCATTTCACTTCCAGAACATAAGAGACAGCACAGAAATGCAAACTGCTTCACTGCAGCTAGCGAGTCACTCTACACATTACAAACACACTGAAAATTGAAGAATTTAGAAGTTCCTGGAAGGTGCTTATCTGAATACATAAAGACATGTACTATGCCAGTCAGTCGCTCTATCAGTCGCTAAAAGGCTGTCCCTTGCACCTGCTGGAGAGAAATGAACAGATACTGACCAAATTCAAGCACAGACATCTACAGACCTCAGCTCAATTTCCTCCCGGAAGTGCCTAATTCTCTCCAAAATAGTTTAACTTTCTCTTCTGCAGTATGGCTGGCATAAGGAAAAAAGCCAAGGGAAACCCTCCACCCAAATTCTGAAACGCTCAGTTCTGTCGCTAACGAGTTTTTACTTCTTTCCTTAGATGTTTTAAGCAATATCATGCACTGCCTTTGCCATTGCCTATCAATAGTAAATGATGGATGACCTTTGATTAAGAACATTAGTAAAATCACATTAATCTAGGAAAAATATTTCTCAACAGCTGCAGAAGTAATGATGCAGATTTGAGATGAGAGATCTTTGTTTATCTCAGTTACAGTCCTATCTATCAGCTGGAAACACCAGTAAATATGGAAACAAGGAAATTACTGCACAAACAGCAACAAAACTAGAAGACCTCTAAACATTCAAATCAGGAGGACCAGATTTCAGAATTCATAAATACCCCACATTGCAATCACATACTTAGCAACAGGTTTTGTTTGCTTTCCTTTAAAATACATCAAACAAGGAAACCACATGGTCAGAAAACAGAAAATATCAACCTAATTATTAGGAAAGGTGATTCAGCAACACCATCCACAGGCTGACATCAGAAGAATTTCGTAATACAAACCACTTTGGAAAAGCTAAATAAGCAAAGGAGTTTAGAAAAACGGAATAGAACAAAAAAAGGGATTTACAAAATTACTTTCCTAATCTAATAAACTTCCTTTGTTAAGTCTATCAACTTCCCAAACAAGAGAGACCACGAAAAGCAACCTGAGTGTCAAGGGGAGCGTCACACTGAGCCACGCTGAAATAAGTTGGAGGAGATGGAGTTCAATACTGTCATTCCTCCTTAGGCACTTTTTAGGTGTTAACTTGAAAGGACATAGAGGACCTGAGTGAATTTATTAGCTGAGAATGGCGTTATAATTGACCCTGTTTGCTGCTCCCATAAACAACTGCGGCATAAGAAGTAGGAGTAATGGCAACTGACAGTTAGGGACCAGCAGTACAGGACAGGATAGTACACAGAAAGAAATAACAAAAAATAATCCATTAATAGTAAATAGTCTTGCATCTGGTGTTTAAAAGCAACAATTTGTGCTACTAAGAGCCCACCGGCTGAAAACAACAGAAGAGAAGGAGAGGCACTTATAAGCAACTGTGAAGAGATTATGGGCCAATAACAGGCTATGTACAGAACTATGAAAACGCAATTGCAAGATGTGACAGACAAGGTATTTGCAGGCAAGGCAAGAAAAAATAGCAATACTACTCATGAAATGCTAAAAATACTGAATGCTAATTTAAAACACAGCCCTCCAGTCTGATTGCCCTCACTGATGAAAAAACAGCAGAAAAGAAAAAACAATTCAATTTGGTAAAAGTACAGAAGATGGCTGCAAAAGGAGTCTAGAAAGCCACTTCTTATAAAGGGACAGTACAATCAAAAGACTGTGACCTGTTTAGTTTACCAAAACAACCACCAAACCTGAAGTACTGACAGAAATAGACACACAAATAAGCAAGGAACACATGTGGACTGTAGAGAAAACTGAACTAGAAAGGATGTGTTTCTGTGAAGTTTTGACGTTGTCTTAAGTAACATTAAAAGCAGTGTTCCCTTTTTGGTACTGTTAGTAACCCATGAAGAAGAAATTTATTGCCTGATTTCCATTCCTAATTCTACCCATAATCTGCACTCTCTGACATTACCCTTATGCAGCTCTAAATAACTCAGAAACAGAAAGGAATAAAAACAATTCCACAAAATACTGTGCAAAGCAAATTGGAGCAAAGACTATTTGCTTCCTTCTTCATACTCTGCTCCCCAGTCTACAATGACAAAGGTTTCCAGCTAAGAGATGTAAAGCAATGGCAACCTGCACAGCAACGATCTTGTGATCAGACCAATTGCTTCAGCAGCTGTCCTTCCCACAGGGATTGAGGGCATTTCTGTGGAGCTTTGTAGAAGCAAAGTAGTCTTATAATTTACTGCTATCATCACATTCATAAAACAGCAGGTTCTGTATTAGATGTGCCTGATGTAAGGAAAGTAATCAGAAAATTTTCCAAAAGCCCAGAAACTAACCAGACCTAAGAAAAAGCAAATAAATTGACTACTAAGTACAGGAAAACAGTACGCTCAGCAGTTCAGTTACTTGAAGCAACTTTCTTGATACTTAAATTGTAAAGTAACTACACAAGGATCACAAACATCACACACACACATCATCACCAAAACAAAAGGGCAAATACTGTTACAAACTTGGAGAGGTAGTACAATTACCCGTATGCTTTATTTCCATAATTAAAAATATAGCAGTATTTAAGTTCTGCTGTAAATGTAGGAGATTCCCCATGTAACACAAGTGTTAAGGGCAGGGTGAGGGTGCAGACAAAATGTGAGAAAGAAAAAGAGAAATCACGTCTTGATCCAACACTTCTTTCACATCACAACTTATAACATGTTATTTAATAGTGGTAGAATATTTGCCCTGCACTACCAAGCACATAGCTTTGATATCTTGATTACAGTAACTCGCATGGACTGCTGCAAGAACAAGTTGAAAAGGCATCTCAAGATTAGAACAGCACAAAAGGAAGTCAAACGGTGTCCTTCCTGCTCTGCAGAAGATAATCCTTACACTGTTATTACAGTATGTGATGAATCCTGTACTCTCTCACCATGAACAATACCAGGGGAACTATAAGACTCGCAATGTACAAAGAATGATTATCCTCCTTATCAAACATTGACAAAATACATCGTAACAAGCAGTATTTTCAACACTATGATCAGCTTCAGCTTTATACTGTAGAAAGAATCAGAAAATTCGGTATCATTTACACAGTCTCAGTTCCTTCACTATTACACGTAATAATTTTTTTCTCCAAGACAAAAGCTACTTTCCGGCCACCTCTATTTTCCTTAAGTAGGAGCCACTATTCCTCACATAAAAATACACTGTAAATTCATTCATACTGACTACTGTACATTATGAGATCTTCTTCATCTCTCCCCTGCTGTGAAAAAAACTACTTCAAACTTTTAAAGAACTCCATCCAAATAGGTCATGCTTCTGTTTGTACTGAAGTTGCAAACATTTTTTGGCTAGGAGGAAGTAGATAATTAGCCAGTGTTAATGGCCAGGAATTTAACAGAAATTCTCTTGTAACTGACTGACCAGAGGTGGTAATTATCTTGGAGCTGCTCTTACCTTCAGGAACCAGTGACTGGCTCTTCTGATTTGAACTCAGTTGAGAGCTGTTATTGAGACCAGAATACAGTACCCAGCACAGCTTTCACTGACATCCTACTTGACTGAAGTTCTGTACATAGTGACAGGGTATGAAATACCACAGCAAGATGAAGCACAGACAGAATTTCAGACCTGTTTGCCAAACAGGAATCACAGCAGTATGCAGTTTAAACCCAACTCCTGGTACTTATAGCTTCAATTCCATGTAACACAGAGATCCAGTTTAACTGCTCACTGCCACCATCTGCTTCTCCCTCCCACGTTACTCACTCTTTCCTGCTTCTGGCCATGCAGTGCCACCACATATTTTGCACTGGCCCCAACATCTGCTGGGTAACTGCGAGTTGATGTGAAAGGCAGAAAACCTCCTAAGAGAATATCCTGGGCTGTTTTCTGACAGGCACAGATAGGCCAGCAGATGGGAAAAGACAATTCAATTATCAAGACCAGGGAGTGAAGAATTTATCCTTCTGGTAGATAAACCAAGCTCTTCACTTAACTGTAGTGCAGGCTCTTAACAGTGACAAGCACATGAGGCTTGAAATTGGCAACTCCTGCTAACCCCCCCTAAGCTCATCTTTAACTCTGTTCAGAAGAAATGAACATAAGATGTGATCACTGATAATTTTGAATTCTTTGTCTCAGAAACATTTTGGTCCAGGAAATTCCCAACCTGTATCCAATGCATCGATTCATTTATTCATTTAAAATTTAATGATGTATTTCCTGGTTTTGTCTCATGATCTGAGACAACAGAACTTAACTTATCCATTTACATCTCTAGATCATCACTTTTATTGTGTTTTCACCATCCTTATTATTCTCATCACTTCCTCCAAAGGCTCACCAGAAGCACAGCATCAAAGAGAGCATATTCACACAGTTTTTAAACTAGCAGAGATGCCTGATTTCTCAAAAGGAAGCATAATGTCCGTGGCTGTTTGCAATCCTGCAACTGTAACACACCTTCACAGTCTATTTGCCTTTCTAGACAGAAGTTACTCAGTGAAAGGTTTCACTATATGGTCTATGCTCATGCATCACTATTCCCCAACTTAGTCCTCTAAAACATAAATTCACAAAATATTTGTTTTCTCGTGATATTTATTACTGTTTTAGTAAGTCTAAGATCTACTAGATTCACCTCATTCACTTTAAAATATTGCTTCCAATTTCCCAAACAGATTTAAAAAAAAAGTTACCAAGTGTGCTACATAACCTTAGTTCATTCTTTACTCTGTCATTAATAAACATTAATTCTTTAAATCTACTTCTTGTTTGTGGTCAGTTTTTGATACCTGGCTACTCAATCCAAGATCATTTAACATATTTATAAAAACCACTGAGAAATACTGTTAGTTTGTCCTTCCTATACTGAAATTCTTTCAAGTATTTTGTTGTCCTAGTTTTAAAACTGCATTGCCCAATCTGCTATGATACACGCTGCAATTCTCCAGATCAAATCACAAGTTTTAAATGGGTGTATACGTCTCAAATAATGAGAAGGAAGAGACAGTGGACATACTAATCAACACTCTTCATACTTATGCTGCTTACCACCTCTGAGACATCTGTGATTAGAGTGTGATGCCACAGCACCAATATTAATTTTGTTAAGCAATTCAATCTTCAGCATATCTGGTCGTTATTACTAGAAAGAATTGGAAAAGAATTCTTTCCAATTTTCCCTGATGAAGTCTAACAATTGCTTACCTACTCTAAACAAGGTTAACATTTTCATAAATTAAAACACTGAAAATCTGCTTTCTCAGAAACTTCACTCCCACATTCATAAATTCGTGACAGAAAAGTATTTGCAGAAGGACTAAAAAGGCTATTCTTTAAATATTATAATTCAAGACATAATCAGAAGTGTTTCATTAAACAGACCTTTTCCCCTCGGTACACTAGCAAGTGTTACGTATTGCTGGGGCAAAACCAAAAAAAATCTTAAAAGCCTATTCCCTGTGGTGAAGGAGTCTATTTCCACGTGAAGTTTCCCAAGCACGTTTGTAATGGCCTCCAGATGTGAAAGAGAGGATTCTTTATAACCAGCTCACTGCTGTGTGATAAATTCATTTCCTCTCCCAGGACAGAAGGTGATGCTGGACAAGAAAGTTATTTTCGTTTTTACTGTGAACTGTGTGGAAGGCTTCATTCTGCAGTAAACATTTAGTCTCAATTCTCACAACAAAATCAAGCCTTAGACTTGAACTTTAAAACACAACTAGAAGACTACACTTACAGTGCTAACAGTATTTCAAAGAACAGATCCATGGTTATTACTACAGTACAGTGTAGTGTTCTGTGGTACATCATAACGTCCTCCTGACTCAATCATCCACAAAGATGTAAAAAGCATGGCATGTCTGTGCCTGCTCGAGTTCCTACAAAACCAATGACAGAAAGAAACAAATCCATTATTTTCTAAGAATATAAACAGTTTGTATTACAGCAATCTTGTAAATTATGGTGAACAGAAAAGTTACTACACCTACAGAGGCAGAAAAATTATGTAAAATATTTCTAATCTTGATCTTCAACTGCAACAGTAACAGAAGAGAGAAATTAGAAGTTATTTAGCAGAACCTGTTCAATGACTGGCAATCACACATAGTACCACTATGTAGTGCATGGAGGCATCAATGTCAACAAGAAAATAGTCATCAGCTGCGACATTCATTTTCTGGTTTCATTAAGAAGCAGACTGCACCGAGCCTGAATGAACTGCAGGAGGCAACAATGTGGTGTCCCAGCATGAACTCCTGCCCGGTGATAACTGTAGCAAAGAATTTTGTCTCTGTCCCTGTTACCTACTGTAGCCTTAATAAAAGGCTCTCATGAATGGAGACCATCTAGAACACAGACAGTGGGTTTCCATCTCCATGTGAAAGACTGGATAAAAGTGAGAACTGCCGAATAGTAAAAACAAACAAAAAACAAACAAAAAGAAACATTATTTCACAATCAAAATTGATACTACAGACCAGAAACAACAACAAACCCTAACTGACTGTGCTTTAACCAGAACCTGCTTTGCAGAACTCACTGCCTAGAATGGACATCCCCTCTCAGCCCACCGCCACAGATAGCAGCAAGCAACTGGTGGGTCTATCAGCTATTGCATGCATCAAACTAGGCATAATTCTGCAAAGATTTTCTACTCAGATAAATAAAAATACCCCAGTGAAGAAACATTTTACCAAAAATTCTGCTTCCTCTTTTAGCCTTTGCTACCTATTAGGTACATTACCAGCAAAAAAAGAAAATCCCCTTCAGGTGGCCACCATACTTAAAATGGAGCACTTTAATCCTGTAAGATGGACTGAAGGCAAAATGAAGGCATTTGCTTACTGCTGTGTGGTCTTTTTGTTTTTTGACAGCCCCACTAAAGAGCATGAAGTTGCTGGGAACTTTAAAAAAGGCTGCAAGAATTGGGAGCTAAAACACAATTGCAGTCCGTCGCTGCCTGGGAGTCTTATTCCTTTTAGTAATAACAAGAGGGAAAAAAAAAGTATAATTACTGCATGGAAAGTGTAGCACTTGCAGAATTTATTACATATGTTTATTTTACTTTGACATAATGACAAATATCCTTGGTAATAAAGACTGATCTCATTTCTGATCTGTATTAAAAAGAATTAAAAAATATTTTAACAAAGTTTCCCCTTCTAAAAGTTTCTACCAAAAATATATAAAATGGATGGGTAGGAGATCAAAAGGATCAAAACTGCTGATATAAAAAACTAAAAGTCAAACCCATAGCGCTCAGAAACAGAATGATTCTGAAGACAGAATTGGTAAAAGATTATGACATGACTATGTACCTTAGTACTACGTAGGTAGGAAAATGCAGTATGAAAAGCCTACAACAAATGCAACTGTTATATAATATTGCCATCATAACTGCCTTAAAAAGGAAAATGTAGGAGACAGAGAAAGGGATAGAAAAGAGGAGAGAAAATTCATGTCTGTCTCATACTTGTTTTTATTTCCTGGAATTCTACATCTGCATCCTATCAGCAGTCATAAGATGGGATTTTCACTTGGTTCAAATTGCTGAACATGTTAATTATACTTTCAAACTGAACAGCTATCTTGAACCAACTTAAAATTTCCTCCTCCTCCCAGATCCACAATAAATATTCTTTTCCCAGAAACATGAGGTTTTGGGGCACCTAACTTAATAAATAAATAAAGGACTGCACAGAGCCCCACTGTACCTTTCTGCATGGGCAGTATTGTACATTACCTCCCAAAACTGCTGTTTCTGTTTATTTTCTGCAGCTATTTTAATTTCAGGCTAATGAAGTCTTATCTGGGAACTTTTCCCGTGTTTTGAGAACTTTAAGTAACTCATTTTTTTCCACAACAGTTCTGTAACTGTTGCTTATCAGTTCTGTCAGATTTCTGCCTTGTGGCTAGTTAGACTACGCCAGCAACTGCCATACCTGTCCCTCAACATTCCTCATGTGCAATTGCAGCTTTATTGCTGCTGATTTTGCCAAGATAAGTAGCAGGCAATATAACAGAAACAACACATTATTGCAAGGATTCATTTTTGCTGAAAGATTTCAACACACTTGTAAGCACTTTGACTTCTAAGTTACAGTAGAGAGCATTCTCACCTTAAAATTTTCTTAGTGAAATATCACTGAGAAGATCACACATGCCCCAAAAAGTCAGTCACTATAACAACTTTCCTTCTTTCCTAAATAAAATAAAAAAGACTTCAGATGAAGACACCACCAGGTACTCCCCATTAGCCAGACCCCACAGAGCACTCTTACTGAGTCTGCTCACATCATTGGCATTAGGCAGCGCTTCCCTATTTTAACCTCTACGTTCACTTCTGCTTCATACTGATGCTCTCCAACTACTCTAACTATTTCATTATCTAAGCAAAGATGTATTCTCTGTATACACACTACACAAGAAGGAACTCATGACAGACAAACTTCCAGAAGTTACGAAGGCTGAAAGGTCACCATATACAATTCATGACATCTTCCTGCTAAAATCAGACTATTTAGAAACGTTTTGTTGCATAATTATCCATTTTGAATTGAGATTAAAACAAGATTTATCTAAAATATGCTACTGAAATCAGCAATTTGCAAATGCTAAATATCATTTAAGCGGCTGCCAACAACGTTCTCATAAAGAATGTCTGAAATAGGCATCAAAGAAAATTTGAAAGGTGCACCTCCACACTTAATAAAAACAAAAATAAATTAGAAATAAAATAAAGACTTAAAGTAGAATAGTTTTGTCTCTTTCCAAACTCTTCTATACATTACATTTACCCAGAAAATCTTCTACCCTAGAAAAAAATTGAGATATTTCAACCCTGAAAGTACAAAGAACATA
Organism: Callipepla californica brunnescens; assembly: GCA_023055505.1. NCBI lineage: Eukaryota > Metazoa > Chordata > Aves > Galliformes > Odontophoridae > Callipepla > Callipepla californica. Next base: position 22,626,702 of record JALIRH010000005.1, on the reverse strand, counting down.
AGACTAGATTCATCTTTTGAGATAATGTCACTACTTGTTTTGCCTTTTGCTTGTTTAAAATACCTAGCACCTTCTTTAAACAACCTTAGAAATCAAAAATACATTTTTAATGACTTCTGCAGCTTTTAAGAGTCCACTGGACAGTTCTGTCACTTCTGTCTTTACACAGCGGTAACAGTGAAGAAATATGCGCGCAACTCCTGCCTCCACCTGAAATAGTGGAAAGATGAAGCTGATTCCCTTTGTACACTCAGACACCTGAAGCAATACCAGCCTGTGCACCAAGTGTGAACACAGACCTGGCACCCACGGGCAGAGGATTTGGTCATCTCACAAATGCCTGCATCTATGACAGAGACAGGGCTAGTGACTTAGAGAAATCAACACTGCCTCAGTGTACAGAAGTTGCCCAGAAAACATGAGAAAGTACACACTTCATCAAGTGTTCTGGCTTGGAGTGGCCCGAAGCTATGAGGAAAAATAATGCCTCATTGTTAAAAAAAGTGATCTTCGTTTTGTTTCCCTTCCTCAAAAAGTGAACAGAGAATCAAATAAATTTCATTTGCTCAGCTGTGGTGCCCTCAGAATAGCAGTCCACAGACGTGTGCTGGATGTACAAAAAGCCGTTTAGAAAACAAAACAAACAGAAACAAAACAAACCAACCAAACACACACTGACAGTGAAAACAGAAATGGGGACGGGAAAAGTTATGTATAAAAGGATGCAACAGATCTCTCACCTACACACTGTAAAGGAGAATGCTAACTTGTTGTGTAAAGGAGAATGCTAACTTGTTGTGTAAAGGAGAATGCTAATTGTTGACAAGGTGATTGTTAAATCATTTGATACCAAATACATTACCAAAGCACACATTTAGCCTTTCATATCCAACAGCACTCTAGCCTATGAAGTTAGTGCCTTCAGGTTTTAGGACACAGGAGCTTCCTATGCTTTTTTTAAGCTTGCATATGCAGTACTTAAAAAAAAGTTCCTTTGCATTAGCTGCACTTCAAAATCCAAAATGTGGTGAAACTCGGTAGTTTCATTCATGTTCTATAGGCAGAATCTTCTCTTGTGGATTCCTTTTAAATCACCCTCATGATCACAGCACGAAGGTCAGCAGCACTCTGAAGCAGTTTACACCAAACCCATTGACAGTACTATTTCCCTATGCATGTTTTCTCGCTTTTCCATTCTATAAAGAAAAATCTAGCAGTGTATCGCTTTGCTGTTTTTGCTTGCTTGCTTTTTACTTCTTTTTTTAATATGTTTAAATATTTTGCAGTTCATCTGCATAGAAAGAAGCGAGGAATTTACAAGTACACTTTGGCCTACAAATTGTTTGCAGAGGTTTACAACAGTCTCTAATAACTGCAGGAGTTGATTCGAACTCGTAAACATGCTGTTAGCCAAGATTTATGATGAGGGAAGAAAAGCTATCAAGCAAAATCTTCCTTGCCTAAAACTCAGGCATTAAGACAAAGCCTTTTAGCACCTTCAAGAAAAGTGCTGAGATCAATTATTTGACTACGTATCTCATTGAAAATTACTACAGAAGATGACAAAATGTGGCCCAAGTTGACACAGGTTGACACAGAGCCTACAACATGAGTTTTGAATTTGCTTAGGAGCTGTTTTTACACATCAAAAAGAAGACTTCAGAAAAGAGATTATTCTTAGGAAAGTCAGATATCAAGAATATAATTACAGAATCACAGAATTTTAGGTGTTGGAAGGGACCTCTAGAGATCATCTAGTTCAATTCCCCTGCCAAAGCAGCTCCCTAGCCCAGGTTGCACAGGTAGGTGTCCAGGTGGGTCTTGAAATGTCTCCAGAGGTGCACCACCTCTCTGTGCAGCCTGTGCCAGTGCTCTGTCGCTGCACTGTGAAGAAGTTCCCGTGTACATTTGTCCAGAACTTCCTATGCATCAAAACATATAATTTAATATATAACATTCTCTTCTGACTTAAGCATTTTGTATTTGTGTTTGCTTATCACACATTTTGGCTAAGGAAATAGTAGCCCCTGGTAGGTGATCTCAGAGAAGTTGAGGAGAAATGAACAGGAGCAGTCAATTCCTGCACTGTGAGGGTGACAGAGCCCTGGAATGGGCTGCCCAGAGAGGCAGTGGAGTCTCCTTTTCTGGAAGGAGAAACTCAAAACCTGTGTGACCTACTCTAGGGAACTTTACTTTAGCAGGGAGGTTGGACTAGATGATCTCTCCAGGTCCCTTCTAACCCCTACAATTCTGTGAAAAATCAGAACATCTTCCTCACCCCTTTGCCTTCACTAAGACCACTGTACATGCATCGTGGTCTGAATTCAGACAATGAAAACTCAGCATAACATTTATGTGGGTTCCCTTTACAACAGCACTATCACCTAGAACCAACATATCCTGGTCAAAACACTGAACATTTGATCCATTCCATATTCTTACATTTTTCCCTATGTAATCAGACAAGGTATTCAGTTACAGATTTTGAATCAATACCCACCTAAGCTCTCGAAAATTTTTTTACAATAGAACCAACTGAATTCAGAAGTCCCCATAGAATAACCAGTGATACATCCAATGCAGATCAACACATTTGTTCCTTTTTCATTATTGTAAAGCTTTCTGAATTTACAATGACAATTACAGACTCACTCAAATAATAATATGAATTGAAACAACTAGAAACAAGCTGCAAACTCACTCAACAATGTGAGATGGAATCAAAGAGAAGATCTGTATAATCAAAGTTAACCACACAAATTCATACAACAGTTTCTGGTAACATTCCTGTACAGTCTTCTTCATGAGATGTTTCTATTCATTACATACATATTACAAAGGGAAAAAAAGGCAAAACTCAAATGTTTGGCAACTACTGAATTTCAGTGTATACACCACCACAAAAGTGCAAGCTTTTTGCAAACATTGCATCCTCAAAGAAAAAGCAAAATCATGCTTGAATATCTTTCAGCATTTTTTGTTCAGTTAAGGGGTCCTTAATACAACAGTCTGCATGCTTTTCAGAACCTAAAAGCATAAGAAATATCAGTTAAATGGCTAACATTTTAAAAAGTGTTTTTGCTTTATATTAATACCTGTAGAACAAGATATTTATGGCCTATCCATGAATCCTGGAGTGTTACTAATGCTGGCTTTAGGTTGACAGAAAAAGGTTCTAGTACTTCACTGGCTCATGTTTGGCAGAGAAAAAAAAAAGCAAGCTCTTTCTGGTGCTTATCTGCTGGGGAGTACCTTTTTTAAAAAAATAGTACAATTACCTAGAAGATTCATTTCTCTGTATGAACATGTAAGTTCACACAAGCCTTTGTTTAAAGAACAATCAACTGCAGCAGGCATTAGGAGGGGGAAAAAGAACAAGAGCTGGCATGAGGACAAATCTGTCTGCAAGCACCAGCCCGTCCCGCCCACTCCAGTTCAAGTCACAGCACAAGACTCAGTAGTTTGGACTGTGGAACAGGAAAAGACCAGTCTAAACATCAAAGCCCACATCTCCTACCATAATACTAGTACAGAACTGTGAGCCACCAGACATAGGGCAGCCTCAAAAACACTGCAGCCTCCAATGCTATTTTTTTTCTTCAAATGAAGAAGACAGTAATGGGAGAAAGCAGGAAACCAAACGTTCCTAGACAAAGGAGAAATGTTAAGTTCCTCTTGCTATATAAGACACCCATCAGTTCTGAACTCCAATATAAAAAATTATTTATTTTGAAAGCAATTATATTTTTGCATGAATGGTGCTGTTGAATCATGACCTGAACCACTGATTGATCACCTGAGGTGAGCACTGAGTCAGCCCCAGGAGCACAGGTGAATACAGTTCATCTGTGTGATCCGAAGGGGTGGAGTCTGGCTCCACCTCTCCCAGACCCCATTTAAGCCTGACCATCACTGGAGAAGGATCTCTTGTTGGAGATTGCTCCTTTGGAGTTTCTTATTGTGAGCTGAGGATACAGGTGAGTGTTTTTTCCCTTTTTTTCAATTGTCTCTTTTCCATCACGATAATCTGTCTAACTATACCATCTATAAAATATCTTGGCTATAATATAATTACATTATTTGTTGTGTTAACCTCACACTTCACAGGTACAATCTATTATTATAGCAGCCAGTCAGAACATTAGAAACTCTCACAACATTCACATCAGTTCATAACTACTGGCACCAGCAAAACTCACAACTGCATATGAACACAACAGATTTCCATTGTAGCACACAGCTTACATTTAAATTTGAAGCTCTCTGAAACAAGAGAAACTTCATTTTGTGTCACCAAACTGTGATGGGGGCAGGCATCAGAAATTCTAAGGGTGCAATTTCACTGCAGTGTGAGTTAATCTAAATCTGCATGTTTTGTCCCTTCACAACATCCACACTTGTGGGATCACTGAGTAGCACTACAGGAAAAAACTTTCATATGGCTGTAAAAGTGGTACTGTCGGTACAGAACAAAGGCATCCCCATCAGGGGAGGGTAGGACTGCTACAGTCTAATTTCAGGGTGCAGTTTAATTTATCTTGAAGTTGATCTAATAATGTTGAACCAAATGAACTGCATTCTAAATTAAACTGTTACTGAACCTAACAGTTCCTCCACCCCACGAGTGCCACATGGATTCTGCCAGCACAAGGAGAGGGAAGCGCATGACTGTGGAAGTTGTGCTGATCGTGATGAAAACTAACCTGATAAAAAAATGTTTTGAGTGGGATAAGCTCTACATTCCAGTATTGCACAGGTGACAAAAACACCTGTACTGGCATGTGGGTCCACAAGCAAGCAAGGCTATTTGTCTGGCTCTGTTGTTTGCCCATCCACACATTCCAATACAGCAAAGCACAGCAGGGTTTGATTAAAAGTAATCCTCCAGTGACTGGTGTAGCAACCTCATCCCTTCCAACTTCATTATTTCCCCTGCTCCTCATTCCTTCCCTTGTTCTGTACCTCTGTTTTTCACTTTTCTCATCTTAGCCTTCACAAACTTGATTTGCTTCTACAACCTTGAGAGAGCTGCTGACTCAAAGGAGGAGAACAACTTAGAAATGGAATTCCCAGAGTAGCAATAGCAGCAAGGATAAGGATGGAAAACTCTTTCCTTCAGTAGCAGCATCAGCTTAGAATACTCAAAGTACTCGGTGCAATACTACCAGAACAAACCTCCAAAATACAACATACAAGAGGACTTGCATTTCTTCTCATGGAGAGGATGAGTAGTTTCACATTAGCAAAGAAAACCCAATTCAGACAGAATACAGCAGTATCTGAGCACAGGATCCAACATGAAGTCCCAGGGTAAAAATGTCAACATTAAACAAAATTAACTGGCAACATTTCTACTTTGTAATCAGACTGAAGGCGTTTTAATCTTTAAAAGGAAGCAAAGGCTGGGAGTAAAAGACTACCTTTGGAAAATGCGTGTGCTACCCTATTCTATAAATGAGGTTTAGAAACATATTAAACTGGTTTTCACTCCCAGTTCAAAAAATGCATTTAAAATTTACTAGGTTTTCAGCTGACTCACTTCCAGTTGTACCAACATGTACATATTCTACGAAGGCAGACTTGTATCTTAAAGCAAAAATTTCACCATTTCAAAGCTGTCAAGATTACCAGTTTCAACTAGAATACAGCTGAAATCTTATTTTCTGATTTTCTATTTTTCCTTAGGCTGCAGAGTTACACGTACCTTCATTTTCCATGTATGTTTTCTTAGAAAAACATGTCACTTAAAAGCTCCCAAACACAACTCTTAGATCAGGAGTCCTAGACCACTGTAGTCAGCATTTACTGACTTTACAGAAGCAGAAATTGCACTTATTTTCTTGCTGCTGGAATTTCCCTGTCTTTAGGGAAGCCTTAAATAAAAGATGGACTAGAAGGTTTTGCAGAAATAGTGATGTGTACTATCTACATTTGCAAAGGATGACTGAATAAGGTATCTGAATAAATGTATTTTCAGTTAAAACCTTTACAATTCTCCTGCTTTTCATTTTGCTTTACTTTTTAAGTGAATGAGTGTTAACTTCTCAGAAATTCAAAGCTAAGAAAGAATCACACATTTAAAAAAAAAAAAAAAGAGTACATAGGATGACCTTTCCCACCTCTTCCCAGAATGCCAACTTCTGTTTCCACCGCCAGAAGTAAGAAAAGTCTATTTTATCTCATTGCTGGAACAGCTTAAGAATTAAAACTTCCCTTCAAGTACGCTTTCATACCATTATGTCATTGTACAAACAAAGGGGCATAATTCTGAATGACTGCTCTTTGCTGTTCCATTACAAAGTTTTTCTAGGAAAGTTTTATCCTCTCAAATGCTGAGGATGTTATAGAACCTGAGGGTCACAGAAAGGCACTGCAGATAGTGAGAGGTGAGTTACTGAATAACATGTTTTATTACTTTAAATAACAAGAATTTTCATGTTCCTCAGAATTTAATTTCAAATAACTCCATAATAAGTGACTGTGATTAAATTTCAGTGATGAGTGTACTACAGACAAGTACAACTGCACTTCGGGTAATTAAGCACATGCATATATTTTCAAGCAGGAACAGAAGATGACAGTTCAAACACAAAGCTACATTAAAGTAACATGACTTGCACTACTTGGACCACCATCTACCTGAATGTAGAATAAAAATTTTAAGGGAAACAATCTGGCAGCATTTTCCTTTCATAAAAAGGACAATAGAAGTACAGTCAAACAGTTTTTCTTTGTTTTAAAGAACAGTGACTTATTCTGGTACTTGTTCCTTTTGCACTCACACTGTAGCATCACATTTGAAATCACAAGGCTCAAACTTCAGCTCATCTTCATATGGAGCACCTCAAACATTCAACTACTCACTTTTACCTACTTCAGATTTTGTGAGGCTAATTTTTCAGGCAATAAAAACTACAGTAACAAGATTGTCACAGTAAGCACAAGCTTGAAGTTGGCATTTCAATGGCCTCTTCTGTCAGACATAGCAATAAAACAGCATCAATATTAAAATGTATTTTGCAAATCTTCAAGTCTAAAGCTATTCCCTGATGATTAATCAGGTTGTTTCCAGAGAAAGTTCTGAGAAAGACAGACTACAATTGGAAAGGGCACTCTTTAATGACTTCGAAGTGAAATTAGCATGACTATTCACTACCATAGCTTCTGAAGAGTAAGCATCTTAAAGGCTGTGTTGCAGCCAGTACAGAAGGAAGGGGGGAGAAGAAAGGAACTGCAGAAAAATGTATCCAAAGGCCTTTTGAAACCTTTTTGTCTTCTAAGGCCTAAAATTCGTGATGACCGAGCCAAATGGGATTTCAGCAAAGGCAACAGGCTGTATTTATTGATGACAATACAATATTATGAAGGTAACATTACCAGACAGATAGGAGAAAATGGGCAAACTAAGGAAAAGTAAGCCATTAACTTGTGACTGCTCTTCACAATGAGGTTTTATGAAACTTTTCCTCCCACCATGACTGCAAAACTGATCCCCCCACTGCAGTCCTGACACCTCCATCAGATAAGCATGTCTCATCTGTCTCACATCAATAAAACATACATTTAGGATATTCCTCGATATCTATGTACAAGAAAATTCTCAACTTTTGTTTCTGAGCGGGAGAATGCTTTTTACCCCTCCTATCTTTCTTTGCTCCCAGCAGTCCATCATCACCCTCAAAACATATCTGCAACAACCAAAATTCTGATGTCAGCACAGCAGTGGGAATACAGTTCATCAGTTCCCTGTAGCTGCAGAGCCGGCCAACACACACTGCTTTGAGTGACACTGATAATAAGCATGTGTTTTACATTTCCAGGTACCAACAGTGACTACGGAGATACTGCAGTCTATAGAAGAAGTTCACATATGAAGAATGTTTAACAAGGAATAGGAGCTAGAGAACTTTGGTTCCTTTAAAGTACAAAAGTGGCTCTAATACGTCCTGTGATCTAATGATCTGCTTATTTATTTACTTGGGTAGCAAAAGATGCACACAGGCATTAAGCAAACAAAACAACATGTCTTGATCCACACAGACAAGAAATAAAAGTAACCTCAGACAATGTTTTATTTTCCTTCCTATCAATCACTTCCATACTACTGTCTGCAAACCAAGACACAATCTTTCTTACAGCACTACTGTGAGATCGACACAGTTTATGAGCCTTGAGCACAGCTAACACTGCTATTTCACAAACTTATGTGTACAAACTCTTTGTAGGAACGTGGCAATATGGCTAGGATTTTGTATCCAAACTTCTTCTAGAATGTTTGAATACAGAAGGAGTTTTCCACATTTATACCATAAAAACACATCCTGCCACACACACCCACCTAAAGTGATTTACATGAATAAAGCACACCACTGCTGCAAACCAAGTTCAGCTCTGCTCTGCCACAACTTCCCAGTAAGACCCTGAAAAAGAGTTAACTCACAGCAAAATTTACATTTCACCTTTCAATTAAATTAATGCTCTTTCGCCACGAGAGAAGATCAAAACCAGAAATTCCTAATCTACTATCTGTCATCAGTTATTTTCTATGCTTTTACCACAATTAATCTCTTCCAAGTTAAACAAATCTACACATACCAAACCTTTGTACCATTTCCTCAGTCCTAACGTTAATATGGCATTTGCTAAGTGACTATTTGCATTTAAAACAAACAAACAAGCAAGCAAACAAACAAAAAGCCTTGATACCATTTCTGCTTTTATTTATTGAAGCTGCAAGGCAATCAATGAAGGAAAATATTGCAAGAGGGAAGTATTTTACGCCTCCTTGGGCAACTGATCCTGCTATACTGTCAGCTATTACAAAGTTTCTAGAGGATGCCTGTCAGACAGCCTGCAACAAACTTTTTCCAGAAAATGTGTCACTTTCTGGGTTCCTAAGCAGGAAGAGGCGGCTTGCTTCAAAGAAGTGCTATGCACTCCAAATTGTAACTGAAACCAAATAAACCTGTGGCCTGAATAAGGAAAGTGCAACAAAATGCACAGTCACTGCAGAAGTTACCTTGCAGACTTGCCAAATGAGGGCACTGAAGCCAGCTTTGGGGGTGTTCCCCACCCCCTTCTCAGCAGCAGTAGCTCTTCAATTCCCCATCTTTGAAACTAGGGATCATATCATCCCCTCACCTCACAACAACAAACCAACAAAGCACAGTACTAACAATAATCTTCTGAGGTTTTGATTAGAATAAACAAGGACACGAAGACTTCCAGCCTAGTCTGTCTATTCCAGTGGTTCATCATCAGATGTTACCACTGTATAATCCAGCAAACTTCAGTTTCCATCCCATACCCCCATCTCCAAACCAGACTACTTTTCTCTCACAATATATTTATATTTTTATTGCCAGGATATCATTAAAATAATATTATATGCATGAAACAGCCATTAATTAGTGATGCAGTTGCAACATAAGAAAAATATCTTTAAAAAAGATTTAGTCATCAATCAGTTTGAAATACAGTAACACCTAGATGAACCTACATGGTCTGTTTCTCCAAGGACTGAGAAAAACTGGGGCATTTACAAAGAAGAGAGCTAATACTTCAGTGGAGAAAAGAAAAAAAAATCTTCTCTGACTAGTGGCCTGCCCTAGTTAATGAAAAACTTGATTGTTGCAAGAGTCAAACTAATTAAAAAGATTAAACTATGAGCAAATTCAAATTAGAAATTTGGCTTTAGGCTTCTGTGGCCAGCAACAGCTCAAGAACATTACCAACTGCAGTCTGCAGTTAAATACAATTAATGGAAGTTTAAGAAGTGTTAGAATAATTAATTATCTGTGGATCAGTTTGTAACCTGACAATGCAACCTCTGCAAAGCTACTTAAAATTCTTACATTTAAGCACATATGGACAGGCAAGTCAGAGGTCTATGCCACAAGAACACGCACGTCCTCCCTTACTGGTAAACAGTATTAGTTAGTTAATGCAATCCAAATTACTTAATATGGATCTTTTTTTCCCCTTAAATTTACCAAATCCCAGCACATGACAATGTAAAACAGGTTTTCCTCTCCCAGATGACATTTTATTTAATATTTTTTAGTTTCCTTCAAAATAACAATATATGTGCACATCAAGGTCCGTTCAGCTTACCATACAATCCCAAACAAAGGCCACACAAAGAAGAATCAGGTGAGTAAAGAGATTTCCCCCCCCCTCTTAGACCTCCAGCTTACTCCAAACATTAAAAGAGAAAAAACACAAACCTTTCTTAATTTTAAAATCACATAACAGATCTCAAAATCATCTGTGCATAATTATTAGCATTCATTATTACCATTAACAATTTCTAGTAACGTGAGAATAATCTTCCAGAGATAAGGGCACAACAGGCCCAGCTACAAAGAAGACAACATCTAATAACCAGAGGAACATACAGAAAGACAATGGGAAGGATAGGGAGTGTCTGTTTCTATCAGCTAATTTAAAAATGCCAAGGGACGAGATAAGGAAGTCTGCAAGGCACACCAGGAGTACTAATCCAGATGATCACACACAGGGCCATGGGGTGGGGCAGCAGGGGGGTAACTGGAGGGGAGAGGGATAAAAAGAATCTTGCAGAAAACACCTTGTTGGACTGCTACCATGGGGAAGTGACAAGACTACCACACTGTGAACTACAGGAAGATCGTTTCCCACCCCGCAGCCCAGAAAAACAGAACGAAAAACAGAATTCTAACCCCACCTATGACAAAGGACTGAATAATCCTCAACAAATCCTAACCCACAGAACCCTCATTTCACTATAACTTTATTCACACAAAGACTTAAAGCTTTGTTAAACATCTCTACACTGAAACACGCCTATCACTCCATTCTTTTGGAAAGTTTCAGAAGCTGTTTTTGTCCTTCTGTATCTCAGTGCCTAAGTAAACGTATTTCATACGTATTTTATGAGTTAGCATTGCTTACACTGATACGTATATGTAAAACCAACTACTGCTATAAACACTTCCCGTTTTCATACAGATCTGTCACTTATCAAACTGTGTAGTTGTCACTACAGACCTATACTGAACTTGTCATCATATGTTAGCTCTTCCACTGAAAAGAAATATTAACAGCAAGATAAGAATGGAGACTTGTGTGTAGTTTCTGCATAACTATCTCAAAACAAGATGTTTGCAAACTTGCACAATGAAAGACTCTGAAATGTCTTCAGTGCAGGACTGCCATAAAAAATAAAAAGAGATGCCTTGTCTCCAAGGCCAGCGCAAGCATTTGTCACCACTTGTGAAAAACTAGGCAAGAAAATGATTCAGGCTAAAACTGACAAAGTAATTTCTTTTTCTCCTAAGTTTTAACCCAGATCTGTTTATCCATCAATTTTACCACAAGGCAAAAGAAAACTCTTGTTGAGAAGATAGAGAACGTAGGCAGGGAAACAAGCAGCAGAGACAGACATCTTTCAATGGTAGCTCTCACCTCACTTTTAAAGGCTCTAAGAAACTCTCTGCAATTCAGACTGACATGGTTATTCTAAGTATCTCTGACAATCAAGTAAACTACTGCTGACCTTACTCCTAATGACAACGAGGTTATATATAAATTATATATATTATATTATAACGCTGATAGCACAATTGTTCACAACTGGTATTTAGCTGCTGCTTTATTTTAGATGTGAAGAAGGACTTCAGTGACTTAATTATTTATTTTTCACTTATACCGTTCTGTTAAATGAAAGACGTTATCCCTCCTTGCAAACCTTACTAACCAGGCCAGCATTTGATTTACAGCTCTGAAACCAACTGCTATATAATGAATTGGTGCACTGTCAGGAGGAATATTATGCCCTCCCGAATTTTTTGCAGCCACTGTATTTTGCAGGAAGTTTCAGAACTGTTACTTGCTAGCTGCCTAATTAGTCCATTCACTAGATTCAGTTAAGTTTAAGCCATCTGTCCATGGCCATAGTGCAGTACTGTTAGAACCACTTCTTTAGTAGCTGAAATTACACATTGCGTACCGTCCTACACCAGGAAGGCACTGACCATCAGTGTAACCTAACACACCAAAAAACATCTTTGACCCCATTAAGTACTTGAGCCCCTGGTGCTTCATGCAACATACATGTGCACTTCAGAGGCTTTTCCTTTCAGCATCGCTCAGAAGGTAAATGCTGATGTGAAAGTTCTCAACACCTTCATTTTTGGGGCAGTGCTAATGTTATCACGTGTATATATCAAAACACTGCAAATGAATCTGGCCTACATTTTATTATCCACAGCCCGAAGCAGAAGGAGAGAAAGGATAGAAAAACACTCTTTTTTAGAAGTTCTTGGCACAAAAGCTGCTGCTCAGGCACTCTGGGACAGGTGCCCAGAACATCTCAAGTTCCAATAATAAGAAAAGCCTTCTTTATGAGTAGAAGCCTGGACACAAAATACAGATGTGATAGCAGAAAAGTTGCTAATATCAACATAAATTTGCAGCCAATTAAGTTGACCATCCCTTCAATAAGTCAGAAAACAAAATTTGCATGCACCAAGAGCAGGGGTGATCAGAACACCAAGATACATAAAAAAGACACAGAGCATCTTTAGGTCATGCATGGCCAAGGCAAAAATCCTACAGTTGCAAAGATCAAAACATGCCTGAATTTGTACATCTTGCTAAAGCTGGCTTTTATCAATATTTAAAGCTCTGTAAAGTCATCCTTAAACTGAACAAAACTTCTGCGTGCATTTCTATTAAAGTATTAAATATTAAATATTACTTTTTTTCTATAAATCAAATTGATATAAAGGAACTTGGATTTCATATACAAGGATTAATACACGTCTGAGCAAAAACAAAGAAGGAATATTTGCTGGCCTAGTTCTAAAATGTACTACACTTCTTCCAGTTTTCTTGATGTTTTGGGAAAGTGAGCAACAGATTAAAAAATCATTTCCAAACTTAGATTAAGCAATACCAGTATGAGAAGAAAGATCTTTCTCTGTTGCTTTGGCAACAATGGAGCCACTAACAAATGATTTGCTCCCATTTACAATTAGTCTACAGTCCTGAGGTCAGTGAAATTCCTTAACAGCACTTGATAAAAAATGATAGAAAAGAACACCTTCTCTTACCCTGAAAGTTGCATCCAACACACACAATCATGCAAATTCAACGACACACACACATATGACTCGGAAATTCTATTATTTCTGTTACCTAGGATGGCATAGCTCAGCACCGCTAGCTCTCCCATTGGAATAATAAGAACACCCATTTAGCAGGAAGATCTCAAAACTGCACTCCTCCCCATTCCACACACTCTGATTCAAGGTCTCTGTCCAAACAAAGCTCTAGGTTCCTCTTCTGTAACAATATTCCACTGCAGTTTTGAAAATACCAGGTTAGACTCCTGCACTCAACAGACAAATTTCCAAACTGTAACTGGACAACAAGGTCAATTCTCACAGAACCAACAGACACGAACCTTGCTGCCTCTCAGCCCAGGATGATGTCTACAGTTTCTTCACTTTTATATAGTTAAGGCATTCTTGATTGTGCTGAGTGACTAGGTGAGACCACAGGTTCTATCTTTCAGTCTTTGTGACTGTGATGGGAAACGTATCATCAGATAAGAGAATATTTCTGATGTCAAAAAAATCATTACCACATCTCCACCCTGGGCACAGGACCAAATCCTAGATTAGAACAACACTGTGGTCCAAAGACCGTGGTGCTAACAAATGAGCTGTGCTAATATTTGATCAATTCTCAATCTTCTCTATTTTTGACACAGAGTTAAAAAATAATGTTAATATATCATAGTATTTCACGTAGCTAAAGGAAAGAGAGACTAAAAAAATAAAACACAGAGATAAACCTCACAGTCCTCCAGGATGCTGTCAAACAAACAGAAATCATCTGTTTACAATGATCCCTTTTGTTTATGAAAATTCAGCAACTTTGCCAAGCACCAGACACGTGAGTTGTATTAAACTGCAAAACGTGATGAATTTTTACATAGGAAACAATTACAAAGTTCCACCTATGAATTCCAGAAATTCACCTTCACTGGCTGCAAGCAATGCTGTCTTTTTGGTCTAGAATACCTTAAAGTGGACACGGTCGAATCTCCTATGTCACTGTATCTCACCCTGCTGGAACTCAGGGATCCAGTTTGGCAATATATCCTACAATTGTTAATTATGACCCCACTTCAGGACCCTCTCCAATACTGTGGATGCAAATCAGCAGTTCTCCGTACCAAGTTCAGCTTTGAGAGAACACGTGAGGACAGTCACAAATTAAAAAATAATGTATCCACTTTTAGAGACGAGCAAGGGAGCGGGGTTTTTATGAACGTCTGTGGGCGAGGAGACATTTCAGCTATGACAGAACTCGGCAGTCCTGTAACGACACGTTTACTGCGAGAAGCAAAAGTTGCAGGAAGAGGGGCCGGGATCGCCTACCTTTAACCGTTTCACCACCTCATCGTTGGTAATCTTGTCGGTGATCTCCTTCACTCCGGGCGGGTAGTAGATGATTTTACCATCGGCGGCGGGTTTTGGTTGGGCAGCCGGGAAGTCCATCCTGGTGCCTCCGCTCAGAAACTTTCCTTCTGCACAGTCCTCTACCGGCCTCTATCGGTCAGAAAACAAAAGTTCAGCGAAATGGCACCGACTTTCTAACCCTCTTTTTCCATTTCGAACCCTCAATTCGCAGAAGGCCCCGGCCCCCTCCGCTCCGCCCGAGCCCCCGCCGCCTCCGGGCCGCATCCCGCCGTCCCCGGGCCGTGCCCGCCGCCTCGCCGCCCCCCACCGCCCCGGCCCCTCCGCTCCCGGCCGGCGCCTCCTTTCATCGCATCGGGGCCGCTCCAGCCCAACGCTGATAGTTGGGAGCTGCCGATTTTACAATGAAATTTCGGCCCCGATCGAAGGATGCCCCGTCCCCCGGGGACGGCGTGGGGCCGAGGCGGGGCGCGGGGCCGCGATGCCCGGCCCGCAGGGGGCCGAGGAGCCGGCACGGCGGCGCGGAGCCGGGAGCCGAGGCCTAAACAGTTAGGCCTCAAAACTATCGGGAGGCAGAGGAACCAACAGGAGAGGCGGGGGGGGGGGAGGGTGGGAGGCGGCGGCGGCGATCGCAAACAAAACCCCCCCGCCCGCCCGCGGCCGCTCGCCCGGCCCCCCCCGGGCCGCGGGAGCCCCCCCCGGGGCGGGGGCCGGGCCGCTCGCCACTTTCCGTTTGTTCCCGCAACTTCACGGCCCAGCCCCCTCCGGCCCCGCGCCCCGCCGCCCCTCACCGCGCGCCGCCGCGGGGCCCACAAAGAGCCCCCCCCACCCCCACCTCGCACCGGGCCGGCCCCGCGCACGGCTCCCACCACCACCCCCCCTCCCACGGCCGCGGGGAGGAGGACGAGGAGGGGGCGCGGGGAGAGAGGGAGGGACGCGGGACGCGGAGCCGCCTTTACCTCACGCAGCTCCGGAAGGTGCAGCATGGAGCGGCCGCCGCTCCGCCGCCGCCCCGCCGGCCGCTGCCCGCCCGCTCCCGCCGCCTCCTCCCTGCGCGGCGGTGCGGCGGCTCTGCTCGGAAGGGGGAGGGGGAGCTGCTCGGTGGTGGCGGCGGCAGCAGCGGAGAGGGGGAGGCTCCGCCGAGCGTGCGCCGCGGGGACACAGTGCCGCTCTCCGTCCGGCCGGGGAAGGACAGCCGGGAGGAGGCTCCGCGCCGCGCCGCGCCGCCCCCTCCTTCTCCCCTCCCTTCCTCCTCCCTCCGCCCGGGCCCGGACCCGCAGCGCCGCCCAGGCGGGACGGCCCCGGCCCCGGGGCGGGGTGAGGCCGGCAGTAAGTCGCGGAGCCGCCCGCGGGGCACGGAGCGGGGCGCGGCCGCCTCGGCGCTGCTTCGCGCTTGGCGCCAAAAGCGGCGGAGCGCCGCGGGAGCGGGAGCGGGATGGGGGCCGGGGCCGCGGCCTCTCGCGGGCGGGGCCGGCCGCTCCCGGCTGCCGAGCGGAGACATGTCGGTGTGTGCGCGTCGTGCCCGCGGCTGCCCCGGGCCTCGGCTGCTCTTCAGGAGCCGCTCGGCCCACGTTTCCCTCGGTTCTTGGTTCCGAAGTGCGGATGGTGGCCAGAGCTGAGCTGCGTGGTATATGGTAAAATGGGGGAAGCGGTGTATGGTGGCACTGTGGCAGGGAACGACCTTTCTGCGGCCCGGTTTGAGTCTCCATATTGAACATCGAGGTGTTCTGCCTTCGCTGCCGGCAGATGACTTCCTCAGAATCGGATTTCCGTGTAAACCTTCCGCAGAAGCTTGGAGGTGCAGGTCGGAGGGGCCTTGCCACCACTCTCAGGGGACCCTTCCCTGGGAAATGTCTGTACTGCCATATTCCTTCTGCTTTCCAACACGCCTGCAAAGTCATCGGCAAAGTAGGGTCCATCCATCCCTGTTGGGCCTGCATTTTATACCATGTGTGTCCAAGTACAGGTGTCTAGGAAGCACCGTCCATTTGCACATCCTGTTGATAATTCTTGGTTACAGAGCAGCTAAAAGTGTCTCATTCACAGTTCGTAACATCGCTGATGCACTAAGAGTGGCGTACTGAAGTCAGTCTTAAGAAGGTTGCACCAGTTTTAAAGCATAACTTATAAACAAGTCATCTATTTAATATTTCTTCCTTAATGTCAGTGCCATTTAGCTTATATTTCTGAAAGCAAGACTCAATCTTTACTTGCTGTTAAAAACATGTAAAAATACATATTGCCAAAACTATTATACTTGTAAGGATTAAAAAAAAAAAAAAAGTAATTTAGTTACTCTGCTTCCTAAAGCAGATGATGAAGATAAGCAATTTGATGTAGATTCCTCATTTTTAATATATTAATGGAATAAAATAAATTCTGGAAGATAATTCGGTTACTTAAAAAGAAAAGCATATATCAAGAACCTATATGAGCTGTCTGCAATTTAAATAGGAAAAGAGAGAATGGAAGTTACTAAAAATAATACAAGAAATAAATCTGAATTGACCCTTTGGAATTTTCTTTATGACCTAAGTGTAGGTCTAGGAAGATGCTAAGCAGATTTCTCTGTTGGGCAGAATTGAAGTCATCTGGGTGTCATAACCTTGAAATTTCTCTGAAATTCCCCTTTTTAAATGTTTAAAAATTGGTGTATTCTTGAAAGGCAGCATTTTATGTCAATAGTTTGGCCTGGAGTCATAACATCTAGTTGCCTTGGAGTTAAAGGTTTATTACAAACTGACACCAGGTCTACCTAGAAACTTCTACACAGCAGGTATAGCAGGGGAAAAAAATGGAAGAGAAGAGGGCTTCTGTCCCTCATGTTGCTTTTTGTCCAAGTGAAGAGCAAGTGCAGTGCACAGCTCAAGTGTGCAGTTCTGTCAGTTTTATTGTCCACCAAAGAATAAGATAAACTCTTGTGAGTATATGTACTCTAGCTAATGTGTAGTTAGGTGTGACAGTTAAAAGATTTCACTCAGAGCTAAGCTGTGCTCGTTTAATTTTGCCTTAAGTCAAGCTGTTCATGTAGCTGAGCACTTTGCTGCATAGACCGAGATCTCTGTGTCTTTTTGCAGACTTCAGATAAAAAGTGAAGTTAATAATTACTGTGGAGTGACGTTTGAAGAGTCTTAATTCTCAGGATTTTGTATCTGGAGTACAAAAAAGAAAAAGTCCCAAAATACATCAGTAAAAAGCTCAGTATTCCAGAAGAGGTTTACAGTAGATTTTGTCTTTTACAGTTACGATTAGCCATCAGTATGAGCAGTCTGGCCATTCTTCAGCATCGATGTGGTCCATAGCTGCTACGTGCAGATGAAGCTCTGTGGTAGGCCGTTCTGTTCCTGGTGAGATCTGCCCCTCTCTCGGACTGTTTCTGCTATCAGCGCAAAGCACAACTTGCTGACATACTGTAGTCCACAGCAGGAGTGTTTTGCCCTTGTTAAACTGTCAGAGGGCTCTTAGGGTAGCTATTAATTTAGATGCTGTATGCTGTTTTGAAATGAATCTTAGGCAAATCATGATCAGCTGAGTTGTTGAGAAGAGTAGGTGCAAATTCTGTAATCGTGGCCTCATTAGGCAGTGGCCTGTCTCCACAGAAGAGAAGCAGCGGGATGCACACTTCTGCACCATTTGAAATTCTAAAGGGCAAAAATAAAGTGTGCGGTTCTGATACCAGACCCAATTAAGGGAGTTATGAACACTTAACTGCCTATTAGTCTGGATACATGCATCTAGTCTTTTGAATGTGCAAACATAAAGGCTTCAGATCACCCGACCTGTGGTACTCTTAATCTAAATGAACAGTCCTGAAATCTTGCAGGTATGATTGCAGCTGGTAGTGTCTGGTTTGTTGCCTTTGCTTATTTGACCTTCACCCTTCTAATTTCAGCGTGCAGCCAAGATCTGACTTGGACTCTGCTGCTTCTACAGCTGTAGCCAGGTTCACATGATCCCTTGGGTTTTAATGGATGTCTCTGTCTAATAATAAGACCTAGTCCTTAAATTTTACTGAGTCCCTATCTAGTGAAATTTCTACTGGTATTTACTGACTTTTAATCCCTCCTCCCGCCCCCCCCCCCCCCCCCCCGTTTTTTTTTTCTGGAATATGTTAAACGTTTTGAGTGTTGTTTTTATTTTTTTTAAATACCCTTGTAATGCTAGCAGACTAAAACAAAGGATGCTACACACTCTTGAGGCATATTTGTTCCACTTCTTTCTCTGTGTCATGTAAAGGAAAGCAACGGGGAAAAAAAAAAAAGCATTTTTTTTCTGGTAGGGGAAAATGATGCAGCACAAGATTCTCAGAATAAAACAGCCCGGCTTTAAAGTGAAACGGAGAGTATGGAGTGATTAAGCGCAGGGAATTCCTTAACTCACGTTAAATTAAGCAATGTGCCCTTGTTTCCAGGGAGGGCTTAGTGGTTGTTCTCAGGTCTTTGTTGGTACAGTGAGCACAGATAGTGCTAATGATCAAGAAGGAGGCAGTCCTATCAAGACACTGCAGTGTATCGTGAACTGCAGAATAAGTCATATCTGTCAGTCAGCTTAGCAAACAAGTAAGAAATTCTATCTGGTGGGTTAGCAAAGCACTTGTCTTCCTAATAATAGCTGTGCTCTTCAAAGGTCCTCCTTTGCAGAATCTCTATGCAAAGGTGGAGCGTGGACCTTCACTGCTGAATTTTTTAAGTAGCAAACAAATAGGTCAAAAGGAAAAAAAGCATCATTACTTGTTTTCAGCTCTAGCAGTTAGCCAATTTTCAATATCTAGTGGATTGCTTTGTAGTTATGAATAGTTATTTGTTTTTTTTTTTTAATTAAAAACTATTTTTTCAATAACGCACTCTTCTTTTATGATAGACAAGTTCCTCTGAACTCAGTAAATTCAGACCCTGGAAAATCTTTTTTTTTTTTGTCCTCAGCTTTGCACAGAAGGTTCTTCTTTTAGCTTTTTGACTTTGATATTAGACCACGTTTCTGATCTCCTTTACCTTTTTTCTGACAGTTTATTCTTTCACGTATGTAGCTGCACACAGCTCCTCCAGTTATAATTATAACCTGTAAGTTTGCTTCATTGTGTCTTCAGAGAAATACTTGATGTTTGTAATTAAATTTTGCAGCAAAACATATCTTGCATAAAAGCATCTAATTGTTTTAATTACCTGTTTTTTATATAATGATGTTTTATACGTCTTCTGTAAATTGAGAATGCTGGTTACACTCAGCTGATTTAAAGGTGGGTTTCCTGGCAATGTGGGTTGCCATAATAAAAGAGCTCCTAAATGTATCCCATTCCAGAGGGTATTTGCAGTGAAATTACTCTCACTGAGAAATCATGGAATCACAGAATGGCTTGAGATGGAAAGGACCTTACAGCCCATTTTCAGTACCACCCCCCTGCCATGGGCAGGGCTGCCACCCACTAGATGCGACTCCCTTTAAGTACTGGAAGGCCACACTGATGTCTCCCAGAGCCTTTTTCAGGCTGAGAAAGCCCAGCTTTCAGCCTTTGTTCAAGGGAGAGCTGCTCTAGCCTTCTGACCTTCTTTGTGGCGCTCTCTAAAACTCGATGTCTTCCATGTGCTCAGGGCCCAGTGCAATGCAGTAGGGCTTTGTCCTGAAAATGGGGACAAAGCTAGGAGGAAAAGTCTTCCACCTGTGTGTGATAAATGCAACAAATGTGGCTTTGGAAGAAAGTTGTTTTGTTCACAGCAAAATTCATAACTCTAAAGAAGGAAGACTTGTTCATGTTATCTCATGAAGACTGGAGATTGGAAAGAGACAGAAAGAGCTTCCTTGGGAAAGAGAAGAGGATCCCACAGTTCGCCAGCAGCTCATAGAATAGCACCAGTTGTGAATTAGGGAAGGGTCACATACCAGATGGATGGTGTTCTCCTTTTAAAGTGTTTCCTAGCCATCATCTGTCTAAATGGATATTTGCTCTGTTTTTCTTAAGGGCAGTTTTCTCCTGTAGTGTCTGACAGATGTCCTTTGAATCACACGTGCAGATAGAGCAGTTTTACTTGCCACTAGACATTCATGGTATGAAGGTGAGTTCAGGAATAACATGGATTGGTAAACTGATGTGAAAAAGTGTCTACTTGTGAATTCACCTGCAGTACTGTGTTGACAGAACTATTGTGGTTGTTTCCTTTGAATGGAAGTTAAATGAAACCAACCTATTAGCACCTGCATTTTGGTATCACCTTAGGAGAATCTTTGGAAGCCTCCTCAGTGCATTGCTAGTTTGGGGCATTCTCTAACTGAAGTCATAGCAATCTCTGCTACGAATCATCTATCCACTTCCCTTCTTGCTGTTCTACATTATGATGACCTGTCACTCCATAATTACATTCTCAAGGATATTTCTATCTCTACTCCTGATGTGTCCAAAGTACATACATTTACACCTATTCGTTTCTGACAACCAAGTCTACTTTTGTCCAGTAATATCTTTAATAGGAGCATTTATCTTCTTTTTCTGTCTAAGAGATATGTGAGAGCGTTCACTTGAACCACACTCAGAAACTTCAATTTTTTTTCCTGTCACTATCAGTAATTTCTCAGCATTCGCATTCATAAATCGCTACAGTGAAGAAGCAAGCATTTCAGTTAAGTCTTTCCACTGCTTGAGGTGAAATGTTTTTTTCAGGCTTACATAAGGAAAGCTGTGGCTGAACCAACTGTTATTCAAAATGTTAAGGTTTCTGTTGGGCAGATTGTCATTGGATATATTTGATCCCAGATAACTGAATTTATGAGTGGTTTCTGTAGCCAGACCATAGCATAAAGTTAGGTTATATTTTGTTTTTATTAATTAAGTATAGTCATTTATAACATATTCAAAAATAGCTTGTATTTTTAATGAACTTTTTTTCAGCTATCTAATGCTTGCTGCATAGTAGGAGCAGTTGTGACAAAGAACATTAAGACATCAGCCTCTTGTCACTTAAAAGGAGTCCATTGCACATACAGCTTTTCAATTCTGAAATGTCTTTCCCCAGTTTTATTCATTCATTCATTCATTCATTCATTCCCAGCCAGGTTATAAGGAAATCTGCAGTTACCTGCTGATATTGCATCTGTAATTGTAGCATATGGCTATTTATGTCTGCTTGATATTTTTTGGGGAATTTCTAAGTTTGTGGGACTGCTGTTAAAGGAAATACCACTGAGAAAACTAGAAAGTTTAGCCCATGGCAGCTACCTACCAAGGAGAAGATTATATGAGCAGTATCTCTCTCCCCCCAAATAGATGAGGACTGTGCTATGGTCTGTTTAAATATGAGAATGTGTGGTACTGAAGTTCTGATTAAAAGGCTTCTCCAGGAGAAGTATTGATTATATTTGTGTTGTTGCTGTTCCTGATTCTTTCATGGGTGCAATGCCTTCTACTTGCAGTAAGGAGAAGAATTATACAGAGCTTTACAAATGAGTATAAATCTAGAATTTACCATTATGATGAAAGAAAGAGATGTGATGAATGGATGTCAAATCTCAGAGCTGTGGTGTAATGGTGGGGTCATTTCATCGTGATGGATAGATATGCCATGTAGTATTCAGAGTCTTCAAAAAGGCTTTCATTTATCATACTCAAGGAAGCATCTGAGTGTTTGGGTTTGGCTTGAAGCAAAGGAATCATTACAATTTGCCTTTGAACAAAATGAGGAAATATATTGATCATATAGGTTTATGCTGCTAGAAAAACAGTGATGATTTTACATGTTTTGTGCATAGCTTGAGGAAATACTCATTAAAACATTACACTGTGTATGCCACTGTTCAGGGGCTTGAATGTAAAAGCTGGAATTTCAAAACCTTATTAAGCACAATTTGATTTTACAAAAATAGAATAATACATTTGAATTCTGAAATTGTGCAGCTATAGGCAAGAGAGGAAACTACATCAGATGATGTTTGGAGTAAAAGGAAAGCTCTAATTTTCAGATGTGCTGGTGCATAGTGTTCAATAACAGCAAAATTGGTCAATAAAGATGGTGACCGAGTTTATTTGAGCTGGTGTTCAAATGGATATTTAACAAAATGGGCTATGACTGGGTTTCTAAGGGGAGGACAGAATACCAGGAATGGAGCAGATGTAGCCAGAAGTAGGCTAGATAAGGCAAGAGCAAGCACAGAAGTGAGAAAGCATGATCGTGACAGATTTGAATGCTTAACAATATAAATGTGTTCACTGTAGCCAGGCTGAACCAAAAATTTGCTGTGACTGGGTATAGGAAAGCCCATGGTGATAATGATCACTGGAGATGATGATACTGAATGCCAGCAGAGGGACTGCTGTCTGTAAAGTGGACTGATATGTATCCACTTACAATTTTACCAGCATCTGAAACACTATTTATATCCTGTCTGAAATTGGCAAGGCAGCTCATGTGTTCTCTGTGTAATGTACTGTAACTACACTGTATCAAGCACGTAAACATTTGCTTTCTTAAATATATCAGTACTGTTCTTTTTATTTTCCAGACACTGCGTATTTATGCCTAATCTTTTGTATTTTCAGTTAAGCACAGGCTAAAACTGTCAGCCTCATTTATCTGAGACTATTAAAAATGCAGACAAAGGCTTTCAGCCAGCATGCTAACATTTAAGTTGCTACTTTATATGTACCCGATTTTTGCTTATGGGATGCCATTGATCTGTATCGGATCAATATTTTTAACATTGCCTTCGAGATCTGCTCAGCAGCCATCTGTAATCCTGCACATGGAGAAGAAAGCTGAGTGAGTCAGTTTCTTCATTCCTTTTCAGAGTAATTTAGCTCTGACACTGTCTTGATGCACTAGGCACGTATCCTTGCTTCAAAACCTGTAACAGTATGTTCTCTCACAGACCTTCATAGCAAAACAGATTTAAATGATAAAATATGTTGAGAATCCTATCAGACTTTGAATATAGCAAGAACAGAGCAGAATTCCTATAGGGAAAGAAAACTAGCAATAGGTCCTTAAGCCTCCTAATTAGCTTCATGTAACAAGGAAGAAATATGACTGAATAAATACATACAGATGTTCTGACACAGTCTATGAATGAAATAAAAGAGTTTTACAGTTCAAGCTAATTTGCAGTAATACTTGGTCTACCTTACCAAATTCCAATTCTGGGGGTTGTCTGTTTCCCTTGGTGAAAGGATTTCCCCATAGCCCATTGCCAGGTAGGAGAAGTGGGAACACAGGGAGATGTATGAATGAGATGAAGATACAGGTGGAGCTGAGATGAATACACATAGTAGGGAATCCAGAGCTGTCTGAGCATAAGGATGTTTCATAGGAGTAAAGAAACCAAAGAGAGATGGAAGGTGAAAAAAAGAGCCCTGAGTGAATTGCAGATATATTTTAAATATTGTTATGTGTGATCAAAAAGTACACCACTGCCAAATTCAAGCTGAACTGAAGAAGCCAAATTCTGCACACAGTACTATGCAATGTTCTGCTATTTATAAAACTAGTTACACATACAGTTAATATTTACTTAATACCAGAATTCCTTTCTAGTTTGCTCTGCGTATTTGGAAGATACAAAAAATCTTTTTTGCAACTAGCTGAAAGAACTTGCAAGATTTTTACAAATCAGAGCATACTATTAACATTCAAATTAAAAAAATAGATTGTTGTGGATTTTTTGCCATTTACACAGGAAGGGGAGTTCCAACTCAGCTGAACACCTGCATCAAAATATTTTGGGACTTCTGTTTCTGCATCCGTGCTTGATGGTTGGTGCTCCCACAGTTAGTAAATGTCTTCTTGCTGATCCTAGGGAAGAACATGTGTGACAGTGGCAACGGTCATATAACCAGGTGACACAATCTGCCGGCCACAAAACAGGTAACCTGGCTATGTAGAGTTGACAAGTAAAGTAAAAAAACTTGAATTGTGGAAGTACTGTTTCTCTTATATCAATTCTAATAATAGGTATAAACATAATCTGGATAGGGATTTGATTTTTAGGTGTCTTTCATCAGTGCTGATTTTGAAAAGTGAATGTGTAAGCAGCAACAATTAATTAGGAGGGTCTAAAAACATTGACCAGGAAACATCAGAAGCACAGACTACTTAATGCTGCTGAGGAAAATAACTACCAATATGTGTACGGATGACATGAAAATTTGCAGTTAGTTTTTTTGCTAAGTGTTCAGTTTTGCATTTTTATTCTTCAATACTGTGTAGTATAGATATATATAATATTTTTTGTATGTCAAAAATTGGCAAGTTCATAACAAAAGTGACATGAGGATGTAGTTCTTATCAAGGTACCTGTTCTCTGTAGCCATCACCAGTGTGCAAGGTGATCATACCTCAGTGATGGAAGAGGTGCACTGAAGAAATGAACTGCTTCTCTTTCAATGTTATTTTAAGCTATGTTCTTTCTTCCAGGTTTTGGGGAACACAACAGGAATCAAGTCATTCAAAGAGTTCATTGTCTGATCATTCATTTGAAGAAAGCTTAAACATTTTTACATGCTAGTTGTATTAACAGGGTTGTTGATGGTTTATTTATTTATTTATTTATTTATTTTTTGCCTATTAAGATGGGCCCACATCCAAATTGCGACATCCTGAACTGTGTGTGAGCTAAATCTGGTTACAGATACGAATCTGAATATCATGAGGAGGGTGGAGTGCTGCTAAACATTCGACTGCCTTGGCCTCGTGACTTGGATTTGACACGAGTCTGGCATGTCCAGGCTAACCCTAATTTTTTACCTAGCCCTTAAATAAATTGGAAACTTAAAGGGTTACTGTCATGTTTTGTATCTGAAACCATAAGGTGGTCTTAAGCTGCCTTCAGTGCTATAAATTTGAGTTTCTTTTGTTGCTGGTGTTATTCATCGGCAAAGAATGTGGCCCTGTTTCCAGTGACAGAGGGTGTGAAATGGTATAAGGTATATAAAGAAGTAAAAGGTGGATTATTTTGAAGAGGCAAAAAAGTTGCAGGAAAGGAAAAAAACAAACAAGCAGTTCCCCGTTCAGGGGTGACCAAATAACCATGGAGCCAGCTTCCTATTTAAGTAACTGAGATTCTGTCATGTGACAGTAACACAGAGTCACTGAACAAAGAATTTCCTTAAAAGAAAAGAAAAAGAAATACAGTCTATGCAGCTGTCTTTAAATGCACAACACTCCCTGCTCCCTTCCCCCATCTACTTGGCTTCTTGTTTCAGGGTAAGGAGTAGAGCATACAAGTTATTCAAGTTTAGAAACTAGTTAGTGAAATTGAATTCATAAATGAGTGCTAGTGATTTTAGGCCATAAAATGGATCCTAATTTATTTTTACAAGCAGCTAGAATACTTCACACATGTTCATGACTGAGGTTAAGCTTGAAGGTTGCTGTAGCCAGACAGGTTTTTTTGTAAAGCTGGTGACTGAGGAACATCAACACCAGAAGGGGATGCACTTAAGATACCTACGCTTATAGAGCATTTACTTATATAATGTAGATGTTTGAACTCAGAAAATTTCTGTGAAATATGCAGTTCTGGGTCAGATGAGTGTTTGGAAATAAAGTCTCTATAAGAAAAATTGCTGAAAGAAAGCAAATAGATTTTTATCCATTTTGTAATTCGGTGTTGGCAGTCACTGTGAGGTAAACATTTATAAATCACTTGTAACTGGCAGGCTGTTAACTTCTGGGAAATGATTTGATCAGACAGTGGAGCAGAGTCTTTCTTGACAGGTAAAAGTGTTTGTTCATTCAGATGACGATAATAGATGCTGACACTAAAATTCAGGGTCTTAATTAAAATTACATCTACTTAGAAATTCCATTCTGCAGCAGGGTCCAACATTTTAAAATCTGTGAATGGGAGCAGTGCAACCAGTGACACCCCCAAACTTCCAGGAGAACAGAAACACTGTGGGGTTGTTTTTTTTTTGTCTGTTTGTTTTTTAAATCTGGAATAACTAAAAAGTTGTAATGAATTTTTAGTTGAAATACTACATGATCAAAAGAAAATATTAACTAATAGCTTTTAAAACTTTTCTTTATAATAAGGTCAAATTAAAATTCACCTTTTCAGTAAACGTTTTGTTTTCCAGGGTTTGGTTCTGCATCTCAAAATGACTTAATCACATTAAGTGAACTTTGCAGTTAATGTATTTGAGGAAATGCACCTTTTTTTTTTTGCTCTAAGTAAAATGGTTATTCTGGGTGATACAT
Source organism: Callipepla californica brunnescens (assembly GCA_023055505.1). Taxonomy (NCBI): domain Eukaryota; kingdom Metazoa; phylum Chordata; class Aves; order Galliformes; family Odontophoridae; genus Callipepla; species Callipepla californica. The sequence continues at coordinate 22,600,055 of JALIRH010000005.1, read as the reverse complement.
AATAACTTACTGTACTGAAATCCTAAAATAGGCAGGCTAGGTGGTAGGTTTCTCATCGTCATCACACTATTGAGGTGAAGATAAACAGGTAGGAATATAAAATTAGTTTAGTCTTCTAGTACATTTTTCCCTCTAAAAGAAACAAGTTTCTTTCCCTGTCTGCCTTTGCCCATATTTGCCTTAATCAAGATGCAGTCCAACATTGGATGATTTGGATTTCGCAGGTATACTTATACTAGGGACCTGACTCTGAGTAAGATGTCCCAAGAGAAGCTCAGCTACCAAAGAAAATAAAATGCTCAAGTCTTATATAGCAGATTCTTAATGATGTTGGTTCTGTCTCAGCCTGGAAAATTGTAGCCCAGTTCCAAACCAGAGCAGTTCCTTCTGCAGCTCTGGCTGCCATCATGCAGCAGAGCAGAGACCCCACAGTTCTGTCCTGGGGCATTTTGTTCTTGCAGCTCCTGCTTTACCAGTAAGTGCAGGCCATGAATGAGACTGTTCCTTGGAAAAGTCTTCTTTCTTGGACACCACACTGCAGTTGTTTTGTTAAAATCAGTAAGTAAACATCCTGGTCAAATTCCAGTTCAGATAACAGCACTCTGCTTACAGAGTTCCTGCATTTTCAAGTAGATGGCGTAGTTATGTGTTACCCTGCTCTGTGGCATTGGATGGTGGTGGTAAACAGCTGCTGCGCTGTGGTCCGGAGGTGGTCTCAAGCTAACTCGGCTATAAAGTGGATACCGTATGCATTTCTTTATTACTTTTTTACATTGAAACATGTTGATGATGGTAGAGGTACTGAAGTGTCAAACATTTATCTCTTTCCCTTCTTCCTGTTCAACTTGTTCTAATTATTGCAGAGATAAAAATGGTGTCTGATTTTTAAAATGATACAAATGTTTTACTCCTTGCCTTGTTCTTAGACCATGTCTTAAATACATTGATCTCTAGAATTACTGATACTAAATTTGCTATGGAATAGGTTCAATGCAGTTTTCCAATATAAAGTCAATGATAGCTAACAGGTAGAAACATGACAGTTTCAACAGCTTATTGCTTTTTACCACGCACTGGGGAGGCATGTTCAGCATAGTTTGCTTTTCCTTTCTCCAGTTTCAACAGATCAGGATGGATTTTTGATATGTATAAAATTTGACATATCAGATTGATGAAGACAGCACAGCAGAGAACATGCAATACATGAATAAGATTCATCACAAATCAAAACTGAAATGTGAGCTTATTCCATATTCAGAAAGTCCTTGTGGCAGCGAGGCTTCTTTCAGCCATAAAAGCATGATCTCACTCACTGCCTGCAGTAAAGATAAAATTAAGTATAATTTTTTACTTCTTGGATTACATCAGTTGTTGTCATTATCTCTCCCCTTTCCAAAAACCCAGCACCTTTATACTTTGTATTTTCTTCTGGTGTTTAATGCATCAGGTATAACAAGCAGATTTTGTATTTTTCTGCAGTCTATTCAGGGTCTCTCTTTAAAGTATGTTAACTGAATACTAGCAATATGTCCCTTTTAATGCCTTTTCAACCAATACTTGAAAAACTCATAAAATTACCAACCTTCCACAGTAAGCTCATATACACCTTTGGTAGGTTATTGAAGGGTACATGAACCAAAGTGTTGACTTGGTGACCAGCTTGACGATTCACGACTCATTAGTTGTAATGCTGGAACTAGTCCAACCTACTCACCTCAAATTTTGATCTTACTGAAACCAGCAGAATTTTTGCTGTTGCCCTCAGTGTGGTGAAAATTTATCTAAATTTGTGCTGTTTCTAAATACTACCTTTTCCTCGCTTAAAATTTCTGAAATAGAATCCAACATCAACAGAACTAAGGTGCTTCTTTAATACAAGTTCAGAAAAATGTATTATTTGGAATGAATAAATGTGTATGTGAATAACATTACTACAGTGATACTAACTGGACAGGTGATTTTTACAGTTAACTGACAAGTCTACAGCTGTATGGAACAGATGATCAATGGACTTCAAGTATAGGAGTTAGATTTGGAGTCCCTTTATGGAGATTAAACGCTATAGTTCACTATGCATTTCACATAAATCTGGAGAGGGCTGGAGGAGAAGAGATAACTATGTGACTTACTCTGCAAACATTTATTTATATAAAGCTTTTATTTTATTTTTTTTTATCCTACAGAATTAAGTCTCTACTTGAGAATCTGAATTCTGGCCGAGGGAAATGTTATTTGTAGGAGCACAAACTCCAAGATCGTAGACAATGCAGTAGTGACTGGAGACACTGACAGTCCAGAAAGCCAAGGTAAATGTCTTAAATCAGCATGAAGTTAAATCCACTGACAAAAAAGTAAAGGCTACCTTTTTATTCTTAACAATGTAAGTGAAACCTAAAGATGGCAAGAGATGGTGGAAAGCATTTTAGGAAGAGGGCAGCTTGTAGCACAGAGAGACTGAATCAACTTTTATGTAAACACTTACTGTGGGAATCTGTTATGTGCTCTTCTCATCTCTCCTTTCTAGGAGATGGGAAATAACTGTAAGTTGGGGCTCTGTTTGTATGTATCAGAGCTCTTTACACAAATAAATAAATATAAATAAAAAAATAATTGAATAATGATGATAACTGACCTGTTAGTTCCTGGAAAAAAATATTATACATTTACTGCAGGCAAATCTGAATCTTTATTACAGCCCAATTTCACATGTGTTTCCCTGTGGTATTTATTACTGTATACTTAGTATGTTAGTTTATATAAAAATAAGAATCTTTAAAACTGATGCAGTTAAATGCCTTTCTTACAACATAAGAATGGTTATTCAGCCCAGAAGTCTAGCTTGAAATTATTCTTGCAAATCAGAATCTAATCTAATATCTCTGTAGCTGTAGACCCTCAAAGGCAATTTGAGCACAGAAGGAAGGAAATCACAATTTGCTGAGTACATTTAGGCTGTATAATCAGAAACTTCATAAAGGACTGACATTTTCTTGGTGGTTTTTTTTCTTTTTTTTTTTTATGGTCCAGATCTGGTAGTAATAATATTTTAATGTGAGTTATAGCATACACAAGAACATAGTGAAGTATTTTTGCTCTGAAAAGGCAGTATTGTAGAAACAGAAATGGAAAATCTGTTGTGAAAGCATTCAGTAACTGAATGCTTGTGCCAAACAGCACAGATTACACGCTGTATGTTCAGGCCATTCCATGTAAAAAGAAGCCAACTGTAGACATAAGGAGAAATGAATTAAAATAATAATTAAAAAAACAACAACCAAACAATAGCAGATAATAAGTGATTAAGTTTGAAATGTGGTTGTGTGAAAACTCAAAGAAAGGCACAGAGATAAACAATCTCTATTACAGTGATGATAGTTATCTAGATACCAACCCCCCTCCTGTTCGAAGCGTTAGCTGTTGTAGTGAGAAATCTGCCAGTACCCAAATTAGTCTGGCATTTTCATGGTGTCAAATACTGTAATATGTACAACTGGCAAAGAACAACATAGTTTCATGCGTCAAGTGCCAGCAGCAACACCCTACCAGCACGGCAGCTTAATGGAGGCAATTGGACTTAGCATAATGAAAGCCTTCCTCTTCCTCTTTCTGACAACCTTAAAAATACAAAGACACAGTCAATAGACTGGAATCTACATGACCTATTTTTCCTAACGTATGATTAACACTTTACCAGCATCACACCCTGAAAGAGAAAAGATTTTCTTTCTGATATTTGTCCAGGCACTGAACAAATGAAGTATGGAAACAGTTCCTTGTGTGTGCACGAAGCCATTGCTTGACACTGGACATATGCACACAAATGCTGATTGATGTTTTTCTTCCACGATTCTGGACATTTCCAATACCACGGTATTGAGTAATTTTTTTGTCTTATTGTGAGTCATGGCAGGAAGGTACTTTTTTGAAACTTAGCAGCACATCCTGTGGATGAATATGTGTGTGCATATTGTAGTACAAATGTGAAAGTGTGTCCTTTATTTATTTAAATACTGCACACCATGTAGCTACGAGATAAGCAGTGAATCGGCAAAGGCTAGTTAGCAATGGCTTAATAATAATGCCCAGAGAACTAAAGGTTTGGAATACTTTTTTTTTTTTTTTAACGTGTATTGCAAAATACAAACGAGCCTACATTTAAACAAAATAAAATAGCCTTTCAGGTGCTGAAATATCAAACAGACAGCACTTGGCGACTGTGATGCCTACAAGCAACGGGGAACTCACTGAGAGCTCTAATGGGGGTTCGGCGAGAAGACCACTGTGGGCTCCCCACGAAGGATTATTTCATCGTAATTTTTTTGCACCTGGTTGTTCTTTCTGGACCTTCCGGTCGAAGTTACGGCTGTAGGGCACACACGGCCTGGGGGCAGCTGGAAGCTAAGGGCCTGGAGGAAGCGGCTGGGCTGGGGGTGGGAGTGCCTTCTCGCGCTCCTATGAGATGAGCTGTTCCGTTGGCAGGGACGCGAGAAGCACCCATCTGCATCCAGGAGCCGCCTGGATGTATTTCGGTATGTTTTAGCAAGCCCAGAGCCGCCGCTTGCAGAAGCTGGCGCCAAAGCCGTTTAACACCCTCTTGCATCACAAACACGCGTAAGCCCGAGCGCAAGAACCGCGACCAGCTGAGCAGGGACAGCTTTTATCTCCCAGGAGCGACGGCTAACCCCCGTGGGGCCGCCCCTCCGCGCCGTTCCAGCCCGCCTGGCTCACGCGGGGCGGCGCTACGGGCCCGGCGGGGCGGGGCGGCGCGGAGCCGAGCGGAGCCTCCTCCCGCTGTCCTTCCCCGGCCGGACGGAGAGCGGCACTGTGTCCCCGCGGCGCGCTCCGCGCAGCCTCCCCGCTCGCCGCCGCCGCCGAGGAGCTTCCCCCGTCCCAGCGGCCGGCAGAAGCGAGCGAGCCGAGCGCCGGGAGGTAAAGGCCGGCGGGGTCCGGCGCGAAGCGGTGAGGCTGGGGAGGAGCCTCGCCCTCCCCTTACTCCCGATAGGGCATGGCTCCTGAAATGGCGGAGGCCGCCGGAGGGCTGCGGCCGCTGGGGCCTGTTCCCGCCGCCTCCCCGCGTGGTGGCTGGCCCGGCCTCGAGCGTCGCGGAGAGGAGCGAGGGAGGGGACGCGACGCGATGGGGCGGGTGCTGCGCGGCCCTGCGCGGGGAAGGGAGCTGGGCCGCCCGGCGGGGGGGGGGGGCGGCGGTGGTAATGGGGCGGGGCCGCTGCCCCGGCAGCTCCAAGCTGCCCTCGCTCTGCCTGCCCCGCGGAGCCACGCTGCGGGAAGAAGGGCTTCGTCCGTCTGTCCCGGCCGTACCGCGTGCACTTTAGGCCTTAAGCGCACCCCGAGCAGGAGGAGATAACGAACGCTGTAGTGCTTGAGTGGGTTACTTGTTTTGAACGGCCTGAACCGTGCTGACCGTGCGGAAGATGCAGTCCTTGTAGTGAGGCGGTCTCGGTTGCGTTGGGTGCAGCCTACAGTTCTGATGCGGTGCTGTGAGGAGCCCATCTTAAACGGAGGAAAGAAGTGCAGGTTTTTTTTTCTTTATGTTACTATTCTCAATGCTTGTTCTTAGCAGTTGAGAACAGTTTTAACACAAACTTTTGCCTCCAGGAGTGGTTTGAGGGAGATTTCAGGTAAACAGAAAGAACAAAGAAGTTGAATAAGTTACCCTAGATTTATTACAAGCTGCCCCTTGCAAGCCTGAAGCAAATTGCAGAAGAGCAGAAGGAAATCAAGGGTGACGTACACTTGTAATAGCAATCATAGTCCTGATTCATCTGGATACAGTCACCATTAGGAAGGCAGGGCTTGTGTGTGTCATGTGTTTGCAGCACTTCAAAGTTTCAGTAGTTTGTGTTGTAGCGTGCCCGTGTGAAAAGCCTGTGAAAAAGGAAATACAGTGATATTGAGCACACCTTGAAAATCATTTCATTTCTTCTTTATAGGCTTTCTCCTGTTGTTGGCTTTATTTATTTATTAAATGTTGATCTCCCTTAAAAGGAAGACAACAACAAAAAGCAACTACCACTGTGTTGTTAACATAAGAGCATTTCAGCTGGGAAAGCACTGGTGTGGGAGGGAAGTGAGGTTCTTGGTGTTAGGGTTGTGAAGAGTAGTAGGGAATGACAGAAATGTTAACCTGAGTATGGGTTTTGAAACATCCATAGCACATTTACAGGTGCTTTAGTTTATGATGTAAGTAGATCCTAACTCATGACCTTCTGTTTTTCAAGACGTGGTTTTGTTGTCTTGAATTAGTGGATATTGCATCAGTGTCTATGTAGTAAGAGGCTCAGGCAGTTCATTGTTTTGAGGCCTTTCAGGGCCTGTTGTCTTTGACTGTGCTGTTCTGTCGCTAAAAAGCTGAAATAATCAGTCCTATTTTACACAGAATTTTCTGTATGTTAATTCACTGCTGATAGAAGTTGCAGAATTATTAATTCTTGAGCTTTAGAAAGTTGCTGCCATCATCTCTTCTACAGTCTCTGCTACTATAAAGACTCCAGTAGGGAGTTAATTAGTCTTCAGTTAACTGACTCTCATGGCTGTACATTGGTTAGGTTAGGTTTTTCAGCAGCTTCTCATGGCTCCACTGGGAATTTAAACTGGCTGGAATGCTGATCCAGTCTGTGATACCGATCTCAGGTATTGTCTATGTTAGCTCACATGACTGCTAAAAACTATAAATCGACCTGACATTTGTTTGCAGTCATAAAAGCTGAACTCGTATGTACTACTTCCTGAAGGTAAATTGCTAGGTTTATGTCTCTATCAAGTAGTGACAGACACTTGGAGGCTGTAAGCTTTTTGTTGATGTACTTGGACAAGGATGAAGTCATCTATCTGTGGGTTTACATCAAGCTGAAAATAGCTTTTGTCTTTTTTAATAATTGTTTAATGGCTCATACGGGTTGTGTACAGCTGGCCTGGTGGCTTCACAAATGGAAGCACATTAGAATGTAAGAAGTAGATGAAATTGTACTGATAGAGCTTTGTAATGTAATTTCCAGCTTAGAACCTGATGGGATGAACTTTTTTCCTTAGCAAATATTTGGGATACCTACATGAATAATCTATTCTCATTTTTATTTTGCTTTCCTTGTGTGATTTGGTTTCTTGCTTCCTTTTTAAACTTGTAATTGCATGGTGTAATCAGTGTTAAGCCTGTTTTATGTCACTGTAGTATGTTCTTGTTTGGGGATTTATTTTTTGGATGGTGCTTGTGTTGCTGTTGGGTGTGCTTTATGTCTTTTTCCAGTTGGGCTACTCAGCTTCATTACTTAGAGACTGCTGCTTTGAAGCCATTGTTTACTGGATATTACTTGGTGAAAAATCTGGCTGATGCTTCAGCACATTATGTGCTTTTGACTGAGGCTGCAGCAGTCTGTGATCTCATCTGTAGCCTGTCCTTGCAAGTGCTTTCTGCAGGCCTGAATGTATCTTGCATTTGCTTTTGTATTTGAGCTCATTCTGAAGTCCAAAAACTTCTCATGCTTCTGCTTTATCCCAGTATGCAACAAAGTGACATTCAGAGTCACAGATCTGGGAACTGTTGTCAACTTGCTTAGCTCTGGCACCTGGGGCTGCCACACAGGCTGAAAGGACTTAAGCCAACCTCTGGGTGCTGTAAAAAGTTGACTTGGACAGTGCTACCATGGAGTTGTTCTGTATAGCAAATATAGGGGGAAGTTGTGGAGCTGAGAAGTCTCTCCTCTGTATGTGGAAGGATCAGAACCTGGTGACATTGCAGAAGCTGATAGGTGCCTACATAGGTCTGAAAGTCCATGCTCTGGAGCCTCAGTCCTTTCCTTCGTGTCAGTTTAGAGTTTCATCAGCAGCTATGAGTAGAAAGTAAACCTGTCTTCCTTTGCATCAACAGCTAAAGGAAGTCAAATTTTGGGGCAGTAGCGTTTATTACCAGTTCTGACTGCTGCTGGTGCAGAAAACTGAACAAGTATTCTTTAAATGTTCTGCTTTTAATTCCTCCATATGCTGCCTGCATGTATGTGTCTGTAATAATAAGTACCACCTGAGATCTTCAGTAATATTTGTTTCCAACATCTTCTTATCTTGGTGGAGCTGATCTTTATCCTCACTGCTGCCCTTTTGTTGGTTTTCTAAACGCTAAAATAAATGCTCGTCCTCAGGCCACAGTAAAAACCAAAAAGATATTTATGAGAAATGGAAACAGTAATGTTGGAGGCTACAGCAGTATTCAGGTTAACCTGATTAGGAGAGTCTTGCTCAGCTTTCATTTGTTGTATTTTCATTTAAATTAGCTTCAGATACTTTGTGCATTCTACTATCTTAGCTTCTTGATTAAAAGTTGCAACTCCAGTAAAATCTAAATGATTACAAGCCATTTCCAGCAATTCAGAGAGATGCTACGTCTTGAATTAAAAGTTCTGGCCAGTGCTGTCTGAATGAAGTAATTCAGGGAAAGGTAAGAGGTTTGTGTCCTGGAGTTGTGTGTGAGGAAATTCTGTAGTGCTGAAGAAGAATTGTAATTTTACAGAGGTATTACCTTGATTGACTGCTCTTCAGCCTGGCTTTGGGAATGACTCTGGAAACGCCATGTGAAGGAGTTGCAGTACCATCTGGCAGGAGTTTCTGTTTCTCTTTCCAAATGCTCCCTCTCGCTATTTTCTAACATGGAGTAGGAATGCAATCCTAAGCAGTAGTGCTAAATGCAGAAGCCCCAACACAGCCACTAGTCTCACTAGTTCCAGCCTTTCACTTTGGTCTTCATCATGGACATTGCTAACCTTAAAGCAGCTGAGCCCTGGGTATTTGGAGGAACATTTTGCAAGTACTGTCATTATTGTCTGAGAAACAGGCAACCTAAATAAGGAAACAGCTGCCTGCTCCTTTTCTAGCCTGTCAGGCTGCATATTTGCACCTTCTGTAACCTCAGGACCCCTTGTTTTTGCCACGTTCCAGGCTTTGAGACTTTGCCCATAACTAGAAACTAAAGCTTGGGTTTTAGTGAAGTGTGTGGGGGGGGTAGCACCTTAGTGAGGATACCCCATGATTATGTGCGGTTTCCTTTTCTCAGTTATAGAAAATCTTGGGGAGGTGTTCAACTACAAATCTGATTTTGACCAGGAAAAAAAACAAACCCTAGTAACAGGATGAGTGAGGAGTGTTAACAAGTAGTTCTTAATGAGCAGGAAGAAATCTTGCTGGTGGCTGTGTATGTCCTCTCTCTCCTCCACTACTTTGTTGCTTTGATCACGCAGGCCTAGCAGGCGGCCTGCCTATGCTCACTGGGCAGGGCCCCCTCTCAAATGCAGCATCCTGGCTTCAGAGCACACGGTGGGAATGAGCTGTTTGATAGCACTGCTGCTGTAGGTCAGCATCCCTCCTCTTAGTGAGCCACGTGTCGAAAGGTTCTTCAGTCCATCCTGATAAACAGGGGTCCTTTCTTCTGGAAATTCTTAATGACCTATGTTGGATGAGTCTGTGCAGGTTTTAAATCCTGGAATCATAGAATGGCTTGGGTTGGAAGGGACCTCACAGCCTATTCAGTTCTACTCCCCTGCCATGGGCAGGGCTGCTATCCACCGGCTCAGGCTGCCCAGGGCCTCGTCCAGGCTGATATTGAAGGTGTCCAGAATGGGGCAGCCTGTACCAGTCCCTCGCAGTCCTTCGAGTAAAGAATTTCTTCTGTATATCTCGCCTAAATTTCCCCTCTTTTAGTTGTCATGGTTTTATGGTTTTTGGTATTGGTGTTCCACATCATAACATCATGTAGTGCGTTAAGAGTTAGAGTTAATGCTCCAGCTCTGTGGATCATCAATAATTATGGGTATACCTGTCTCAGAAGAGAAGAACTATGTTCCCCAGAGGACTTTGCGCTGCTTTATATTTTTACATTTTTCTGCTCAGAGGGAAAGATAAAAGCTGTCTGTGGTCACAGGATGCTCTCTTTCCTTTGGGATCGACTCAGCAGTGTGTGCTCACTGCTGTCCACCTTCAGCATTTAGTGTAAGGCCTTTGGTTTATCAGACACTCTCTTGCTCATTTTATTTGATTTATTAGCTTTAATTCCAATTATACTGTATTATATTGTGTTATTTTGCTTTCCGATATCTTATTTAGTAAATCAGCTTTTCTCCTCAGATCATTGCCACTGTTTGGATTCCAGGCCTGTCTCCCTTTTCCCCCTTCCCCTGTCCGTGGGTCCCCGCACCAATCCTCACTGAAGCTGGCTGAACCAGCCCGTAGTTTAAAGCCATTTCCCTATTGTTCTGTAATAGCCAGATGCTGTAAAAAGTTCCCATGCAGCCACCACTACCCCCCCCCCCCCCCTTGCTTGTTGGCTCCCTTCTGCTACTGGAATGCCAAAGTGAGGGTTTCCTTGGAGACTTCTCCAGGCTGAACAAGTCCAGTTCCCTCAACCTTTCCATTAATAAGAGAGGTGCTACAAACCTTTGATCATCTCAGCTCTGCATCTTACCTGTGTTGGGAGCCCAGGTTCCCATGGGGACATACGAGGACAGAATAGAGGGGGTACCATCACCTTTCTCGCCCTGCTGGCCACCTTTCTTTTGCTGCAGCCCAGGACGTAGTATTTTGGACTCTGTATTCAATGTTTCATGCTCAAAATGGGATGGGGATGTATCCATGGTATAGGGGACAGAACTTCGGAATGAAACGCTTTGTGTTGTATTCTTAGAAGTAGAGAATACAACTGCTGAGCCTAATTAGACACACTTTTTGTGTTGTACTTATATTTAAATATTTACTTGTTTTGCTCTTTTTAGGAGACTTAAACATACAAAAAATAGAAGTGAACAAATCTGGAAATAACCTTTGCATTTTAATGCATTTATTAGCAGCACCTAATAGAAAAAGAGGAAATGCAAGTCATGGAAACAGTGTAGTGTTACATTGGTATTTGATACCCTTCAGCCTTTTTGTTCTGTTTCTAAACTCGTTTTGTTTTTAGACCTGAAATGTTCTGTAAAATTGCAGAATGACTTTTCAGACTTCCTAGGGTGTTTTTTTTTTTTTTTTTTTTTTTTTTTTTTTTTTTTTGTAGATTGCAAATCTAGTGAAGCCTTGTGTTTGAGAGTAGGGTGAATAGTTTTCTCTGCCTGCATCCTGCCCTTTATTTTGTAAATGTGGATGCTCTTATGAAGTGCTTGCTTATCTGGAGGGTTCTTTGTTTCTGGTGAGGATTCTTAATGTTATGGAGCGGTGGAATGTGTTCAGATGCTAAATGGGAGAGAGGTCTATTTCCCGGTCTCTTGAGAGAACCCTTATAAAGTCATTGGGACAACAACCTGTCATATTAGGAGAATGACAGAGTATTTGATTAGAAGTTGTTGGGACACTGATCTCTAGGCTCGTGTATGCAGTGGAACTTAGGCTTTGAATATACCTAACGTCTTGAGTGGAACACAGTGGTTTAGAAATCTTAAGCTACTTTGAGGAATAGACCTGGAGTTTTTATAGGATCATTGAATGACTTGGGTTGAAAGGGACCCCAGTGATCATCTAGTTCCATCCCTCTGCCATGGGCAGGGTTGCCAGTCATGAAATGGGACACTGTTACCATGTTGCCCAGGGTCTCATCCAGCCTGGCCTTGAACACCTCCAGGGATGGGGCATTCACAGTCACTCTTGGGCAGCCTTGTTTCAGTGCCTCAGCACCCTCTTGATGAGAATTTTCCCTCTGTCATCTTTCTAGAGTTGGTGTAATATTACAAAATAATGGTGTACCTAAAAGTGACATATTCTGTTTTTGTTGTAACAGGTTTTTGTTGCCTAATTCCTCACACAACGGAATGAAGTTTTTCTGGACCAGCGTGAATGTACAAACATTTTCAAGATGGTTAGGAACTGTGGTGAAGAACCAAGTGGAATGATAAGTAAGGGAACTTACTTTTGTTCCAAGATCTTCTGCTGTCCTTATGCTGTTTCCTTACCTAATATAAGTCATTCTTTTAGGTGAGAAACAAGTAGCTGAAATCAACTTAGCATAACTGATACTTGAGCTCAATTTAGCATGTTGTGTACTCTGTTAGTAAAATGTTAGCCGCCTTTAATCTACTAAAAAGGTATTACTCAGTGTCAGAACTTCAAGAAAAGTTATGTGGTCTGTGAACAAAATACTTATTTTGTGTTCTGGTCATTGGTTTGTCAGGAGAAAGCACCTGCTTCTACCCACTTCTACTGACATCAAATCTATGTATTTGAGAGTATGGTTTCCTGACAGAAATTATATTATGTATTTTTTCTGATCTTCAAATCTATATTAGATATGCCATCAGTGGTGGTTTCAGAAAGAGAGATGGGATGCACTGCAGGACAACCCATTGAAGATGGAAATGTAAGTTCCATGCCAGTTTTGTTTGAATCCAAGTTTTATTTCTGTTTTCAAGATATTTTATATATAAGTATATGTGTGTGTGTTGTTGTTTTTTACCAGAAGTTTGAAATTCAAAATTCTTTTTGGAAATAAAACTTAAAACCAAACTTTTTATTTTATTTACTTATTTTTTAATATCTAAGGAGTTAACTTCCTTAAATTGATGAAAAAAGATTAAAAACGTATCCAGATCAGCAGCTTTGGTCATATTCATTCAAAGTTGCATTGTGCCAAAGCTGGAAGCTTTCTTTGGTATTGGAAAAAGGAAGAGAGTATTACCAATAGCTTTGTTGTTTGTTATTGAAAATGAGCCTATATTAGCAATTATTTTTGGTCATAAGTGAAATATTTATATCCATTAGAAATCATATTCACTTTTGGAGAGTCTTTTTTTTCCTTAAATTTTTGTTTGGATGTTTTTAAGGGTTTTGAATTAGATTGTGTATTTATTAAAAAAAATATATTTTGATTTTTTTTTTTTTTTTTTTGAAGGAAAACTTAGTTTGGCTGCAGTTACAGTTTGCTTTACCTTTGTTGGAGTGTGACTTTCACCCTAAAATGTTTGTTCTGCCTAACAATCTGTCACTAAAATGCTCAGTATAAGCTTTCTTTCAATTTCTTCAGTCCTTCTATAGGTTGTTTACTTATCTGTGTTACAGGAATTTAGTGATTATAGGACTTAATGTGGTTTAAACACTGTGAATCTCAGATATCTTTGCTGCTAAATTAACTGGAATTCACTCTTAATTTATCTGAAATTAGTTGATGAACATTTTGTAGTGTAAACAGTCCCTGTAAAATTTTAAGTTTTGGCCTTGGCAGGCTGCTGTGAACCAAATGCTGACCGTGTTGGCAGGCTGGTACCTTTCTTGCAATAGTTTCTTTCTTCACTCTCCTAAACTGCTGCTATTGTGGTAGCAGTTACAATGTTGGTAGGCCTCAAGACTGTGTTTTTTTTTGTTTTTTTTCCATAAAACATTTCATAGTCATTGTCTTTCATTAAGTAATCTCTCTTTTCTCTTCTTTTTTATTCTATCAGGAAGACTGATATGATATTAGGGTTTTTTTCGTTCTTTGTTTATTTAATCTCTTTTAGTGCTCTCTACAGTTAATTATAATATGTTGAAAGAATGCTTAGTGTTGTGTTCAACCTGCTTTCCCAGTGTGAGGAGTCTGTCTTGGTTGACTGCTCTACTGCTATTTTGGGTTACTGTTTCTTATGGACATTGGTACTTGTGAAAGTAAAATTGAACTTTTTGGAACGCGTGTCTGCAAGGGAACTACTTTGCAGTAGGTACAGCAATTTAAATTCACTCTGTGTTTAGTGGAGAATTTTCTCATCTATTTTTCAAGTTCTGGGAAAGTTTATCAATTTTTCAGTGAGTGTGGAGGAAAAAATGTAGAGAGAGAGAGGGGGGAGAAAAAGCAAAACAGAAGTGTGTTTTTCCTCTTTTGTAGAATTGTATATATTAGAAGCATTGGTCATGTTACATTTGCTCTTGTAGAGAATTACAAATCCATTCTTAAAAATATGATGAACTGCTCCAAATGTAATGCCTCCTGTTTTATTATGTTGACCTACAATGTCAGAGGCAGGTGATGCTGGAATGGCAGTAGAAATTGAACCTTCTCACCAATATTTCATTATGTTTTGTTGCTGTGTGACAGATGGCAGCAGAGGGGCACTCTGATGAAATGGTGTCTGACATGAAAGCACATATGATGCAAAGGTGTGTCATGAATTATTTCAGGTGGAAAAACTTGCACACACTGACATTTGTCAACACGTGCTGAACATTTATGGGGACCAAACAGTGAATGTGAGCAAAGTAAGGCAGTGAGTAGTGTGTTTCAGCAGTAGTTACAGGAGTACAAGCCACGTTCTAGATGGCCATGCACAGCTGTCACACTGGAAGATGAAGAGCATCTTGATCAACTCATCTACATGAATTGGCTAATGATGGTGACTGTATTGAAAAGTAGTGTTTTGTAGCTGATAATTTTCTCCATCAAACAGTGTTTTTGTGCTCCCTGTATCTGTTGTAATTTCCATGGAACACATAGGAGACATTACTTTTACTACGTAGGTTGCTCCAAGAAACGGTTGGTATTCCTTTTCCTGGAAATAAATATTTAGAGTTGCTACTTAGAGTTGGGATTGAGACTTGAGATTCTGGTCCATCCTGTTGCTGGGCAAGGTTTGCCTCTTCTCTGCATTTTCTTGTTCCAGATCTGAAACAGAAAAGACAAAGGTGTCTTGTGACATTGGTGCTTGCTTGTTTGTCAGTTAGAGGCTTGCCTGTAATGACTGCTGATCTTTTTGTGCCTCTGCTCCTGATGCTGTCTGATTCATCCACCCAGCTCCTTAGGGGCTGCAGCACTGGAACAGGAAACATTGCAGGCTCTTAATCTATTTTAAAAATCTGTCTGTTTGGAAAGGTAATGACATTAAAGTGCCCTGTCTTGATGGGTCTGACATCTTCTTTTCTAGGTTAGGTTGTTAGGGTTTTTAAATCATAGTATTTTGTAGAAAATACCAGGCACTTATTCTCTTTTCCATTTATGAGGTTACTTAATAACGAAGGTAATTTTCATACAGCCAGGTTTTTGTACACGTTTGTGGTATCTGTATTACAGTGGGAGGAGATGTTTAATGTCAGAGATGTATTTCTGAAAAACTATGAGTTGGGTGCTTGAGGGTTTTTGTAAAGGTGAAGCTGGGGCTGCCACAGGAATATTGTTTTTCAGCAGTGCTGAAATGAAGGAGCTATTTGCTCTAATAGGATATATGTGGAATAGAGTGAGCCACCAAGTGTATTGCAGCCTCTGTCTCATCTCTGAAATCTCCCTTCACTGTGTTCAGCGCAGCTCTGCTCTTCTAGATTGTTATTACAACTCCATTCTCATCTTGGGGAGAAAAGCCCCCATCCATAACAAAGTACAAATTAGTTTGTAGTATGTTAGCCAAATCCAACATTGGATCTGACCTGCAAGTCTGGCTCTTGAGTTGTTCAAAATAATTTTCCCTTAGTAAACTAGCTTTCAAAAAAGATAAACTTGAATATCTGAAAAGGCAAGTCCCTAGATAAAATACTCTTTAAAGTTCAGGGCATGTTCCTATCAGGAAGTGAGTAATTCTTCCTTTCAGCTTAGTGTAGTTGTGTCATGTCTTACGTAATGCAATTCAATGTGCTTTGTATGTGTACAGTCATCTGTTTTTATATACTTCTGTCAGGCTCGGTAATAATCAACAGAAAACATTGCCCAGGAGTCTGTTGAAGAATTGCATTGAAAATTTGGGTGTAAACAAAGGAGAATCTGTAAAAATATCAGTCTGTGATGGTGACTATAACCTTATTTTTACATTCTTTTCATTTCACAATAATAATATTAAAGAATTGTAGTAAATACACTGACTAGATTCCTTGATCTCTTCACCGTGGCACTGGCACTAACAGATTACCTTAAATGTGGGGATTAAGGTCACAGCTGATAACAGAGGTATATGAAGATATTTTATTTGTGTAGTGTGTTAATTAGGGAGAAAATACTGCTGGTGGAACGACAAGTGAAAATGAAGAAAATGATGAGAGGTGTGTGATTAATTGGTATCAACAGTTTATTTTCTGATCTAGATTCATGCAGAGTGAAGTGTATGGCTTTGTTAGGATGCCTAGAGTAATACATCCTAATATGTAGTATGGTAACCTAATGCAGGAATTATGTTGGGAAGGCCTAGCTGAAGAGCATGGACTGTTAATTACAAAGGGATTTGAAATGAACGTTAATAACAGAGTTCTGCTTAAAGTCTGTTGGCATGCAGCAATGTCAGGGTGCATTAGTAGTTTTCTCCCTTGCAGGAACTTTTCTTTCACTGAACCAGTTTTAGTGAGGAGCATATTCCAGCACTGGCACCTTCTGTGAGGGTATGTCTCAGCCTGTTTTACTGCCTGCAGGATGAATCAAAAAGAAAAACAGGCTTGAAAGCCATGACTTTAAGTTTTGTTTCTTTTTAAGAGTGAAGGGTAGCTAATAGGTAAGTACAGCTATTCAGAGAGAGAAAGCAAGAGCGTAGTGGGAAGCCTCAAAAAATAGCTGTGGTAGACCATCTTCCATGATTGCTTCTCCTTTATGTTTGGAACTCTGCCTCTTTTTCTCAAGTATTGCTTTTCTTGTACTTTTCACAGTTCTGTGACTTCTTTGTTGTTTCAGACATCCATCTTCTTCCTGTAGCTTAAATCCATAAACACAGTAGAAACTACTGGTATTTTGAAGTTGTTTATCTTATATATGTTCTTACAACTTGAGAGATAAGTCTATCTCCTTTTAAATACTTAGTTATTGGAGGAGATTGCTGGAGAGTAGTGGAAAAGGGCTGCCCGGAGCTGGTGCTCGTTTGCCTTTGTTGTTTGAGTGCTGGTAATCCAGCAAGAAATGAGGATGTGCACCTGGAAATATGTCTGAGTGAGTTAAATTGGTCATCGTTGGCAAAATAATCTTCATATATAATTAGGTATTCTGTGGTCTTTTCACAGCTGTTAACCACTAGATAGTGATCCTTTGCTGTAATTTACTTCAGGTTCTCAGCTGTAACAAAGTTTGCTAGTCTACTGAATAACTTGTTATAAAAATGGTAAATGAGTTTGTGAGCTTTGTTAGAATGCAAGAGAGCTTTATTATTATTTGACGTAAAGAAAAAAGCTAAGATCACGCTATGCTTTTGTGCTTGAACTTCAGTTAAAAATTGCTTTCTTCTACAGAGGGTTAGTGCAGTAATTGCAGTTATCAGTGCTGTACCACTTTAACTGGAAGTATTCAAAGGCTTCATGAGCAGGACATGAGCCTCTTCTTTATGGCTCATAAAGCTGCAAAGTGTTTTTAGAAGTTTTAACACACATGTGCACACAAAAAAAGCAAAATTGATGAGGTATGGAAGACACCTCTGGATGTCATCTGGTTCAATGCACCTGCTCAGTCAGCATCACCTAGGGTAGGTTGCTCAGGGCCATGTACCAGCTGGTTTTGAAGATCTCTGAAGATGGGGACACTGCAGCCTGTCTGGGCAGTATTTTTTTGTACTGGAATATTGAAGAACCTCAACTGTTTTACCTTTATAAATATTTGAAATGTGAAGAATAGTCATGCTTTGAAGTACTTTTGAAAGTTTTGGAAATGTCTGTTGTTTTTCAGTGGTTTTGTAAGAGAAATAAAGGTTCTGAGTTTTTAACAGTATATAAAATTTCCGTAGTGTTAGCTGGTCATCAGTAGATGTTGGCAGAGGAGTACTTGTGAACTGTCTGCTTTGCATAGCTAACTTCTTTTACTGTACTTTCTTACAGGCACAGATTGATTAGCTAGTTAGCTGGCTAGTTGGAGAATAAGATTGCTGTTTTGCTGTTAACCATTTGGAAAGAAGAAAGGTAGCCTTCTGAAAAGTACTTTTCTGGATGCTTAAGTCTTTATTTATATTTTATCTATCTTAACAGGGAACATGGAAATGTGACTGTATTTGAAAACTTTTTTGTTATCTTCTTTTCAGATCTCCTGTTCCTTTTATGTGCATCCTGACTGTGAGAGTTTTCTTGTGACTTCTGAGCTTGGTACTGTTGGCCTCATGGGAACAAAATAAAAAGCAACCTGATTTTGGTAAACAAAATGCCACGGAGAAGGAAAATTGGTGGGAGTCCTTCTCGGAAGACTGGAGCTGCTGCTGTTGTATCCCAGGGGGACCCAAGGCTCTCTATGTCACAAGTAGCCTACAGTGTCAATAAGGAAGAGCTCTTCAATGGCATGTCGGAAATGTTTTCTGACTTAGATCCTAGTGTGGTTTATATGGTTCTCTCTGAATGTGATTTTAAAGGTAAATACAGTATATTTGTCATTCAACTTCATTCCATATGCAGATGGTTCTTAATGAGGGCAACACCAAAAATGTTGATGTGAGAGTTGTGTGTTTGTGAGTCTAGTTCTTAATGAGTAGGTGAGTCATAGTATTTTAAAATTTTATAGCTCTCTGTGCAAGATTCTCAAAGTTTGATGATGTCCGTGGGATGCTGGTAATGTGCAGTAGCATTATGCTTTAAAAAACAGAGATATGGTTTAATTGGCTTGTTTTGAGACATGGAGCAGGCAGCAAGAGAGTTGTGGGGGGGAATCTGTTTCCAATTAGTTTCTGTTCCATATCTGCTGGATGCATAAACTGTTCCTGTGGGAGGGTATGCTATTTTCTAGAATTACTTTTAAGACAGCAATACATGGTATGTGATCCTGGCAACATTTGATTTTCCTTAAGTATTTGAATTGAGCTTTTGTTTTGCTTTCTATTTTGCATTGTCACCTTGTCATTTCTAGTGAAGACTAGTTTTTGCAGGATTAATTCTGTTTTTCATGTTGAATTCTCTGCAGCCTCGTTTGGACTGAATCTCCCCCTGTATTCTGCTGAACTACTTACCCACCTCTCCCGTCACTCATTCATTTTCATGACTGTGTCCAGTCCTTCTCATGTTTTGTGATTTTTGAAATGCTCCTACACACAAGCTCATTAGTTTGTAAGAAAAATAGAGGGTAAAATGCTGAATAACAACATCTGAGTTGTTTGAGCAGGGAATAAGTCATACGTGGAGCATATTAATCAAGCTGTGATTAGCTGAGATTTTTCTGAGAGTGTGTGTAAAAAAGAGAGAGGTTGGTATTTTTCATATGAATGAAAGCTACGGAACCATTAAAAGGGCTGCTTCCTTTATTAGTTTCTACCTGACCAAAATTGTAGGGTTTATAAATTGATAGGTCAGTCATGTTTGTTGTTTCTTCCTTTAAAAATGGAATTGAGTTATTGATTCATGCTTCAAAGCCTAATAAGTTTTACCTTTGTGAAAATGACAGCTTTGTCTAGAAGTTTTTTGAGAATTCAGTAAACAAGCTTCATTATGATGTGGGTTGTTATTTTTTTTTTATTTTTGCTACACTGTTCTTCAGAAAAATTGAAGCTTAGCTTTAGCACTCTGGTGCTGCTTGTGTGCTAGCTTTTCACTTTTGGTCACATTGTTCATAGGCAGTCTATACCCCATTTAGTGACTTTACAAAGATTTAATGTAGGTACTGAAATTTTCAAGCTCTTACGACATTTTCATTTGCACCTAGCAATAATGAAAGTAATTTTGATACGTGTATCTCTTCTCAGTAGTGTCATTTCACACCATTTCACTTAGATGATTTAGATTAGAAATAACAGATCTTGATGTTTAAATGAATATTTTTTTTTGTCATTTTTCTTAGTCATTTTTATATGTAATTTCCTTTAGTCATTTTAATGCATATTATATTATTTTGCAATATGTCTGTTTTCAGTTCTGTTTTTTTTTTTATCTCTAATGAGAAGCAGATGAGGGTTGCAGAAGGTATGTGAACAGATGAATTAGTGATCTATATTGTTCGTCTCTTTACTTGTAATCAATACTTAGTGAAGTAAAAGACTATATTAATATCAGCCTGTTTTTCTTCAGTTGACCATGGTTAATTTTGTTAATGTTATTCAACAGTAGAAAATGCTATGGATTATCTGTTAGAGCTGTCCACCCATGCAGAAGGAGCAGCATCTTCAAAAGTCTCAGATTTTGGATCAGTAGCATCATCACTAGCCCTTGTTAATCAGCGGAGATCTGTTGCAAATCAGAGAGTGCGGGAAAGTACTGAAAAACACTGTAATTCTGAAGAAGAAAGAGAAAAGGTCTTGTCACCTGATGTGCAGCTGACTGAAGAACTGGATTCCTTAATAGAAGATGCTTTTCAGAGATGCAGATTGAGTGATAAATTGCCTAATTCTGCAAATGACCAAATTGTATGTGAATATGATGACTTTAAGGAATTTCCTGAGTGGGAAGAATCTGATTTGGGTCGCGATGCTCTACTTTTTCCACAGCAAATGGGGACAAATAATGAGGTTTTCAAAAACTTCTGCTGTTCTCAACTACCAGTGAGTCAGCTGAGCGTCCAGACAAGCTCAGCAACTTCGTCAAACTCTTCTGCACAAGCATTAGGAGATTCTGACTCGTCACAAATACATGTTCACCATGACGTGGCTTCAGAGGCCTATAAACAATCAAATGGAGAAATGTCATGTGGGAATTCTGATCAGGCACAGCATACTGTTTCAGATCATGAAAGTGCAGCTACTGCTTCTCATGAGCCTTTCCATGGAGCTCTGGCGCTTGGAGCAGCTATCACAGAAGAACCTAATTCACAGTGCCTACAAAAATACCATGAAGAGTTAATGACTGCTGGTTACAACCACAATGCTTCTCTTCCAGAGGCATATGTCTCTCTTGAAAAATCAAGTTTCAAAACACCAAAACTTAAAGATCTTCAGCAATCTGAGCAGAGTTACAGTTTAAATCTTTCTGCGCCATCATGTTGGACTCAGCAACATGGGAACCTTATAGCTCCTGCATTTTATCCATCCACTGGAAGTCACAGCTTTGTAACTCCTGTGGCTCTCAGTCCAGGGCAGTGGAGACCTATTTCAGAGTATAGGACTTTGGAAAAAGGACTTGTTTTTTCTTCTCCAGTGGTTCCAAATGCCTGGGATAGCAGCCCTTCTCTGAAGGTATGGGAAAATCAAGATAGAAACTCAAAATTGAACCTCTCGCAAGCACAGCAGCCACCTGTTTATCACATGATGAGAAAAAAGATGCACCTTGTAGGTCAAGTACTTGTTCTTCTCAGAGGTGTTCCGGGATCAGGAAAATCATATTTGGCAAGGTAGAACATCTATATTGTGAGCTTATAAAAGAAGTTGCTTAATTGTCTAAAAGATTTAGTGCAGGCAAAGACAATTTTCTGACTTTGTCAATAGCTATGATTAAACCTTAATTGTCATGCTGCATTTAATACATGGGTCATACAACAACACAAGTAATAATTACTGAAGAGAGCAAAGCTACTTACAGCTCTTTGACATCTAGTGAAAAGAAAACTAGGAGGAATTAGCTTTAACTTCTATCACTGGTCTGAGGTCTGGAATGGAGTTTTGAGCCAGCACTGAGTCGTCATGGTAGTATTTAAGTCTGCTGTGTTCATCCAGTTCCTGTCAGTTTCAGGTGTTTCCTTCCAGTGACATAGATGGAAGTATAAAAGCTCTTCAGTAGGCAGAAGTTCTCCTGCTGTTGAAATTCTTTTGAAAAAAATATCTGCAGGAAGTATGTGTTGAGGTTGAGCCCTTTATTTCTTTTCTCTAGCACTCCAAAAGTCCAGGTTGTGCTTAGTCTCCTCCGGCATCTGATATATTAGATGCAAGTAAGCCTGCACGTGTATTTGTCCACATGAAAGTATGGACAGAAGATATAGATGGAATTTTTTTTCTCTTGTTTTCTTTAAATGAGACTTGTAGGGAACCTGGATCAGCTGTTTTTCCTAGATATCTGCAGCATTTGGAAAAGGAGGGAAGTTACTGCAGTTCTGTCTTTGCCAAAAGGGTGACTTTTCCCTTACCTGAATTTGCTGCTTCTGTTTCTGGTTTGGGTTGAGAAATGGATTACATTAATATATGATAATAAAAAGCAGGGCTGGGAAGGAGAAGGGAAGAAAACTATTTACTACTTCATCTTTCACAGGATGATGCTAGAGGATAACCCAGGTGGAGTTATTCTTAGTACTGATGACTACTTTTATAAACGTGGACAATACCATTATGATGCTGATTGCTTAGGGGAAGCACATGAGTGGAACAGGAAACGAGGTGAGAAATAAACAGTGGAGTAGTTTTGTTTATGCTTCAGTGCTTGCGTGCTGTTTAAGAAGTTGCCTGTTTTGCAATGCTTGTGTCACAGGATCAGCATTTACTTCATCTTAAAATTATTTTTTATTATGTGTGGTTAAAGAGTATGAGCACAAACTCAGATACCATCTGTCTGTTGTGTGTTTTGCAATTGGAAATACCAGTGTCTTTGTCAAAAGATTTTGTCCTCAGATCTCATAATGGTATGTATTCAGGTATCTGTCCCATTTCTGGAGTGGTAGCCTGTGCTATCTCTTGGGAATATTTCTTCTGAGATTAAGATGAATAAATATGGACACATATGCAATAAATAATGAGAACCTTGATACGAATAACACCTACACAGATACTTTCCTACTGTTTTCTTTTTCTCTTGAGTGTTAATTTGCTGTCAGATTAAAACAAATTTATAAGAACGAGACAAAAATGGCTATTTTTTCCATAGTTGGTGTATTTTTTTGATAACAACTCCCACAGAGCTCTTCTGGAAACAACTCTCTTAAAGCTTTTGTTAGCTAACTTTCAACCATGATCAATTCTATACCATCACAAGTTATAACCTGTGTAAAAATGGGCTAAATAAGAAATGTGGGATGTTATGATAACTTTGTGACAATATGTCTGAACGATCATAGCTACAGAAACTTGGTGCTATATCTCAAAGCTAGTAATTTTAAGCATTTTATTACTTTGTCTGGAGAAAAAAATAATATTTTGATTTTTCATATCTTGTACAGTTTACAGAGTGGACTAATCTTAAGACTGTTATAAAGACAAGAATTTTGTATGCAACAAAGAAGTCCACTTTAAGGTGATCATGTAGTTTTTTTTAGTTTGATTTACTGATTGATTAGTCATCCTGCTGCATTTTACATCTGCATTTTCATTCCTTGATTATCATACATTTATTAATTCAAAAGAATAATGTCATATCTCAGTAGCTGTACAGATGACGGGGGGATTTCTTGAATAAGAGGGCCTTTGAACAGGTTGATCAAGTAGTGCAAGAGTACTTAGTAATTAATCATTATGGATTATCTGTTCAAAAAGTTTTACATGTTTAGAGAATAGTGTAGTGTTCAGTCTATTACCTTGAAAATAACTGTATCACATTTTTTTTTTTTGTATGTGTGTCTTTCAGCCAAAGAAGCATTTGAAATGAAAATCTCTCCTATAATCATAGACAACACAAACATACAAGCATGGGAGATGAAGCCTTATGTTACTTTGGTTAGTATTGTGATTGATCCATGTGAAAAGAGATTGATAATCCCATTTCAAAGCATGCTGATAAAAGGGTCAACATTCTTGGTCTAGCTATTGTGTCACTAGGAAGTCTGGAGTCATAGAAATGTTACATGTAATGTTATTACCCAACATCATGTTCTTCACGTGCCTGCATATTGAGCTGACCTGGTTTCCAAGTAATAACTCCGTGTGTTTTGTACTTAGGAGTAAAAATATATTTTGTGGGGGAAACTAGATTTTGTTCCTCTCTGATACAATCAGAGTAACAGCACGTTACTTTTTTTTAATGTAATCTGCACTAATGAGAATGGAGCATGTTAGTGACTGTCAGGAAGGCTGCTATCACTATGTTGGTGTATCTGAACTGCTGGTTTGGAACTGACTTGCATCTGGCTAGCTCTGAATGTAAGCAGTGAGCTTTTCTCTGCAAGAGACTGCACACATATCATGCCTAGACAGATGAGGTGCTGAAATCTTGACTCAGAGGAAGTATAACGTTAGAGGAAGTAGACATTATTTATTTATTTTTATTGTGATTATAGCACACATCTAATTTTACTGTAAGAATGATGGAGGAAAAAATCCCCTAAACCTTCCATATATCTAATCAGAAGTGAATATATGAAAGAAAATATTGTTCCAGATATTTGACTGGTTTTGGAAAATACAATAAACAACTTTATTAAAGCAGCCTGTGCATGTTGTATGTTTTTTTCATGCATGGCTGATATGTTCTTTGTTTCATTTTATCTCTTTTGTTCAGGCTCAGCAGTTCAAATACAAAGTCATGTTTCGAGAGCCAGACACGTGGTGGAAGTTTAAACCAAAAGAACTTGAAAGGTAAGAATCCAAGGGAAATTTTTATGTTGGATTACAGATATAAACAAGTTGGAGCTTGGGACCTTTTTTTACATAAAATAAGTTTAAGGAAATAAAAACAAACTTTGGGATGGACAAGCACTGAAAGAGGTTTCCCAGACAATTTGTGGATGCTCAGTTATTGGCTACATTCAAAATGTTATAGCCTATTCTGACTGAAAAGAACTGTGTAACCTCCAAAGGTTCCTTTCACTTTAAATTTTTGTGATTTCATAATGTGTTGTCATCCGAATTTGCATGCTTAGTTGAGAGTTGACCAGGGAGGTGAGGAGCATTATCTTCTTTCCCAGAATGGATCTTAAACGTGGGAGAGTTCAGTAGAAACCAAGGACCACCTGTGGCTTGTTGATCGCAAGCCTAGGTGAAACTGTGGTGTCTCTCAAAGTGAGGAGAGCTCTGGGTGGTTCAGTAACCAAATACCTGTTGGTTGCTGGGGAACCTTCAACGTAAATACTGTCTCTTGGTTCTTTCAAACTTTATTTTCAGAAAGCAGGAGAAAATGGGAATAATTTTGGAACAAGCTATGGTTAGATCAAAGGAAAGGAAGTCCTGCCTTCTTACGGTGCTAAAGATCAATTAGGATTTTCTCCTCTACCTCGATTCCTTTTTCTACCATTGATTGACAGGTCTCACTTGTCCTAGGTGGGATTGCTGCAGAACACGTTGCTAATTTGTGTTGGTAAAACTGCTGTACCCCAAGAATGTGTCCAGAATAACAAGTAAATAGGTTTTGCCTCAAGACTATGGAAGTTGTTAGCTTAGAAATGCCAGAGAAGGCAGGCCAAATTCAGAAAACTTCCTTACCCGCTTCGATCTCCTGTATCACTGTCTAGATCAGCTGTGATGTGTTTCTGATGCTTGTTTGCAGACAGCATGTTACCTGTACGGTTCTAGATTTTAGGATTAAACAAAACATCCTCTTGCAGAATAGGGCCACCAGATGGGGTGGAAAGAAGTCAAGCAGAACAGGAATTTGTTTGAGGCTCCCCCTTTTGAATGCCTTGGCACGCTAATACAGTAAGAATTGCTATTTCAGCTTTTGTCCTGGCACTGTGAGTTCTCTAGTTAGCCTTTTTGTAACTACAAATTATTCCCTTTCATTAGTCTATTCTACTACTCAAATATGAAATGTTTCTTCTTTTTAAATCTACAGGCGGAATATTCATGGGGTATCTAAAGAAAAGATCAAGAGGATGTTGGAGCAATATGAACGTTGCCTTACTGTTAACTCAATCTTGGATTCTTCTGTCCCAGAAAAATCACAAGTTGCTGCTTGGAGTGAAGATCCTTGTCAGGAGGAAAGACATAGGTTAGTGTCCTTTACTGGATTTGTAGCTTAAAAGAAAGTCTAAAAAATAAAACTGTATAGCAGCGGAACCTGGATGATGATGTTGAACACTAAACACATTCTGAAGATCAGTTAAATAATAAAGGAAATATGCTACAGGGTTTTTTATAATTGTTGTTGTTTATTTTATTTTTTAATTCATAGGAATTAGAAGATTTCTAGAAATGAGCTGTCTAGGGATCTGGCTAGCAACTAAATGCTCTTTGAAAATTTCTCAGTATAGCTGTGTTACCTTTCAGTAAGCCAGTCTTGGTTAACTTGTGTTCTCTTACCTTAAAGATGTGCCATTGGATGTATATTGTAAATAGAAAATACTTGAAATCCAAAAAATGCTGTCTGTGTTGATGTAAGGTAATGTTTTGTGCAATGGTAATGAATTATCTACTTGCACTCGAAGATATGTAATGAATTGTCTAGATTCTTGTTAAGTGTATACACATTATTTTGTAGTGGCTAACCTGAATAATGCTCTATATGTGTTGCCATAATGCATAGGAAATATTATTTTCTTTTTTTTTTTCTTTCTGCTTATTAAATTTGAAACAAGTGGGGACAGATGATTAATGGAGAGCAGCTGAAAAGCAATATGATGTGAAATGGCAGATCCCTTCCTAGCTAATTTCTGGACTTTTTTGTTTAGTATCTATCAGGAGAGAGCAGCAGTCGTTAAATAAAATAACTACCAGCTTTGCAGATATAAAGGAGGAAATGTGTTGTAATACTACATAATTGAATAGTGGGAACAGAGGAAGATAGATTCATGAAAAAATATTCCTAGCCACTTTGGTAAACTGAAAAAGGGTTACTTACTAAAGAAAGCTCCACTTTATTTAGCTCATGGTTTTTATAATGAAGTGTTGAAATTTATCTTAAATTGTGTTAAATTTGTTTTCCTCTCACTGAGATTATTCAGCTGGATGATTTAACTGTTCTGAAAGATGGCTTATGATCTTTAGTTTTTACAGTATTAAATAGTGAAGCCAAAATTAAAAATGTGGACAAGAAGAAGCACTTAAAGAACGTTCAAAGTAGGTTTATCTTTCATTCCAATTTGTCTTTCAGAGAAAGGGAGGCACATTGTGATAAAAAGGGAAACAAACCTTTTGCTTCTGATTTGGAGCCTCTTAATTTAACCGAAGATGATAAACCTCTTTCCGGTTCTTCTCTAACTTCAGAAAGTAATTGTGCTCCTGAAAGTTATCAGAAAGATGAAAAAGAAATAGAAAATAACTCAGTGGAACATAGTACTGAGAACAACGCCATTCAGGATGACTTGGATGTTGACTTGTCAAGTTGTGTAGAGAAAGAACTGCCCTTGGAGACAAAAGAAGAAAAAGGGGAAAGAATGGAAGAAATTACAGAAACAGAAATGGATGACATTGATATGATCACAACAGAAGAAACTGTATGCTTTCATAGAGCAAGAGTTGAGAAACACAGTAATAACAACGTTCTCAAAGCTCAGACTGAAACTGAACAAAACAGTGAAATAGGTACGGAGTCAGATTCAACACAGAGGAGTAACATAGTAGAACCAAGCAGCTCAGCTTTGGAGGCATCAAGAAAACCAGAGCTGCTGAACTTTCTGGGTGACTGGCCTGTGCAACAAACAATGGGACAGAGAGTCAAAAGAACTAGAAGGCTAGAAAAATCGTCTCTGAAGAGTGATCAGGAAGGTAAAGCTACCTGTCAGCATCCTGAATTAGTTAAAGAGCAAGCTGGCCTACCAGATACCTGCACTCTTGTAAAAGGCCAGGAGGGAGAGAGTACAACATCTAGCTGTTTCTCTGTTAGTTCAGATAAAGTTGCACCAGACCTGCACATGGTGGGACATTGGCCGGTGTCTTTAGAACAGAGACAACAAAGGTCGAGGAGAATGAGAAAGACAAGTCTAAGTCAGTCTGATGAAAGTAGAAACGCTGAAGGTGATAATACAAGTGCTCTTGACACTGTAGATGTGCTTCGTGGGACACCTGTGGACCCTGTAGAACCACAGGATATGAGAGAGTTGCATTTTCACCAACCTGAAATGGTAGATGCTGGAACAGTCACTGAGAAAAAAACTCAGCAAAGTAAGAGAACAAGGAAACATCACAAATTAGCCCTCACTTTTACAAACAGCAATTTGCCCAACTCCAGAGAAGAGGAGCAGTTGTCTGCGCCTAGTTCTGCAGAAGAGAAACAATGCTCGTGCAAACAGATAAGTAGCCATTCACAAACTGAAGCTCATGATTTTGCCCTCCTGTGGAGATTAGAAAATAAAGTGCTTTTTCCTGAGACAGTCAAAGTATTGCATGGCAGACTAGATGGCTTCAAACCCAAAGACATGGATAATGCCTCAGGTTCTCAGGAAAAAATACCTTATCGAGTTATGTATGATAAAAGCACATTTGTGGAAGAAAATGAACTTATTGATATTGATGAGGCTGAAAAGCTAAATATGCTGTGTAAGCTTTTTGATTCATTTTCAGTTGAAGCTGTGAAAGACCTGTATGAACGATGTAACAAAGACATAAACTGGGCCACAGGTCTACTCTTAGACTCTGTTGAAAAGTTACACAAAGATGTTAATACTGAATGCTTTCAAGTAAAAGAAGTTGAACCAGTTGTTGCAGGCTTTGATTTCAAGGAAAATACCAACAATGATGAGGATCTTGAAAATTGCACACATGCAGAGCAAATCACCGGGGCTAGTGATGTTTCTGATCCTTCAGAAGACAAGAACTCATCAATCAGCACTGCGGAAAGTAGAGCTACCAAGACAATTGTGACAGATGCTGACGTGTCTGACTCATTTACTGCTGTCTTGTTGAATGATTCAGTAGAACAGAAAAATTGCAGTGATACAGCTCCTAGAGACGATGCAGGCAGCTTAGCAGCAGGTGTCATTGAGCAGTCCATTCCTGGAATGCAGAAGATGGAGTCTGTGAGTCCTGTTGAAGAAGTGATGAATAAGCTATCAGTCTCACAAGCTGATGTCGGTTTATACGTGCCTGTAACTTTATCTCATGCTCTTGAAACAAATAACAATTTGAAATTAAGTAATGAAAGTGACGGTAACTCTTCAGAAAGCAATGCGGTGAATGCTGAAGGGATGCCTTTGTTACTGGAAATGGATGATGTGCCTCTGGTAGATTCTAGGAGTGATAAAGAACTGGAGACTGATAAAGAAAATCTGGGGAGTTCCACCGAGATCAGGGGTGAAGAGGAAAGTGGAGCTTCGAGCAGGAATGAAGATAAGGCCAAGATACAGAGCCCTTCACCAGTATCGTCTGCAGCCTTTGATATAGATAGCCTAGAACTAATGTTACCTCCTGAACTGGCTCTCCAGTTGAAAGAAATATTTGGGCCTGTTGGCATTGATGCAGGTATGGGCATATTCTTTCTTGAATTTTCATGGGGAAAAATGCTTCGTTAAGAAAGCTATTCTTTTTTGTTTGTTTGTTTTGTGCTTGATTGTTTTAGAATCTGTTGCACAACGCTTCATTATACTCTTGTTGACTTTTGTTGATCTAAAATGATCTAAAAATGGAACTGAAACAAGCATGGTATAAAGCATAAATCCAGTGGAGTTACCTTCTAATTGTGTCTTTTTATACGCATACTTTAAAAGCCTAAGGAAATATACTGGCTTATTTGCCTTTTAAGCCACAGGCCTTTGAGCCTATATTTCTTTGAGGATCATTGAGACAGTGAGGAAGATGGACTTGATAACTGGTTAGAAAAACACAAAGAAGGGGAAAAAGACTTAAGGTATCAGCTACACTGGTGAATACGAATGGTTTAGAGAGAAAATAAAGGAAAAAAAAATTCTTTGATAAACGTTCAGCAAGTGTCATTGGATGCAACCTTTTTTTGCATGGAGGAATTCAGTGACACGCCTCTGCTTTTTGAAACTTGGTAGTTTATGAAGGTTTTTTTTGTTTGTTTCTGTTTTCTGTTAATGACAAACTGTGCAAAACATCCAGAATTCCATTTAATAAGTACTAGGCTACTGTACTTCAGGTGCTTGGATGAAATTTTGTAGAATGCTTTGACAAATGTACTTTGATTCTTCCACAAGGATCACTAACTGCTGAAGATTGTGTGGTTCATATTGATCTGAATTTGGCGAAAGTGATTCATGAAAAATGGAAAGAATCTATTCTGGTAGGTAGATTTCTTTTGATGTGAAATGCTGTGTCAGACCATTTGTGTGTATGTTTTGGTCTAAAGATGTGTGTAAGATATAAAATATCTTTGTGAGGTCAGTGATAAAATACAACTGTATTCTGTGAACTGTGTGGAGTATATGAATATGTTGTAATTGGTATAGCTGTAGAAGGACAGTTGAAGGGGGGAATTATAAGTTACTAGTGTGTCATCGTGAAACAGGAGCCTTGAAAATGAAGGATCATAGTGTGAAATCACATTGCAAGGTTGATAAAACACACACTAGCCAAAAATCATTTATGGCCTTTTGACATTTAAGATAAGTTATTTTATGAATTATTGTGTTTAGAAAACATCTATATGTTTTCTGGTTGAAGAGCTCTCTGATCTCCATTCTGGCATAAAGACATTGAAGTTTTGTACATTTTCAGCCATGCTTTTGTTTGGTTTATTTAGTTACAGATTGGGATAACACAGCTATGAAATGTTAGTGGTGGGGAATGTTTCTAAAGCTTATGCTTTTGCAAATTTAATTTTATGTTTTAAACTTCATTTAAAAATATTTTTCTTAAATATGTTCCTATTAAAATGTTTAATCTCTGAGAAGCACAGTGAAACGTGATTTTACAGCTCGCTTGCCTAGAAGCTAACACTTGCATAGTTTCAATGGGAATTTCTATGTTAATAGCTTATTAATAGTCATGTTTTTACTGTTTTCATTTAGAAGCGTCGGAGGAGAGATGAGTCATGGAAGTTGTCTGCAGAAGGTATGCTGTGTATTCATCCTTTAAAAAAAAAAAAAAAAAGGCAAACCATGTTGTAAATGCACTGAATTATTTCAGACTTCAGTAAGGTTGCGCATACTTTCATTATCAAAGAATGATGAACAGATTTATTAAGCTAAGCTTTTATTTATTGGCCTTGATGCTATTTATGACTATTTTACAGAGTTGTAGAAGAAAATGTTAGTTCTATCAGTTACATTATCACTGATCCTGGGTAGGTAAAGGCAAAAAACACATAATTTTATGGACCTGCAAGAATTTAGAGAAGCTTTAGCTGGATTAGGCAGCTATTTGATAGGACTTCTCTTATCTCTGTGGGAAGAAAAGATACAGGCTGATAATTACTAGCAGAGGAGTATTTCTGCTGCTGATGAGGGAAGGAGGTCAAAACTGCAATGTGCATACATTGTTGTCCTTTTCAGATTACTTATTTATTGCAGGAAAATGCATGTCCTTGTTCAAATAGTGTTAAAATCTCTGCCAATCTAGTTTCCAGTCACTCAGCTTCCTAAGAAAAAATGTTCATCTACAGCGTCTTAGCCACCTTACATACGATTGGGGTAGAGACTTGGATTGCAGTATGGGTACAAAATCCCCACTTGAATGGCCAAGCAGTGTTAGTAGCATAACTTCCTAGAAGGCATCTGTCCTTGTTTTACTCGTCACGTCATTTTTACTGTGGTTTTACTGAGATTTTGAAGGCTCTACTTTGATTCAGCAGATAGATATGAATGACTCAAAAATGCTGTTATCTCAAAATGCAGACAATAAAATGCAGAAGAAAGGAATGAACGTGGTTTCAAGCTCATCGAACGAAATGCAGACTGAAAAGGCAGCAGGTTCAGAAGTTTTTCCTTTTATGGATCACTGGAATGCTCGAACTCAGAAAGTTTCTCTCAGACAAATAATATCTGAAGAAATAGCCATGCAGGAGAAAGAGGACCTGGTATGAACATCACAATTTTTACACAGTTGATATGATTCACTATCAATTAGTCAAACAGAATGTCTTTATTTAGTGACTCATCTTTGTGCTGCATATTACACCCAGAATTCAGGAGATAAATGCATGCCCATTGATGTTGCCATCTTCAGTGATACAAACATTTGCTTGTTGTAAATGTTTATTGATTTTTTTTAATTCCTTTTTAAAATGTAATATTTTGATTGTTTCACAAACAGATCACGGTGCTTTACACTATACAGGTTAGCATTTGCTTCTGGTTGAATTGTTTTTTCATTGCTTATTGAAAAAGTGAGAGGTGATTGGCGTGACTTCCTGTACTTTTTAATAGGAAAAAAATACTGTCAATTTCTTAATTAGCTTCTTGTGTTGTTTAGACATAGATTGAATTTATATTAATACTTTTTCTAAGAAGAACCCACAACGTTCCTAACAAATGAGACTTAGATTTTAATGTATTTGAGGATGATCTCAAGCAGTTTTCTGTACTGACTTGTCAGAAGCTAACAGTATTTGCAGAGATTTGCTTTGTATTTCCCACACAGTTCCCACACGCTGCCTTTGTGTATGCATAATACTGGCCTCTACTGTGTGGCAGTTGTTCAGAACAGGCACGTGTGTTGGTAGTTGTCTCTGGTACACATATGTCCTAGAAAAAGAAATATTTTTTTTACCAGTAAAGAAATGTGAATATTATTAGTATGTGGTTCAAAAGAATGGCTTGTGGATTCTTTCCTTAAATTGCATGCATGTGGCTTACTGATAACGGTAATGTGATGTCCACAGGCTTGGATTCATGGAACTTGGCTTTTTTTCTGACAACTTCTTGTTTCTGCAGTCTGAGTATCGGGATGATAAGGATGATCAATTTATATTGGGCTATAATTAGTGTAGCTATAATCTGTATGTATGGCTATTTTCCATACAGCTTCACAAATGTGAATATTTAATGCACTATAACTTCACAGACTTGTAACTTGCACAAAGACAGCATTGTTTCCTCTGTTTTGTAAGAAAACACGGCTTCAAAATCCCAAGCTCTCAGTATCATTTTCTGCAGATACCTGAGAGGTTAACTTCCTACAAGTTTAATTTGAACTGGATAGACTAGCATCAGGTGCATTTCTAAACTGAGAGTCTTTCTAAAGATAGCCCTTTTACATCATCCAAGTTACGAGGCAGCTCCAGCTGAGATACTTCAAATGACTGCAGAGGACTGCAGCAGTGTGCAATACAGCTGACTTGTCCTTACTTTCTTCTCATCAAATCAGTGTGGCAAGGTGATGCTGATGTGTTGTCATTGCTATGAGTGCGTAACTTCTGAGTGAATATTTTGATAGAAATCCTAACAAATAACAGTATAGTTGGATTGGTTCCACTGTCAGTATATTTTGTTCTAATCATGAGCTTGTAATATTATTCCTTTGTCTTCTGGATAGAAACGTGTTCCTTCTCTGGCTAGAAAAGATTGTGCTGCTAAACTGAAGGAGAAGCAACTTTTTGAGATGTTTCCAACTATTAATCAAAATTTCTTAATGGATATCTTCAAGGACAATAAGTAAGAAATTGTTAAAGTTCTTTGTAAAACTGCTATTCAGCAATGCTTTGTAGTACACATTTATTGTCTTAAATATCAAGAGTTAAGGTTCTCCAAATTAATGCCTTTTTACTTTTTGAACTGGCATTTCATGTTTTTGTAGATTTAAATGAGACTAAAGTAACTGGTCTTTAAAAAGAAATACAGAGATTGTTACACCTGATTCCTCATTTGAAGAATAGACTGCTTCACTCAGCAGGAGAAGAACGTATCTGGCTGTTGACCCCAGTGAATGGAACTGGGTATTTACTCTAGAGTTGAGGTGTAAATTAAGTGGGATAAATTGCTGAAGGATGTGACAGTGGGTATGCAGCAGACAGCATCCAGACCGAGAGGGAAACTGCTATTGCCTGGTGTTAGCTACTAGTAGTTCCCATGTTACTATAGCAGCCATGAAGGAATCAGCTATCTCTGTTTCTTCCTGCTTGCATTCTGTTTCTCTTTTCTGCCTTATATTTCTGGCGCGTGTGGCAACCTTCTTCAGATCTCTGTGAAGTGAACAACTTTTCATGAGAAACTTCCCTTTTTATCTCCGTGACCAGTTAAATGTCATTCTCTCTCCACACAGTTTTGTATACCGATTTGTCAGTCTTTCTGCTTGCCCAGATTATTATCAAAACTTTTTCTTGTGGGTTGTTTATAATAAATTGTTTATCTACCTCT
Source organism: Callipepla californica brunnescens (assembly GCA_023055505.1). NCBI lineage: Eukaryota > Metazoa > Chordata > Aves > Galliformes > Odontophoridae > Callipepla > Callipepla californica. The sequence continues at coordinate 22,566,268 of JALIRH010000005.1, read as the reverse complement.
ACAGCTCAAATATTTCTTGTTTTTTCACATATGAAGTTCTTTTTCATAGTGTTTTTCCTAAAATCTACTCATCAGTGTTCCTCTTGTCTGCTAGTTGAACAGCAAGAAGAATATTAAGAAGAAAAAAGGCTCACTAGAAATGTAGTGGCAACAGATCTCCTATTCTTACTGTGTTAAATTTCTTATCAAAAAATTGACTGAAAATGTAAGGATTTTTCTGCATAACAGTTTCAGAAACCCGAGCTTGTTTTAAGCTAGTTTGCACTATTTAATACTGTCCAGAGGAGACTTAAGTAATTTATGCAGCCCAGGCAGCAGCATCTAGTTCTAAATGGGTGTCTGTGTTTTGTTAAGATAGGGAGCAGTTTGCTTTAGTATTTAATTGTCCTTTTTGTAAGAGTGCCCCTCAATTACATCTCAGATAGCTAAGGCTGTTGGTGCATTGATGCAAGTAATGCAGTTTGTTTGACAAAGTTGACAAAGTCTTTTTGTAATAAGCTGGAAAATTCTATTCTCGTGCTTTATTTTCATAGGCATTTATATCTCTAACACTATGAAGGTCTATAATGTGTCTGAATAAAAATATCAGCAATTAATGTCTCTGGAAAGTCACAGATTTTACTTATTGTTTACAGCTATTCTTTAGAGCAGACCGAACAATTTCTGAACTGTGTTCTGGAGGCAGATCCTGTAAAAACCGTTATAGCTCAAGAAAGTATTCAGCGAAATGAAATTATTTCTTCAAACAGTGCTGCAAGGAACCGGGAGAAGGTGGTATTATTATTTATTTGTTTGTTTTTTTGAATAGTAGCTACAAATGTATCCAAAGTCGTGCCAGTGAAAACACCTTTCAAAACAGCCTTAGCTTCAACATGGCAAATTTTTACAGGCAAGAAAGGCTAAGGAAGAGGATGAAGTTTTGAGTGAAATATTTCAAGAATATGAGTATCCACAGTATGATGACTTTAGAGCAGAAGCTTTTCATCACCAGCAAAAGAGGCGAGAGTGTTTGAAAAAGGCTGGGGAGGCCTATCACATGGGAATGAAGCCTGTGGCAGCATTTTATGCACATCAGGTAAGCTTAAACATGGTGCTTTCTTTCTGCGTTTAGAGACATAAGTAAATAGTAGATTGGAAGTGATAACGAAGTTGTACCTACTGCGGTTGATAGATTTGCTCAGTTCCCTAAGCAGTGTTTTGAGAATCACCTTACACTTAAACTCGCGTTGACTAGTAATAATGCTGATACCCAAAACTGATGTAACCAGATTCATTGTGTAATATGATCTTTGATGAGGTTTCAAGTACTTAGATATGCTAAATATGTCCCATAGATTGCACTCTCATCTGCATACTTGTAAACACCAAGGTTTGTGTCACAGTGGTCTTGCTGTGTTGATTCATGCATAACATGGAGTGCAATAAACATTAGCTGTTGAATCCTCTGTGGGTCCCTGGGGCTCCTCTTAGCTGATGAGGAAGACAGGCCTTTTGTACTTTTTAGGAATCAAACAGTTAACATGTGCTCGTTTGCCTCAGAACTGTGCTTATTTCATCCTTCATAGATGTTTGCAGGATTACTGTCAGCTGTCTTTGTGTCCTCGTTTTGTATATCTTTACGGATACAGTCTGTTCTCCTGTCAGGATAACATGGTGTGGTATGCCATGCTTTTTGTCTGTTTCCTGGAGTGTGTATCTTCTGTTGATCAGTCTCGTAAACTCTGGCCTTGTAGTACAGGCAGTCCAGTCTTGATTCAGTCACAGTTCTCAGCGTATATATGACTAGGACTGTTCCAAAAGTAGTGCCTCCTATTTTATTAGCTGGCTCCCATTAGCAGAGATAGATGGATGTTGGTGGTATGGCAGTAGAGGCTGAGCCCTCCCACCAGTATTCTGTTACTTTGTGTTGCCGTGTGACAGGTGGCAGCAGAGAGGCAGTCTGACAAAAGGGCCTCTGACATGGAGGTGTGTGTGAAGCAAAGGCGTGCCATTGAATTTCTCAATGTGGAAAAAATTGCACTCATTGACATTTGTCAATGCTTGCTGAACCTGTATGGAGACCAGACAGTGGATATAAACACAGTGAGGCAGTGGGTGATGCTTTTCAGCAGTGGCAACAGCAGCATGAAGGACAAACCACATTCTGAACAGCCATGCAGATTTTGAGTGTGGCCTACAGGTTTCTGTTCACAGCTGGCAAAAACACATAGCCAATGGTAGTAGCTACACTGAAAAGTAGTGTTTTGTAGCTGGGAATTTTCCCTATTAAGTGTTATTGTGCTCTTTGCATCTGTTGCAGTTTCTGTGAAAATAAATAGCAGGCATAACTATTGGAGAGCTGTATTATAATTTAAAGTTCTCCCTTGTTTTTGTTCATAAACGTAAGCACAGTCTGGAAATTTATAACGTATTTTCGGTAATAAAAAGGCAAACCATAGTACTTATGTTCATGAAAAAATACTTATATGTGGTGGCTTTGTCTTGTTCTGGTAGTTCTCTGCAAGTGAGAATTATAAGGCTGTTATTTGTGGTTTGATGCTAATGTAGCCCAGCTGATTCTTTTTAAAAAAGTGTAAGACAGATTATCACTTCAGTTCTCCTGAACCCTTGTCAGTCCAGTACCTGGAGTTAAGTCTTCCATTTCATTTCAGACTGTGCTTGCAGATCATTAAAGACATGATTTGCTAACTTTAGACTCAGATACGATCACTGCAAGGTTTGTGGGAAACGAATGGTATTCGTTCATGGTGTAATGTTAATAATTCTGTACCACTCCTTGTCCATAATTCCAATTAGGACTGTAGTGATTCTACTAGTCACAAAAGACGTCAAAAATATTAGGAGAGGTACTAGTCAGCTTGTCAAGATTTTGCACTTCTTGGCTAGTCTGATTTTTAGAAATGTGTTCAGAAGAACTACCTCAGATATAATTCAGCAGAGTTTTTCTGGGCAGTTAGGCAGTTTCTTTGGTACCATTTCATAACTTTTTGTGAAATACTTTCAAAAAGTAAAACGCCATTTTTAGGATAATAAATTTGACAGTTTGAACAAAGTGCAACTTTTCAGCTTACGTAATGATTTTGTATTCTTGTGCCTTCTCTAGGCTTTTTCCCCTTCCTCGTGAAGCTTCTATTTATAGTTTTTTTTCTTTTTACCAGGTTTGAGTAGTTACCTGCAAACAAGTGTCACAAAATCTCACTGTGGGTAGATTGAGCTTCTTGTAGAAATCATGTTGTGCTTATAAACTTCACTACTTCAAACTGTGAGATTAAAAGCACCCTGCCAGTACCATCATTTTGAACCCAGCAACCAATGTGCAGCTTAAATCATGTCTCAGCCTGTAATACTTGATGTATTTTTGAATAAAGGGTCGCCTCCATGAGCAGAAGATGAAAGAAGCCAACCGTGCTGCTGCTGCGCAAATCTTTGAGAGAGTAAATACTTCATTGCTGCCTCTGAATGTGTTGGATCTGCATGGTCTCCATGTGGATGAAGCTGTGAATCGATTATCGAGAGTGCTGCAGGAAAAAAGCAATGGTAGGAAAAAGCTAATAATTCTTGTCTCCTCAAAATTATTCTCCATGGTGTCTACTAAGAAATCACTATACCCAACAATAACAGAGAGTCCGGCTGTAATTCAGTAACACGTGAAAGCAGCTGCCTTTTGTGTAGTTTTATTTTCAAAATTCCCCCATGGAAATTGTTTTCCTTGGCAAGGCAGTGATTATTTTTGCTCAGTGATGCTATCTTCTCTTCAGCACCTTTGTATTTGTTTGTAAATTCTTTGCTCCTGTTTTATCCTCCATTTTTATATTGTTATTGAAGACTTATATTGTTATTGTTTTATATTGTTATTGACAGACTTCATCTGTCCTTTATGGTGTTTTTAACAGAGGTGACAATGCAAGTGTTTGCATTGCTTTGTTGGAACTACCTTGCTTTCTTTTAAATCTTAAAAAAAAAAAAAAAAAAAAAGTAACACAAACACAATGATTATATCGTCTTCAACGTTCACATGAAGGTGTCTTTCAGCAAGTGCTGTATAGATTTGTCAACAGGTTCTCTTGACATCGGGAGATTGGGAATGATGGGAGGGGCTCCTTGTTCACTCCATTCACCTAGTTACTGAAAAAAAATCATCTTTGTTTACATAGACAGGAGAGGGACCAATACAGCCCACTTAGTGCTGGCACAATTAACTGTAAACTAATACAGAAAGCCAGAGAAAAGCTTAGGAAAAGTATCCTGTGAAATAATCATCTTTAACTGGCAAGTCTTGGTAGTTGTGAGAATAAAACTTCATCTATATATAGATATTTTTTTCCTTTCTTACAAACTTCCATCAATATGGGCTGATGTTATCTGTAGAATAAGAGGAGCACCTTAAACAAAGGTCATGTGCTGTAACATAGCAGAAATTACTGTGTGATATCAATCAGTGCAGTTTTTTGACATCTGTATTTTTCATCTTCTTCCTTTATATATCCATTAAAATGCATTTTCTTTATTTCTGCTTGTTACATCACTTAAAAAAATAAGTATATGGCACCCTCCTTTTTAAATTAATTATATTCCCAAAGGGTGTAAATCCCGAATCAAGAATAGGTGATAGAATCAGTAAAGCTGCTGTGGAATTTGAAGGATTTTCTGATGATCACATCATGCATGTTACAAGCAATCTAGACTTAAAAAGCTTTGCTGTATTTTTTTTTTTTCTTCTGAGTATCCTTTTCAGAAGAAGGGAAATTACTTTTATGTGAAAGATGCTTAGCCAGCATGGGAAAAGAAAGATCTAAATCAGTGGTGAAAGTTTTCTGAAAAATGGAGATGAGAAGGTTGTGCTGAATGCCAAATCTCTGCGGAGATGTAATTTTAACTGTTCCAGTGCCTGCTTTTACAGAGTATCAGCTTTCTGGTGGAAAACCTTATCTGTGTGTTATCACGGGAAGAGGAAGCCATAGTCAGGGAGGAGTTGCTCGCATCAAACCAGCAGCTATCAGATACCTCACAAGCCACAACTTCAGGTGAGTTCAGATTTTTGTTAATGGGACACTTTTTTTCTTATCTCACATTTAACTAACTGAAAATTGGTCATTTTAGCGTACTCCTGAACAACTACATTGATGCTAGTCTGCTGTTTCATAGGACCAGTACAATTGTATAGCTCAAAACTGATATAATGGATACCGATTAAATCTGAGTTCCTTTCATCTGAGATCAGTGAAAACATTCTGAATTAAAGTTACCTAAACAGCTTAATTGCCTCTTTCCATTTAAGGTCACTGGCTTTAATGTGAAGAGTTGTTAATCATCCTTTTCATTGGTTTCCAATACACTGCATCTCAACTTCTTATGTGGGACAGCGATTTAGCAAGTCTGGGGTTGACATCAATGTGTTTTCTGCCTTTTCTTTATGGGAGTATATATGAAAGTGACTGTGAAGGTGGGACTGAGAGAAGAGACTTCTCTTCCTGTTTCCCTTTGGCTTTCTACAGAACACAAGGGAGAAAATGTATTTTGAAAGGAATGTGTGAAAAGAAGAGTAGAATGAATAAAACCAAAGAGTTTGGGCAACTTTTTTTTTTTTTTAAAAACTCTTCCTCAGTTCCTGCTGTCTCCAGCTCCAGACCCTTTAAAATCCACCTTTACTGTTACATCCTGAGGACATGATGGTGATCTCCTGACTCTCACATGCACACATTCTTGACTGAGAACATTAATGCTTTTCGTGTATTTGGTGATGGCCTAGAGATATGGCATGGAATGTCACTTTCGTGTTGAAACTTCATCTTTTTCTGTTTCACAGGTTTGCAGAAATAAAGCCAGGCTGCCTGAAAGTCATGCTGAACTGAAGGAACATAGAGGAACACAGAAAATGAGATGTTGGATTACAGCTTTGAGCAATTGCAATAATACTTTCTAATCTGTTTTAAAGGATGATATTTATTAGAAGTGGTTCCAATTTGCAGCAAATTGTCTTGTCAGTACGTTTCCAAGAACGTTTTCATGTGGGAAAAATCTTTTTTTTTTTAATATGAAAAAAAAAAAAAAGAAAAAATTCCAGGATAGTAATGCATATTAAGAGTTCTGATGAGGATTTTATAATGTTTTAAAGGGAAGTTGAGGTACAGTTTTTAGATATTGTGGTCTTCTCGGCATACTCGGGCTATAGCTCTCGCTTCTGTTCTTTAAAATTCAGTGATTTCAGTGTTTTTGGAATGCAGAACTCTGTACAGCTATTTTGTGATTAAGAACTTCGTGCTAAATCCTTCTGAAGAGCAGAGGTAGAGGTGGGAGCTCAGCAACTATTGCTATTTCAAATCCAGTTACTGTTGAATCTTAAAATACTTAGAATTCTTCAAGAGTCAGAGGTGGCCTTTTTTTTTTTTAGTGGTCATTTTGTGTTGACTGAACCAGTTCTATTGTTCTTTTCTATTCCAAATTACTCTTGAAACAAATCAAAGGACTGTATGTTACCTAACACATTGCTGGTCTAAATTTTTTTTTATTATTTTTATTTTTTTTACAGATTTAGTGATCTGTTAAAGGGGAAAATAAAACACCTACTGACATAACTAATGGGAAATACACTCATTAAAAAAAAAAAACACAAAAAACACTTAACTATTGAAGGACAAGTACACCTTTTATGACTTTTTGAATGGAGTGAAATGAATACTGTTTCGTTTTGCAGGTATCTAATAGTGATGTCTTCATTCTGTCCATATCGAATTTGATAATTTCCTTGTAGAAAGTTTATCTTTGAGACATTAAAAATGTATTTTTAACATCAAATTGAGTGCAAATATTGCAGTAATAATTGCTGAACTTGAAGATATGAAAGGTACTCTGTTCATGGTGGTATTGCATCTGAATATACAAAACAACAAACACAAAACTGAGCCACAAACAAAACAAAACCAAAGAGACTAAAAAACCCAATAAATAGCAGCACCTGTACTTGGCATGGATTTTCTCTAAGCAGTCAGAACCTTTTTTCGTTGAAGTACCTTCTACAATGAATTGCTGCTTACACTTTTGCTTCTTGAAAGGCATAGGAATTCATTAGACCAGTTGTTTTTTGTTTATCTTCTTTTGTTCTCTAATGTAAAGCTTTGTTTTTCAGAACAGATAAGAGTTGTGTGTTAGGAATAGTTTTAATAGGTGAAGGATTAATAGAGGTTTTTCATTTTAAACTATAAACTACTTTCTCAGTAAATTCTATCTTGGAACTTCACACACATGGAATTTCTGTATGGATTCCCATCTGTGTGCACAAGTTCTGCCATTTGTGTGCATGGCTAGTGTAAGCAAGGAACTTCTGTGAGAAAAGCTGTGCGCAGAAATAGGTTTCATTGCAAAATGTGTCACTGACAAATGGAAAGACATGAAGTTTACTGAATTTACTACTGTATTTACTCTAATAGATACACAGTGAATACAGTGTATGATAGATCAAAAATAAGTTTGTTATGCTTTAGCAGATACAGTAATCTTTTCTGGTGATCTTAAATGCAAGAATAGCTTGAATAATATTTAATCAAAGAGACTATTACTGGAAAATTTGTTTTAAGTAGTAAGTTTTATATTTTTTATGGGTACTTTATTAATTTGTGTCCCTTTTTTCTCCCTGTTGAGCTACACTGGTAAGCAGTGTTTGACATACAAAATATTTGGGCTCCGTAAGCAGCACTAGCAGGGCTGTTTATGCTGCTGCATATGTGGGGTGAAGCCCATGCTTCATTCTCTGTGACTACCTGTAATGGACCGAGGTGTCTTTCAGGCATTTGGGCAGCATACATCTGAAATGCCTAAATGGAGCTAGGATCGTTCTTTGGGGTAAAGAAAGTTCCTTCTGTTTTTGAGGAGATTTTCCTTAGTTCTGCTTTTATACTGAATGGAGGTGTAGCTCTTTCAGATATTTCTTTGCAGCATAGTCCCTGCTGGCTGGCTTGGGTGGCAGAGTTGCCCAGCAAAGGTCCCTGTGTGTGCTTGGAAAGTGTCAGCGTTGAGCTGCTGGGTGCTGAAGTTGTAATGCAGATGAGCTTGTACCCAGAGAAATGCCTACTCTTCTGTTTGTGTTGGGAGGGGGCCTGATGCACTCAGCACATTCACATGATTCTGACATGGACAAAGACAGCTTGGATTTCAGTTCAGAAGAAGAGCAGGAGTTGTTGCCTTGTCCATCTGTTCATCTTAGCTTAGCTGCACTTACGCTGGAGGTGAGAAGCACAGCTTTTCTCTTTCTGCTGGCTTAGCAAGGAACAACAACTGCACCTGGCTCTCACTTCCCCAGAAAATGCCCTATCTATTGGGCTTGGGGTCCTCCAGAAGTGCCTCTTCCTGAGCCTTTCTTGAGCCTGTGGCTGCAAGATTAAAAAAAAAAAAAAAAAAAATCAAGATCAAGGGCATGAAATAGATTAAAGTTGGGAAAAAAAAAAAGTCCAGAAACAGTCTATGAAAATTGCACCCACAGAACTTCAATGTCCTTCCCTCTCATTATTTTTTCTCTTTGTGTTTAACCAAACGGGGCTAAAAATGTTCAGGGCAAAACCTCAGCTCCATGTCCTACTAGGAAAACTTTTTCTACCATCTGTCAGTCAGCAGAGAAGTACAGAGCTACAGCAGTTTGAAATACTTTGCTTTCTCTCTCTCTGTCCCTTGTGTTTTTGGGTACAGGCCTGGGTTCATTAAGGTACTTTGGATACCATACCTTCCTACAAGCTGGTCATTTGCCTAATATTGCCTAATTATTAAGTTGTTGATTGCAGGCTGAATTCAGATGGAAGTTATGGTTTAAAACTGTAACATAGGTAGAAGCAGTTTTGCTTTTATTGAAAAGACAAAACCTCTGTCAGCTTCAGCAGCTCCATGTGAGGCACTGTGGTTCTCATTCAGAGAAAAGAGAATGAGCTCGGCTGTTTTCATCTGCAGGAGTTTGTGTGTGCTTAGAAGCTTTACTGAGTTGGATACAGACTGGAGCAGAAGATCAGTGCAGAGAGAGAAAGTAGGATTCTATTATTGGAAAGCATTAAGTTTCTTAATTCTTGCCAAACTATCCAGAAGAGCACACTTGGAATTCTTGTGTTTCTTCAGTTGTTTTTATAATAGGATAAGTATTTTATAGTGGGATGAATTATTTAAAATAGAATTGTAACCTCCTTTCAAATATCATTTCCAAATGTTTTAGACTTCCAGCCTTTCCGATGTCTTTTGCAGTTACATCAATGTGAGTAGTGAGGCATATTGTGTAAATTGTGTTTTATATTTTTAATCAAAGCAGCACTTAGTGGTATGGCCACCAGCACTCTGCAGTAATGTGTGACTTTTCAAATGCCTGTATTGTATGCCACTTTTTAATCTATTCAACAGCATGTGGTTCTAATAGCTGCTCACCACTAATGTGACTTTTGGTCTCTTCTATGAAATATTTTAACGTTTAGTCCAGTTTTAAATATTAGGAAGACTCAAATTTTTCATGCAAAATTTAGTGCTAGCACTGTAGCACTGATGAGTAGCCCTTGCAGTAAAGAAAGGAGGAAGGAAGGAAGAAAAAGTTCTCTAGTGCAGTGGAGATAGCTATTCTCCAAAGTGGTACAAGTGTTTGGAAATACATTTCCATTGGTCATGAAAGCAGTGGGGCATAAGTGATTTTTAAGCAATACCTTCCTAATGCTTGGATTAACCTGGGTTTTGTTTCTATTAATATGTGATGTAATCTTCTTTAAACTTAATGTTTTTTATAGGCCTGCTGAAGGACACCTCAGGCAAAATGTTACTGGCGTTTTTTGTGGCTGTTGGGAGCCACTGTGACTTGGGAGTCTTCATTTAAGCAGTGCAGATGCCCTAGTTGAACCTGTTTGGTTGTTTGTACAGTGCCAGGGAAGATCTTTACATGTTTGTTGTATGGGGACTGCTGAATCACAGCACCTGAAGGAAAGACCCAGTCAGCCCTGGGAGCACAGGTGAAGGCAGTTCACCTGTGTGACCAGAAGGGGTGGAGGCAGGCTCAACCCGTCTCAGACCTCATTTAGGGGCTGACTGCTACTTGGGAAGGATCTCTTGTTGGAAATCCCTCCTCTTGGAGTTCTTTCCCTGAGAGCCTAGATCCTCAGAGAATTCTCACCCATTTTTTCCTTCTTTTTGTAACATCTCCTTGCTTATGCTGGCCCCTTTGCCTACACACATTTTTTCTAAACATATACGTGAGGAGGTGAAGAGTAACCAAGCTGTTATTTAATCTTGACACGGAATGCGTCTGGTAAGAGGACAAGTTTTATTGTTGATGATAGCAATGAAAGATCATCGTAAATGTACTGTGATGAATCATACATAGACTTTACGTTGCTCGTGGTCATGTCTTCAAATGCATTTCACATTTACAGAGTACTGCCCTCTTCACAAAGTGAGGAAGAGGACAGAATACAAATGCTGAAAAGGAAGTGTTTGTTACTATGATGCCTGTGTATTTGAACTAGGGGTTTATAAATAAAAATATCACCAATTAAACAAAACAAAAACAGTGAAAACCCAACTGATAATGCTGTTTGAATGCTACTTCAGCTAAGTGAAGTGTGCTGAATACTAAATAACTATGTGAATATGCATATAGAAAGATTGATTATTCTGGTAGCTACCAGGTACAGAAGCTGTCAGGACCAGTACATCGGACGATATCAATGTCTATTTTTAAATTGAAATTAAAAAAGATTTTTTATTTGTATAGAGTTGTAATTTTGCTGTTAATTATAACTTTCATTTTTTTACTGAAACATGATTTTGTAATTGCATTCAGAATTTCTAATGTGAAAAGGAATTTACAAAATCTAGTTTAATAAAGGATTTTTTGCCACAAGTATGGCCTTCTGTCTTTCCTTGGAAGAATGCATTTAGGCTTTCATCAGATTTTGTTAAATAAAAGACTTCAAGTTCTGCATGGAAGTCACTTGTCCCAACTTCAGGATGCCATCTGTAGAGAGTGAAAGCAGCCATCTGCAGACATAGAAAGGAACAGATTTGTGGCCTGATTTTAAGTGATGTGAGTGGGAACTGAAAATAAAGGTTGTGGTTGTAGGACTTTTTTCAGCTACTTGAGGCCAAAAAAAAAAAAAAGATGGGACTACTTTGTGGCTGATGAAGGCAGTGGCCTAAGTCAAAGGAGTGCTATATACACAGTGTTCTGGATGGACCTCATTTGCTGATAACCCTTTGGTCACAGGAAGTCATTGGTTGGACCCTTAGGAAAACTGTTGCTATGTCATGAGTTCAGTGCTCATAAGCCTGGATTTCCCCAAGGTTGTTTTGTGCAGGTATTGCTCTGTCATGCTTCCAGAACTGTGGAAAAACACCTGAGAGCAAAGGGCTGGCTCAGGTCCTGTGTGTTTTATTCCTTGATGTGGAGAGAACTGACTTTGACACAAATTAACTCCTGCAGAGCTAGGCCTATGACTTCCTTGTGTGCCTCAGTACAGTGCAGGAACAAGCCAGCTTTGTGCATTTGTATATGAGGCCCTAATAAGCTGAAAAGAGCAGTGAAAGCAGGATTTGGAAACATGGTAGATGCTAGCTTAGCTCTGACATAGCCGATTCTGAGCCGTAGCGGATGCATCACAGCCTCAGTGAATGTCTGATTGGGTTTTGAACTCCTCTGCCTACAGCTGGGAGTTTTCTTCTTGTGGGCACTATTGAGATTCTGAAAGGCCCTTTTAAAATGTGAGAGGTGCCATGCTTTAACTTGTTCTGGCTTATGGAAATGTTTGAATGTTATAGCCAACAACTGAAGTCTAGTAAGAAATATGTTTTTTGAGGCAAACAGAAAATGTCACCCCAAATCATTAAACTGCAATGAAAGGTGGTATCCCCTGGTGGAGCACATCAGGGACCTCGACAATAGGTGGTGCCCTTGCCAATGGCACGGAGTGGTGGCATCCTTACTGTGCCCCTGCCAGAGCTGTTTCTCTCTGTGGAGTGCAGAAGAGGATGTTAGTACACATCACGTGCTGTTCTTTCTTTTTTTTCTTTCTCTCAGAAGGAGACTACAGTATTCAGTGTTGGTGACCTTTTTTTTTTTCTTTTCTTTCTTTCCATATGGGTGGGGTAGGGTTTGTTTTCAAAATGTTATTGCTGCTCTGTGCTCAAGATGGGCAAGACAAAGAAGTGCATTTTGCACTTAAGATTTGTAAGTGATAACATAGGTTTTTCTCCTTTTTCTGCCACGTGCTGCTCTTTGAAGGTTGTCTGACTGCTTGGACAAACAGCTGTCACTCTGCTCGGACTGACATGAAAAGAATTGGTGCAGCCCTGTGTTGCTGTGGGTGCTGCTGGTGGCAAATGCATCTTGAGAACTGTCATGGAGATGAGCTTTCTTGATTTTGTTTGACTTTCTGGAGCCTGTGTGGCCTGACTGTAGTTTCTAACCAATTACTGTTGGATAGAAGTTCATGTTTTCCTGTAATACCTTTTCCGTGGACGGCTTCTGCATGGCATGGAGCTGGGACATGGTGTTTCTTGAGGATTATCTTTCCTGTAAACAGGTCCTGTATTTGTCTGGAATTCCAGTTCAGAGACTTGGCCTTTTAGGAGCTTGGCATTTGACCTCTCTTTGATCTCATGATTCATTGTGTTCACAAAGGGCCATCCTTTCCACTGCAGGTGAGCTGGGAGGAAGGCAAACGCTGGAAGAGATCTGCAAGAACAGATAGGGGAGGATGTCACACGACAGGTGGGTAATGTGGTGTCCAGCAGAGATACTACGGGATCAAGTGGTGAGGTACCCTGCATAGAATGGGCACTGTGCTGAGACAGCCCCCTTCCTCCAGCTGCCACAGTGCAGTGCTGAGGTACCCAAAACATCATCTCGAAGCAGACCCCTGCTGCGATGCACCATTTGGAAGTCTTGCTGAATTTAATGTGTTGGAGATGGGGTTTGACATCCTGTAATTAGTTTAATCCTGTGGTCAGTTTCTGCTTTTTTTTTTTTTTTCCCAGCACCACCAGGGGTCCCTGTGACCTGAGACCCTGGTGCTGTTATGTTGTGTGAACTTTTAACCCGGGCTGCAAAAACAGAAAGGACTGAGTGCACTGTGGGGAGCGCAGGATAAAAGCCACCATCTTATTTGCCTCCCTGTTGCCTAGGCTGCTTTGTATCCTCTGTAATGGTGTTGGGCCTAAAACCTGGCTTGTGTGCTCCTTGTGAGTAGAATGCTTTTCAAATGGCTCAGGAGACACATTGACCTGATTTGAGTACTTCCCATTGTTCCAATTTGTGCCCACTGCACCACTGAAAAGAATCTGGCACCATTCTCCCTGCACACTCCCATCATGTATCTGTAGACATCGATGAGATCTCCCCTGAACATTCTCTGCTCCAAGCACTCTGAGCCTCTCCTCATACAACAGTTCCATACCTTTATCATCTTTGCGGCCATTTGCTGGAGTCTGTCCAGTGTGTCCGTATCTTTCTTGTTTTGTGGAGCCCGGAGCTGTACCCAGCAATCCAGTTGTAGCCTCATCAGTGCTGAGCAGAGGAAAAGGATCCCTTCCCTCAGCCTGCTGGCTGTGCTCTGCCTAATGCAGACCAGGAGACCATTTGTCTTCTTTGTAGGAAGAGCACGCTGTTGGCTAATGTGGAATCCCCTCTCCACCAGTGGATACCAGCCTCCTCGAAAATGAAAGACAGAAGAATGAGATGGCTCCAGCAAGGGGAGGGCAGGAGGGAAATGAGGGCTTCCAGCCTAGGCCAGGTGATAGAAAATTAATGCCAAAATATTTCCTGTAAGCAAAATGTACTTGTCTTGCTGGATGCTAGCTCTGTCTCACAGCTGCCCTGTGCTGCGTTCTCCTGGGTGTCCCTGCAGTGCAGGGGCTGGGGAGCTCCCAGGCATGACAGACCTCTTCTTCTTTCCAAGAAGAATGAAAGGAGGAACCAGTGTTTCCTCAGAACTTCTGACCTCTGACGGTACTTTCTTTCTCTGCTTCTCTTCTCTGGGGAGCACCTGTGCTGTGTAGCCCTTGGGCAAGTTCAGGGTAGAGAAGGTGGAATGCTGACCTGGCCCTGATGTCTTGAAGTCCCTCAGACTTCAGGTGTGATTTCACAATGAAAACCACTGGAGCTTCTCCTGCGGTTTCATCGGAGCCACTGGGATCATTCTTATGTGAAATCCAGGCAGGGAGGAAGGAAGTTGAGATGTCCCCTGGGGAGTATTACACAAGTTGGATAGTTTACAGATACTGATGGATGTTCAAACACCACATTTTATGTGGAAGTGTTTACCAACTGGCCTGGGACTGGGTTTTCCTCCAGGCACACAGCCGCTGGCCACTGCTTGGCTCTTCTGTGGGCTACAAGTACCTTGTATGAACTCCCAAAAACATCAATAGGAAAATGTGGTTATGAGTTGTGTGTCATGTGTAGGAGATGTCCTGTTCCCCTAGTTGGGCTGATGGCTGTCTGGGGAATTAGGATGTGTACCTGATTTTGGGGAAGAATATTGAGTTTTGGGGAAGTGATGTGATTGCTTTTATGTTAGGCTGTCTCAGGGTGAGAGCTGGTGGAATTGAGTAACCCTTAACTGGGTACCTAAACAGGCTTCAGTTTTAAGAAAGAGGAAGCACGTTTTCAAGTTATTCTAAAGGAGAGCACTTCTCATACATTGTCCTGATCACCACTTCCCTGCTGCTGTCCACAGGAAGAGTTGTTCTAGGAAGTTACTGCACTGTTTCTGCTTGTCAGATAACAAGAAAGCAAAGGGTGTAAATTTTAGTGGTGCCTGCTGCTGACAGCTGGATCTCAAGAGAAATATTTCAGAGAAATAACAAATCTTTTTGAAGGGAAAAATATATAAAGGTAGTAAAGTGTAAGTCTGTTGTTAGGACTGCCAAAAAACAGAGGGCTCAAGAAGCAGAGAAATCTCTGCTACACAAGTGCATGGGTTCAACTTGAAAGGAAGCTGGGTGATAATGTAGTTGCCTACACCCAGGTTTTAAAGGCAAAACTGAGGCTGATTTTCACTTGCACAAGCCAGGGTACTCTGTGTTGGGCCTGACTGGTCTGTAACCCGGACTGAGAGGCTCAGTTCCTTGTCCTCATCTCAGTGCTACTGCACCCAGGTGCTGGTTGGCCTGGGCTCAATCTCTGGAACTGGAGTAGCTTGAGGGCTGCTACACAGCCACCTGAAGCACAGAGAAAGCCTTGCACTGAAGGATGCTCTGTTCCTGTGCCACTACAGGGACAGATGTGCTTTTGTAGGACAGGTGCAAGTGCTCCTTGGTCCAACCTAGCAGTGGCCTACCACTAGATCAGTGGTGGCCATAGCTCAGGATCCCTTCCTAGCAGCACAGTGATTCTCCCTCTGCACCAGAACTGCACAATATCTACTGACATCTCAAGGAAGAGGCAGAGCCTTGGAAGAGTTTGAGAGATGAACTGAGAGCCTCGTGCTGGAGTTTGGGTTCTGTTTCATGATCATATGCTTCAAACTGTGTCACTGTAACACAAAACTGAGGGGTGTTTAACAACCGGCTTAGCTTCCGTAGAAAACAAAGCTTAAACTCGTTGAGGCAAAGTGATTAATGATGTAATATGTCTTACCTAAATCCATGCAGGAGGTTCTTGTAAAACTGCACTTTCATTTCCTCTTTCAGAAGGAGTTCTCTGACAGTAGTTCTGCAGATACTTCTTTGCCAGGTTTATTTTAGAAATTCTCACAAATGCTCCTCCATTCAGCAAGGAGGTTTCCCTTTCTTTGTTATGTGTGTACCTGGGGAGGAAATGTGCTCATGTCCATGTTGAAATGGATGTGGGCAATGTACCTGACCTCCCCTGTACAGCCCAGGAAAGCAAGGGAAAGTAAATAGCAGCATTCCTGTTTTTTAACATGCTATGGCATCTTGCCCACACACATTCATGCTCCCCTTTGAAAAGGATAATTTAAAAAACAAGATCAATAATAATAAAACTCCTTTTAACTGAGTAAACGCTCTCCCTGTATGTTGTTTACAACGTTGGTGAAATACCTAGACATAAGAAACAATTATCTTCATTTTATTTAATCTAATGGCCACCTAGGACATGAGAAAGGCTTGTAGGGATAAATTCAGCAGGTAGCAAGGGTGTCATGATTTACTTCTTGAGAAATCTGAGAACAAAGAAGAAGTCAGACAGAGGTTACAGGACAGCTTGATCAGCTCCATTCCCAAAATCTGCATCCCACTGCCTTCTCAAAGTGTAAAATAGATGAATGGATTAAGGGACAAATGTGAGCTTTCGTTGTAAACCAGCCCAAGTCTAACATGATAAAACCCAGGGTGGTATTATTTTACATAATTGAAGCCATCAGTTTCAAAACTCACTACTTGAGTTTTAAGACTATATTTGTTGCTGTCAATTTAGTTTTAAATAAAGATATATCTATTTGCAACCCTCCACTTCTCCCCCATAAATATTTTCCACAAAGAGGTGTTTGTTTCTGAAAGTCCCAGTTAATGACTCATACTGAGTTTAAAGAAAGGAGAAGCAAGGTATTTTTGAATGTAACAGCAATATTCTCTTACAGCCAGATGTTCCCCTTCATTGCACAGCATGAGGAGGTGAATAGGGGCAGAGAAGCTGAAGCAAGAAAGGCAAGGACAATAAAAAAACATGTTTCAAGGGAAAGATATAATTTAGGTTGCAATATTGGACCTGCCTTTGGAATTGCCTCAGTGTTGAGCAGTGAGTGTGGAGCTGGAGGTGTCCTTGTAGGATTCCAGTTCACTAGAAAGTCAAGTCATAGAACAAGGCTACGTGAAACATGTGCATCACTATGAAAATTCTCCAATTTTTATTAAAAAATTTCCATAAGAATAGAAGAATTAAAAGTTCCCACTACAACATTCACATATTTTTAAGAAATTTTGGGGTCAAGATCCTCCAGGAAGCACAGTGGAAGGACATGGGTGGAAAGTGGGAGGTTAGATCGCATTTATTATACAGGCCTGTTTTTTTTTGTTTTTTTTTTTAACAGAGCTCACTCAATTCAAATGTTGTTTATGAAGTATTTTACAGATGGATACACTCTATATCTAAAATGCAAACTGCTTACCCAGATGGCCTCACATCTGGATTAGTGTGCAGTACATAGCAGATAGCTGAAATTTTTGAGCAGCTGCTATCTGTAGCAGATCTAAAATGAGCAATGATCACCTTAGGACCCTTCTATCGATATGCAAATTGTAGTTATTTCTCTGCTTCTGACAAGCCACAGCATTCTGGTGGAAACATCTCAACGTGTTTGGGTGTCTAGCTTTCTTTATCGTTATTGCAATGGAAACTTGTTGCCTGATTGCATGTGCTGGTATTGGGTAACCTGAACCGGGTTATAAATGGAAGAACAGGTGTTTAATGTGAAAACTAAGTGATGCAGATTTTCTCATAACGCACTGAAGCCCCTTATCCAGAAGCTCAAGTGAAAGGAATATTAATATTTTTAGGAAGAGATTATTCAAAACCTGCCTTGTGTGAGCTGCCTTTACTTATCTTTGTCCCTGCTGATAATTAACTAAATTCATTTCTTTTCATAAGGAAAAGCAATAAACAGATTCCCCAGCCTGACTATGCAGCACTGCTCTGCAAGCCTTGTGTCAGCATGTTTATGGTGTCTCTGCACAAGTAATGTCACTTGTTATATTTTTGACACAAAATGTGTTTTGTCTAAATGTAAATGATCCTTTTTGTTTTTGTTTTTGTTTGTTTTTTTCCTTTCTGCCTTACGTTGTAATTTATTCTGATTTTTTATTATTTTATTATTTTAAAATCATTATTGGAAGCAGTATAACTTTATCTTGGAATGCATTATGCTGGCATAAAGTTGATGTGGACAAATTCAGCTCTCGTCATCAGAGAGTTCCCATCCTGCTGCAAACACAAAATGTACAGCTTTGGTCCTGGATCTGGCATTTATTCCTGTAGCATGGGAAGAAATTGTCAGAAATGAGCTGATCCCAAAATGATCCCAAATTATTTTCTGGGGAGGTCTCAGGGTCTGTTTCTCTGCCTCACAGGCCAGTATTGAGGCTGCCAGGACATCCAGTGCTGCGTCTGGTGGAGGAGCAGCCGGATTCCACTCTGGGCAGGGTCAGGGCTCCTCACATTCGGCTCAGGGGCAGATATGTAGCTCCCTGTTCCTCCTCCTGTCCGGTGCAGCCAGGAGCTTGCCCTGTGGGAAGGACAGCAAGAAGAGTGATCCCTGTGTGCATGGAGGTTGAGGTGGGAAGGAGCATGCAGGGAGATGGGAATTGGGAAGTGCTCATGGTTCCTGCGGTATGGATTGCAGGCCAGGTGTTGGAAACCTTGGAACACTTAACGGAGTGCTGTGGCAGAAAGGCTGGGCATGGTGGGAACCCTGCCTGCTCAAGTTCCCTGTGCTGGGAAAGGCAGGCTTCTCCATGCTCACGATCTTTCCTTTTCCTTCTGCTGCTGGTCAGTGTCCTTGTGCTGGTATGCAGTACAGGGCAATCCTCATTGACTCCAGGTAAATCTGTACAGCCAACCTGAAAGTGCCTGCCCCCCATTTGCAGAGGGTCAGCTAGATGTGTGCTGCTTCCTAGGCTGTACTGCACCTCAAGCAGCCCTGGGAGCGGCAATCTGCAAAGAGCAGGCGTGCTGCAGGCCACAGCTGCCTGCACTGCTGGAGGCAGCAGGACGCTCACACATCAGCCCGCAACATAACCCACGCAGGCAGCGAGGAGCGCACCAGGAAGCTGACGTACCCTCACCCCTCCACTGCTCCTCGTCACAGCACAACTGGGGCTGCTGTCTGCCGGCCGAGCAGCCCGGTGCTGAGGCTAATGTGGCCTGTACGTGCAGCGGTCTCTGCTCACCGCTTGCTTTTTTCCACCTTTCTATCTCTGTAATGTCATTTTTCAAATCTGCTAAAAAAAGAAGTCCATCTGAAAACCCAAGAGCACGGATCTCTGCTCTTCGTTTGCTCTCCCCCCTCTCTTCCAGTAGCCAACTTCCGTAAGGTCTATTTTAACAGCCGCGCTCCGCTTCCTGCCTCTGGTAAGTTCTTTCTTTCTTCTAAATGTCATAACTCGAATTTGGATTCTGAATCAAATTCAGTGTCTTTGCATTTACGTTTATTAATACATTTGTGAAATGGGTTTATGTGATCGGTTCTACGTTATACCGTGTTTCATTTCTGGTACCATGATACTCTGCTGAACGCTGGTCTCATCCTACCCCATCTATATTTGGGACTTTTGTTTGTTGCTGAGTTTGCTCCTGCTTCAGCACAAGAAGGCTCAGTATAAACAAGGAAAATTGGCACGGTGGGCCATGCCATGCCACTATTTTAAATGCTAACTAATGTACGAAAAAAAAACAACAGAGAAAACGTGAATTATTCTGAAAAAAGCGGGCCTGATTCAGACCCTGTTGGATCCCCATTGGGTCCCCATTGCCCCATTAAGGAGCGTGAAGCCAGGAGTGATGGGCATCTTTAACTCCAGGGATGGCTTTCTTCCTCAGTTGTGGAGTACACTGTGGCTTCATTTTAAATGTTTCTGAGCAAATATAGATAAAAGTATTGCGAGAACCTGAGAAAGGTGAAATTTAGTTTCTTAGGGCTGAAGTGAGACTGTAAGTACATATGATTTGCTGACTCCTCCATCACTGGCTCTGGTTCTCCAGCAGCTGGCCCACTGAGTGCAGCAGTGGAAGGGCTGTGCTGCCATCCGCATGGCTGTGGGTGCAGCTCCCTGTCTTCATCTCACCCCACATCTGCTTCTCTTCTGCTTCTGAGCTCTCTGTGCCCTGTGGGATTCCTGTTGAGAGCACTGTGTTCTTGCACACATATGCAGCTCCGTGCACGCTCATTTCTAGGTTCTGCCCACAGAAACTGGACCTGGTGGCTGTGGAATGCTCCTGTCGCACTGCCAATGGGAGATAGTTAATCTAAATCTAAAAGGTGAATGAAGAGGGAGAACACAGAGCTGGAACCAACCCTCTGGCACAGGTTCACTTGTAAAATCTGGCTTTAAGACTTGCTCACTTCTTTCAGCTGAGCTTCGACCTGTGGATGGAGTAGGAGTGGAGCTGTGGTATCTGCAAGACGGCTTGAGAGCAGGATTCACCCTGAAGAAAACACTTGTGGGGGAAATGTAGGATAAATGGGATTAGGTGGTTGCTATCAGGCAGATCTGCCAGCATTTGTTTGGTGTCAGTATGTACCTTTCTGATGCTGCTGTCAGAATATGGTGGGATTTTGCATTGTGCCATGCATCTTCATGTTTGATACCTCTAAAACCTGCCATTTTGGTCAATTGGTGTTTGCAAATATTTGGGTTGAAAAGACCATATTAATATACTTGCTTGACATTAGATATAACCTCAGTTTTCAAATGCAGGTCTGAAGAGGTATCACATGGATAAAGGTGGGCACAGACTTGATGAGAATATCACATCTGGGCCTTCAGCAGCCTCTGCTGGGTAGAAAAACTCCACATTTGCTTGCTTCCTGTTGTACTGAGAGAGTGGGCCTTGTTGGGGTGTGATGCCCAGGTATATGAGCACTGGATTAACTGTCAAAAAACAGGAAAAGCAGTAGCTTCATATTTACAGAAAAGATGTGTTTTTAAGCAACCTCTGCTTGCTGTCTAGGGTCCAGAGCAAAGATTTAAAACAGAAAAAATGGGCTTGACTCTTGAGATATAGCAAGACCTAAATTTGTAGTCCATCATAAAGGAAAAGTGACTGTAAATTACTGCCACTTAATCCCATCTGAAGGCAATTTTGCTGTTCCAAATCAGTGTAAGGTAGGCTTACAGAAAAGAATCAGGGCTCCCATGACCAGCTGTATCAGAGAACAGTCCCTATATTGTGCATCATAATAAAACTATGAAGCTGGGGCCTCGATACCAGAGTTACTAAAGATACTTTTCCAGCCTGGTAACCTGCTTGCACAAGAAAATATTTGCGTGTAGTGATTAAACAGATTGTGGCTTTGTTCAATCTGAGGATGAAACGGAAGCCATCTGCCTGCTGCATGGACCCAACACCAGTGGTTGGCACTGAAGCAGCACCCTCTGATCGCAGCTGCCAGTGGTATCAGGAGTCAATCTCTTGCACAGCTAGGAGCAAGCCATACAGATCCTCAGCAAGGCAAGTGGGCACTTTGCAGCGTACTCAGAGCTTGCAGGAAATGAGCTGAGTTTGTGGTAGTAGTCTTGTAAGATTAGCTGCTGGCCTATCCTGTACAGAGCATCAGCGGAAGAACTTGCGGCCTTTCCTCCATGTTACTTTCTGATAACGTGTTAGGAGGACACTGAGACAGAGAGATGTCTGCTGTTTTTCCTCCTGTTATTTCTGCGCCTTTCTAGATGCATAGCAGCAGCTGGGTTAAGAGCTGTAAATGAAAGGGATTTTCACTGAAGAACATCTCCCTAAATTGAATGCCTCTGTTTTCTTTGTGAAATGTTGACACTGTGAGTCTTTAGTTTTAATTAAGAAACAGGCAGTTATTATTGACTGCACCATTCAAGTGAATAATTCAATTTGGCAGTGCTTATATTCTGAAAAAATTACAGTATCTTTTTGTAATGCATTTGAGCTTTGTTTGGAAAGAAAGAAAATGAATAACCATGAAACTTGCCTGTTTCAAAGTCTTGAGTTTCAGGCATCACTCTGCACAGTGTAAAATCATTTCCAAATTAGGTTCTCACCCTGGTCAGCGGTGTGTGATTTTAGTAATTCAGCTGCTCTTAACTGTTTCCGTGACACAGAAACAGCTAACAGCTGAACAATCTTGGGATAACCCAAGTGGTGATAGTCTAGAATGGAAATTATCTCCTGCTGTCTCAAGCCCACTATTAAAGCAATACTCACTAGTAGGCAGCTTTGGTATACTGGGTCTCAGATGAACAGGTGCCAGAGGAGTGTGGAGTAATGGTCACTGCAGGTCTGGAGGCTGTGCTGGAGGCTGGTTGGAAGGTAGCTGGGAGTACAGCTACGTGCTGATGTGTCTCCCATTGCAGGGAGAACCATGGCTTTTGCACAAGGAGTTGTATTTGGTCCTCACTCCCAGATGCTAGGAAATGCAAATCTCTCAACAGGGAGCATGGTGTTGACCTGGCATGCTGGCATCTATTGGATGAAATTATCAGCTGTGTGAACTTGCTGGAAACCACAGGTGCATCTGCTATGGCTTGGGGGCCTCCCCTAAGAGGCTGCAGTGATATATCACATAGAAAAGACCCAACATGTGTAGGAAAGGGAATGAACACCTTGCCCAGCAGAAGTCAGCATGAAGGGCACACCATGCCACTTGTCACAACCAAGTGTGGAGTAGCAGCCTCAAGAGCTGATACAGCCAGCAAGTGTGGGGATGTTTGACCAGCTGGTGGTACCCCTTTTCCTCATGAGTAGCAGTCATGTGCTTTTGAAGGTTATCCTAGTTTAAGTTAAACTACAGATAACACTGCTTCTCCTGGGTGAGAACAACAGCCCGATGTAGTTGAACTGGTTTGATTATCTCCTGTGAACGCTGTCAATGAAATAATATGAAATCTTTCCATCCAGCTTTCCATCTTTGCTGAAAGATGTTCCAGGGGACACCCAGCTTATTTGTGATGTGCTTAAAAAATAGTAAATTCTCTAGAATTTGGAGTTACTGAATTAGTGATACATTTGAATATATATTCAGTTCCTTGGTGTGCTTATAGTTTTGTCACAAAAATATATTATAAAACATGCGTCTTAAAAATCCCTCATGTTATTTCTTTTGTCCTCATTAGTCTAAATGTAAGTTTTAAATTTCATGTGTCTTTCAAGCAGAGTTTTAATTCTGGATGAAAAGCTGATGCGTAGAACATCTGAGTTTAAATCGAGACTCCCAGGATTAAAAAATAAAACACGGGAAATGTTTGCATACGTTTCAAACATAGCTCTCCTAAATTTTTTTTTCATGTGTGATCATTCTCTTACAAAGTATGTAAAAATGAAGGGAAAATCAAAGCGTATTCCTTTCTACACTTCTCACTGAAAATGAGAAACTCTTCGTTAAAGTTTACGGTAGCGTGAGGATTTGTATGATCTTTAAACCAAATAAATGTCAGCTCTACGTAACTGGAGTGGCTTCTCCAGGTACTGAACTGAAGAATAAATGAGAAGGATTTATGCATTATTTTTGGTGGTAGAGCAGAGCCTTTTCTCCTCTTAACCTATTCCATATGACTCGCAGTGTTATGCTTTATTATCTTATCTGTAAGTGACATGAGATTAAGTATTGGAATTGAAGAAAAGAGAAGGGAACCAGGCCCTGAAATATATCTTCTGCCCCACCATATGATTGCAGTAAGATGAATCAATGCAAAATCTGAACTGCCAAGTATAACCTGTACTAATTCCAGAGAAAAAGAAATCTTCACCACACCTTCATTTGAAATTGTGCTTTAATTGCAGCAGTGCACAATGTGTAGACAGTTCTGAGTAAGAAAGTAGTCTACCCATTTATTGAGTTTGATTTGGGTTTACTACAGTTGAGGAATTCTGGGGGGGTGCATGCAGCAAAAAAAAAGCCCAACCAACTGTAACAACAGTTTCTAGCTATTAACGTAAACTGATTTCATTCTCATGACAGGTGCAGTGCAGGAGTACTGAGTTGTGGGGTAGATTGTGGTTGACAACGTTTCTTTTTTTTTTAATTTATAAAACAAGACCTTAAATCAACTAATGTGGGAAAGGTTGTGATAATTGCATGTTTTGTATTGCACTTTCTGTTTGCAAAGTGACCGACACTGTTTCCGAGCCAGCCCTTTTTACATTTGTATGTACATTTTAATTGACGTACACATACGCAAAATTTCAAATTGAATTTTGAAGCATGGCTTTTTCCCTCTGAGTGGGATCTGAATGAAGATTTTAAATAGTTGAATATATACAGAGGCAAGAAAACCCTTTTTTTTATTGCTGGCTATTCTAAGGAGAAATGCTAAAATTGTCAGACAGGCTCTCAGAGTTATAAAATGAATAACCAATCAAATTGTTGTTGCTTACTTACTCTGGCTTTGCTCATTAACTCACAGTTTAACATTCATCGGAACAGAGCAAACAGCCGTGAGATGCAGTAAGTGATTCGGGACGGTTTTCCTGAAGCAAAAAATAAAACCAACCACTACACGTCTTAGCAAAAAGTCATTATTCTGAGTTGTTAGATCAAATGACGCATTATAATTTGCTGCTCAAAGCACCTCTAGATTTAACGTTTTCTTTATTCTTGTCACAAAACATGCAAAAAATTAACTTCTGGCAAACATGATCATTCTGTTCTAACATTTTTCTTCTCCACCTTCACCTCTCACCAAAATAAAACTGGTAAATACTTAATTTGATGAATACAGAGAACCTCCTAGAGTTAGGGGAGAACACGCAGAAGGAGAGCTTCTTTATTGTGATGGGCATTTCATACACACAGAACAAAGTTACATCTGAATAGATCTCTGGCAGTAATCTTGGTGATCTTGCGAGAGATCCACAGAGGTTAGAAATAACAATGAATATTTTCAGATATTTTTCAACACTGAGGAGGGAGTTATGTCAGCTGTATTGCTCTGTGTTAGCAGCTAGCAATGTTGTTAATGTTGATCACTTGGAAGCCTTTAAGGGCCACGATCAAGAAGGTTAGGTGCTGTGCAAGCACCAGAGAGGAGCATGGTCCTACCCAGGTCAGAGCCAAACTACAGTGCTGGCAGCCCTCGGCGGCTGTGGGCTTGGCATGGGTCTGAGAGAAAGAAAGACCTCTTCTCTGGGAACACAGATGTGCTCTAGTGCTTCACCATGCTGCACTTCTAGGGGACTTAATATAAATGCATGTGTCTCCTTAACAACAAATTGTTGTCATCCACTATAATGATGTGACTAAAATTGTGATGGTTGCATATACAGTAGAAAAGTAATTGTTTGAAACATATGACTGTGTGCTTATTTGTTTATATAATATTCCGATCTATCAATCATATACCTGCACTATTGCAAATCCAGGTGTAGCTAAGAGGTTATTTCTGCCTTTGTGGATATAAACACGTGCAAACCTATACATAGAAATAAAGCAATGTGAAGACCATGACCATTACATTTCAAATAATAATAAAAAAAAAGTTGTCATTTCAGTA
Organism: Callipepla californica brunnescens; assembly: GCA_023055505.1. NCBI lineage: Eukaryota > Metazoa > Chordata > Aves > Galliformes > Odontophoridae > Callipepla > Callipepla californica. The sequence goes on along the minus strand of JALIRH010000005.1, from coordinate 22,541,122 downwards.
ACGTATCCATTGTTTGATGCAAAATATGCATTCAGATTTTGAAGTAAGGAGGAAATATCTTAATATGTTTCATATAGCAATCGATAGCAAAGTCATCAGCAAATGAATGGGTTTCGGTGTATGTATACATACATATCTATATAGACATACATGCATTTATGGATGTCAGATTCTTGTACATCTATCCATAGATTAATTATTGCAGTATTTATGCTTTTAAAAATATACTGATTTCTTTTTTTTTTTTCGTTCTATATATATGCACATATACTTCAAAGCATCCAGATAGCAGGTTGTGCTTTGTTCTGCAATAAATTACAGCAATATTTGAAAGTAAAGAATATTAGTTGTATCTGAAAAAAACGATTATTCTGGTACATTATGCTAACATCTGCGGAGAGTCGAAAGACCCCAGGCAGAAAGAGGGAGAAGAGTAGGCTTGCTGGAAAGAGAGCACATCATTGTTGGAGAGTGGAAAGAAAAATGCTTCTCATTTAAACTCAATAAAAGAGTTTTTTGAGGACTTAAACCTGTAAAAATACCTACAAAAAATATGCTGTGAGCATTCTTTTGATTTGCCTCAAACTTCAAGAAAGGTGAACTGTGTTAAAAAGAGGATGTGACATGAAAAATTTGAAGTGGTTTGGGGCCCAAAGCTGCAAACCTTTCCACATGTGAATAGCTCTACACACACAGCATTCTCATTGAAGTCAAATATCAAATACCACCTGTAGCACCAGTACTTCAGCTTGGTCGCGATGCAGCTAGTTAGGGCTGTGTGGAGCTCTGCCTTAGGACTGGAGCCCATTCTGATAGTTGGGGTGGTTTTCATGGGGATGTCTGGTAGCGCAGTAGCCAGTGCATAGCGCTTCATCCATGCTCATCTGAAAGTGTGTCTGTATCCCCACCTGGTCCCAGAAGTAGTTTTCTGGTGTAGTTGGTGGTGAATACAGACGTGTGTGTGTGTGCATGTGTGTGTGTGTGCACAGGGGCAGAGCCTATGAGGGGACGCAGACAGGCAGATGGTTGGGGCATGTCAGTGCTCGAGCATATGCGTGCATGACATTTGCAAATCAGCCATACTATTTAAGGCTTTGCGTATGCTGAGGCGCGAGAAGGATTTCTTCACTGTTTAAGAGCAGGGAAGGAAAGTTATTATATGAAAAGAGCGGGAAAGGAAGGCGACATACCCTGTATCTTGCAGACAGGAAATGCTTGGTAAGTGCAAGGGTACATGCAACTCTTTGGGCACAATGTGCTGCCCCATTGCTGCTGACTTTGGGGATTGTTGGGCCAGGCTGAGGGCAGCACATGGGCCAGTCCTCTGTGAAGGGGCTAACTCCCTGCACCAGGCTTACCCACAGTGTATTTGAAGAGGACACAACATTTATCCAGAAAATGTGCCCATTTTGAAAATGTCCTGCATCACTTTGAATACCATAGTCTGTATGTTTATTCTGTCATGGCATAAACATGGACAAAGAATGGCTCTAGACTCCTGGCCTGAATTTTGAGGCAGGTACTTAGTGCTGCAGAATTGACTTCTAATGGATTTAAGATTTCAAATCAATACACAAGAGTCATTTTTCTAATTTTAGAGTGGTTCTAATTATTTGTGTTCATGTTTAATTTATAGGTAGCTGAATCAAAGTGTGATTAATTACAGATAAAGGGTTCTTGAAGTTAAATAAATATTTCTGTTATTTAATTGGCTAATTAAAAGGACTGTTGAATAGTTTTTCTCGGTGTCTATAAAAAAGTGGAATAGACCTTCAGATTTGTCATTATCCGATACTTATTTATATTAATAATGGTACTACCACACACATTTGTAAGCATGTGTGTAAATACATATGAGGGCTGCTCTGAAAGCAGTGCCTCCTATTCTATTGTTTTGGCCCATGATGTCTGGTGGATGTTGGTGGTATGGTGGTAGGGGTTGAACCTTCCCACCAATATCCCTTTACAGATGGCAGCAGAGGAACACAGTGACAAAATGTTGCCTGATATGGAACTGTGTATGAAGTAAAGGTGTGTCACTGAATTCCTCCATGCATTGAAAATGGCAGCCATTGACATTCACTGATGTTTGCTAAATGTTTATGGAGACCAAACAGCAGCAGTAGCAACAGTGGGTCTCCTCTGCTGTTGCAGATTTTCATAGGCCTAGCATGTCGGTTCTTGTTCATCGCTGGTGAAAATGCACAGCTAATGGTTGTGACTGTGTTAAGAAATAGCGTTGTGTAGCTGAGAATTTGCTCAGTTGAATAGTATTATTGCACTCTTTGTGTCTGTTGTACTTCCCATGATTCCATGGAAAAAAAAAAATAGGAGGCAATGATTTTGAAGTGACCTATGTACGTTTTCTTATGAGGAAAGCTTTCATCCCTTTATTTGGACTTCTTCTCTCATTCCATATAACATTGATATGTATTTGTCATTGCTTTATAGCAAAATCTCCCAGTCTCAAAATGAGCGTTTTTGTTTTAAATCTGCTTAGTTGTACTCATTTACTTACAATAAAGTTGGCAAGATGACTGAATATCTGATCATAAATCCTTTTCTTCAGTTCCAGTTGTTAAAACTTCCAAACAAAGTAACCAAGTTTTAAATTTTCAGGTACTGTATTCATCCAGCAGGAATTTTCTTAGGAAAGTGCTCACTCATTTCCTACAAATTTAATGAATTGGATAGTTTTTAATTTTAGCTTTGCTTTTTTTTTTTTCAAAATGAAGTGCTCAGATTGTGAAACAGAAGCAAAATTTCAATTTTATGAATAAGGTAATGATTGATTTATGAAGTTGTTATGACTGCAGTTTTATTTAATGCTGGAAAAAAAATTTTTTGAGATGGCAAGACATCTTGACTTTGAAAATATGGATCCATTTTGTGTCGCTTGCTCTTCTAACTTTAGGATTTCATTGCAGGTATCATTGTATATTTGTATTTAGGGCTAAAATATCTGTATAAGAGCTCTCCTCCAAGTTTCTAGGCACCCTCACAATTCTTTAAAGTAGCAAAAGACATAAATACACCAGAGGGCTGAAGCACCAATTGACCCATAATCTGCCATCTTCCTCTTGGGCAGGGAGGTGAAGACAGAGCCTGTGAGAGCTTGCTTGGAAAGTGAATACAGATTTTTTTGCTGGAATATTCTGGGGAAAAGATGCAGTGCTTTGCAAAGGTATAGGCTGTGTGCCAGTTCCCCTTAGTGACAGTGGTATCACCACTGAATGGCAGGATGGACTGCAATAGTGACACTGTCTGAGAAGAAAGGAAGGCTATTTCCTAGACTGGCAAGACCAGGGCTAATTGGTGTGATAGATTAAAATAATCCTACAATGGGATTAAAAACCAGCAGGCAGCTAAAGCAAATGTCAGAGCAGCAGGTTAATGATTATGAGACAGGAAACTTGGCGGCAAGGGGCCATTTGCTTGCAGACCAGCAGCAGTCTCCAGACAATCTGCAGTCGATGTACAAGTTTTCAGGAGCCCCATGCTGTGGCAGCAGTGTCTGAACAGAATGGGTATGATTTCCTCATGGGCTGAAAACAAGGTGGTATGGCATTGGTGATGTGGCAGTCTAGAGAGACACGCAGACTGGGTCCGCAGCATCAAGGAGGCTTCTGTCTCCCTGCTGTATCTTCTGGGTGTTGTCCCTAACCAGGTGTAGGCTTCTCTACCCACTCTTGATTTTCTTCTTCATCCTCTTTCTTCTCCTGTTCTCAGGGCTCGCTAGTTGCGCTCATGGAGGTGGATGTGTAAAGCTCTATGCTGTCTGGTCAGTGATGGTAGTCTCTGCATCTCCTTCCTCTCCTTGAGGGTCTCTAAATAAGAGATATGATGATAGTTTTTATGCATCTGCAGCACAGCTGGAATGAGCTGTGATTATAGCCAGCATGGTGGAGACATGCTGTAGATGTTGCTTTGCAGACCCATCTCAGCATGAGGTGGGATATAAGGAGGAGTATGTGTGGGCAAAGACAGTGTGCAATCAAGTATTGCATAGAAACTGGATGTCTCTCCAGTGGTTTTCAACTACTTTTTTTCTTTTTTTTTTTTATTAGTATAAATATTTTTACTTCCTCTCAGCATCAGTTCTCTTCAGGAGCTACTGTACACAGTGTTCAAGCTGAAAAATTAGCCTGCTCTTATCCTGATATCAACAGGAACTGCAGTAAGGTATAATTGTGGTAGGAACCGGATAAGGACGATAATAGTTAGCATGTTAATTGCTTTAACTCTCTGAAGCATTTTGTGACTGCCAGATCAGGGTAATGTCTAAAAAGCCTCTTGTCTTGCCTACATGATTTTGTTTATATATGAATTAATCTTTTACAAATCCCATACTACCTGAGGCTGTACTATCTATATACAAGGTAGGGTTTAAAATCAGGGCTTCCCAACCCCTCTTTTTTCCTCACATCGTAAGACACTGCCCATTCCCTGCAGACGTTTCACCACATTGAGCCATGCTCACAGTGACCTTACAGTAGATGCCAGACATTGTCCTGGAAGAAATGAATATCCCATTTGGTTCAACTGACAAACTTTGATTCTTTCCCTTTGATTGCTTTTATATTCTTTTGCTTAATAATATTATAAAAGCCTTCACTGTGTTATGTAAATACATTTTGTGGTGAAAGCATAACCAAAATAGTGTAAAAATAAGTAACATGTTTATATCTGGAATTCCAGACATAAAATGGACTTGGTGAAATTAATAGAATTAGGGAAACCAAGCTGTTGGAAAGAAATACTTCAGCAGCTGAAACTCAGCCATGTGCAATTCAAAGCTTTTGCATGGGTGCAGCAAGATTTTAACTGGTGTAGCATGCTGTACTGTCAGACCAAGACCCTAACATAGTATTAGAGAAGGGAACCAAAGCTTTTGTGAATATTTACACAGCTGTCTGTATACTGATGCCTAGAGGTGCCCTGTACTGGCCTGTCCTTTAAAGGACATTGTTTACTATTGATGTTTCATCTAAAGGTTTTTCCATTAATTAAGACAAGCTTATGTAATCATTTTAATACAATACTACTTCTCCTATCCTGAGACCACATCAGTGACAGGCTACATGTGTGCTTTAGCACACAATATGTACATACACAGTACCTGCTATACATGATGGCGTATGAAGCCCAGCTGGCTGCAAATAAATGCAAGATCAGGACTGACTCTGGTCTGCCCTTGGGACCAGAACATGGGCCCAGTTACTTAAAGTTTGTCAACTAATTAAATCCTTATGGATCCCTTCCAACTTGAGATATTCTGTGATTCTATTTGCTTTAAATGTCTCTGCACCATCACAGTGGAGTACTTTGTCTTTTATTATTGTGTAGGTTGACTAGCCTTGTACACTAGCCCTCAGCACCTTTACTAGGCTTTAACCATTTGTGTATTTTCTTGGTAAAACTGCCAATAAAATTAGACCTGGTTATCACCAAGCTGTGTAGCTTAACAATCCTTTCATCCACCTTTTGCTGCTTTGGTGTTTATGAGATAGCAGAAGTTCTATTTTTTCACTGCATTCCAATATACACAAAATAGTTAAACTAAAGGCATTGAAGACTTCTTGCAACAGGGAAATGTTTGCTCTGAGGAGACTTGGTATCTGCTATATTTCTCCTGGGAGCATGCATTTCTGTCTGAATCATGTGCTACTGGCTTGTGGTGAACAGCGGTGTTTTAAAACTGTACCACTGACACAGTATTGAAGTGGGATACCCTGAAGGAAAGACAGTGATGCACTTAAATAATTGTACCATGTATCTTGTGTGTGCTTTTTGAATTTTCATGGTTACCTTTTGCAAATATCTTGTTTCGTTCCCCTGAGTGTGTCTTTGGGGAACAAAGGAGGAACAGTAAAGTTAGCCCTGTTGAATCCTTAAAGGCAAGTGTCCAGCTGCTGCTGCCAGCACTCGGACTGGCAAAGCAGCCCATTCATTTCCTGGCAGGTGGCAGAACCAGCCTCAGCCTCCATCCCACTTCCCAGAAGTGACCGTGATGGCGAGTGCACCGACCAGGAAGTGACGTCTGTCACAGTGGCTCCTGCAGACAGCCGTCACTTGGGGAAGCACGAACCTGTCCTGTGGCCCTGGTGACACTGCTATAAAGCAACAAGCCCCAGCTGAGCTCTGTCACATCTTCTTCCAGCTGATGTGTTGGGTGGGAGAAATGCAGGCATGCCAGCAGCATGAGAGGAGGTAGGTGAGGAGGTAGGAGGATGCCTCACTGCAAAATGGAAGGAGGGGAGTTGCCAGCGGCAGTTAGCACTGCCTGTAAAATGTTCTCTCTAGTGCTTTTCTCTTCTTCCCTTTTATTTTTATTCTTTCTTTTTCCTCTGTGAGGTAAGCCCAAGCTTTGAGTGTCCTAGAAATGTGGAGTGGTGGTGGGGTTAGGGTAATGAAAGTGTTACTGTAACATCAAGAATATATTTTTTGTGGCCATCATTAACTTCTGAGCAAATAACCTCACAGTATGACTTCTCTCTTCGTATGTGAAGGAGACAGAGATGCCTCACCTCTGTTGCATTTGCAGGAAACTTTTAAACTATCCAGTGATATTTTTCTACCGGTTTTTAACCAGTTTTGCTGATCAGAGCCGATTTTCCTTTGGTTTTGCAGTTGGTGACTTTTGTAGCATTTTTATGCAGCTGTATGTGAGCGGTGAATCTTGCACATAGCCAGCGGGGAAGAGATGAATACTTTCAAAATAGGAAAATTTGACTGAATCCTGGCAGGAGCTCAAGAGCAATTGCATACTTACCAATAGCATAGGTACTCTCAGTTTGGTTTGACAACAGACTGAAAAAATGTTAGGGCAGCTGCATTCCCTTCTGATAAAATTGCCTGACTGGGCCAGCATTACTGGCGTGATTTTCTTTGGCTGTGCTTCTTGCTTGTTGGAGTTGTAAGAAACATTTAGAACCTTTTCTGTATTTTTGCTGCAAATCCTACATTGCTTTTGAAAACTGTTCAGGTTCATGCCAGTCAAGATTCACATCTAAAGTCTTTGCTTTCTTGTTGTCACACGCAGATTGGCATTACTGCTAGCTATAGAATAGGGTGAATTGTCTAATCAGTTCATTAAGTGATTTTTTTTCTCATGGCTACCTCTAGAGGACAAGAGTATGTTTCCAAGGGAATCTGAACTGACTGACTAAGAGAGATTCAGGATTTTGGCAATCTAATTTAAAATCAGAGGCAGGAAATATCTCACTGAAAGCAGGTCAGTAACGGTTATATCAAAGCGAACACAATCTCATCAGTTCTTTAAGACAATTACAGGGAAGAAACAGCTGATCTTAGTGCAGAATGGCAGAGGTGATAAGACTGCTAGCTCCTGTGGAGCAGCAAGGAAGTTATTTATGTGAATGGCTGTTACACATCACTGGCTGGGCGGGAATGGCAAAGTTCAGCATCCTCCATTTGGGGTACTCCCCACGACTGTCCAAAAATTTGACCAGAAAACTTTATCTTGATGAAGAACAATCTGTTCTCTGTGGGTTATAAATGTTACATTTTGTTTTTCCTCTTTCAGAAACATCATTTGACTCACTGAAGAATTAAAACCAACAGCACTGCAGGGCTGCGTGGGAGAGAAGGGGATTTTAGACTCAAGTGGCATAATCAAGTCTTGAGGAGTAAAGGCATTTGGAACAGCTTCTCCCCAAATGGAAGTTATCTAGTCAGCCCCTGAGACCACTGCACCCCTGCATCCTGCCTCTGCTGCGGCGGGCTCTGGTCTTTAATAAAATGTTGGATTCTATCAAGTGCGTGCTGGTGGGAGACTCTGCAGTGGGAAAAACGTCTCTCTTGGTACGTTTCATCTCTGACACTTTTCCAGATAACTACAGACCCACTGTGTATGAGAACACTGGAGTGGATGTCTTCATGGATGGTGTACAAATTAGCCTCGGCCTTTGGGACACATCTGGAAGCGATGCCTTCAAAGGCATTCGCCCCCTCTCCTACCAGCAGGCAGACGTGGTGTTAATGTGCTACTCTGTGGCAAACCACAACTCCTTTCTAAACCTGAGGAGCAAATGGATCGGCGAGATCCGCAACCATCTGCCCCGCATCCCTGTTTTGGTAGTGGCCACGCAGACCGACCAACGCGAAACGGGGCCCTACCGCTCCTCCTGCATCAGCTCAATAGATGGCAAGCGGCTCGCCCAGGATGTGCGAGCCAAAGGCTACCTGGAGTGCTCAGCCCTCAGCAACCGCGGTGTGCAGCAGGTGTTCGAGTATGCCGTGAGAACAGCAGTCAATCAAGCCAAGAGGCAGAACAGGCGGAAGCTCTTCTCCATTAACGAGTGCAAGATCTTCTGAGGGTTGCCAGCAGCGGTTTTGCCTAAGTTCGTTGTTTCTGTCTTTGCACCAATGGGAGTGAATCGAAGACAGGACTCCCGTCAGGACCACAGTGCAGGTGGCCCCAATAAAACAGATGTGCACTCTGTCTGTTCTTTTCCCGTATCCAACGCACATGGGCGCTATCTTTAAAAATGACAGATGCAGTCAAGGGCCTTTGTTCACAATCCTGTGTTTGTACTTCACCATTCTGGACTGAAGCAGACCCAGCCTGAAGATTTACAGATCACAGTTGTGCAGATTTTGTTATCAGCATTTTTCAGCCGTTGGTTTGTCTGCATTTATTTCATTACAAATTTCACCTTGATCAACCTTCCCTCTTCACATATTTGTCTGTGTGGAGTTTTTTTGTTTTGCTTTGTTCACTGTAAGAACCTAATGTATAAAATCTGACCACTGTGTATCTATTTAAGAGATTCTTGTGTATGTTGTAACATCTTGACAGTTTGTTTTCATGTTTCAACCTAACCACCGAAGCAAATAATCCCATCCATATAATAAATGGACTGCATGCAAGCCTAGCACTTCTTACACATACCTGAGTTACTGCCCAACGGTGATCAAATACTCTGTGTCCAGCATAGGAGTGATCAAAATGTAGTGACATTTATAGTTGGATTTGTAAGCTTTATTTTCCTGTCCTAGTCCTGTTCCTAAGAAAATGGAGACCACTGCAACAATGTGGTCAGAGATGTGCTGAAGCAGGAGGAGCTTAACCTGACTCTTCCAAAACTTGACCTAGTTACAACCCCAGAAGGGCTGGCTTGTAGTCAAGGCTGATTGAGACATGTGGGTAGGGTGGTGGAGACAAATCTGTGCTATCATCACCTCTTGTGTCCCTGCCATAATTCTGGAGGCAGAAGACTTCATTCTCTAGGGATAACAGGTATTTTTTTCATGAGCACTAAAATTCTCACATATTTTCAGCACATTTTGATTATAAACAGTGGTTTTAGTGAAACAAGTATCGTATTTGCTGGAGCGCAAGAGATGTCTGGATAATGCTCCCAGACCATCTGATTTTTGAGTGGTCCTGTTTGGAGTCAGGAGTTGGACTTGATGATCCTTATGGGTTCCTTCCAACTTGGAGTGTTCTATGAAACCATGATTCTATTATTGTAAAAACTAAGTAGATGGCAGTGTTGAATGTGCATATTTACAATGGCTAAATAATACATTTTTTTGTTTGCATGCTAAACCTAAGAGCCTGGATTCTATAAAACAAAGACAGAAGGAGGATTTGTGCCCTGGGGAGCTTGGCAAGTCTTGAGCATCAAGTTCCGACACATCTGCTTGGCCCAAGTTACCCTTCTACACAGAAAGCTGAGCTAAAGAGGTGGCATCTCTAGATGTGTAAGCGCATACTGCTGGAAGACAGAGTTGTGCATTCCCTGTGAGCTGTGGTGTCCTCACTCCTGAGTCAAACCCTCTGCTGCACACCATCCCTCAGATCTTGCAGACAAGTCTCATCCCAAGGTTTCTGCTGCCCTCCCCATCCTTCAGTGAGCTCAGAAATGAGGCTTACAGCATGCTGCCATGGAAGATGTTGCACAAAACGATAGGGTGATTCTCCCTCTCCATGAGGATCCCAAGAGAATTATCTCAGTCTGTTCTGACTAAGCCTGACTCACACGTTTCAACAGGAATGGATGCAATAGCTTGCTTGATTCAAATCCTGGGTGGTTCTTCAGGAGTTATCCTATTAAGCATATGATTTATAGCTCAGATATAACCTACTGATAGTTTATACCTGAAAAATCAGTTGGGTGCCCTTCTCCATGCTCTGTTCTACCTCTGAGCTTCTTCATGAGGAGAAATTCCTAATGGAGTCATTCTCCTCCTATGAATCCTTGATCTCACTTGTGATGTAGCTGAACAAATAACAGCGGACACCTTGAGCAGAAGTAGTGCATGGAACACTTGTTATTGCAACAATCCCAAGAACTCCTGGGCCAGTGAATATCTACCACTCATCAGCCTTATTCCAAGTGAGGTCATAAAAACATGTTGGTCTCATGTGAGGTTTTATTATCAGCTTCAAATCCTGACAAGCTTCTGCACCTGAGCATACACTTTTCCTGCACTCTTCTCTTTCTGATTTCTCTTTCTCTTTGTAAAACTTCTGGTGTACATTGGAAATCCCTTGCCCCCCTCAAACACTAAAACTGACATATTTGTAAAAGAACCTGAACCGCCTGATACTTACGTTGAGTTACACAAATGTTAGGTATTTTCACTCCTCTTAAAAAACCTGTTGGCTTTTGGAAGAATTAAGTCCCAACTCTCGTCATGTGTTGTCATGGAAAGTATTGTTTATTGCACCCCTAATTTAAAAGTAGCCATTGTTACTGTTTGAACATTAAAGATCACATGCAAAATTTTGCGTTGTCAGTGTTAAAGTCTGTTACATTTGTAGGCATTTTTATCATGGTTTCCACCTCAATGGTTTAATATCTGGTTTCATTAAAGTGAAACATCTTTTGCCAGCAAGTTCTAATGCTTTTTTTTTTCTCTTTGTGGGCTAAGCATGTCTTATAACAGTTACTGTTGATGTTTTAATGAGTTAAATGAGTGGACTGCTAGGCTAGGATGCCCTGCTGTGGTGTCTACTGTGAGATGTTGGGATTCAGGGACCAGAAAGATCTGGAGAGATGTTGCTTCAGAAGAAGCCAGATGAAAATATTCAGACTGTAAGTGAAAATCTGATTTTGTCCATATTTGCTTCAAGAGGTTTGTGATGATGTATTACAAAATGATGAACTGAAGGTTGGCTTGCAACTGCTTATGTAAAATGGCTTCCCTGAGATGCACGAGTTGACATTATGGGCTGTGCTGGAGATTCAGGGGTGGCTTGCTGTACTTTTTTCATTGTGTGTTCTAGAGCCCATGCAGGGCTGAGCACACTGAGCACTGGCTGGTTGGTGAAATCAGATCAGGGAGAAGATAAAGTAAGGTGTGGGGGGTTGGTGCTGTGTGAGAAAAAACTGCTTCCAGTTTTCACAGCCTGCTTATTTTCAGGCTCTCAAAGCTAAAAGGCACTTTTCATCAGGAACAGTGAGACATGCTATTTTAGTGTCTGTCATTATGTGGCTTTCTCTGGGCTGTGTAACCGATGTGCACATCCCTCTTCCTCCCCTTCCCTCCTCTACTCTTCTCCATCAAACAGCTCACTGAGGTGAGTGCATGTCATAGATGGCAATGGGAGGCAGCAGTAGACAGCTTACGCTGCCCTAGAACCATACTGGTGCTGTTCAGCTGGTGTCACTTGGGGAACTAGGTCGCTGGGTTCAGCTCTGTGGTTAAAATCCAACTCTGATATTCAAAGCACATTCAGATGACAGCTGGGCAAAAGCATTGAGCTTCTGAAAAGAGGCACCACCTGGTGTCAGTTGGGCCGAACGGTATCAGCTCACAGGAGGAACCTCACCCACATATTCCCTTTCTGTCTCTTCAAACCTTTCACTTTATTTGTTGCTAAAATCATTTTGGCTTACTATTAAAAGAGGTGGAAAGGAGAAAAAAAAAAAAAAAGAGACAAAAATATTTAAAAAGAGGAAAATATTTGGAATAACACAATGATTTTTGTCATTATTTGAGTTCTCATTTTGACAGAAAAAAAACAATTTTGGTCAGTATTTTTTTTAACAAATTCTGCAAGTAGGATAAAAAGTTGAATAGCTGCACACCTGTGAATAAACTGGAAACTATTATGCTGCATAACGTGGTGAGTACACCTTACATTATCTTAAATCAGATTTCACAGCCTTTTTGTACTTTCTTGATCTAAAGCATACAAGTATTATTTTCTAAGAATAAGAAAAATGTTTCAGATTCCCCTTCTCTCCAAAAAAAAAAAAAAACAAACAAACCAAAAAACTATATGAGACATTATTCAAGTTTGGCAGATATAATTGCTGTTGTTTGGCAGACCAGTATGTACAGATAATAGTTTGCAAAATAGTTGTGTAATTGTTGTGTGTACTCTGCAATTGCTCAGGTGTCTGTCCACTTACTGGCCAATGCTTGTGTTGCTAAAGAAAATGCATTTAATGCAGTCGTCTTAGACATGGTACCATGATGAAACCAATCACCACAGGGTTCAGCCATGAAGAAAAAAGAAATGTCAGCGCTCTGACATCTCAGCCTTTCCTATATTACCATTGCATTCAAGTGAATACAGCCATTACAATAATTTCAAATAAATGGGGGCAATTCATGTCTCCTAGCACTTTCTCCTAATGCCTCTCTGACACAGGGCAGACAAAGGATAAAAAGCTCCATTTCACGAGATCACAATGGCCGATCCATTCCTGCCTTTGTGAACAAGTTAACTGCTTTGACTTAATTAAAAGTCAGTTCAGGCTGTGAAAAAGTAACAGCTATAGGCACAACTGGGTCAGCCGAACACCCGTGTTAGAAGGAGCTCTGAAACAGCTGTCATGAACTTTTGCCTCTGGGTACGAGGAAACATGTGTTACCTCTCAGAGCTCTCCTTCACAGCTGGAAATGCAAAAAGTCCCAACGAGATATTACTCTGAGCCTGCTCTAGGTGAGCTCCTGCACATCCCTCCTGTGGTGCTCTGAGCAGTGGTGCTCATAGTGATGTGCAGGAGAAAATGTCTCTGGAGGCCTTCAAGACCAGGTTGGATGGGGCCCATCCGGTGGGTGGCAGCCCTCTCCATGGCCAGGGGTTGGAGCTGTGTGAGCTGTAAGGTTTCGTCCAACCCAAATCATTCTATGATTCTGTGACCAACCCTTCTGCACATTTGGATGCTGACGTCACTGTAACCACTGCTGCATGTGTGGTGGCTGGTGTGGTCATGCTGTCTGGGGCCAAAGGATGGGGGATGAGCAGCATCGCTGTGGGGCAGCCCTATGAGGGAGGTGACTCTGGTCCAAATCCCCCTTTCTCCACGATACATCCCTTCCCAGCAGAACCCTGAGTTAGTAACTAGTAAAAAATTGGAGTTGTTGCTGCCTATGTAGTCATGAAAAAGCAAGTGAGCAATGCCTTACACCTCCCGCAAAGCTTCTGTGAGACTCAGTGGGGTTCTGGCTGATGTTTCTCTCACCCTGGGCAGAAGACAATGTGATTCATGCTGGGGTGGAGCAGGAGGGCACAGGCACATGCATGTCAGTGGTTGTTTCTGTCTCTGGGAAGGGGGAAGGAAATGATGGCTGATGCCTCCACGCAGCGTGAGGTGCTCGCTTGGCCTTACAAGAAGCCTGCTCCACAGAGCAGGACAGCAGCTCCTAGCTGCCAGCTGACTCAAGGTCTCTCACCAGGACCAGGAATTTTCCCCCATGACTGGGCCTGTGTCCCCAAAACTTCATCGCCATTTCTGTACTGAAAGGGCTGAGGTTTTGGAGTGAGATGCAAGCAGTGCTGCACTGAGTTCCTGGCCAGCTTTGCTGCCTCTCAGCTGTGCTACAGTCTGGGTCAGGGTCAGGACGCTTGCCAGCTTCTCAGGTGCATTCATTATGTAGAGGCAACTGGAGAGAAGCTGCATCTGTTACACTACAATACTCTGGTAACACACAAGTAAGTGACGAATTTTCTTTTTTTTTTCTTCTTCTGAAAACTGCTCTTTTTTTCCTATGAGATGCTAATTGACTTCATGGCTTTCATTTAGCTGCCACCACAGAACTAGTTCTGCTGCTTACAAGCCAATGTCAACACAGCATCTGAGCAACGGTTGGAGGTCACAAGATTTCTTAAGTGTCTTGTTTAGGATTTCAGTTGGATCTTAAAATATATACAAATATTTAAGTATAATATAGTAGGTGGAATTTGCACTGGTATCATGGAGCTGTTGACCAACTAAACCAGAGTTGCAGCTTTGTCTCATGGTTAGGGCACTGGATTAGGCAACTATAATGAAACCCTCCTCCCATTAAGCCAGGCCAAATCCAGTTCTGGCATTGGAAAGTTTCTATTGTAACCCAGTTTTTGACTGAGTCCGTGCAATCCTGAGCAAGTAAATTCAAATGCAAATCTGAACTGACTGCAGGTTCTGCTGTCCTAAAACAGGTTAATTCAGGATCAGCTTCACCAGGTTCCCCTTCTGAGAGGCGGTTCTAGTGATTGCTTTGACCTGCAGGGTTTGGTCTGGACAGACCAGTGACACAGCCGTACAGGATTGGGGCTCTGTAGTGCTTCAGTGTTAACTGAACTGTTAACTGCAGAGATAGGGAGGAGGTAAGCACAAAGTACGGGAAAAGAAAGGAGAGTATAAACGGTGCATTGATCCCTTGACTGTTTTCCAGATTGTAATTACATCTGTCAACATAATGTTTTTCTTAATTGTATAAAGAACAGGTAATGGGCTGAGCTATCATCTCATTCATCACTGTTGTATTAAAAAATCTGATTGTACCTGAGGGAGCAATGCAGAACACTGGGAGCATGAAACAGAGGGAAGGTCACCAATATTTACCCCTACATTTCACTTCCTATAGTGACTGCTGCTGAAAGCTGGGCTCTGGGCTAGGCTGGTCATGGTGCTACAGGGACAGTCTTACAGAAAGGAGTTAGTGGCAAATTGATAAGCCCTTACAGGAGTCTCATCACCTTGAAAATGCTTTGGTTACCTTTATAGGTAAACAGGAGTGACTGAACACAACCTGATAAAAATGTAGGCTTAGTAAGACTGGGGAAAGCAGTCAGGAGATAAGTAACTGTAACCTTCGTAACCTTAAAATGTAACACTTCCGTCTGTTCTGTGCGCATAACAGGTTAAAAAAAATGCGTAAAACCTAAGAGAATCTACCTTCATGAACACATCTGCCCTTAATTCTACTAAATTAGTTTACAGAGCTGTGTATGCTATGATTAATGAGAGAAGCTACATGCCAGACATGAGGTTTGAGTTGCAGGAGCAGCAGTGGGCCCTATAACTTCAAAGGAGTCTGCAAGCCCCAGCAGAACAGACCAGGACAGGAAGAGGAGAAGACAGAAGCTGGGAGGTGCTCTTCACAAGAGCAGTGGACAAAGCAGCTGCAGGAGATGAGCAGGGAATGCAGCATGATCATGAGTGGAAATTGCACTCATTTCCGTACAGAGCAGGGGCATGTGAGCAGCTGCACTGCTCAAGATAATGAAGTAATACTTAAAAACAGCTCCAGGATGTGGAAAAAAAAAGATGTGCCAGGGCTAAGGGCTTGCAGGTGTACTGAAAATGGGGAAAGGGAGGTGATGCTGTACTTTTCTGAGCAAAACCAGTGGCTGTGGACAGTAGTGCCTCTAAAGTGCAGTCCCCTGCGGGTTACAGAGAACTGAGCACCACTTTCTCTGAAGCCCAAAGGGATACAGAGGATGAATCAGTCATTGGGATGAAAAGGACTCAGAGAGACCCAGGATGTCTGGGCTGAGGGATGCGGGAGATGGGATATCCTTAGCTAAGGAGGGTAGCACTGTGCAGAGATGCCTGGGATAAAGCCACTAGTCCCAGAATGTACAGCCCATGCCTGTGTTGATGTGGCAGCTGTCACCAAGACAGGTAAACCACCAGTACAAACTCACTCTGATATAAACTAGTATAGAAAGTGGCTCCAGAAAATGAGGGCATTGTCTTTGTTCTGAGGCAACTTCAGTTCCCCTCCTGGTGTGGTGGTTTAATTAAGTTTCCCTGTGTTTGTCCACAGACCTTCCCACACACGGTCCCTTCTTGACCATAACAAGGCACCACTTGCCTCTGTGAGGCCACGGTATGCAGGTTGTTCCTGGTGCCATGCTGAATAAATGCATGCTCTGGGGCTGCAGTGCTGAAACCCACATCTCCAGGTCCCACTTTGACCTGAGTTTCATGGAGTGCAATGGGCTTCAGGACTGGGCTGTGAGACACTGAGTTGATGGGATGCCAGAATTTAAAAGAGAAATGTACCAAGACAATACCGCAGCTGGAAGGACGAGATGAAAACAAAACAAAACAAAAAAAAGAGAAGAAAGAAAAGACAAGTACATTGTATGCACCCAGTGTGTGCACAACTTTACATGACAGCAGGCAGCTGTGAGGGACTTTGTTTCCCTGCAAGCATCTCATGATTTGGTGATCCCAGTGGGGTGCGAGTGAATGAGTCACAGCTGGAGCAGGCAGTGACCATGATGCTCCTTGATCTCATGGATATCACACGGGACACACTGTGTAAACAAGAGAGTCAAGCAGAGTCAGACTCAAGCCTAAATAAACAGGTTTTCTGACAGTATTTTTTCTGAACGTTCACTGGCCATACAAAAATTGTTGAAAAGATCTAGTAATGGATTCAGGACATCAGCTAGGGAGGCAGGATGGCCATGTAAGTAAAGCATTGCAGGGACTGCATTTTTCTCCATGGGCTGAGGATCGGCGGCCAGACCCAGACCTGCTGGGAGTTGTCAGAGTGGAAGGAGATGTGAAAAGTACAGCTGTTGCTTGTCAAAGAACATTTAGTCAGATGTCACATCCAGCCAAATGGAGGTGTAAAGCATTCATGGTATTTGACAATAGTCATATTTCTGCTTCCCTGTTAGGAACTGAGCTTGGGCAAGGGAGTCAGCCTGCAGGAGCATGCTGCTCATTGGATGTGCCAGGTGCCTTGGGAGCAAAAGTCCCTTGTGAATCCCCCTGAGTCCATGTTTTGAATGACCTAATTGCTATCGCAGAAACATGGTAGGATGAATCATACAATTGGAATCACACACTTCAGTCGAGGGCTACAAGATTTTCACAAGAGACACGCAGGGAAGGGTGGTGGGAGTGTTGCCCTCTATGTTAAGGATAAGAAGAGAAAGCTCCTAGAGACTTCATCAAAGCCTTTTAGCATTTGAAGGGAGATTTAGATTAGATGATAAGAAGAAATTTCCAGGACGGTGAGGCACTGGAATAGGTTGTCCAGAGGAGCTGGTGAAAGTCCCATCCCTGGAGGTATTTAAGGTCAGGTTGGATGGGGACCTGGGCAGGCTGATCTGGTGGGAGGCAGCTGTGCCCATAGGAAGGGGGTGGAACTGGCTAGGCTGTAAAGTCCCTTCCAACCCCAGTCCTACGATGTTTCTCTATGATTTTTGTCAGAGGAAATGGCAAGTGTCACCTCCTGAGGTGGTGCCTCAGTTAGCTGAAGCCTGAGTCAATCACTGAATGACTGAACAATGTGCACATTTAGTATTAATGATCACATTAAGCCCATAGTAAACGTCACAAATAGGAATCACCTTCTTTCTTTCTCTGAAGTGTCTGGAAATCCATTTGTTCAGGAAAATATTTTCACAGGAACACAGATCAGCCGAATTTCAAATTCACAGTGAGCTCCCACTTACTGTAAGGGCTCATTTAGGTGTTCAAGGTGTACGTGGTGTACTGAAGGGGATCTTAGTTCAAACATATATAAGACATAGCTTGCTGGGGTAGTCTGAACACCTGCAGAGAGGAACATTTGAAGAGCTGTTGAGGTTTGGAGACCACTTGATCTAAAAGTAGTGAGGAGCTGTGAGAACAGCACTGATGGCGGCGCTAACAACGAGGGGAACGTAAGGATGTGGTTTGCTCTCAAGAAGGTTTGAAAGGAGGTAGGAGGGGGAAGGAGGAGAGAGAGGTGGGCTGCTGGTACGCAGAACAGCAGGAGCTAAAGCGTAGTGAAAGGAAATAGCTGAGTCTGTTAAAAGTGAAAAAGGTTACTGAGAGCTGAAGAAATCAGAGACAAGATAATACAACAGAGCACTGCCCAAGCTTCTTGCTTCTGGTTTCTGTAGTTGTACACTCTATGTAGTCCGCAGCACTGGAGGGTATTTGAACAATTTGTTCTGATTCTTTTGCCTGCAAACATGACTTTCCAGACTAGAAATTAACTGGTCAAAAGGAAACGTGAGTAGTGCCTTGTATTTGGTGCTTAGAACAGTACTTGTGTGGGGTCACCTTCTTCTATGCAGTGAACAGTGGAAAGCTGGCTGAGGCCATTTGCCATCACATGCTTTTAAAAACAAACTCTAACATGTTCCCCGAAAAAAATGCAGATTTGCTTTGCTTCTGTGCCACAGCAGGCTGTAACACTTGTACCTGTTCACCTCCCAGCCATCCCTAAACCTCATGTTGCTGGAGCACATGTGCCTGGCTTGGGGGAAAGTTGAACTGAGGATGGCTGTCCCACAGGGGACGGGGCGAGGCTATGCCTTAGCCTGGAGAAGGAGCCTGAGCTCAGGAGTGAGCAGTGCCTATTTCAGATGTGCTGAGGTACAGGGCGTGGGAGAGGACAGTGCATCACTGAATGCCATGGGTGCAGTGTGGCAGCTGACCAGTGACAACTAGGGACACCAAGTGGCTGCAGCCTTGCTCTGATGCTTTCCCTGGGGCTCTGCAGCCTGCATGCTTACTACAAACACCGCAACACTGGCAGGGAAATCCACGGCTTTGTGAACTGCGTGAGGTTCTACAGAAACAGTTTCCAAGAGATGGCCTGAACCTAAATCAGCTTTTCATGGCACTTAGGAGCTTGTCACTGCTGGACCTCGAGCTGTGGCACTGGTGCTGCCTGGCTTCAGACTGCTGGGGAAGAGCTGCCAAACATACAGCACTTTGCACAGAGTATCTCACTTGCCACTTGTGTAACTGGTAAAAATCTTGTGTGCAAGCTTGTCTGCTCCGAAGCAGATAAATGATGTCCTGCATGCAGGCGGCCAGGTGCTACAAAGACTGGCTGGCTCATGGTCACATGAGGCTCTCTTGGGAAACCAGCAATCCATACTGAGGTTTTGGTACGGTTTGCTTTTACAGCAGCTCAACTACTCTGAGCCTAGCTTAAAACATGGCTCCTGGCCCGGTTGCTGATGTTTTTAAGTGTTTCATCTCCACATACCCATTTGCACAGCACTTCAGAAGAGCTGTCCTGAAGACAGAATTCACAGAACTGAATGAAGACAAAAGATCAGTAATCATCAGCCCCAGTACTGCGGTTGAGGGCCGTGCACTTCTCACCTTGTGAGAGCAAGCTTGTAGGCTTCATCGGCACCAGCCGTTTGCAGATATGCAGTGACGTGAGCCTGCTTCTCTGCCTCTGAACTGCAAGCAGGCAGGAGCATAGCACAGTTACATCTGACACAGTTATTCAAGAGAAACAAGCAATCCTTGTTTTCTTAGTAATTCAGGCTACCGGAGTGATCACCTTATGTCTCTGGACAGTCTAATCCCTAGGGAAAACATTTTTCTAACAGTGTATTCAGCTATATCATGCACATGATCTAGGTGCTGATGTTGAAATGGTGGGTGCAGATGCAACAAAACATTTCTTGCGTTTCAGCCTTCTATGTTACCACTCCTTGGAGGGAGATGGATGCACTTCTCACAGCTATTGTTTCTCTTTCTGAAGTTAATTGCCCCTTAGGGGTGTTCTCCCTCCACCTGTCACACTGGAGACAGAACTAGAAATTGCCACCATCAACTGTGCAACAAAGTGACACAAATGTACAATCACAGATATAAAAATCAAAATCAGAGGAATCGGTAACAAGAATAAGCTTACAGCCAAAATGTCTGAAGCTAAGTGGAAACAGATGTATTTCACCCTGCAGATTTGCAGTATTGAGTCCAACTCTGGCCACCTCAGAGGCTTCCCAGTGGATAGGGTACGGTATCAGCTGTAAGTAGTCAGTGTCGTACTTAGGATTTATTGAGGAGGAGATGGACACTGATGTGGTGTGAGAGCTATGCATTTCATGTGAGGGGCTGAGCCCTCCTTCTTCAACCATTATCACTCATAAAGCAGTCCCCACCTACTGGAATTAAATCCAGAGGGAATGCAGAGTTCATTATGGCCACAGAAATAATGGTGAAACTCATTATGTTAAACCTAACAATTTAAATGAACGATCGTTTATCAATTACATGGCGAAGACCTTAAAGACCTTAAAATCTCTCATTGCATGGCGGAGAGTATTCATGTGACCACACAGCATGAACATGGCCCTCTCTCCTGAAGGGAATGGAAATTATGAAAGCAGGCACAGGTTTAGTGAGCTGTTGCATGGGAAGAGAGAGGGCTCTGACTCATCGACTCTGCAAACAACCGCATGAGACTGCAGTTTCACTTTTTGATGTGGTCTCCTTACAGAAGCAAATGCCAGCTGAATTATCACGATGAAATTCTATTCAACTGGTAGTTTTAGTTCTTGGCTCTGGGGAAAGAGAGACGAAGCTGCTTCAATGGGCATTGTACTCACTGTCCAAGTGATAATTCTGTCGTTAGTGCCTTCGGAGAGGAGCTGGGCCCTCTCACCCACCCTCTTTATCACTTTCATGGAGGTGAAAAGGGAGATGCAAGCAGGAGGGACCGGGTCTCCTCCTCTCAGGTCTGCATACACAAGGAACTGCTAAAGGAGACTGCAGTGAAATAGAAGAGGCCTGAATCGTCAGACAGACAATATTGTATAAAATGTGTGATGAGGTGAGGGAGCACTCCCATTCTTTATTGCAGTGACGTAACAAGAAGGTGGAGAAGCTGTTGGATGAACAATCCCTCATTCAGCATTGGATGACACTCCCTCTCCCATGCCATGTGCAAATGAAGATCAGTGCACTGTGCCATCACTGTCATTTAGACATGTTTTTAATCACAGTGTCGGTGCCTTTCCAGTATGCTGTGCAAATTGCATTAATTGTGACATCTTTGTTAGATGTCAACTGATGAGAGTCACTGGGTTTTGCCTACCAGACACCTCTGTTCGGCGGTCTCCAGCCCTGTCTCCAGGTGAGGGTGCTGCACCACCTTGTGCTGCTACCAGAAAACACTATTTTAGTCCTTTGACTTTCACTAGTCTTTAGGTAAAACTTCACCTGGAGTATTCATTAGGCAAGGAAGCTGGTCATCTACATTCACAACATTGTTATCCACTTACACATCCACAAAAAAAAAAAAAAAAAAAAAGGCAATGGGAAATTGGTAAGATGCCATTGGACTCAAAGTGACACAAATTAGCTGTTTTCCATGATTAAACTGATGAGAAAGTTCTCAGTTTAGCCTTATCAACTGCAAGCGTAGAACTCTAAATCTGAAGGTATTCTGAGAGCTCCTGACCCAAGCGGCCAACCCTAATTTTGAGTGCTGAGTCCCACCTATGAAGAAGAAAAACACCATCATATAAATAAAATCACTAGATAATTCTGTGAAAGTGTGAGTCCTGAAGTAACAAGGATTTGGCTACTGCATCAGCGGGAGATAACACTGAGTGGGAGCCTGACCGAGTTTCCATTTAAAAGCCCTCAAAATCCTATATAACAGGATATGTGTGATACTTTTAAATAAGCACGGATTATTTGATTACAGCTTTATCTTTGCCAGGGAGATGATTTCCTGAAATTGAGAGATACACCCATGCATTTTAACAACGTCTGGATTAAACCACAAAAGTCAAAGCTTGCTTTGGAGTAAGCTACTTGGTTTAAATACCTCCACCTCGATGAATGCTCTTGCTTGTTAATGAAGTGTGAAGTCATTTACACCTTTTCACGTGTTGCTGAGTAGGAGTGTGTAGGCATGGGCAGTTACCACGGAATAAATGACATGCTGTAAATTCACACCATCAATTAATTTCTTCAAGTGCCCATGCTCTGAGGCAGAGGAACACCCTCTCTGGATGGTGGGTGAGGAGGATACTTTGTCAAAACAAAGCTGCTTCTGTGCATATGTTGTATGAAAAGCAAGTGGCTGAAAAGCCTTACAGCCACAGAGTGTGTGCATGTAGAATTCCCTGCCGTCCTGGCTGTCTCAGGCTGTCTCAAGGAGCCACCAGCAGCAAGTCAGCTCTGCCCTGGAGGGGCTGCAGGCTTTGGGATCACCTACAGAAGCAGGAACCAAAGTGGGCAAGGTGGCACCCTCAACACAGTTGCCAACACTCCTGTTGAAATTGGTAGACACTTAAACTGAGTATTCTTGTAGCCACAAAAGGGATAAAATAAAATACTTCTACTTGATTCTGCAGGACAAAGTGGGAAGATTTTGTGGAAACAATAAATAAATAAAATCTGAGCTTACTTCAGTATTTGTTGTGTTCTTAGAGGTGTAGGAGCGGACACGCCCCTAGGTAGTATTGTTTCCCACACCTGCCGTAATTTGGATGTGTCCTTTCAGTGGGAGTATTACCATGTAATCCACCGCTGGATTTTTCAGCTTAATTTTGCTGTTTAGTTTTCCTTTAAAAGTCCCTGAGGACTGCACAGACCCATTCTGTGGTGCCTATGGGTGTTCTTCTGCAGCCCTAACAGCACAAGGCTTAGATGAGACACGGAGTGACTTGCACCTCCTGTGTGCTGTTTTTTCACAAACTTCACATATTTTCAGTGCTCATCTGATTCCTCTCCTGAAAGGACAAGGACAGCATCATTTCCAGTCTGGTAATGAAGAACATGCAATTACTGTGCATGGAAAGGGTCAGCTCAGAAGCTGCTGGAAGCAACCCCAGCACCAGTGCCTTAGCCCAGCTCTTGCAGCTAAACGAAACAAGCATTATTATTATCATTGTAAAGTTACTCTCTCTGGATAACATTAAGTTGTAAAGTAAGTTGGGTGTTGAAATACCCTCCTGATTCTGGAGTTTTCCACGGGGATTAACATAATGTGTCGGGGCTGCTCATGTGCAGCACTTGTTGGCAAGCGAGCCGAGGTAAACCGACCAGCTTAACCACAGGGACCTGTTTTCTTTCTGCACCGGAAACACCTGCCAAGAGGGTTCAACAGGGCTGTATGAAGAAAAGCCCCAAATCAAACTTACATCCATACGGTAGTAGGCTATGAGATGATACTTGGCCTCTCAGCAAACAGCTTGAATCTGGTACGTTTTCTGTGTGCACTGCTTTGCCCATTAAGAATATCCAACTGTCAGTGCTGGGGACCCTGGTGGTGATCCCTGTAGCCCATGAAAGCCTTTCCTTGAGTCTTTCAAGCTAGCTCTGACAGCTCCTAACCGTCCGAACATCACCTCCTACCTGCTCCTCCAGCCACAGGAGCACCTCTGAATGAGCTGTGGGAGCTGTAACAGTCACTGCACGAGCCTCGTCAGATGTCAACTGGTAAGGCAGTGAATTTCCTCAGTAGGTGGTTCCAGGGATAACACAAATATGGGAACTACATGGAAGATGGGTTCTTTGGGAGCACTGGATATTTTGACTCTTTACCTTGCAGTCCAACAGGGAGATCTAGAGAAGTCTGATACACCACTTCCTATTCATAAATACAGGCAAGATGACTGGAACATGGGGTCAGCACCACACCGTGCTCATTCTGCAACAGATTGTAGATTGTAGTAAAGCTGTAGCAGAGATTTACCAGATGCCTGCCAGGGAATTATTAAATTATGGTTTTCTGTTGTACACATCTTTGTGATGTACTCTGCATGTAGGGCAGAGCAACAGTGCTGTAGCTAAAATTCTTCTTGGAGTACTGAAAAATGCAATAGTAAGTAGGTACATAGAGAAGCTAACCTGGGTAGGTCCTGAACACATTGATGTGACATACTGCAGGGGATGCCATTACTTCAAATGCCCTTGTTATAATTGAAGGTGACACTCAGCATTAAGAAGGTGCTTCTCAGATACATGATTTAATTGCTTCTGAATCTAAGAAGTACTCCAATTAGCAGATGTGGGGTTATTTATGTTAGCCATCACTTACCAAATGTTCTTTGCTACAAGGGATCCTTTGAATTCAGCAAGGTCACCTTTGATAGCTTAACTTCATTTCAATTAAAGGTTTCTTTCACTCAGTATCTGGGTCTTATACAGCCTTTGAAAAGGGCTCACTGAAGGATCTAATTGTCAAGGGGCAGGTTAACATACATAGACTGAGACAACAGCAGCAGCTGTTTAGGTTGGATGCAGCTGCTATGCAACTGCAGTCTGGACAACAAGGCCAGCTTCTCTGTTACTGTCACATGCAGTTAGCAGCTGAATTCCCTTCATATTCACAGCTTAGCTTCCAATTGTCAGCCATCAGCTAACTATACTTCTCATTAGACTGTAAACAGGATGCACGCTTGTAACAAGGTAACATGTTAATGTTGATCAGAATCACAGCCTTTGACCAGCAGACAACAAAAAGACTAGAAGAGTTTATTAAAAGAAAATGCAGTTTAATAAAAAAATACATAAGGTCAAAATACAGTCAGCACAAATATACTGTATACATATATGCCAACAGACCCACAAGTCACAGTAGTTTTAAAACCAGGACAGTCTCAAAATCATCTTGGGTGAGAAAAGTAGTAGCTACTTCTTTTCTACAGTTTAGCAGGGTACTGAAACTACATTCAGTAGAAAACATCTCTGCATTGCAGAAGATATTCATTACCACGGAATTCCAAAGAATAGCTATAATTATGTCCTCTTCCCACTAACTCATCACCACCTTGCTATTCTGTGAATGGCTTCATCTGAATATCCATGAAGATCGTGCACAAGAGCCTCCAGCCAGAAGGAATGCACACCATACTGGTTTGGAGGATGTCCAGCAAGTCCAAGAGCACATTGGAAGACTGTTGGGAACTCCCTCTTTGTCACAGGCCTACTATCCAAACGCACAAATAGAGGACCCTCTCCTTGGGGCCGTGTTGCCACATAGACACAGAGAGCTTCAATAGGACATACCCACATTTCTCTAGAAAGTCCCAGTCGGACCAAAGGTCAAGATGAAAGCAAAGGTTTGTGCTCCAGCTGCTCAGCTGGAGGTCACTCAAGTACAAGAGCCCTGGCTGCACTACATTTCTGTGATTTGCTACTATTTCTTCTGTGCGTAGTGCCCCCCCAAAAGCAAAAGTAAATAAGGCACAGAACAATATACGCTCATAAGGAGAGCTACACACAGACTCCAGAGTTCCCAGGAGAGATCTTAACACTTCAATTGTTACAGGAGAGTTTTTATCCTTTAAAGGGGCAGTCTTACATTTCAATCTTAATATCATGTGACAAACAGTGGGGTCTTGAAGAGGATCAGGATGATCTACCATTTTGGAGATGAAGGATAGTCCTTCCATGTATGTTATTAATTTTGTGGGAGGCAGACCCTGGGTCTCCATGATGACCAAGAAGTCTTTCACTTGACTCACTGGAACTGGCCAAACTGCAGGCAGTTTCATGCCTTCTCTAAAGGCAAGAAAATTCATCAAGCCTATGCAGTAGAGCTGCCATTGGTGGTCATTTCCTAAGCCCTCCAGTAACATAAAAGTCCTCAGGGGACAAGAACCCAAGGGATGCTTCTCAGAAACATGTCCAAGTTCATCTGCAGAAAGATGAACTTACGTTAGCAATGGTGAGCAAGGCAGTCTCACTGACCAGCACACAAAAGCTTCTTTCCTTACAACACCCTGTGGCTTTTTATTAAAATTCTCCAGAAAACAAAACAAAACAAAAAGCACCACAAAAATTCTACAGAATGTCCCTTGCATTTTTCCATCTCTCTTGTGCAGAGCCATAAGGATGAAGAGTTAAGTGTGAGGAGAAAAGTCATGCGGTGTTCTTAAAGCAGTGCCCCAAGGCTGGTGAGGGTCTCAGAACAAGACCCCAAGGTTCTGCAACCCCAGGCCAAGGTGAACACACACACAAGTGTCTGGAAGTGACAAGAACACATACTATGCATAAATCCTGGGTGCATACAGCTCCCAAAGGGCTTCCAACTCAGGGATCAAAGCCCAGAGAAAGCGCATGCCACCCACCCTCCTGTTGGGCGGGCCTAGGAGGTGCCATTAGCTTTTTGCTTACTTTCTCTGGGACTGCTCCGTGAGTTAGTAAGCTCCTGGAGCACTGCCAGATGTAGTGCCTGAGATGGGTCAGGTGTTACTTGTTGACTTTTTCACTCAGATAAACTGCTAGGGCCTTACTCAGGTGAGCATTGCCCTGGGGAGTACTGCCCTTAATGCAGTGGTGTGCTTGTACTGGTTGTGCTAACATGGATTCCCTCTTGTAGGATGAGAGGTTGGTTCTCCTTGGCAATGCTTGCTAGGACCTCAGTTTCTGATGGTGCTCTTGTTGTTGGAGTGCTCTAGAGATGTTAGGTTTTGGCAAGCCTACCTTGAGGGGCTGAAGAAATTCATCACTTTTAGGAAAGGCATGGGAATGCCTGCAGCCTGGCTCATTCCACAGGATCAAGTCAGAGGGTTTTTTAGCTGTGGAATCTCTTTACTCATCCTCAAAGATGCTGATGTATGTGGCAGCGCTGTCTTACTTATCAAGACTGTCTGGTAACCCTGACCCTCTGAAAGGTGCTGTTACCCATTTTATGGTAATAGGGTTGAGACGTCAAGTGGGCATCCTGAGGGAAAAATATGCTCCTATAACAGTTGAGATGCTGCGATCTCTCTTAGGAGCTCTGGAGTCTGTGTGTGTATCCTATTATGAATGCTTACTATTCCATGCATTGTTCACTGTGGCTTTTCTGGGGGCACTTTGAATAGGAGAGATGGTGGCAAAGCGCTGTAATGTACTGCAGCCTGAACTGCTGTACCTGAGGGACATGCAGATGACAGAAAGCAGAGTGGTGTTTCATCTGCGTAACTCTCCCATTGAGCAGGAGAGACCCATCATCAGCCTTGCTCTGTCAGGAGAGCTGTAGGTGTGCCCTGTCCTGGCCCTCCGGAGCTATGGGGCTGTGCGTTCAGGACTGGAAGAGCCACTCTTTGTGCACAGGGATGGCATGCCTGTAACGAAGAGGGGCTTTCTGACTGTTCTCAGGTGGGCCCTTAGGCTTCTGGGGCTGCCCCTGGAATAGTATGGTGTGCACTCCTTCTGGCTATCATTGCTATCATCACTGCTGCACGCTGTGGGTATCCCAGGGAAGATGTCACTCGCCTGGCAAGGTGTCTGTGCATGTTCCCAGAGAAGTCATAGCCATGGAGACAGTGGGCAAAAGAAGCTAGTGGTTTGTTTTCTGTAGGAGTGTCATGACAAGGAGTTTTAACAACATAGCTTATAGTTTTTGGCAGTAATTTAACATTGCCATCTGTAATGTTCTACCTCACTGTGGATATGATCTATGAAGTTCACTTGCACTGTCTGTACTGCTGAGGGTGGGGGACTGTCAAACTTGCTGTGCCTGCAGATGCTTTTATCTTGTATAACTTCAGTTAATAAGTGCTTCCTTTTAAAAAAGCAGTCTGTGCTTACTGGTGACATTATTCTTTATTAGAAGTTGTACACTTTGGCTTTGTTTTGAGCAATAAATGATTTTGAGGTTTTGAAAAAACCTCAGGACTTTGCCTTATGCATTATAAAATATAGTAGTTAAACTGACATACGTTGGTGTTAGGTGTACAACTAAGGTAAAAGATGTCACTGCGGCCAAAGTGAAACAGAAGCTATGTTATTAGCCCAAGAACAGACAACAAAGGCTGGGGTTTTTCTTGGTACTTGTAAGATCTGTTCAAACCAGTATCTTCTACTTCTCTATTCAGCAAATACTGGCTCTGAAAGTATTTGTCTGTTAATCCAAATTCCCTCTGAGCATAATTAGCCTGATTAGAATTTTAAGTAACCAAAGTAATACACAGTTCACTTAATGGGTAATCATTTCCTTAGGTTATGTCACTTGTCCGTGTCACTTGTCTTTTCATCTGTGTGAATTTGAAGATACTTGCTTACATTACGGTGTCTTCAACTGTGATCATGAAATGCAATGGCTCGAGTGCTTCTAATTGTGTGGTTGAAGCACTTAAAACATGTTCCATCACGTGTTCTTTATCCATATGGCTAGACAGGAAAGGAAGATGGTGGGTCTGAGGACTACAGTGAAAAAGCCTAATGATGGTTCTAACTGCTCTCACTGCTCCAAGCCTGGAACAAAGGTGATGACAAATGCAGAGTTCTGAAACTTTCAGTACACTGTGACCTTTTCTAGTAACAATATGGGTTACAGAAGTAAGGGAGCCAGCTGAAATTTAATGCTGGTGTGATTTCTGTGGGAGTAATTAGGCATGGTTTCTCAGGTCTTGTAATTACAGGATACCACCACTCTGAGCAGTGCTCTGTTCAGTATGGGATTTGCTACAGTTAGACATCTCCAGTGGTTGCTATCATATCTGAAATCTTTGTTCTAACTGCATTTTAGTTAAAAGCTATTTGTATTTCACTGCCTGGCTTTGTTCATTTAAATGGTTGTTTGAATAGTAATTTCTGCATAGAGTCTTAAGTAAAGCTGAGATGATGCAGGTGTGGCATCTGGCAATACTTATCTGGAGTTACCCACTGAGCAAAGACTTGAAGCATATCTCTGCTTTGGGCAGACTTTAATATGTTTTTTGCTGCCTTTAGTGATGTGATGTCTGCTCCTTGGCTTTACCCAGGTTTTACCCAGCTTCTTGTGCTGTAGCCAGATGTGCCAGCTCCAAGGTCCTGTGTTACCATGCTTTGAGTGGTCTATGTTGGACCATGGGGGTCTGGTTATGTCAGTGTTTTTCCTGTAAGAGTTGAAAAGGGTGTTTATTATGAATGGTAGCCCTGATGGCTGGTACATTTGGTGAAATTTTATAGGAGATAATGACACAGAAGGATGCAAATCATAGGTCCACCAAGGTTGGAAGACCTTCAAGGTCATCTTTCTAACCAGATAAAAAAAAAAAAAACAGAACTGAAACCTTGAGAAATAGAGCTGAGCAGTCAAGTTCCAGAATATAAAGGCTGCTGTGAGCTGTTAATAATTGTAATTGAAAATGGTGATTAGGAAGCAATCTCCTTTTCCCTTGAAGAATGGAAGGCTTGCCAAAGCCTTTGGTCTTCAGCCAAACTGATGTATTGACAATAGAAAAACTAGCTTGGTGTTCAAGTTGATCATGAGACTTCAATAGGGAACTAAACTGGTATTTTGGGATTACTGGTATCTCCTTCAGGGTGGCTGGAAAGACTGGTTGAAGATGTGTTGGTAATAATGCATAAATGATTTCAGCAGTAAGTTTTGCTTACCAGAAGAGGAGACAAGATAGCTTTGCAGGTAGTTCTGTTTTATATGTAATATGTCTTTAGTGTAATACATGAGGAAGAAGATGAAAAACTACCTTTGTTCTTTTTTCTTTGACTACATTATGTAGTTGTCACCACCAAATTTTTCATTTGGTACTCCTAGATTGGAAGTGAATTCTAGGAAGTAGCTGGAGAGGTGATGGAGACTTGGTTTTACTCGGTTCTCTGATCTCAGTACCGAAATGAGCAGAAATCTGTTTAAGAACAGTTGTCATAGAAGTAATTAGCTATTCTTTCTTATTTAAAATCCTCCTTTTTTGATAGGCTGGCATATCTTTTGAGAGAAAAGGATTATAAATGTAGTGCTTGATCTGTACTTGATAGAGAGATAGATCTGCTTTTGTGGCAAATAGAACATGTTTTCTCCTTAATATTTTAGGAGTTTGACAACTCATCAGCTTACAATCCTAAAGTGCTTTTTTTCAGTTAACATATTAATACTTGGAGGTGTTGTGGCTTTTTGGTGGTTTTTGTTTTTTACATTTGGCTGTTCTAAATAATCCTTGAATAGAAGATGGAGAGGGGATGCAAGGTGCTTTATTTAAGAAGCAAAATGGAGAATGACTTCAAGTCACAATTCTTTGTTATTTAATGATTTCACACTTTTTGTCCTGGTAAGGTGGAAAGGCTAAACATACAGACTCCAGAAAGAGCTGTATTACTTTTGTACTACTGATCACAGTCTACTGGGGGAGTATTTGGTGTGTTACATTATGAATTACTGTACAGATAACAATGAGTCAATACTCATGTAGAAACCTGAACTCTTACAATTTCTACAGTTTTTAATTGTTGTACTTAGACTCTTCTCAAGAAGAAAAGTAGTGATACATTTCAGATTTTAGAAGTCCTTCTTTGTATACCTGATTAATATGCCTTTGATTCAGTTCTGATTGTGGGTCTTATATCAAACATATATTCCTTAGAATGACAGAAGTAAAGTTACCCTTTAACTACTACAGCAGTAATTATTTGAGTATCAATCTTATGTCACTGGGTGGTTATATTTTGCACGGTTGATTTGTACTTCATTTCTGTTACTTGAGTAGATGTAATTTGTGAGAAATTATGCTTTTGCCTATCTACAAAAAGTAAACTAGGCAATTAAGTTAATATTTGTTAGTTTCACACCATGATCCGCAAGTACTTCTTGTTCTTGCTTGTAGAACAAAAACATCCCCTGCTATTCTGACTGCAACATTCAGAATCGTCTGATTCCAAAGTCCCAAGTCCAGAAAGCTAAAGACAGCAAATGCCTTTCAATGTAGGGTTTCCTTTTCAGGCTTTGTATACTGGCTTTATATAGAGAAATATTCCTGATACAGAAACTTCAGAGGAGAGTTTCAAGTCTGTAAATGCAAGTGATTGCATGTTCCATATAGTTACTGTCTACAATCAGCACCTGAATGGTGTGTAACTGACAGAAGAAGACCTTAAGAGCAACATAGAGGAAAAAAAGTTACCATTAGGTTGTTGCTTGAAATAGCCTAGAAGTGCCTTTGGCATACCTAGAAATGTTTTTTGTTACTGTGACTTCTTTTTATAACATAGAAGGAAGATACATTTATGACCATAACATATGTACATCCACTGGTTGAAATGTTTACTTCTACACTGTTAAGACTTGATTATTTTTCTACACAGCAAAAAGAAGACCAGACATCGTGCAGTAGCTCTAGTGCCAGCATGTGGGACATGTCATGCCAGCGCTCTGCTTTTTTTTTTTTTTTTTTTCCCCCAGCTCTGGCTTTCTGTAAAGATATTTCATTTCATACTCTCATGTTTTGCCATCTCAGAGGTTTGTGATTGCAAAGGCTGTGACCTTGGAAGCAGTAAGTGGCACTAAAGAAAAAGCAGTGGGTTTTTTGGTCAAGGTAGGTAAGAGGAATCTGGTTTGTGCTGTAATACTGTGACACAAGTCTGGCAGAAGGGAAAGAATTAGAACGTGTACCACAAACCCCACGCTTTTTTTTCCTTATGTGTAGCTTCCCATCAAGAGGAGTTCAACTATTGGAGTATAGACCTGAGTGTATCTCCGTCAGTAATGCCTTCGGATGAGAGCAGCTCCCTGAAGTAGCAGTATTAATATGCTGCTTTTGCTGGAGTCCAGGAGTACAGCCAATAATGAATATGTTGCTTGGATTATTCCTACTTAAAACTGTTTTTATGCTGTTTTTTTTAATTCAAGTTTGAGGAATTGGCGTGTGCAATTTCATAGAGATTTTCCAAGAGCTGTAACTGCAGGATTGTTGTAGGATTGCCTGTCCTCTGCAGCTCAACTGGCTACCTGTATTAATCCCTCATGCTTTTCCCCCAACATCTTGATTCAGATTCTGTTTCAGAGTAGAATACACTTTCATGCCCTTCATCAAGCTGCCAGGCTGCTGGGCAATTGGCAAAGATACTTCGTAGCCTCCTGCAAGTTTTTGGCAGACAAGCAGCAAAAGTTTTCCAAAGCACACAAACCAACCAGGTATAATGCATAGTGATAACATTTTGATGTTAGACCACACGTTTGTTTTTTGATCTTAACTGTTTTTATAACCTCATATCTCCATTTACAGAGCTACAGAATTAGCTGTTAAGCTTATGAGATTCAGATCAGTGTTGTAGGTTAACTCTTCTAGATAGCAGATTCTTTGATTTATGGGCAAGAGAATGTTTTTCAGTGCAGTCAACTGAAGTAGCAGTGAGCATTCATTTCAGTGCATTTAGTGTTGGGTACAATACCACCTTGGCTTTAGACTATCACTTAGAACTTTGCAGATGAAAACCAAAGATATGAATACAGCCTCTCAGATCTGTCCAGTAGCTACTGTGTTCATCAATGCTTAAGGCAAGAGATACCACCTGCAGCTCCTTGTGACACTTTGTCCACAAGATCTAAGCGATAATGTTGTGCCAGAATGAACACAGTTGCAGGCATTGAGTAAAACTGTGTGTTTACTACATTTCCCTTAAGGGTAAATTTTTGTAGCTGCATAGGGTAAGGTAGCTGTGTTCATAGTAAAAGATGCTTTGCTGGGATTACATATAGTTCTTCTGAAACCAGTAAAAATCTGGAAAAATAAGTGCAGCCTTAAACAGGTCTGCATGGGAATCTGCATCCTGGAAGTACTGGACTTGGGGGACCTGCAGTGAAGCAGGCTCTGCGTTTCAAAAAGCTGACCTGTCTGGTTACAATGCTGCCTGTGTCACCTCTCTGACTAGTACACTGCTAGTTGGAGCGTGGAAGTAGGGCATGAGAGGTGCAAGAACTGTCTGATATTGTTCAGCTCAGATAAAGTCTGCTCTAATTGCTGGCTCGTCTGTTGTTTCACTCACAGGCTGTAGTGTTCAGGCCTGATGTGCTTGAGCAACTGCTGTTGTGGGCGTCTGGTTTTTAGCCAGCATCTGGGCAACCTGAGCTGAGCATGACTGAGTTACATGACATACGGCAGTATATTCTTGATTGTGCAACTTGGATTTTTGTGCATTTTTTCCTACTCCCAGATGCAACCTGGAGAGGGGAAGTCTAAATAATTGAGCACCCTTGTGCCTTATAAGAAACTTTAACAGCTAAAACTTACAACAAGTTATTTTCCCTCAGAGATGAGTAGTACAAGCTGGATCATGCTATGATGAGGTTTGTCAGGCATACATAATGTTTTTATTTTGGGATGATTAAGAAATTGCTTTAATTTTTAAAGTGGGCAGTTTTGCAGCAAGTGTGGGCTTGGAAATTGGTTTTATGGGCTTAGAAAACCACTCTTGGAAAACCACTCCAAGAGTGTTTTATTGATGGGAATATTTTATTCTCTGAGAAAAGTAGCTTGGTTGCTCTAAATTCTGAGAATGTGGAGAAAATCCCTGGGTGAACTGTTTTGTATGATTAGATGGAGCAGAAACAATAAGGTAATGACAATTTGTCACATAGATGTCTACTTAGTGCCTTGCTTTAGGAGTTATGTGTTGTAATGAAAGCAAAATTGTATACGACACTAGCTAAGTAGCAGTATGAATATTGCTGTGGCAGGCGTCTTGCAATTGAGTTCTGTGTGTCCTTTGAAAACAGTTCCTTCGGATTGATGCGTTATGGTCTGGAATTGTTCCTTGTCTTTATCTTTTGGCATCCTGTCTTTACAGCTGGCTGCTCTATATTAGTACACAATATTAGACTTTGAGGAAAACTCAGGTAAGGACACAAATGTTTGGATGTAACTGATTTTGTGAAGCAAGTTAGATGTGAGCTTATAAGGAAAGCAGATATTTTCAGAGGATGTTAGATTCTCTATGCAGATTCCCTTGTGTATATGATGATTTCTGATACTCCTTTAAAAGGATGTAATTTCTGGCCCCTCTGCCCTCTCTTCCATTTTTGGAAATGAAACTTCAGATACTATCTTAGAACTAATGTTCCTCACCCTTTAGTCCTTTTTCTTCGGATAGCAGTTTACTGTTCTTGTGCTGTCTACTCAAGCTGAAGGAATCACCTTCTGGGGAACCGAGATTTGTCTTCAGCCTGTACCAGCCACTGGGAACTCCTTGCTGCTTCTGAAAGCTGGGGTAGTGTGTCTTTCATGGCTCGAGAGTGATCAGGCAGAGGAAAGCACTGAATCTTTCTGTATCTTTCTTACCTTGTATCAGGGTAAAAATTTCTGTAGTAACCCAGTTTGGTTTAGAGGCTGCTTGTCAGAGCAAATCTGTGATTTGGAACAGTGTATAGGCCCAGAGGTTGTCTTTGTGCAAAGTGTAGATCCTGCGATCAGTCACTCAAAGACATGATGCAAAGCTGGAAATGATCCCAGTGATAAAGAGCTGTATATAAAATAGCTTTTTGACAGCTCAAGCTATGAAATAGCTTTGCTCTTAACCCTGCTAGATACTGGCTGTTTCTCAAGGACAGATAAAACACTAGGCAGCATGTCCTAGTGGATAAGGATGAGCATGTTGCATCTTAGATCATGTTAAACAATACAAGGCTTCTCAGGACAAAAGGTTTCTTGTCTTCAAATGCTGCAAGATGATAGAGTAGAGCTGTATATATAAGCTGCCTATATAAGTAGAGCCGTATATATGAGTGGACCCAAATAAAATTTATTTTTAGAACCCATGTGACTAACATTTAACAGGATTTACTGTTTCTGGAAAATGTGGCAAATATTCCACGTTATCTTGTGACCTAACATGTTGAACACTTCCTAATGTATTTCCTGTCTTTTGTGTGTACAACAGAAGAAAATATGAATGATTACACTGGTTTCAGGTGGTAGGGGATTTTTAGAGAGAAGGAAAGAGGAGGCAGTAGGTGGGTGAGAAAATGGGGTGGAGAGAAACATGCTGCATCTATGTGAAATGCTGTACTCTGCTTCCCTGGGCTAGGCTGCTCTGCTGGCAAGAAGAGCAGTTGTTACTTCTGTTAAGGCTGGTTAGTCTAAGGAAAGAAGTTTGATTCTGAGGAGTTAGTATGCTCCTTGACCCTTTTACAAGATAATATTCTGTAGCAAATGCTGAGAAGAATGTGAACACAACAGCTTCTGGGAAGAAAAATTGGCAGGAAGGCAAGCAGGAGCAGACTGTGAGACGCTTCTTACAAACTGTGCTTAGAAACCAATCTGTTCTTCTTTATTGTTCTCTGATGAAGGAATGGATTATAAATGATACAGACAGCCTTGAGGCCTGTGATAGTACAGTATCTGTAGCTTTTCCAGTTTGAGGCATAAAAACTCTTGCTTTTCATGCAAGAAAGGATGAGAATGTGCTTAAAAACATACATGTCAAAACCTTAGCCTTGGGAGTAAAGGATTATGTGAGGCAGGAAAGATTTCTTTAATTGAAACAACAAATTATAAAATGTTTTTCAACTTCCCTGCTTTGTTTGTAGTTTGTCTGAGATAAAAACTTCCGGAATTTAGGTATTTAATATGAGAAATGTTCATCTTCACTTTCAGTGTCTCCATAAAGGGTGTGTGAAATTAAACTTCCCTTGCATGGTGTTACGCTGCATTCACATTTTGCAGGTTTCTACATTGCAGCTCATGTGTTTGCCTAGAAACATGAAGTTGCTTGTCATGAGTGTATCACACGGGTTTAGTGCACTGTGGAATGAGTGGCACACTGCTGTCCCTTTGAAGGTGGATGCAAGCGCAATGTGAGGATGTGTACTGGTTAGTCAAATGTTTGAATAAAATCATAGGGAAATGGGGCTGGATGTTGTACCTTAACTTCTCTCTGCATCGCCAGAAGCAGTCAGTGCTCTAAATATGGTTTCGTATTGTAACGTTTGGTGACAATGATTTATACTTGCTTCCCTGAGACCTTCCCATGTTTAACCTCATGTATGTAATTTTGGCAGACCCAAGGGCCACAGTCAGCCTTTAAGTAGTTCTGTTCTTTCTACTTACCCTCTTTGAAAGAATATCTTGTCTTTGCTCATCTTGTATTAAAGGAAAGGTAAATAATCAGCAAAATTAATCAAGTGTATTAAAAGTGATGGCATTATAAGCAAGATAAACAAAAATCATCTTGACTGCCTGGATAAGCTGGTGGGCTAGCTAACAGGGCCATCTGCTGGTAAACGCACTCTAGCAAGATGACTTGTTTCCATTGAGTTCTAAAATTTAATTTTAGGAGAAGCTAATGACTGATTCTAACTTGCAAACACCTGTGACTGAAATTCTCTCTCTAATCTGCTTTGTACTTGTCTTCGTAGAAGAACATATTACTGGAAAAACAGAACTGTTTAACAATACATTTATACTCCGTTCAACTGTTAAATTGAATGTTTCATCTGGGAGTGTTAGTATTATAAATTAAGCCACGGTTTAAAACTGTATACCAAGAAAGTGTAGGTGTCTAGATGAACCTCTCAGATCATTAAATAACAAATCTTAATACTCATCCTTCATGCAAATGTCTACTTTAGGGATGTTTGGTTTAAAATCTCAGGTCAGATTTACTAGGGGGAAAAAAGCTAGAGAAGACAAATGGTCTTGCATACTAAGATCTTTAAAGTTCTTAAGTTTTTAATATTGGAAAGACTTTTGGATGTATTTTATATGTATTTTTTGTTAGTACTCTGTACTTTATGTAGCAGCTCAAGCATCGCTAGTGTTTCATGTTTCAGTAGTGTGCACTTACAGCCTGGAAGGCTGACTGAATCTTGGGCTGCATAACATGGTTGGGGGGGCAGGGGGGAGCACACAGCAAGGCAAAGGAGGTGCCTGTCCCCCTCTGCTCTGCCCTCGTGAGGCCTCAGCCGCAAAATTGTGTCCAGGCCTGGATACCTCCACAAAAAATAGATGAAGTTGTTGAAGTGGGCTCACAGGAGGGCCATGAAGATGATCAAAAGGCTGGAGCACCTCTCTTATTATGACAGGCTGAGGGAGTTGGGCTTGTTCGATCTGGAGGAGATAGGGCTCTGGGGAGACCTCAGTGTAGCCTTCCAGTACTTTAGGGGAGCTTATAAATGGGTGAGAGGCCAACAATTTATGGGGTCTGATAGTGATAGGAGAAGGGGGAAATGGTTTTAAATTAAAAGAGAGGAGATCTATACTCAGTGTTATAAGGGAAATTTTTAAACCAGAGGTTGGTGAGGCACTGGTGCAGGCTGCCCAGAGAAGCTGTAGATGCTCCATCCCTGGAGGTACTCAAGACTGGGCTGGATGGGGCCTTGAGCAGCCTGATCTGATGAGTGGCAGCCCTGCCCATGGAGAGGTGTGGAAGATGATCTTGAAGCTCTCTCCTGACTCAGAGCATTCTATGATATGCATGCTCACTGTCTGTATATCATGAATGAAAGAGCTCCTGTATACATCTAAGAAGAAATTACTGATTACAAGTTTATAGTGAATAACATGAGATATATACATGCATAGGAGAAAACTGAATAATCAACATACACAAGTGTGATTCTTGTGTTCTTATTTTGAGAACCTACAGCTTCCTTTGAAAATGTCATATTACATAGGCTATTCTGAAAGTAATGCCTGATATTTATTTCCGTGGAAAATACGGTAGATACAAATATGACACAATAACACTGTTTGGAGCAAATTCTGAACTATAAAACACTTTTTCAATGCAGTCACCACCAGTGGCAATAAATTATTGTCAGCGATGAACAAGAGTCTGTGTGCCATGCTCATAGGAATCTGCATGGCTGTCTGGAACATGGCTTAATTTTCAAGTTGTTATTGTCACTGCTGAAATGCACTATTCTCTGTGCTCACAGCCGTTGTCTGGTCTATGTAAACGTTCAGCAAGCATGGAAAGATGTCAAGGGGTGAATTTTTTTCCTACATGGAGGAATTCAGTGACACCCTTTGCTTCATATTGACTTCTGTGTCAGTTGCCATTTTGAGAGAGTGCCCCTCTGCTGCTATCTGCCCCCATAGCAGCTAAATGTAATAGAATATTGGTGCAAAGGTTCAGCCTCTACTGCCATACCACCACCATCTGCCTCAGGTGGAATTACTTTTGGAGCAGCCCTTGTAAAGTTATGAAGTAGCGTGATTCTTTAACATATAATCTTATATGTGAATTCCCACATCAGTCTGCACTACTCAGCAGGTCTGTATTTCTAGCGTAGCTGTTTTCAAGATTGCCTCTAGCCTGTGACAAAGAAATATTACTCTTGGTTCTAGCAGCACTGAATGACCCCTGGTCATTCTGTTGGAATGAGTAAGAACCAATAGCTACTCGCTGGCAAAAATGGCAAATATACTGTAGGCTCGAGTTATCACTTCAGAATGTGCTAATTTGACAAAATCCAAGGAGGGTCTAGAGCACAAGCTTTATGGAGAGTGGCTGAGGAAACAGAGATTGCTCAGTCTGGAGAAGAGGGGGCTCAGGGGAGACCTTATTACTCTCTGCAACTACCTGAAGGGACATTGTGGCAAGTTGGGGGCAATCTCTTCTCCCAGGTAACTGGTGATGTGGGGGAGATGTTCAGGTTGGATATTATTAAAAATTTATTCTCAGAAAGACTGACAAGATTCTAGAAGAGGTGCCTGGGGTGGTGGTGGAGTCACTGTCCCTGGAGGTGTTTAAGGGAAGGGTATATGTGGTACGTAATGGACACAGTTTAGAGGGTAGTATTACAGTAGTAGGTGGATGGTTGGACTAGATGATTGTAGAGATCTTGTCCAGCCTTGGTGATTCTATGATTACTGAATCTGTCTACCTGTTTATTTATTTATTTTGATGAGGGTTAATAGACTTCACTGGACTGGTTTTGAGCAAGTTATTCCTGAATGTGAGGTCAGTAAATCTTGACCCACCGGGGAAATGAAAAATGTTTCATTTATGAAAAAACATAATCCTATGTTAGTGAGTAATGCTGTGGAATACAGTTTTTCTACTGATACCCCATCTGTTTGTTGTCTTGCACAGCAATAGCTTCAAGGAGGCTGCTCTCAGGTTACGGAGAGAGGGAGGGAGGGTTCAGCAGAGCCCCAGGTGTTGCAGGAACAGAGGCCATTGCTCCAGGACACTGACAGCTGCAGGAGGACGGATTTGCTTCTAGCTGTTTGTTAGTGCTGCAGTAACTCATCTTCTGTTACAGTTTTGGATAGTGATAAAAATTGTCATGCTTCTGGGTGAACAGTTTTAGTTAAGGTCCAGAAATGAAGAGAAATAGCCTGTCATCCTTTTATGTCTCTCTCTGGTTGCTGTTCACAGCCACGATGCTTCAAGGTGAGAACACTTCTTGGTAGCTAAATGTTGCATTGAGGTTTCTACTCATATAGGAACTGGTGTCCTGATGTGTTATACTTGGCTAAGCTTCAGAAGTTCCCCTTCGCCTGTGTGGGTTTTTTTGGGGGTTTATTTTGGTTCTTACTGATGTATAGACAAAACGAAGGACTGTGTACAATCACATAGATCTAAATGCTCCTTATGAAGCTTTGTTAAGATTTCTTTTTAATCAGTTTGTTTTTCTTT
This sequence comes from Callipepla californica brunnescens, assembly GCA_023055505.1. Taxonomy (NCBI): domain Eukaryota; kingdom Metazoa; phylum Chordata; class Aves; order Galliformes; family Odontophoridae; genus Callipepla; species Callipepla californica. The sequence continues at coordinate 22,501,865 of JALIRH010000005.1, read as the reverse complement.
GAACTCTAGTTAGCCCAGGAAGTGACTGTGAGTCACCTAAGAGTGATGTGCTCCAGAGCGCTTGCTTCTTACCTTGTGCCAGCTGGCATTTGTACAAGCCTTGTGAATGTCACTATCCTTGTCCTTGTGCATGATTCTAATGATAATAGAGACCCTGTCTGGAGAAACTATGGTGCATAAAGCAGTATGGAACAGTGGAAGTGTTTAAAACCTGAAGTTTCAGTGTATTATCCATGGCATGTGGATAGCAAGAAATGTCTCCAAACACATGCTGTGGGAAATGTGTTGGTCCAAGGATGTGCTCATGTATCATGTAGTTGTTAAACTGTGAAGAAAAACAGCTTGGAATATTTCTAAGTGCTGCTTTAATAAATAAATAAACAAACAAATAAATGGGGAACATAAATTCTGAAAGTATCATGAATCTATTAGTTTAGGGAGATGTCACAAGTTATTAGCTTGGGAGCAGGTCTGACTTCAGACCTTGCTTCTAATTTTAGCTTGGCAGATGTGTCTAAGTCAATAATCTGTGCCTGTGAAGGAGATGAGTCAAATAAATGTAATGATATTTGCTTTCAAAAATGAGAAGAATCTCTGGATACAGGGTTATTTTTTGTTTTTTCAAGTAGGTGTGAAAAGCTAGGGCTAGCTATTCATTTACTACAGGTGAATGCTGTCTTTATTCAAATAACTTTATCAGGTTCACTCTGTTTCTGCAACAAATTATGTTCTACAGTATGTGAGTGATAAATACAGCAAATGCTATTTGAAGCAATTGAAAGGGGATGGCTTCTGATATTGCTTGGTGCTTAATCTGGTGTACTGAACAAATCTATTATCTAGCTGTAGAATCAGCCAAAGGGAAATATGCTCAGATGCTGTTCAATGAACTGTTTGAAGACTATTCAAATGCACTAAGACCAGTAGACGACACAGATAAAGTGCTGAATGTTACCCTTCAGATAACATTGTCCCAAATTAAAGACATGGTGAGTAAAACTACAGTTCTGTTTTCCTAAAAATGCACAGAAGTATACCAACTGCAAACTTGTTTGAAGTACGAAAGCAGCTTGCATACTGTTGTGGCAACTTCAGTAATGATTCCCCACAAGGGTCATGTTCCACAGTTCTTAATAGAATCTTATCTGACAGCAATTGTAGAACTTCCATGACGTGTCTACAAACTTACAGCTGCTGAATTAAGTAAGACTTTTTGTAGTATCAGTTAAGTGATGGTATTGCAGCTTATAGACAACTTTTGCTTCTAAATAGAAAGAGGAAATGTTTTTTCTAAGGAGCAATTAATTTCTCCTTAAGCTCCATGCTTTAGCTTCTAATAACTTCTTATAAACTTGATTCAGCCAGACACACTTCTAAGGCAAAATAAAATTTGTTTAGAAGGGGAAAGAGAAATTACTTCTTACTTGTGAATAATATCGTCAAGGCCTCAACAGGCTTTCAGAGAGTTTTAAGCTGAATCTGTTGTTATTCTGAAACTGGAAAAAGGAAATTTTAGAGATATGAGAGCCTTAGGTAACTGTATCTAAAGCTAGGAAGGGTGAAGGGGAAAGAATCTTCCTTTTGAGAGGAAGATTTGAAGGAGAGAAGGATTGAACAGATTAGCTCCCTATATAGCTATATAGCTCCCTATATATTAGCTCCCATGTATGTGTGTATGCGCCTGTCTGGGAGCTGCTGTGGCCTGTCAGTATTCTGGCCTTCTCTTGGCACTGCTTTAAAGCTGTACAAGAAATGCTGTCAGCATCTAGAATGTACTTCTTTCACCTTCAGCAAGAAATATTTTTCAATTTTTTATGCAGGATGAAAGGAACCAAATTTTGACAGCTTACTTATGGATTCGACAAAGCTGGTATGATGCATACCTCAAATGGGATAAGGATAAATATGATGGATTGGATTCTATCAGAATTCCGAGCAATTTGGTCTGGAGACCAGATATTGTCCTATATAACAAGTGAGTGAGTCTGGAGAGAATCACCTTGAATGGATGTAAGGGAGGGGGTAGGAGAAATGACCCATGGAGCCTGAACTTCATTTTACCTTAGCAGGGAGTGTATTTGTTGTCTTAGTGTTTATTATTGTTCATCAGTAAAGCCATAGACAAAGTGTCTTGACAATTGATCCAGCTAGACAGCAGAGCTGTTACAAATTTCTTGGTCGCGCTAAGTTTTGAACACTGTCATGTTGAGTGCTTTCTGCAGAGGCTGCTGAAGAGCTCTGAAAGATGGTGTCCACAGAAAGGTGGTATGCAAAGGCTCCATATCTTCTCTGCTCTCCCTGGCCAGTAATGAACAGCAAGCTATCAAAAGTTTTGAATGAATCTGGTATTTCATTGTATCCTGTTTGAGGCTGAGTTCAAGGAAGCAGTGGCAAGAAATACAGTATAATTTGGTTGCACTGATGTTTGGCACTAATGGGGTCTGGTACTTGTAAATAATATAGTAAGTAATATAGTAAGTTCCTAGTAAAAATCAGTATGAATAAATAATACATGCTTCTGAACAGCATGCTTCTGAACATGCTTTTAATGGTGTGAAGCTAGGATCTCCCCTCAGCTTCCCTCAACCCATGCACTAAATTGCTGCATATCAATGTTGACTGTTGCTTTTCTGTCTTTTAGGGCTGATGATGACTCTTCAGAACCTGTGAATACTAATGTTGTGTTGAGATATGATGGAAAAATCACTTGGGATGCACCTGCTATCACAAAAAGCTCATGTGTAGTGGATGTATCTTATTTTCCTTTTGACAGCCAGCAGTGCAAGCTTACATTTGGTTCCTGGACATATAATGGTAATCAGGTAGACATCATCAATTCTCTTGATAGTGGTGACCTTTCTGACTTTGTAGAAGATGTGGAATGGGAAATTCATGGTATGCCGGCAGTTAAGAATGTAATCACTTACGGCTGCTGCTCTGAGCCTTATCCAGACGTAACATTCACGCTGATTTTGAAAAGGAAGTCATCTTTCTACATATTTAATCTTCTGCTTCCTTGCATTTTGATCTCTTTCCTCGCTCCACTGGGATTCTATCTCCCTGCAGACTCTGGAGAAAAAGTGTCTCTTGGTGTTACAGTTCTTCTTGCTCTGACTGTGTTCCAGCTGATGGTTGCAGAGATTATGCCTCCTTCTGAGAACGTACCTTTGATAGGTGAGCTTTACATGCTTTGTCCTTAAACATGGCTTATAGAATCAGGGTTGTATGTCAGAGAGACTGTATGCTGCTTATGGCTTTTGGGAAGATAAATGCGTTGCATTTGTAAAAAAAAATCTATTAAAATACTTGAAGTGTGAACAGTATTTGTACAGTTCAACTGAAGCTCTTTAGATTTACTTTGTATTTATTTATTTATTTTAATTACGCTAACTTTCTCACCAGAATTAATTCCCACCCTGCTGTATTTGAGTGCCTTCCTTACCTATCTATTGCTCTGTCTAAGAAGACAGAACCCAGTCTTGGTCTGCTTTCTCTCACTGTCCCTCACTGACCTATCCAACCCTTCTGTCACTTTCTACTTCTGCACTGATTTAAAAAAAAAATGTGGGTAGCATCTTTAATACAATTTTATTTTGTGTTCCAGGCAAGTATTACATAGCAACTATGACCATGATCACAGCCTCCACTGCGCTGACAATCATTATAATGAACATCCATCACTGCGGCTCAGAAGCAAAGCCTGTTCCACGGTGGGCCAGGGTGGTAATCTTGGACTATATGTCAAAAATTTTTTTTGTTTATGATGTGGGTGAAAATTGTACAAGTCCGCAAAGAGAGAAGGAACAAGAACACAAGTTAGAGGGCGGTGATATGTGTCGGAGGGGAGACAGAGAGAGAAAAAGTCACCTTTCTAGTAGAGAGGATGACAGTGATCTCAAGGAGAATCTGAATGGGAATTTAAAGAAAAGCTTTGGAGTTCACGGTGAAAATGTTAGGGAGAATGTTAATTGCTGTTCCTGTTACAAGATGCTGATTAAAAATATTGAGTACATTGCTAATTGTGTTCGAGACCATAAAGCAAACCGGGCCAAAGGAATTGAGTGGAAAAAAGTGGCAAAGGTGATGGACAGGTTTTTCATGTGGATTTTTTTTATCATGGTGTTTTTTATGAGCGTGCTTATCATTGGGAAAGCAGCTTAGCTGCAGATGAACATACACTGTAGGTACGAATATACTGAGTTAGCTCCTTTCAGTGGAGCTGTGGGATAGGTGTGCTTTTTAGGTCTTTGTGTCTTCCATTCTGTAACAATAAGCTGTTTCAGTAGTCTGCAACACATGTTGAGACATTGCTCAACTGAGGGCTTTGTTAGTGACTTCATTGCTTTTAATAAGGGAGCTCAGACCAGATGAGGTTGCTGGATAAGCGGTCCATCTTTATGAATGGTGGCCATGGCTGCAGGCTGATCAGGTGGAACGCTGCAGTGAAGGAACAGACAGCCCTTCAGGGTGCACTGCATTCTGAGGGCTGCATCTCTGCACCTTGAAACTTAGCTTAACTTTTCTCTCTGCCAGAACAAAGTTGAGATATTTGGAAGATTATGGCAGTTCCTGGATTTTTTTTTTCTGTTGTGGCATTGCCTTTTTCTTTTTTTACCCTTATTTAGCTTATTTTCCTTGCTTAGCTTTTTCTCTCTCATTTTATTTTTTAAAAATGTAATTGCTTTTTTTGGTCATATCATCTCATAGCTCTACTTTGTCTCTCTGCTCTTTGGTGTACCTTTCACTTCTGATAGCATTGGGTTTACCAAATATGATGGCTACCTTGATGTTCCTTTTAGTCATTTTCTGCTGCTAAACATTGCCCCTTTGTCCTGAAAAGTCCAGTAAGCCAGACTGCCAGGACTTCTTCCACAGCAGGTCACAGGGCCTAACTTCCATTCTCTTCTTCCATAGTCTAATAGTAAGAAGAGCTTCTTCTGTCCTCCCTAGGTATTTAATGCCCTAGACATTTGTGCAAGATTGGCTTGTAAATGTTAGCTATGAGGCTGCTAAAACAGACTGTGACTCTGTCTTGTTTCTGGTCATTTTATTGACCTTTATCAACACATTTCCGTATCTAATTTTACATCCTCTTCAATACTTAAATTATAAGCTGTCTAGAGGAATGCCAGGGTTGCTTTGTGAATTACTTAGCACAAAAGCACGGTCTTACAGCATAATCATTACTGTAGTGCCATCGTCAGCTCCTTGTTCAACACCTTAGTACTTAGGTGTACATGAATGTGTTTGTTGCTAATGACACCAAAAACCCTCTGTGTTAATTTCTGTTAACCCTCTCAGACTAACAGAGTTCTGGAAGATGTCTCGTGGTAAAGTGAGAAGCTTAATACCCTAGGTTTGCCCTCAGCAAATAAATTGCTTTTACAAAGCACCCTGAACTTTGAAACCATGATATTCTAGATGCAGTGGGAGAGGCAGTAGGGCTCTGTAATGGATCCCAGTCAAAAGTTCATGTGATAAAATGAGTTTTCGTAATTGTTGCAATTAATAGAAGCACACCTGTGAAGCTGTAACTTAAGAGTGAGGAGTCAAAGTGGCAAAGTGATGCAGTTGTCATGCCCAAATTTACTGGAAGAAAGGGATTTGTAATTATTATTATTATGTAAACAATGCATTGAATTCTTAATGCAGGGTTTTCTTTTGTGTGGAATAATTAATGCTGTAAGTTTATCTGGAATCTCATACATAATGCAAGCTTTAAAGTCCAGGTTCTAATGTAAAGATAAACTGGGTGGGTAGCCAAGAATAAACTCAGTATGTGGAAAAAAGTCTCAAGTGTGTTCCCTATCTATTATCAGCTCGCAGTCAACTGGGGTAACTTTGAATATCTCTTTTAGAAACCAAGCTGTTTATTTTTACTATGCAGAAGAATGGTCACAGCCACTTGCCATGGAGTTCAAGGTTTGACATTTATACTGCCTGTTCAAGGAAACTGATTTCTTCTTTGTTGTGGAAAAAAAGATATTGTCCCAAAAACCTGGGGAGTGAAGTACTTAAAGATAAAGGTAATATATTCAGAACATGAATCTTCAGCATGGAAAACAAATGGCAGAGGGAGTGTTTGTCCAAGACTTATGGGTGACATAAAGAAAGCAGAGAGTTACTGCTCACTGTCCCTTCCAATTTTGGAACCAAGTGCATCAAATATACAGTGTGTGACAGTGGAGGAGACTGAACATAAAATGTGTGAGGAGGCTGAGAAAATCCTTGCAGTAGAATTTGTGAATGCTTAAAGATCGTATGGATTTAAAGAGATAGGGGGAAAATGGAATTTAAGTCTGTCAGAGTACAACTGAATACATATGTAAGGCTCTGAAAGCTAAATCAATATTTTTAGGGATTCTTTACTGTGTGTTATTCTTTTGTGCTCTTCATCCTATTTGTGGTATCCATTGGAGACAGCTTCTATGTTTAGATAGACCTTTATTCTGACTTAGAATATTTTGGAAATTCAGACCAGGTGCAAACCAGGACAGATGATGACCAGCAGATAATGCATGTAAGTATACATTTGTACATTAATTATTTCTGTGAAGCTTCATCTAAAGTCCCTCAGATTTGGACTTAATAATTTTCCAGAGTAGAACCATTAATGTGTTACGGGATGGCCATGCTTCTGGTGACAAGGCTGAGCCAAGGGCTGTGCTGCAGCAGCCATGTTGCTGGCCTTACAAGGGCTATCTGGTTTAAAGCTGCCTTGAAAGTTTCTAGTTAAACTGAGGAGACTATAGTTTAGTGTCTCTGTGTTCTTGTATTTATTCTGTGTAAGTGTAGCTAGTTATAGTGTTAGAGCATTTTTTTCTTGCTGAACAATATGAAGCCAAGTGTTTGCAATCAGAACTTCAGGTGGCATCTATAATGCTGAGTGGAGGTAGGAGTGTTTAATTCCACCTGTCTTAATCTGTTCCTCTTTCCTTTTTGTGTCTCATGCTTAGATTCAGTAATCTTGGAGGAAGACTAAACCTAGAGATGATGAATGACTAGGACTGTAGTAACAGAAAAATAATGACTTATATACTTGTCTGAGTAACTGCAGACTTAACATGAAGGCATCAGGTGACTTTACTGAAGAAGGTGATGACGCTGTAAATACTATTTGAAACTGTGAGGTCTGTGTGCTACAGGGGCTTTGGAGGAAAGGAACAAGCTCATACTTCTTTTGGTCCAATCTCTTGGCAGAGGTTACCTCTCCCCTCTTGTACTGAGTCACCACAGTGTTAAAATGAGAAGTACAAACTCTCCCCTGGACTGCCTTCACTGTACTCTCTTCCATGTGCAGGATTGCAGAACTGAAGCGCAGTGGGATGTTGGGTTGCAGTGCTGAAAAGTAGGAGATGCCCTTAGCAATGCCAAGAAATCTGTTTGTGGAAACTGTAGCCTGAGGATTGAAGCTAAACCTCTAAGTATTATCCTGGACAGTAAACCATGTCTTGGAATAGATGTGAGTTGCACATTTCAGGAATCAATCTGTGACATTATATACTATCTGCAGGTTTCACCCTCTGTTTAACACAGCTTTGTTCTAACTCTGCTAAAAGCATGGGAAATGTCTGAGAGTTGTTTCTCAAGAAATGCAAGAGTGTGGCAGGAACTCCTGAGTGTGCAGCTCTGTCCCAGTTTGAGAAATGGAAGACCTGAAGTGTGATTGTTAGGAGATGGGAAGAAGAGAGCAAGAGGTGAGAGAGAATTCTTTTTGTTCTGTTGAAAGCTGGGAAGAATACATCTATTCTCTCATTTAAAAGCTTTCATACTTGCATAGAGGAATATGTAGATTCTTGTTTTCATTCTTAAAATCTTTTCATCAGCAACAGGATATAAACCCAAAGATAATCTCTGTGGTTTCTGTGCAACCATCTCTTGTCTACTTGCAAGCAGAGTGAATAACTTAGAGATCGGTTAGTGGAGCAGAACAAACATCTTTTTTCTGACTAACTCTGGAGTACACTATGAAGGAGGAATATTTATTTTTTGCTAAAGACAGATCCAGCTATGGGGAAGGAGCAAGAGGTAGCAGAGAGGGTTTATTTCCTTTGTATTGTGCAAATTGAAACTTCATTGTGTCCAGAGTACATGGCTGTCAGTGTTCAAAAGTTGCATAGACAATGTCCTCCTGAGTATGCTGTAACTTTTGGTTAGTGGTCAGACAGTTGGACATAATGATCTTAGAAGAACCCTTCCAAATGAACTATTATATCTCTTTTAAGAACTCCTTTCTACAAAGTGACAGTGAACTGTACTGTTTATACATTGCTTGCAGTAAGCAAGTGAGATTGCAGGCACTCCAGCTTGGGCTTTTTCTTTCTAAATGCTTTTGAGCATTTGATTTTATCTCGTCCACGGGCCACTGAAGGTCTGCAGAGCTGCTGGGAATGCATTCCAACAGCTCTGTTAATATGTACTATTTTAACCCGTTTATCTACATTTGTGGATTTGTGTCTGAGCTCCAAAAGCTGTCTAGCTACTTGGGAACCACTTGATGGCAATGGGCAGTGCACTTGTCGAACTGTTTATTGTACTAGTACTCCTTTGGGTCTTGCAAGCCGTTTTAAGTTCCATATCAACTTCTGGGATCTGTCAGGATACAAAGTGTTATCAAGTTCATCTACCTCGTAGGTGAGTCTCAAGCTCTGCAGTGTGTCTTCTGGTTATCCAGGTGCAGGGACCCACCTTGCAGCAGGCTAGTGGTGCACTAAATCACGAGTTTTCTTGGTCATGTGGTGTTCCTTTGGCTCTCCATAGCTGTGCTGCATCTCCAGGTATGGTTCTAGCCATTCAGATAGAGAAGACAATCTGGGGCACCCATGCAACAGGACAAAATTTCCTTACAGCTGTGAAGAAAGAGATGTCAGTTGATGGGGAGTGTAGCAGAGTGGAAAATATGGTTTGTGTTTAATTCTAGATGTATGGAACTGTATGTATGGACTGTTATTCCTCGGTCTGTTTTTGGATGCTTCTTCAAGGGAGAAGCCAAGTCTAGTGAAAATCAGGAAAGCACAAATCTAGATTAAAAATAAAAAGGCAGCTACAGTGTAAAGGGCAGAGAGTTTTTCCACTATTGTTCCTGAAAACGTTTTCTTTAAATGTGACTCAGTGCTACTGCCTTTAAGTAACCCAGACAGTTTTATGGTTGTTGTCTTTCTGGTGTTCTGTTTTGTTTTGTTTTCCTTTGGGAAGCAAGTATTGCTGTGTGCTTATTCTGCCTTTCTGAGCATCAATTCTTTACCAGGTTCTGTTTTTTATGACATTCACATGTCTACAGGCAATAAATAGTCATCCCTATTGCAAAAGAACTTGAAAGAGTTTTTTGTATGCCATTATTTTTATCAGTGTACATTGAGCAGGTTTTTATCCATGGTGATGGGAGTTGCACGAGGACTCTATGTCAAAGATTGGCCTGTGTTCCTTTTGGATTAAGCGAATGCAGAGGTTTCAGTTACTCCAAATGCAATGACAGAGCTGGCAAAGGAAGGAAGAGCATTGGAGCAAAAAACAACATGGTTTTTAAAATTGCTTAGACCTAACCTGGATAACTGTAGGCAAAGCTCCAGTGAATAAAATGAGTAAATTAGAATCCACTGTGTCCAGTGAATAAATGAGTAAATTAGAATCCACTGTGTATTTGCTTGCTATGTGTCACCACTAATAAATTTGATTGATAGTGGTCTTAAATACTCCAAACAACATTGTATTCTGTTTTGTTTGCTTGCACATTCTCCATTAACATGCTTAAGAGCATGCTAGCAGGAAATTATTGAGCCAGTATAATGTGAACAAATAAAGAATTGTGTTGTGATTAATGCACACATCTGTATGGTTCTGTTGTTAGTGTACCATAGGTAAACAGTAAATCTGACTCTTCTATTCATTCTGGCTAATGGTACCGATTTGCTCACTTCATTTCTGTGATAGAAAAGATGCTTTTGTTAGTGTTTCACTGCAACAAAAATGAATGATTGTGATAAAGTTAAATAGATGTTAATGTCCTCTAATGTAGCCTTCAGAGGTTGGAAAAGACCCCCATGGGTGAAACATTGGAGTCTATACGGAGTTAATGCTCAGTGATGATGGAAGTGATGTGGTAGCTTCTGTAGGACTGAAATTGGTTAGAAGGCAGCAGGCAGACCTGTGTTGCAAAACAGTATTTAAGGTTTGCAAAATGAGAGTGAGGAAAGAGGGGAAAAAGTATATAAAAGTGAAGTGGAAGGTGTAAAATTACCAAGACCCTCATTCAGCTTCTTGCTGTGGTGTGCCTTTTTTCCTTTTAGCGTCCTGTTTGCTGGCTGGCCTGCATCAAGGCCTGGGCTGACAGCAGGACAGATGTGTTCCCACCTGGAGCTGTGTTGCAGCAGTGGGTCTGCTCAGGTTAGAGTGTTTCTCTCAGTGGTGAGGTTTCCAGCGTACTGTGTGTCCAGACTTACACCAGTTAGTGATGGAAAGGTGGGACTCTGAGGAGCCACTGTCACCGCTTGCTGATAAACGAGTCCCACCTTGCTCCTCTGCTCTGTTCCCAAAGGTCTAGGGGCCCTCAGTTGAATGAGAACTGTCATTTGTACGACCAGGATGGTTGACTTCTGAGAATACTTCACATGGTAAGTTCTCTGTAGCACCTGTGAGTACACAAATCCAGCTCACATATCTCTCCACAGGCATTTGACAGAATTGTTTGCTCCACTGTATGCCTGACATGTTTCAGAGCTGTTCAAATGTGCTGTCATGTCCTGTGGGTTGTGCCTGTTTTTATTCAGCATGTTAATTCTTTAGGTAACAGCCAATAAGAGGGCTGAGATAAATGAAACTTGTGTTGCTTTTATCTCCTGTACTTGCTGTAACTGGAAACAGAGTAGTGATCACAAAACAAATAATCCTTTGTTTCCTCCTAGATTAAAGGACAGGAATTTTTCAGAAAGACTTTTAAAATTAGTATTGCAAAGCCACGAGTAAACTGGTCCCTCATCCCCCTCCAGTCTTAATCAGTAATGTAGTGTGAGTGAGCTCAGGAGTATGGTGAGGCACTTTCTTTGTTTTCTGGTGATGTTGTTTGTACTATTGTGTTGGTTAAGTTGGCAAATTTGACATTCTGTGCATTTCTTCCATAAGTGTTGAGCGTATGATTCTAGCTTCCTCCTCTTTTTGTGCCTGCTTTTCAGTGTGTTGCTGGGATGGAGAAGCCATTGGCTATGGACAGTTTTTCTACTTCGTTTTTCTACTTCGTGCTGCTTGGCACAGAGAGCTGGAGTTGATTTGGGGAGCATTGCTTGTTTGGAGAACTAGGAATGTTACATCTTCCTGGAAATGAAAATGTGTTTCTAGCTTGGTATAACTGACAATAACTGTTGATGTTTTTGTCCTTCTAGAGAGACAAGAGAAGAGAATGAAAAATAACAGCAGGAACTTATCAATGGTAAGAAAACTAAAGCCAGTTTCCAACTGCTGAAGATGTCACTCATTTGGGCAGATTTGGGCAACACTTAATGTATTTTCCCACTATCAGGTGTGCTGCCTTAATTCTGTATTTGAATGCCATGCTCAGTACTCTGCAGAAGTTCTTTGAATCAGAACAAAGAGCACTTCTAAACACTACAGTTCAAAGTGGAATGGATTGGTCGTGCATTTATTGAGTGCAGCACTGTTTAACCCACGCATAACTCTCAGTAGTTTTGTCACACATGAAGTGTTACACTAGGGCCCTTGGTTCTTGCCCTGTGTGCCCATTCCTTGTTTGAGATTACTCCTGCTCTCTTGTCTGTCTGGCTTCATCAGTCTGAGATGCCCCAAAGGAGCTGATGGCAAGGTTAAGAAGAACAGTAAAACTGGGGCCAGCTGGGGTGAAGGTAGTGGCAAAGGGTTGGTAGTGTGTCTGGGACCAAGGTGTGAGCCAAGGAAGTCAGCACCTAGCACAGCCTCCTCTTGCTCCTTCCTCACCTGAATCCTGAGACCTCTAGGGGTCATACGAGTGCTGTTCTTGCCTGTGTGCTTCTAGGCAGTGCTAATCATTATTTTAAATAAACGATTAAAAAAGAAAAGAAACCTGCTCTTAAGCCTAGATGTTTTCTTTTCTTCAAGAAGAAATAAGCAATGTAGACTTGGTGCCTTATTAGCACGATTTCTTCTGCTGACTGCTTTTTGCTAAGGTCTAGGTAGATGAAGGAATGTGTTCTATGGGCCGCTGCAAAGGCTACTATTTCCGAAAGGCAGCTTCATCTCCTCCAAAGATATGCTTTAGTTTACAGTGGGCCAATAGTCTTTTGAACAAATATGGTTTTAGGTAATCTTCTAGTCTTCAAAGTACTAGGGAATTAAGGCTTCATGAACAATCAAGACTGTGGTCAGCATGGTCTGGCATGTTGTTGAGATTGAGAGAAAATGTCTGCTGAGGGCAGTGGGAGCAACAGGAGCCTTGCCCAGGTCAACAGAGGTACGTTACATCTTCTAACCAGGTAGATTTGAAAAACAGGTTTGTGTAAATGGCTTTCTTCCGATCTTTCTTGACTGGACCATCTCACTGATGGCAATCTGGTTCAGTTCAAGTGATCTGTTTCTTTAAATTGCAGCCTGACTCTTGCCTGTACTCTAACCTTGCCCCAGGATACTGTTTCTAGCTGTTCCCTAAAGGTGATCCTCCTGAACCCAGGCTGGTACTTGACTTCTTCCCTTTCCCTCTGTTCCAGAGGACCCTCAGAACTGAATGTCTCCCTTCTTATGGCAGAAGGAGGAGGCAGGTTGGTGAGCAGGCAGAATGACTCAAGGTGCTACTGTAAGGTGTCATAGATGTGAACAGAATTCCTTGAATGTGAATCTACTGTGATTGAATCAACTTGGAGAAACCTACCATGATAAACACAGTACAAAATAGCTTGTCTGTTCAGCACAATGAAATGCAAATGCCCAGCACACTAGGTTACAAACTGTGTTTTGCGCTAGTTGGCTTAGTGATTATTAGTACAGCCCAGCCTTGGAAATGTTCATGGGTGCTAACCCTAATGGAAGCTACTGCTGGTAGGTCAGTGTGGGGATCAGAGCTTCATATTTATGCAGTGGCAAAATGTAAGCCACTGTTCATTTCTGTAGTACTGCAGCTGCTGAATTACAATTTTTATGGCATGTATTTTCTTTAAAAACAACCAAGCAAAAACCCCAAACACAAAAGACATCCAGCCAGAACAAAAAGGTAAATATTAACCGGATTGGTATGAGTATTGGCTGAAATCCATTGCGTATATGCTAAACCTTGCCTATAGTAAAGGAACACAGGGCAATTACTGATTTCAGAAATTCCTGTTCATACAGGGCATCTAAAATATTACAACAGATGAACTCAAAAGAGAGGGATGGTACCTAAAATTGCAGACTTTGTACGCAAATAGTAGGGCTTTATAATAGTAGGACTGGTGATGGCCATGGGGAAGATCTAGTTTCAAGGAGATGCTTTAGAATATTAGAGAGGATGCATTTGAGTACATTACAGCTCTAGTCTGGTCTTGCTGCTGTGGTCTGGCTAGGACTGAGGCCACTGTTGTGGTTTATCTTGTGGTAAACACCCCACAATTTTCTTGCATGTGTGAATAAATCACTCAAGATGGGAGTAAATACAAATCACAGCACAGTAATACTGTTGGTTTTGTTTGTTTGATTGATTGTTTTATTGCCTGATATGTTTTGTAGGTTTCTTAGCCAGGACAACTGAGTATCCTGTTAGTGATTTCCCTATTCCTTCTACTTAGCTACTGGAGATTAGTTTAATATATAAAAATATATAAAAAAAATAAAAAAAAGAAAAATATATGTTAAAAAAATATATATATCTTTTTCCCTGAAGTACTTTTGGACAAGTTTGGAGAGATGGCACTTATAGAAATATAGCGTTGTGCTAGAGCAGCTGCTTTGACTAAGCTCAGGAGCCTGCAAACAAGCTGCTCACAGTCCTTTAAATCTGGATCCAGTCAAAGCTGCTGGCACCTGTGGGTGCTTGGTGCCCTAGGAGAGCCACCACTGCTTTGGAGATCTCCCAAAGTTATAAAAACAGCACAGCCCTTTATAACTCAGATGTTACTGCTGAACAACCAAACGGGGTAATTTGCATTACGGAGATAAAAATTTATCTTAAAATGAATGAAATCTGCAGGAAAAGGGAACAGTTACTTTAATCCAGGAAGGGTCTGGGAGGGAGGTGGGTGTTCCACGAACCTCAGCTTTGTTAGAATTTCATTGCTATTTAACTGGTACATGAACCTTCTCTGTTTTTATCAATACTATGGGTTATAGCGTCTCACTGCAAATAATATCTCTCCAAAGAACAACTTTATCTATAACAAGTAATTTACCTAATTGCGTGCTATTGAGAGAAAAGGATTTCATTCACAGACTGAGCTGTAAGATCCAAGGTTCAAAGTAAAACTGGGTGAAAAAGTATCTTATCAGGAATCTATACAGTCTTTTGCAGTTTGCTCTTGTTGCCTTAAATACTGGCCAGTAATCTGTGATCCTGTAACAACTAGATGACATTTTGCAAAACAAATACTGGTTCATTTGGTGCGATGAGTGGCTGTAGCACAGCACAGCTGTTATACACCCTGATTTCTGTCATGGTTCTTCCATTTCAGCTTCCTTGAGATGAATATTGGAGGTTTATTACATGCTTTCTATCTAGGTTAATTATTTTGGCCTCTGGATCTACTAATTGCTATTAGTAAATTTTCCTGGTGGTTAAGGTCACAAAGATAACTTGGCCTTTATGACTTAAATGCATGGTACCTCTCAGGCTATGAAAGGCGGTGCAGAAGGCTGCTGATTAAATGCATTATTCTTCTGGGGTTTCATCGGAAAGAAAGGCTATTTTGCCTTTGTAGTTTGCTTCCATCTAATTTTTGCATGACATCTCAAACTTGGGTCGGGAACCTATAATTTCAGTGGGGCATAGTCAAATGCTAGAAACAATCTTTTGTCAGATGGGGCAGATTCACATTATCTGAATTGTCTGAAGGGTGGGATCCTTCTCCTGCTTTATGGGGAACATGGAATGTGCCCAGACTGATGAAAGCTTGAAGACAATACAGCGGTGTTTCAATGCAACACCAGTCAGCACTGAGCATTTGCTCCAGATCTTGTGAAAGTGGGTCTTTGTGAGGGTTGGGTTTGCTTTCCAAAGCCCTACTAGTTTATAAACAAGGAATTCAGTGCCCCAAACTAATCTTGAGGCAAGCAGGAACAGCTGGCAGCAGATCAGCCTCACAGAAAACTCAAGTCACGCTGCTGCTTCCTCCTGGCACTCCTGCTTAGCCTTTGCTCCCATGTAGTGTGGTGCACAATGCTGGCAGAGTCTGGCTGAGCAGGTAATGCTGAATTAACCCCAAATCCTGCTGAACAACCAACCTTATAAGCTACTATAACAAAATGGCCAGCCTGACAGATGAGGGGGGGAGCAGTGGACATTGTCTTCATGAGCTACAGTAAGGCCTTTGGCACTGTCCATTACAAGATCCTCACAGAGAAGCAGTTGAAATATGGGCTGGATGAGCAGACAGTGAGGTGAATCAAAAGCAGGCTGAACAGCCAGGCCAAGAGGTTAGTGGTCAGTAGTGCAAAGTCTAGTCAGGGACTAGTAGTGAGAGGAATACCCCAGGGGTCAGTATTCAGTCAAGTTCTATTTAACATCTTCATTAACTATCTGACAATGGGGCAGAGTGCACCTCAGTAAATCTGCAGATGACACTAAACTGAAGGGAGCTGATGATGCACCAGAGGTCTGTGCAGCCATCCAGAGGGACATCAACAGGCTGGGGAGGTGGCTGGCAGGAGCTTCATGGAGTTCAGCAGGGAGAAGTGCAGAGTCCTGCACATGAAGAAAGGGAACAGCCCTAGCTCCAAGACATGCTGGGGCACCCTGCTGGGAGCAGCTCTGCAGAAGTGGTCCTGGTGGCCACCAAGCAGTGGGTCAGCAATGTGACCCTACTTCTAAGACTGATGGTATTCTTGGCTGCATTAGGCAAACTATCACCAGCAGGTTGCGAGAGGTGATCCTTCCCCCCTCTTTATTCACTACTGAGGCTGCACCTGGAGGGCTGAGTCCAATTATGGGCCCTGGTATGAGTGCCATGGATGTACTGGAAAGAGTGCAATGAAGGACCACCAAAATGATGAAGGGCATGGAGCTCCTCTGCTGTGAGGAGAAGCACAGAGCTGGAGACTGTTTAACCTGGAGGCTGTTCAGCCTGGAGATGAGGAGGCTTGGTGGAAGAGGTCTCATCAATGTCAATTAAAACCTGAAGGGAGCCTGCAGAGGGGACCAGCAAGGCTCTTTTCAGTGGTGCTCTCTGCCAGTACAAGAAACAATGGGCACAAAGTGGAGCAAAAGAGGCTCCATCTAAACATGAAGAGGCACTTATCCACTATGCAAGTGATAGGGTGCTGGCACAACTTGTACAGTCTTCTTCCCCAGAGAACTTCAAAAGCTACCAGGCCTGCTGTAGGTGGCCCTGCTTGAGCAGGGTTGAACCAGATGGACTCCAGTGCGTGTGTTGTGAGTGGTTTAGTGCACATGTTTGTCCCTGCCCTTTCTGCATGTTGTCCCCTTCAGCATATCTTTGCAAAGTGGTTGTATTGTATTTTCTCTCAGAGACAGCGTTGCTAGGGTAGCATCGCTGCTTTGCTGGAGCTCCTGCAGGGTAGTTGGTCAATGTGGTGTGCTGGAGACTTACCTAAGTTTCAAAAGCTCTCTAGGACAGCTGTACTGAGAGGACCTTTACTTGCAGAGGCAGCCAGCCCAGAGTTGTCCACAAGCCTCAGTGATCTCTTCCTTTTGTTCTGGGGTCTCTGTTGGCTAGCAACCCCTCACAGCCTTTTCCTACCAGGAGCATTGTCATCTGGCAGAAGTGTCTGCATGAGGTAGCTGCAGCAAAGCCACCGTGCTGCCTGTGAAGTCTAGCTTGTGAATATAAAGCTAGGCTGCAAAGTGTTTTTACATCTGTAGAAATCAAGAGGCAAGATTCAATTCATTGCATTAAATGGGAGAGTCCTGAAATGCTTATGAAGGTTCACCGAAGATAAGCAACTATTAATGCATGTGTAGTTTTTCAAAGCACTGTGTAGCTGTTTGCATACTTGGCACTAACGAATTAGCAGCTTGCTAATCCTTATCCCCACATTAGAGCTGTGTGGTATGAGTAGTGTGAATTGCTCAAGTCCGTGTGGATGTGTTACTGCTGCCGTAGTGCACTGCGTGTGCCTCAGCCAGGGTGCTGTACTTGCAGTCCAGTGCCAAGTGTCCCCAGGTGCATCTCTGCAGGTCCAGGCCTGCAAGGGTTATGCAGAGCATGTGGAGGAGGAATGTATGCTGCAAACCTGTGTCCTGTTGTGCTGGGGAATTCTGGCTTCAGTGGTCTCTCTGGAGTGTGTCTGTTAGTCCCTTTGCTGAATTGCTTTTATCACAGAACGTGAACACAATGATCAGATGTGCCTTAGAGCAGATTTTCTGGCAGCACACGGTAGAAACTAGGGTAGATTTAATAAAAAATGGTCCCCAAACAGTATCTAGGGGAAATGTCCATAAGTATTCTTACACATATATTTGCCTGTCCTTTTCTAGAGCATGTCTAAGGGAGCCCTTCCAACCCTACTCTCCACCTACATCATACCATAGAATCATATCATATAATCTCCTGGGTTGAAAAGGACCTCAAAGACCATCTAGTTTCAACTGTATGCTCCCAGCGAACATAATTTTTCCAAAACCCAACTTTTCAGCTGCTCCACCATCTCCCATCTCGCATCATGTCCTAGGTGCTTAGTCCTAGATAGATGAGATTCCCATATGAAGCCAGCCTTGTGGACTGTGCACGAGGCATACAGGATACACGAGCACTGCCATACATTGTACGGCCATTACATCTCCATTTCTGCCAGCTTGTGGTCTATATTCCTAACCAGTACAGTGCCCAGGCATGATCTGAAAAACTGGGACACCTAGGGTAACCTCTGCCCCTGAAGATGCAGTCTTGCTGCCAATATAAATAGCTTGCTGCAATATTAGGTATGTTGTAAGCTTTAATTGCTCTTGTGGGCAGAGTATGGCTGCTATTTCTTCATATGCTAATCTTGAATTGCCTAGTGGAAAGTAGCTCTTTCATCCATAATTCTCTCCTTAAAATCAATTGCAACCAATACCAACATTTTCAAAAGCAATAAAGATTTTTAAGGACATGGGTACTGTGATTCAGCATCTGCACTTCTACTCTTGGATTACTTTGACACATTTTGCTCCTTGCATTCCTTGTAGCAGCAAGCAGGTTAGGTAAAAATCAAGCTGCTTAGCAAGTAAGGAAATGGAAGAGGTTAAAGTAGGCAGAGTTGTCTCTCTTCTGTCAAAGAAAAGCCTTCTATGTTGGACCAAAATAGCCAACATGTGAGGCTCATTATACTGGGAACATCCAACCCATATCAAAATTTCACTGCAGTCACTTTGGTAGAAGACAGACAGCAAGTTGTCACCCAGCAAGCTGCCAGGGCAAGTCATCCTACCAGCAGGAGGTGTTGGCAGCTCAGACTCGTGGGACCAATCCTGCAGGAGCAGAAGTAAAGGGCAAGGGCTGTGGAAAGGTGCTACAGATCCAGTGGATGCACACTTTTTTTTTTTTTTGCAAAAATCTCATAAGGTTTTGCCTGGCTTTATTGTTTGCTAGTTCCTGTATTTTATTTTGTGATGATGTTGGTCCATCCTTTTAGGTCTATTTAAATGTAAATAAGCTTCCACCATTTTAAACTTCACATTTCTGAAAAAAAAAAATAAAAAAAAAATTTGGTTTTGCCAGTCACTCGTTGTCCAAAAGTTGCTTTCTTAGTAGAATGCTGTGAACTATTTACCCTTCTGTTACAGACATTAGCTCATTTGAACCCGTATCTCATTTTTTATCAGTACATCCTGTAAGAGTCATCAAAAGCTTTTTGTTTTACCTGATCCAAGCATAAAATTTAAATTTAGAGAATCCCCTCCATTTTCCTTAGCAGTTTCTTGCTTTTTGAGAGATAGGGGGCCTGTTTCTTATCTATTCTCTCTTCTTTCATGCTTCCAAGTCTCATCTACTATTAAATCTTATCTTTTGGGTCAGCAACACACTAATTATCCATAATTTCTGTGTTAAAAATCCCAGGCCTTAGCCAACCCTACAATTTCTGGAGTGGATTAGCTCATTACATAAAGCTGCCCTTTGTTTCCTTTGTTGACCTCTTGCAGGTTTTTCCACTTTGTCTTTACTTTTTCCCCCTTCTTATTTCATTAAAAGAGTAGCTTTCATCTTTTGTTTTTGGAGGTGTGTTCCCACACGCACTTATGCACTTTCTCTTTCCTTCTGCCCTCCCTTCCAATGTGACAGAAACTGAAAACTTTTCAAGGACATGATCTGAGACTTCCAAGTCTAGACTGACCTCAGGCAATCACCCCCCCCTACAACTCCAAGGCAAAATATTCTGTAAGTGCGCATAGATTCAATTTTGTCAGACAACTAATAGTCCCCTTTCTGCTCCCTGTGAGATTTAAACCTTTTAGGGTTTAGAGGTTGACTCAATCATTCATTTGAGGAGGCTCAGGGGAGACGTTGATCTCTGCAACTACATGAAAGGAGGTTGTAGCAAGGTGGGGTTCAGCCTCTATGGTAACTTGTGATAGAACAAGGTGGGATGGCCCCAGATTGCACTAAGAAGGTTCAGGTTGGACATTGGGAAAACTTTTTTTTTCTCAGAAAGAGTAGTGAGGTGTTGGAACAGGCTGCCCATGGAAGTATTGGAGTCACTGTCCCTGGAGGTGTTCAAGAACTGTGTAGATGTAGTGCTGAGGGACATAATTTATGGGGCATGATGGGGGTGGGCTAATGGCTGAATGTGGAGATCACAGTGGTCTTTTCCAACCTTAATGATTCTATGATCCTGTGGTTCTCTTCCTGCCTCCTCCCTGTGCCAGGGCAATGTTTTGCATGGGGATGTGGCAGACCACACCTGGAAGCTGAGCTTGATCAAATGCAAGCCCCTGCTCCTCTCCTGAGCCCTGACCCGGGGCTGGCTGAGCCAGCAGCAGTGCTGAGGGCAATGTTTTTTCTACTGGTGGTGGGTGAATATCTGTGGCTGCGTGGGGTGCACAGCTGACCTGCTCTAGCTCTGGTCTGCAAATGTGGGCATCATGCTCCTATAGCACCTGAGGTGAAGAACCCTGCTTTGCCTCTGTGGGTGCTTCACTGGCATGTCCCATAGCAGCAGTGAAAAGGCACTTTTCAGACTTGCTTGTTCTCTTGATCAGACCAAGGCTTCCTTGCATCCTGAACTGACAAGCTTGTAGCAAAAAGCTATTTAAACAGTTGAACTAATGTTGCCGTAAAGGAAATATTTATGTGTTAGTGTATGGGAGAGTAGCCAGACAGGAAAAACAAAAGCAAAGAGGTAGTCAAAAATCACAGAGCGTGCAAGCCTTGAGTACCAGAGGGAACAATCTCCAGTGACAGGCACTCTTGCACCTGCCCTTCGCACCTGTGGATCATCTGCAGAGCAGTTCTGCATTCTAACAGGAACATGGCCGCTCCTCACCCAGCCTGCTCTGAGCTGGCTTTCCTGCCCCAGCGCTGAGCTTTGTTTTGGAAAGTTGGTAGAGTTCTAGAGACAAAGCAAAAATTGTGAAGGCTGCTTGGTAGCGCAACACCGTGTTAATCCCCAGTTTCTTACCTGTGGGTAATTTGTGGGTAATTGCTGCAGCAGGGCAGATGGGAAAGCTAGACTTTTGGAAAGTGGTAATTAATATTCTGGTTGCAAAAGCAAACAGTGGCAACCCTCACCTGCAGGAAGGTTACAGGACTGATTGCCTTAATGGCACAGCCAGTGTGGAAGTGAAGCTACCTGAGAGGATTTTCAGGCTACAGCATCAGGCTGTGAGCAGCTTCCTTTACCCAGCCTTTCCACTTTAAACCATGGCTTTTCCTTTTTTGTGGGCAAATCATTTACTGTAATTTAATGATCACAACCACATAAAATTCTCTTCCTTGTGGGTAAAAAAAAAAAAAAAAAAAAAGGCTTAAATATCTCAGTTTATCTTTCCACATAGGTCACGTGGCCAGGGGTGGTTGTAAAATGTGGAAAAACGGGTTTGAGGGGTGCCAAGTGCCAAGTGCTGTACATTTCCCTGTTCTCTCTGCCCTGCGTATCGCTCACAAAGACACCACAGAAAGACAAGGAAGTTTGCTTTCTCAGGGAGTGGATTTTTTTGTAACGTAATGCATCATTTATTATTCTTAAATCTAATCCTTTAAGACCTTGGTGCTGTCCTAGTTCAAGCCTGAAAAGAAACAACCTGAGAAAAACTCCTGCTCAGCCATACAAAAGCAAAATTGTGGAACACAATCACATGCCTGGCTTGTAACAAAGCCATCAGAGGGCATATCAAGCTGGCTTGCAAGCCAGATGGGTGGGATCCTGATCTCAACAATTAATGAGAGACCCCGTCAGCTCCTCCCTTGGGGTGGGAATGATGTTGGTGGGCCAGGACTGGCCTCTGGGCATTGGTCTAGTGATGTGTGCTGGGTTAAAGGGTGTCTGGGGCTCTGAGACCATGTGGTGCTGAGAAGGACTCTATTCTCCTTGACAAACACAAATTGCAGGAGGTTCATTTGAATGATTCTTTTGTCCCTGTGGGGCTCTTGCATTAAACTGTAAGCTGTTCGGCTTTTCTTACAAAGAGCCTTTTTCACTGGTGCTTCCAAAGAGATACTGGAATGTGTAGAAGGTGCTGTCTGATCCCAGGGGATAGGCAGCAGGCTCGTGTCTTTTGCACTGGAAGCAAGTCCTGGGGCTTCCCTGCTCTGGGCTCTGTGGCTGGAGCTCACTGAAGCCAGCCCCAGCAGCTGGCAAGTGTTTATTCATGGCTTCTGAGCAGTAGTGATGTTTGTGAGTGCTGAAGATCTGCTGACACTGTGCACAGCTGAAATCTTCATTATTACAGATAAAGTCTGAGCTGAAGCACTCATGGGTGAAAGCCAGCCATGATGTGGGACCCGGCCTGGGGTTTGTGCTCCACTGAAACCCACGTATGAGAAAAGTGGAACTAGTGGGAAAAGCACATTGCTAATTGCAGTGTGTTGTAACTACTTAGTGTGCATTTCTATTGACAACACCTTTTTGGATAGGGTTTGGACTTTTTTGGATAGGGCTTTTTTTTAGGAAAAGCATGTGATGGGCTCTGAATGAGCCTCTGATGGTGCCTGCAGGGAAGAAGGAAACATTTTCTATGCTGATGCTCATCACGTTGCACTTTTGATGCCTACAGTAATGATCTGTGATGATAGTACCCTTGGTGGTGGTATCAGTCACCTTGTGGATATGGCACCACTCAGTAACAAAGCTATTGGAAAAACACCCCTCTTACTTCACTGGTGAATGTGAAGTCCTCATTTGAATTCAGTCGCTTTGCATATGTGTATTTGGCTATTCCCATCTCCTGGAGTGAACCAGATTTTCTTTGCTGTATGTCATACTCAGCTCTGGCAAAAGAGAAGTAAGCTTTTGGGTATAGAGAAGGAATGATTTTTTCCATCATGCCTGGGATGGAGCTGGAGGTCTCGGGAGGGATGGCTTGAACGCTGCTACAAGATCTGTCGGCAAAAATGATATTGGCCTTTCTGTGCATCTCCCTTTGGGCTGCTGGGGAGAAAAAGGGATATGAAGCCAATGCACTCATATCACTACCCTTTTCAATGCTCAGGAGAGAGAAGCAGACAAGACAGACGAAGGTGTTTTGCAGCCCTTTGTGGATGTCACCTACTTATCGAGCCAAACTCCTGAGTTTGAAGGCCAGAGCTGCAAAAAGCCCTGAATACAGTCATGTATATGGGTGGGCAGTCCTGCCCTCCACACCCTCTGTGTTGGGGGAGCTCCAGTGGGCAGGGATGTGTGCCCAAACTACCACCAAATTTCATGGTCAGTCTGGGTGATAGCTGCCTGAGGGGCTGTGGGTGCCTCTGCAGTGCAGAGTGGAGGTCAACTGACAGCTGGTGGCTGTGATGTGTCCCTCTGCATCCCACACAAAAGCTGGTCAGACAGGGTGTCTGTCTGCCTGGAGTGAAGTCAGGCCTTGAGGGAATCCTTCTCTTATCCATGTGGCTGGAACACCCCTCCCATTACCCTCTCCTCCCACCCCACTCCCTCCCCCGCGGTGAGGGACAGCAACCGAAAAGTCAAAGACTGGAGGAACTAAGGATGTCCTGTGTACAAGTTTAATAAGTAATCCCTTGTTATCGCATGCCTTGTTGAGTGATTGCAAGATAACCTGGTCCATATCCTGCAGATTCGTTACAGGAGTGATAATTGCTTGTTGCAGATATTGTTTCAAAGCTTTGGAACAAAGGAACTGCTAATAAGTGTAAGCTGTTCTGCTTCTGGCTGATTTAAACGTGTTTCTCTCTCAGCTAGCTGGCTTGAGGTTTCTCCTGTGGCTTGTGTAGGCTGTTTGCAGATTTTTTCATGCTTCAGTGAGATCTTTTGGTTAACTGTGGCATCCCACTTCCCACAAGCAGGCAGACTGCAGGCAACGGCCGAGCTGACACAGATCTTCAGTGACAATACAAACACATACAAGGACAGGCTCAAAGTGCAGCCTGACTCTTTCACCTCTGACAGAAATTGAATGTGTTCGTTGGTAAGAGCTTAGAAAGAAGCAACAAAAGCATACCATGGTTCAAAGTAAAAGTACAGCCATGGACAGCCAGACCACCACTTCTGACTGGAGGCCACCATACAATCTGGGCACATAGGCAAAGGGGCAGTCAGGGTGGGAACAAACCTACAACCCAGAGCTGAGTTTGTGATCTTGTTTCCATAATCACCCAGGGAAGGATTCATAGGAGGACTTCTTAGCTGGGATGGACACAGGCCATTGGCCTTCTCTTGTGGTAGAAGGGGACTGTGAGGAGAAGCTTCTTGCACCATGGAGCTCCCATTGCAGCCTCTTCAGATCGTGATTGCTGTCATCCTGTCATTGTGTTGGGAATGCAGGGCTGTTTGTTGCACTTGGGACATATCTGAGCACATGTGAACTGTTTCCTGCCCAGTCTCCTAATGAAGAGTTAGCCTTTGATTGCTCACCTCCTGCAAGCAGATCTGTAATTTTGCTGCAGTGTTGAGCTTCTGTCTTCTATCAGAAAACCAGTAATCTCCTGGCCTTTTCTCTGGAGGAAAAAAATCTGAGCTAATTCATCAAATTGACCAGGAATACTTTATGTGGAAGTACTTCTCCAGTCTGTCCTGTACCTGTTTTTTCCTAAAAAAAAGTATGTCATACTCTTTGCTCTTCGGAGTCTTGTATGATGGTGCAGCCTGTCTTTGTGCTGAGAGAACTGTGTGCCACAAAACTGCTTTTTTTCATTTTCTCACCGCTTCTCCCTGCAACTCCCCTTGTGCAGTTTCATTTCTAAGCAGGACATAGCACTGAAACTCAGTCAAGTGTGATTCAGCATTTCACTGGCACACTGAAGCATAAAACCTGGCTCTGCTGACTTTCAGATGCACAGCAGAGGTAGTTTCCCCTGCTATGAAGTAGGTCTGGGATTTATTTGTTTTACAGATCAGCATGATAGGCCACTTTTGTGGCTGATAGGCAGCAAGAGAGCAGCAAGCTCTGCCAGTAGCTGCTGAGGACCTGGAGCAGAGATGCCACACGTGTAGCAGCAGTCTCCAAACAGAACATGGGATGCTATGTGTGCCTTTTAGTGGCACTAAAAATACATTTTGCATATGCTTTGAGCTCGAGAGTTTTATATATAAGATGTTGCAATGTCAGAGAGATGTAAATCCACTTGAGTTTCTTGTTAATCTGTTTATACAGTTGCTGTGTCACAGTGATATTAATGCGTGCTGTTCCCTGAAAAAAAATTCAAAGCTGCTTTTAGCACTTTCAGTTGACACCAGCTAGAGCAGTGCATATCTGCTCTTCAAGACCATCAAGAAATACGGACAGAAAGGGAATGAGATCAGCTCGGCAACATTTTGAGTTGTCACAGTGCCCAAGGCCTCTGTTAGAGCTCCTGGCATTCCTGAGGCAGCAAGGTCATCTTGAAAGCACAATTGCATTTCTCTGCTGTTGTTTATGTTAATATCTCCAGAATGACTTGCATGTTTGAACTTTTGATGGGTTAATCATTAATTATGATCTTACGAAACTGAAATAAGAAACCATAAATCTAGGAAAATAACAAATTATCTTGTAAAGTGTCTGTTTAGAAAAAGTCAGAGCATGCTGCGTAGATTCATTTTAATTTAGGATAGATAAAGGGAAAAAGGAAACTTCCATGAGAGAACTAAGCCTGCATTTTAGTGAGGCACAGTCCTTCTTCTCACTTGTAAAAAGCTAGTGTTTGTGAAGTGCTTGGCTTAGCTGAATGCCCAAAGGGGCAGTGAGTGGAGAGTCCAACAAGGAAATGCAGGAAAGGCATTAGTCTTCCTGTTTGACCTGATGGTTTACCTCACATGAGAAGCTCTGATGTGGCTGTATCTCCTTGAAAGCTGCTTTTAACATAATGATAATTAGCCCTTTACTAAGCAAGATATGGGGACCTGCTACCGGTGGTTTTTAATAGGACATGCAGACCTCCGAAGCCAAGCTTACAATGTTTAGACGTAGCAAGCAAAATTAAGTGTCTTTCTACCCATTCCCAAGTCCTACCAAAATAAAAACCTATAGATAACAAACACTTTCACTTTTCTAGCATGAAAAAAAAGAAAAACAAAACAGTAGAGAAATCTCTCAGTATTAGTATCTTCCAGGAAAACCAAGGCATTAGGATGAAATGTCTTGTCCTAATTACAATGCTTCAAGTCACTAAAGGTAGGAAGTTCCAGATACTCTTTAGTTCCAATGAAGGATGCAGAAGCTTGTTCAGTATTTGTTCTGGTCTCCTTTTGAGGATTACTTGCTAGCAGTAATTCCTGCTTTAGTCACCTTCTTTCTGCCCTGCCTTAGGGTTTAGCTCTGTTCCCTCACTGCTTTTCTCTCAAGGCTTGGTATATGCACCCAGTGATCTTCAGATGGGCTTACAGCAAAGAAACAAACAGGTATTCTTTAGGGCTGCTTCCAGGAGGTACAGCCTTGCAATATTTTCATGAAAGGGCTGTGTTTGAGGGCTGAAGCATGCTGTGAGGGTAATAGTATTGGGCTGTTTTTTCTTAACAGGGCAATTCACTGCCAGCTCCCAGCGCTTCTGCCCAAAGATATAGGGGTCTTGTGCAGTGAGTGAGTGGAAAGCATGGAGAAACACCAGCTTCACCTCTTCCATCTGCATCCAGCCATGGACTGGGTTTAAAAAGAGATTTAGATCTGTAACTGCTGGGTGAGCAGGGAGGTGCACAGTGCATGAGTTGGGGTAAGCGCTGTTCTCCGCTCCCGAGGATCCTGTCGGGATGCTGGCTGTGGCCTCCTGCTCCCCTTGTGCCCCAAGCACCCACCCAGCCAGGAGGAGGCATGTTGCCCACAGGGAAGCCCACCTGGCAGTAGGATGTTACAATGAATTAGCAGTCTCTCTTTTTACAGAATGCTTTATTCACTATGTCCTAGAAATGTACCGTAAATGGAGCAAGAACTAAATAAATTCAGAGGCGTCCAACAATACAGAAAACAGAGATACAATAAAACTCCTAAAATATCAGCTCTTTCAAGAATAAGGCACACTAGGTTTTTTATTTTATATATATATATATATATATATACATATATATATATATATATATTTCTTTGAATAGTTTGTTCTTATCCTAAAGATGTTCACATTTCAAGTTATCAGACTTACCTCAGTAGTAGTGTACATGAAATGGTTTAGAAGCACGTGGAAAAAATGGGGGTGGGAGGCTGCGTCCCCATGTCCTTACTGCACCTGCCCTGGCATGGTGGCTTGGGGGCTCACCCTTTTGGGCTCCTTTCTGTCCCTGCTCTAAGCAACAGGGGCTACTGGGGAGAGGATGGGTGGGAGGGTAACTACTGCCCTTTGTCCCTCTTCTGGGTTGGCTGTGGTTGTGATGGAAGGGCTGGAAAGGGAGCATCAGAGCCTGCAGTTCCTGTAAAACATTGAGGTCTGCTGAGACCCACAGTGGCAGTTAGAATTGAGCTGTACAAAGCTTTAGCTGGAGCCCCAAGCACTTTTTGTGTACCCCCACCAGGGTCTTCCTGCAAGGCTTTGCCTGCTTTACCTCCCCTTACCCTAAAAACAGGCAGGGAGTTCAGGATGAGGGTTTTGGGGCTAAGGATTGTGTTTTCAGAAGCAGTGGGACAGAGCAAAAGCCTGCAGGGAAGGGGCGCGGAGGGTCAGAGTCCGACTTAATAGTTAACTTCCTCACAGTGCTTTTGATAGCAGTTGGACAGGTTTAAATAGAGCTCAGCTTTGCTGAGTAAGAGCACCTAAAAAACAACTGCTCCATTTTGAGGCAAGAAAAATACACATTAAAAGGTCACTTTACTAAGCTGGAGATGATGTGAAAGTGGTTCTGTTGTCAAAATACACTTTATATGAAACCCCTTCAGCTGGTATTTATACCACTAAAAGCAAAGCAAAATTGTTTACTCACTCCCTGCTCTACACCTCCCTTCACTGGAGCTGTGATTGCAGAGCTGATACACTTCACAAAATGGGCGCGATATGTCTTTAAGGTTTTACCATATTTTACATTCACTGCGCTACTAAATAAAAGCCTTTAAACAGGCCACAAAACACTGCAATAATATATTTACTCCTAAATATAACAAACTTTTTTTTTATATAACATTGAAATAAACTGCGTTCGTTTTGTGGCAAACCACATACCGTGTAAATTTGCAACGTAAAATGACTTTTAAAATGTATATTTAAAGGTATTTACAAGCTCTACGTTTTAGAATCGCTGGGTGCCATCCCTCCCATCCCTGATGTGCACGTAGAGCTCCAGGTGCAGGGAGCTGGAGATGGTGCTGAAGGGAGGCCGGGAGGGATGCCAGACCCACTGTGTCAATTCCAGTATCACCAGCACCCCCAGTACCTCAGACATCTCTCAGGGGATGTGATGAAGCTATGGGTAAGCAGCACCTTGCGTCCTGCTGCCAGGAGCGGGCGTGCTCTTGCCTACAACAGCATACATTCTCAGTCACTACAGCATATACTTCAAAGAATAAAATAAAGAGCATTTAAGAAAAGCCTAGGATTTATACTGGATGAAGATCGAAGTCAAGACGCCTTACGCGAAATATCAGGTGCACGTTTCTGCGCGTGCTCCGAGGCTGAACTACGGGTAGCTTCAATAAATAGTAATTCCAGTTGCTGAGGAAAACTCAGAGCCTTTCCTTTGCACATTGCTAAGCCTGCTAATCTCACGGCAAAGGGGTCCACGCGAGGAGGCTTTCTTCTTTCTTTTTTTTTTTCTCCTAAAAAGGCAATACGAATTATTTCTGATTTCAAACAACAACAAACAGACTGTATTAATGCCAGCACAAAAAACGCAGAGGTCTTGCACATTTTTCAAATTGCACTTTCCAGTATAACATTTTTTAAATAAGATACTTGTTGTGTTTTTTTTCTTTCTTAAAAAATATCTAAGGTACGCATTTTTTAAATATTGAATATATTCTTCAAAATATATTGTTTAAACTTTCCCTAGCTGCTCAGGTGTGCTTTTTAATATATAGCTGATATATTATTAGAGGCACTACAAAATAGACATCTCTGGAGTGCAGAAGTTACTAAAAATAACCTTCATACCACAAATATATTGAAAATATAACAGCTAAAAAAAAAAAAGACCCTGTGCAATCCCACTGTGATGCGTATAAAGGCACGTAAGCGATGGGTGGGTGCAGCAAGGTCCTTTGGAAATGTATGAATACAGGCATGTTAAATTTTAAAAATAGCCTAAAAAAAGTTAGTGAAAACTTCAAGCGTAGAAAACATTTTGAACATGTTTTTCTGTGACATTCTTCACTTTCAGCTTCTGCATCAGTTTACTGAGTCCTGACGTTACTCTTCTGCAGCAGGCGTGTTCTTCATAAATAGTAAAGTGTTCCTTCAGTGTTTGTTTCTCCTCTGACAGTCTCAGTACGTCTGGTAGACATCGTGGATGGGCACCTGGATGGTGGCAGCTGGGAAGGCTGGAGGTATGTAGCCGGCGTAACCCCCATAGGCGGCAGCAGCGGCGGCAGCGGCGGCGGCGTTCTTCTGTAGCGTGGCTATCGTTGCCGTTGCTGCAGCGGGTGCTGCGAATGGCACGTAACTTGTCCCATAAATGCCAGCAGCGGGGATCCTCTGCACGTTGGGAGCCATGGTGTACACTGGCGTTATGGGGCGACCCTGGAATCAGAGAATTGCAGAACATTTTGAGGTGGAGGGGACTCCGTGAGGGATATCCACTCCAACTCCTGACTCCACACTGAACTCCCTCAGAGTCAAGCTATGCATCCAAGAGTGTAGTCCAAACAGTACTTGAGCACAAGCAGGCCCTGGGGATTAGGAAAAGGTTCTTCACCAGAAGGTGGATGGGCACTGTAACAGGCTCCCCAGTGTCATGGTGCTAGTTGGACTGGATGCTCTTCATGGTAACCCAATCCAGACTACACTGCATCTCACTCATCTCTCTCGCTTGGCAGGGCATGCACTGTCTATCCACATGTCCTTATTTAGTGGGTTTGCAGAGACATTCTCCTGGAGACTGTCCTCTTCCTACCAAATTTGGGACCCCATGGAGGGAAATCAACTGTCCAAAATGCAGATATCTAAGACAGGTCAGATGAACTGCATTTTTGGGGTGCCTGCTCTTCTCCTTTGACACACAGAGTGGTTTGGGTTGGGTTACCAAGGAAGGTTTCCATGTAAAGGCACGTGTATGGCTCAGGTGCCAGATATAACCACTAGGTGAAAGTCTCGGGTTATGTGAGATGAATTTCTCTGAGTGTCTTGAGGAGAAGGGACAAAGTAATGGGAATAGAAACCCAAGAGCTTCAGTGTGATGTGAGGGGCTCAGTGGGATCATGCTTGAGCAACAGCCCAGTCCCACAGAAGCAGGCACCAAGCAAGAGCATCCTTAGTCAGTTGAATGCTGCAGGCAGCTTTTTCCCTGCACCAGGTATACAGAGCAGGACATTTGGAATCAGGGTGTCTGTGCTGAACTCACCTGGAAGGGGGGAGGCGTTGACACAGCTGGTATTACTGCTGCAGCTGCGGCTGCTGCAGCAGCTGCCGCACTGGCTGGGTCCTGCTGGACGGCAATAGGGTTGATGATGTGCTCCACTGTGTGGATTTTGCCATCTTCCATTATTTTGGCTGGTGGTGCAGCCTGAAACATGGAGTACTGTGCACCAATTGCGGGGATGGCCACTAGGAGAGAGACCAGACACATCACGCATATTGGGAGAGTCTCCAGAGCCTCATCTCAAAGAACACATATCCTTCCTCCTCGTTCTGCCAGATCTCACCACAACAGGCAGCCTCATGAACTAATGGGGATTTGGGACACCTTTGCCCTCCCTGCAGGTTGGAGCACCACAGCCAATGCTCTTGAACTGTGCACAGTGCTGCCTGCTCTGCCCAGCACTTCTCCCCTTGGCATGGCTGTCCCAGGGCCAGGCCTTGGTCTGGATTCAAGCAGCCTCTTTTGGTCATCACCATTCTCTCCCTGGTGAGGAGCACATACTGTCCTAGCAAGGTCCCTGCTCTAGCTGCTGATATTGAAGGACATGGGGCTGCTTCAGTAAAGAAAAGTGCAATTTTTACTGCAGAAGTTGCAGCCAGCCACTGGGCCAGTGTATATGCTGCCCTTTGGCCAACAGTGTGAAATACCAGCTTATTTACTGTCATACATTTCCCAGGACTGAATTGGCTTAATACATTTTATCCTATCTTTCCACTTCAGTATCAGTCTGTTTAACAGCACTAAAAAAGAAATTGCTCTTAAGAGAATTCTCCCTTGTGCCAAAATTGGACAATACTAAATGCTTAAAACTACTGTCTTCCAGATAAAGGGTAAATGCTCCAATCAGAATGTGTATCAGAGGTACTGAGTTTGTACATGGTCTTACATGGAGCTTCACTGCACTGTTTAGGGAAGAAATATGCTTTGCTGGATAATCACATTTGTAATTCTGCTGTTGCATTACAGTATGCAGTTCAGGTCTTAGTTCTTGAGTCTTTCAGCAGGATGGTTGTTAACAAGGAAAATGGGGTAACTAATAGGTGATGGACTAAGAGACGTTTGAAGACTGCAATAGGGGATCTGATCATGCATCATTCAGGTAGAGGTGTTTCCATCAGTAGTGGTGTCCCACCATCTCAAGCAAGGACCTTTGTGCATGGTCTTTTGCAGTTCTCATTCTCATCAGTTCCAGCTGGTCAGCTCAAACCAATTTTACCACTGCTTTAAAATAACCTGGGTAATGCCCCACTGATGCAAAGGCAGAGAGCTCACACTCTCCATTCTTCTGGAAGAAAATCAGAAACAAGCAGCTGTGGTACTGGGGTGATGTCTCAGAAGTTTCCTAACCATTTGCGAAGAATTGAGCTTTAAGATATTTCTGAAGAGCTGGAAATTTCCAGAGTTAGTACACCTCTACTTCTCTGTTCTGGTAGGTGACCTCAGAGTAGTTTCCTTTTGATAACAGAGGTAAGTGTTTCCTGCACATGGTCTTTTTAACTGATCATCTCATCTGTCTGGAGAAAAGTGGCCAGGTGCTTCAGTGCTCAGGGCTTATGCTGGAACTGTGGTAGAGGGGAAGACCAGATGAAGACATCTGAATCTCAACATGCTGGAAATGTAGAAACACTTAGACTTGAGAGTCAGGCTTTTCTTTGGTAAGCAAAGGAGTTACATGGACACCACTGATAAATACTAGAGTAAAACCAAGTGTGTGTTTCAAGAAAAAAAAATTACAACTTTTCAGTCATCCTTTAGTAATAGCTGGATTATTTTTACAAACATACATAGTGGTAATATTTTCTGTTTGTGAGTGTGTAGTTTTCTCAGGAAGCCTGAGATCTTCCTTTGGAAATGGCTCTAATCTTCTAATAGTATTCCTTCTTCTCAATGCTTCTTCTCACATTATCTCATACTGCTGTTAAGAGGAACTCTTCACAGTCCTAGTTAGATGACCTTTGTAATTTCCACTGACAGAATGAAGCTTGTTCTGGTAAACCACTGCAACTTTAGTATTCAACACCGCTTAGGTGTGCAGTTACAATTTGCTGGACCCTGGGCCTGCTCCTCATAGCCCAGCAAAGCAGTTCCTAGCTCTGCTGTGTGACTGTAAGTAGTACACTCACAATGCTCCCCACGCTGCTGATGGTGGTGGAGGAGCTGTCCTTAGCCAGGGACTTTCCTGAAATAGGAAAGCACCAGCTCCTTTTCCCAGCCTCATAGAGAAATATGAACTGAGCAGGGGAGAGCTGTGGAAATTTGGGTTGGGAAATTGCCCAGGGCAAAATTAGCAGTTTAGAAACTTGGAGAGAGGAAGATTGCTCTTAGTCACCATGTTCCATCATACCTGACTACACAGAGAAGAAAGTCTACCTCCTGAGGAAGTACAAAAGTGACAGGAAGTATGAACGTAGTTCCAGCTCTTTTTCCTTTGATCTGAGGAGCTCCCAGATGTTCTTGACCCACTGTCCTATTTTGTGCCTCTGGTTTGCGGGAAGCCAAATCAGGACCAGAGATAAGACCATTCCCACTGCCACACAGGCTGGCCCACTGTGGTTTCACAGTAGGGACTCTCCTGCCACCTCCACATTCCTCCCATCCTGCAGATGTGGCCTTCCCAATTGCATGTACTGACCTGCACCAGGCTTAATGGCCACTGGGTTGACAGCCGGTAGTTCCAGGTTGGGTACCAGCTCATATCCTTTCTCTTGCTGTTTTCCTTTGCCTTCGTGGTACCTGCTGTATATGCCACGGCCAGCGGAGTACCCTCCAAGGTAGGAGCCACGGGGTCCTGGGGCTCTGTTGCCAGCTGCACCTCGCCCTCTGCCTCGTATGCTGCCTGCTTATGATAACAACACAGAAAAGGATGGTGAACAACAAACAGTAACAGCAATGTGGGGAGTATAAACAGCCCCAGACTTTGAGAAACTGGGAGGCACGTGCTTAGAAATGAGGCTGTTGGAGCCAGTTTGATCTGAGGGACTTTGCTTACAGAAAAGATGAATTTGTGATTGGGTACACTCAGTAAGGCTACCCAAGTTTTGCTTTTGACATTTCTGTTTGTAAATTAACTGCTTTTTTGTACCGATGCAACTTCTGTGTCCAGTTTTATGGGTATAATACAGTCAGCAAGGAGAGAGAGGCTCCCCCAGAGGTGGTGTCTATGCAATGGAAACTGCTCTCAACTGTCCTCCAGAGGAATCTCAACTTCCCAGCAATGCAGGGATAGCCCAAAGCTTTATCTGGCCTTTAACCACCTCTGTCACACCACTGAATTTATTTTCACAAATGCCTTTTGTTTTCTCTCTGTATATGTGAATACTGCCCCTCTCTGAAAATATTGCTTCCATTTATCTTCGCAACACCACACACTTTATGATGATACTTTGGACACTGTGATATTAATATACTCTGCGATGGCTGAATTGTACACTCAGCCTGACATTTAGCTCATCTGTAGTTCATTGCAAGTGCAGATCTGGAAGTTGAGCTAAGGCTGTAACTCTTCATCAACTATAGTTAAAAATGTTTGTTGTTTTAAATGAGGTACTAAAGATTATATTCATGTTAAGTTGCCTCTTGTTTGGAAATGTGCATTAAATTTCAGGAAACTATAGTTTCTGTAAGTACAGAATAATTACAATAACAGTAATAGCTGATAGTTATTTTTTGCATTTGTTTGTTTGTCTTTTTAGTGAATAATTCATTAGCAGTTAATTTTTAATGGTTGTAATCCACAACTGATTAAAATATACGTAATAAAATAGTTGTTTTGTGCTGATGTGATTCCTTCTGCTGATGGTTTTTAATAGGCTTTATGAAGGACACAGCACTGCTGTCATTTTAATGCAGAGTACAGTTGACACTGAGTTTCCAACTCAGGCTTTCCCTGACACCCCTCCCTTTGGTTGCCAAGGTCTGCCAGGTGGTTCTCACCTTACCCATACCTCTAGAAGAAGGCAGAGGGATGCCATGATCCCTAATACCTAGGATGGAGCTCTTTGGAAAGAGACGTCAGAAGCTAAAGTCCTGCGACTGTCCATTTGCCCAGTCTTAGTACAAAGCTCACGAAAACCAGATCCCTCTCTTCACCACTCCATAAGAGGTCTGTTGTCATTCTGTTAGCATAGTTTTTATGCTGGCCTGTACTTTAGGAACTACCTCTATATAATCATAAATTAAAATGAGATGGAACATGAGTATGACAAAAAGACCTCTAGAAGAGTGGTTAAGAAAAAAGTCAAGCACCAGCTGCCCTTTGTCTCAGACAGACCTTGGGTCACACCAGCCTTAGATCAAGCCTGCCCATCACATCCCCTGATTGTGCTTACTAACCTTTCACAAAGTAATCTCTGTTTGGCCCTATCAGGGCATTGTATGGATATCCATAATACGCTAGTGTGTATGGATCACAAGAGTAAACATAGTTAGGTTGCTGAGTTACTTCGGGTGTTGCTGCAGCCCCTCCTTTTGCTGCTTTCTGGTAGCGAGTATACTGCTCCTTGTCCACTGGCTTGGCCAAGGTAACCTCCAGGCACGAGCCTTCCAGTTCGACACCATTAAGGTTATTCATGGCATGAATGGCATCTTCCCTGGTTGTAAAGTGCACAAAGGCATAATCACGTATTTTTTTCACCCGCTCTACACAGCCAGGGTTAAACTGCCCAAAGACCTTTTTAATGGTGTCCTCTGTGGTCTCAATCATTAAGTTCCTCACATAGAGGATTTTAACAGTCTCCATGACATCTTCATCCACATCTATCTCTGGTTCCGCCCAATCAACAGCAATCTGGTGTCCCCACAGCTGGATCCTTCCTGGCATGAGTTTCCTCCTGGCCATCGCTGCTGCTCGGTGGCTCTCATACTCCACAAAGGCGAAACCCCTGTTCTTCATCTTGTCTGCAGCACTTGCATACACAATGACATCCAGTACACCTTCTGTCACTTTTGCGATCTCCTCCAGGATCTCCTCTCTCTTCTTCATCTTGGGAATGCCTCCGATGAAGAGCCGGCAGTTGTCTACGCTGCAGCACACACCCAGCAGCCTGCCTGGGCGGATTTCATAGTTGTTGAGCTCCCTGACAGCTCGCTTTGCCTCATGCTTCTGTGTGTACATCACGAAGGCATAGCCACGGTTCTTCCCATCAAAGTCCATCATGAGACGCATCTCGTAGATGCGGCCAACAGATTCAAACACAGGGACAAGCTCATCTTCATAGACGTCACGGGGTATCTTGCCCACAAAGACTTCGCAGCCACGAGGAGGGTGCAGACCCTCCCAGCCAGGCGGTGGACCACCGTACTTGCGTTGCCCGTTCTCCTGGATCATGCTGTAGCCGGTGCGCTCCATCAGTGCCAGCAGGGCCGCCTCGTTGGGCGCACCAGCCACACCTTCAGGGACTTTGGAGGTGCTCACATTGGAGGAATCGTTGCTCATCCTTGCAGTAGAGTCCTCAGCAGTCATGATGTCAAACTCATTCAAAGTCTGATAAAACCTGGGCAAAGGAAGAAGCGCTCATTACAAGCTGGTAGCTACCACCAGAATACCACCCCTTCTTTTTTGACCTTCAGCAGTTCTGCAAACTTGTTTTCACACAGAGAATAAGGCTGCAGAAATGCAGATGAAAGAGCCATACCCAACTGCATGAGAAGCACCCATTTTGTGCCATTCCCTAGGCTCCTCTAGGCCTACATAAGAGCAGTCAAGTAGGAGGTAATAATTACACCTTCACACCAGGGGAAAATGGTTCTTGTCCTCTTGTGCAAAGGGCAACCTGTCAAGTTTCTGAGTTGCTCTCTGCTTGTAGTATGGTGTGTGGTGTGCTTGTCTCTTTCCTTGTAATATCAGCACTTCACAAAAGCTGAGTAGAATCAGTCCTTTATTACAGGCAGCCTAATCAGAGCAATTGGCCAGCATAGCCCTGCAAGCCAGCAAGGGAAATGTAAATCTCTGAAATCTCATTCTGCATTAAAATCCAGGCAGAGGTAGGAAATGCAGAAATCCAGGGAGTTGAAAATGTGACGACTGCAACTGTAATGCATTGGGATCCCCCTCTGGGCACAAATAAAAGAAGACACTTTGGGATTCAGAGTAGTTAATTCATGTCCTTTAAAAGCTGGGAAGTACAATCAGACCATTTAATATGAGTGATTGGGTATGACACGGACCTTTACATTGTATTGTTATTGGCACACTGAGTCTTGTGACATTTATCTGAGTAAATCATGTCTTCCCCAGGAGCATCCAGCCTTGATTTTATGGCATCAAGGAGATGTAGAACCTAGTGCTTCCCTTTAAGGCTTGTTTCTTAATCATTCCCTCTGACAAGTAAGTGCATGCTATTTCTCCTGAGAATTTGTCTGTCTTTTCTTTCAGCTAGCACTACATTAAGCCTTTCTCTGAGTAAATAGTCATTCAATTCCTCTGCTTTTGCTTTATGACAGTATTCAAGCTGTGTCATCAGGCTACAGCTCCATCTTCTTTTTAATAAACTTTACAGGCCGAACTCTTTAAGTCCTTCACAATTGGTCCTTTCTTTTTAACCAGAATTTTTTTTGTATCTCTTTCCACATCTTCCACACTTTCTGCCTTTTCTCATCCTTGCTGGACATAGGGATGAAAACCATCTGTCTATCTTCTCCTCACTCCTCTGTCTCACGAGTCCCATTTCTCCACTCTCCTCTCTAGCACTGCATCTTTGTCAGTTCTAACCCCAAGTAATTCCAGAGGCGCTGCTTGCTGGGGTTATGTAGCAATCAGCAAGCAAGTCTTGTGTTAGTTATTCCTAAGTGCCAAAATCTTGTGTTGGCCATACCACGACTGCCTGACTGCCTGGTAAGTAGATCCTACCTACTGAGTGCTACTTAGTTGGTCCCTCCTTATTTCTATTTACAATTCCATCAACCTTTGCATCATTCCCTCATTTATTTGCCACAATTTGCATTTATGACTGGTTTATTTTGACTGCCAAAGGGCACTGGCCCCTGTAGGAAACACCGCAGGCTACCATCAGAAATTGCCACAGTCTGTGTTTGATGGCCTGTATATGAGACAAAGCTTCAGCCAGATTTATTTGTTCCATGTAATGTCATATTATTTTACTCTTAGTGACAGCATTTGATCATCTGTGTCACACTGGTTACTGTGTGGGCAGCTTGAAACTACATTTGGGATTAGGAAACCATATGTCTCTGAGCCTTGGTTTATGGAAGGGTCTGATCCTGCTGGCATGTTTGGGCCATGAGTGCTACGCACCAGTGCTCCTGGTGTAGAACAGCCATTCTCTCTTCAAGAACATGGAGAGCAAAGGGAGAGATGGAGAAGGTGGAGGGCCACTGATATTGAAGGTGATGTCCAGGCAGTATTTTTCTTCAAAAAGCACAATTTCTTTGAAGCCAGATCTTTCATAGACATGCATCAGTTTTGATAGCTTCTTGCTTTTAAGTGTAGTTTATAAAAATTTTTCTCTTTTTAATGTGTCAGAGACAGACATTTCCATTTTACTTCTGGGAATTATTTGACATCATTGGTTGAAATTAAAGCAGAGAAAGACATCTTTTTTCACTAGACAATTTGTTCCTAAAGATGTGCTTTTACCTTTCTTTGAGTAAAAGCGAAGCTTGGTAAGCAGACATTTTACTGGGGAATAGTCTTTACCTTCACATGGGCCACCTGTTGGCAAGTGAATTACTTAATGTCCCAGGGGTAGGAAAGTTCAAAAATGAGTAATTACTATCAGTTTTAGGTCAACTTACAAAATAAAAGTCTCTGAATCCCGTTGTGGGTTTGGCTCAGACAGTGGGGCTGTAGTCTAGAGAGAGCTGCAGACAGGCGCTGGGAGGGTCGAGAGAACAGTGATAGAGCAAAGCCTCCCTGACCTGACAGAACCAGCTGCTGGGATTGGGCTGGGGCTGCCAGTGGTGTCCAGGAACTGGCATGTCCTCCAGCACGTTGCATGTCCCCCAGCATTAGCAAGATGATCTCTAATCATAGAGCTGATGCATAGGAAGTTCTGCACAAATGTGCGTGGGAAGTTCTTAGCAGTGCAGGTGATGGAGCACTGGCACAGGCTGCCCAAGGGGGTTCTGAAGTCTCCTTCTCTAAAGATATTCAAGACTCATCTGGACACCTACCTGTGCAATCTGGTCTAGGGAGCCTGCTTTGGCAGGGGGGTTGGACTCAATGATCTCAAGAGGTCCATTCCAACCCCTCCAATTCTGTGTGATTCTGTGTAATTGTGGAATATCCTGAGTTGGAAGGGTCCCGTAAGGATCATAGAGCCCAACTCCTGAACCCTTAATATCAGAATCTGTACCTGAAACTGCTGCTAAATGCTGATGGCCACCTCAACTGCAAACATTATCTTACTGAACAACTTATTGTGAACTTAAAACGCATTTTACCCTTATGTAGGGCCCTTGAAGCCCTACTTGATATACATAAATACACATGTAACAGTCACTGTCACATGACACTGTCAACACCTTCAACAGGGTTCAGAGTTCACTATTTTGATGAGAAAAAATGCAGGAGAGCCAGAGTGCTCCTTCCTCCTGTTACTGCCGGCTGTGCTGCCAGCACTACCTTGCCTGCTCATGCTGAAAAGTAGTCACTCTCAAGAAAACTGTCTGCAAAATGACCTCTTTCTGAAGCATTCAACACTACTCATGCATGCTTTTAGTCTGCAGTGAAGTGACGGTGGAAACTTGCTATCACATGTTGTAGGTGTACCTGGGCAGGAGCTAATGCTGCAAGTTTAGCAGTGTGGGTGAAGGCAGACAGATTCCTGTGCATCTGTGGGGTGTGGTTGGTGCTAAGAGCAGAGTCAGAAGTTCAAGCTACGTTACAACGTGGAGTCATATGAAATATGACAGCTTGGTTTCTGGCCTATGAAGAGGAAATTACACCTGATCTCTGTGACAAAGATTCATAAAACAGAAAGATAGACAAAAAAAAATTCAATGAGAAGAGTTGTATTTTGGAGATGACCAATTTTTAAATGACTTATTACCCAGGCTGAAAAAAGGCTGTCTTCTTTTTTCACAGAAAAGGGTAAAGACTGATTGATTTTCAAAGCCCAGTTAGGTGGACACTGACTTCTGCAGCATACTGAGAGCCTCAAGCCCTTCTGGCTCAGCTCTGAGCTGCAGGAACTCTCCTTCTCTTGCAGGTGAACTCTCAGATATACGTTTCATTGAAACCAGTCAGATTTCACTTCCTCCTGCTTATGAAACTTCTTCACTGCTGCCAGTCAGGTGTGTGCAAATAGTTCTTGACCTAAACATTAATTTCCTTCTTCTTGTTTGTTTGTTTTTTTTTTTAGTATCAGAGCTGAGAATATTAAATGGAAAACCTACCACGCTGACAGTGTCTGAGTTAAAGCATACCATGAGTAGCAAGCAAGCAGCTCTTTCATTAAATGGCAACACCACTCCTTGAGTAACAACAGCATGGGGCCAAGTGCTGATCTCGTGTGCCAGGACAGAGGCAGTTCAAGGCCCCAGTGAGAACCTGATGCCTTAGGGTTTGCAGAGAAGCTGACCACTACCACAAGGGGAAGCAGAAAGTCTCTCTTCCTCTGTGCCTGATGGGAGCAAGAGCTGCTCCCCCTTTGCTGTTGTGTTTTCTCATTCCTGTGGCTTAAAGAAGTTTGGTCTTTTTGTCTCTGAGTTGGCCTGTGATGCTAAGAAGGATTAAGGCTGAAGAAACACATCTGCATTTTAAGACATGTCTCTGGGTCTGCAGATGCAAGGGATGACAATGAGAGTGTCTTCTACATCTGCTACCCAGGAATTGGTTAAAAAAATGCTATTTGTATACTGAGAGTTCAGTTAGATATAAAAAGGGAAATAACTGCATGATACAAAGCAAAGGAATCCCACTGTTTTCCTAGAAGGCTTCATTGATCAGACTTCATCACTCAAGAAAAAGCAGTCCCTGTACGACCTTATCCCTGGGTTCATAGAGCACTCAGCATCACCCCATGCAGCCCCCTGCACCCCTGTTCAGCCACCTATGATAAAAGAGGACACAGAGACACAGCTTGGTGTCCTTGTGGCTGCAACTACCTGCCAATTCTTCTGGCTTTCCCTATGGAGGGCTTTGTGTCTGCATTAACTCACCTGTTTTGTTTTTTGCCTTCTACTGGCCACAAAGCCACCAGCAGTCACAGGGCATGGGAACAAGTGCAGGCACCTTGGCAGGCAGCAGAAGCACCTGGGGACTCCTGTGGGCTCCGAGCAACTTTGGCATTTGCTTCATGATGAGCCTAGGCAGTGCGTGGAGCATCACACCCAGAGCCTTCCTCAAAAACAGGGGACATCTGTGCCTCATCTATGGGTGCTGCACCAGACCCCTCTCCAGGGAAAGCCCTGAACTCTATGCCAGCTATCTTTGTGATGGCCTTTTGGATGCTTTGGACCACACAAATTCCTGCTGAAATTACAACATGTGTGCTCCTGGAGAAACATCAGCCCACTTGCTTGAGGAACTGCTGCAGCTTCACACTGTGAGTTGCAGCCCCTGCTGCTGGGGAGGGAAGGTCAGCCACCAATGTTTTAACTAAATACACCATGTTGACAGAGTGAAATATCAGATACTGTTTCAAACGTGACCTTCCTACTTTTTTTTGGTTGCAGTATTAAGGGCAAATAGTAATCCTGCTGCTGGCCTGCGGTAGCAGCTCTGGACACCCTGCAGCAGTTAAACTGCTTTATTTTTTTTAAAGCTGTCACTTTTCTAATGGCAAGTTTACCTACAAGCACAGAATCATAGAATTGTTTGGATTTGAAGGAATCTTTAAGCTGCCCAATTCCAGCCCCCTTCTGTGGGCAGGGCTGCCACCAACTAGATCAGACTGCCCAGGGCCCCATCCAACTTGGCCTTGAACACCTCCAGGGATTGTTCTATGCATTTTGTGTATACAGCGTCAGGGTGCTCCTTCCCCCACTGGTGGTGAAACAGAGTCCTACCTCTTGTAGAAACCTGTGTCACCATAGCCTCCAGCTCTGCTTTACCTACTGCTTGTTGCAGTCAGATCCTAATCCTCATCATGGTTTCCCACCTGCTCGCCACTGCTATCACTCACAAAATGCAAAAGCTGAAGCTGAGACCTGTGTTGCATTGGTGGAAGAGGGAGTGGGTCCTTTAAGCCTGGCTTTTTGCTCAGGAGCCTTTTCTGAGTTGTTCCTTACAGAAAGGGGAAAGTCTCCAGGGAAAATGTCTTTGTTCAGCAGAGGGATGGATGATGTCTTTGGACATTTAACAAAAAAGAAACACTTGAGGCCAACAGACCGTCATTGCTATCTGCAGTGTTTCAGACATGTCAATTCACCTGCAACCGAGCAAGGTGAAAAAGTTGCCCAGGCTTAAATGCCCAAAGCTTAAAAGTTTTGAAGAGGTGACTTCCCACACTGAGTCATTCAGGCAGATGTCTGAGGAGAAAGTGGCTAACTCGCTAAGCAGCTTGCGGTGAGCAACATGGGAGAGTAAACTTGTAGATCAGACCTGTGTATTTATTGACAAGGACATGTTGGCTATGTGAGTAATCCTGCTGCTAGGACTACTGCAGAGCTCTAAGGTCCCTGCAGGGACAGAGGAGCCAGGAGGGTAACAGAAGTAGCTGATACCTCTTAGCCAAGTCAGAACTTTCCAGCCACCTCTCTTTTAGCCAGAGTGGCATGTGGAGAAGTAAGGCCAAGGAGGATTAGGGTACAGTCACTAAGTCAAATACTAGAGACTTGGTGATTGTATTAGGAAGAGTGAACTGGAGGAGAGAAGCTGCTTAGTAGGTTTTAAGGACTTCTCTTCTCTGGACAAGAGGTAATGGCATTAAGTTGTACCAGGGGAGGTTCACGTTGCATATTAGGAAACATTTATTCCCAGAAAGAGCAGTGAGGCATTGGTACAAGCTGCTCAGGGAGGTGGTGAAGTAACCATCCATTGGGGTGTTCAAGAAACATGTAGATGCAGTGCTGAGGGGCATGGTCAGCGGGCATGGTGGGGATGGGCTAATGGTTGGACTAGATGATCTTAGTGTTTTTTTCCAGCTTTAATGATTCTATGGTTCACTTGAATAAAGTTTTCCAGGACAGAGGATTTTCTGACCTGAGACTAGCTGCTGAAATTCCCACTTCTGCTAATGATGACATCAGGGATCTTGAGCAGCAGGCATCCTGCCACACATTTCAAGCTTAAACTGTGAATTGATTCCAACCAGTCTGTCTTTTTCTGGTATGGACTAGATCAATATTCAGGGCTTGAGAAACCATTTTCAGCATGGAGTTCCTGCAGAGTAGGGGTCTGCACACAGTTCTCGATTGCTTAAATTTGTCCTAAGTGGCCCAAGCACGTTAACAATTGTTAGTTTGATTTCAAACATGCTCAAAACTTTTTTTTTTGATTGTCAATTCCTGTTTCTCACTGACTGTTCCAAAAAGGAGCACAATCACTATCAAGCACTACTCCCCCTGATATCAGCTGTAGGACTAATGGCTTCTATGAATGCATTCTGTAATCTGATACTGTAATCCCCGCCTTAAAAGTCTTGCAAAGACTGGTTATGTTCCCCAGGTACCAATAAAATCAATGCATTTAGCTTAAAAAAAAAGATAGTAAAGTTCCTCTAAATCTATTCTCTAATTACTTGCACCTACTTATGAGGAAAACATCTGAAATTATTTTGCAAGATAACAAGCTGGAATTTCCCGGGTTGAAACTTCAGTGTCAGTCAGGGAGTTTGAATTCTGTAAATTCAGTCAACTACTGGCTACAACTTCAGAGTAGAATTTCAAGGTTAAGCTTGTTTTCATCACTATCATTAAGAATAATAAGTCCAACAGACCTTATTCTCTTAGCCATATTATATCACTTCTTGTAGTACTATTGTGTCATGGCAATTTTATACAGAAAAAACAAATGCAACTGAAATTATGATTCCCCTACATAATGTTTTTATTGTGCCATACAAGAGTGATCATTCACAGGATCGCTCCTCAACCATCTGACTTCCTATTCTAGAAACCTCTGAAAGACTATTAAAGCAAATCAGTCTACATATTAAAAATGATAACCCAAATATCAAAGCCAGAATATTTTCCTGAGCCTGGAGCTCAGCCTGCAACACTGATGACAAAGCTATTGGTATCTGCCAAAGCACTACAAATACTTACAGCATCTCACCAACGTAATTTTATTCCTCTGTTTCTGCAATGTACATTCTGGTAATGGAGAGTGTGTTTCTTGAGTGTTTTAACCTACCCCAGTGAGA
Source organism: Callipepla californica brunnescens (assembly GCA_023055505.1). NCBI lineage: Eukaryota > Metazoa > Chordata > Aves > Galliformes > Odontophoridae > Callipepla > Callipepla californica. Next base: position 22,458,417 of record JALIRH010000005.1, on the reverse strand, counting down.
AACCATCCATTTCAACGTAAACCACTTCTGAAGAAAATTTGAGTAAGTGAAACTCAGACTTTTCTCTCATAATGCACTTTGCTTCGAGTCATTCAGAACTTTGTCCCAACAACCTGTGTAACCTGTGTGTTGTACAGTTCGTCCCAGCCTTGTCTTTTATCCAGTCCAACTCAAAATAATTACACAACTCTTAGCTATTTCCATAGGGCCATTACTATCTGAGCCTGCAGTTACTATCCTGCATGATATTGAAGCCACGTGTTGAGAAAGGCTGAGAAGATGAGAGATGGGTCATGTAATCACTCTTATCAGCTTTCCAAATCAGGAAACATGATTCTTCCCTTCTCCACAGATTCCCACATTTCAGTCTACTCCACAAAGTCTATTATTACCACTGTCAGACAGGAAATGTATGACATATAAATAAAGTGCAATGTAATCACTTTGGATGTATTTCCTATTGTAGGTGAGCTAGAATGAATGGAGAATGTCTTCCAGAGTCAGTTTATCACAAACACAGATAAGCAGTCTTCTCTACAGAGATTCAGGTACAGAAATGTGTGTCCTCCTTACTATCTCCTTTAGAGAGCATACATTCTAGAAAAGGAAGACGTATCTCAGTTAGTGTGACTATAAGCTTGCAAGCTTTTGCCATAAGAAAGACTGTAAAAGGGATCTTTGACAGAAACAAAACAGAAGCAGAAACAGCTATTAATTGTCATACAGGAAAGATAAGACATTAATCTATTCCACTTCTTAACTCTAAGAAAAAAACTACACAGAATCATAGAATATTGCGAGTTGTAAGAGGCACATAAGGATCATCAGGTCCAGTTCCTATACATAAGGGGGCTGTCTAATTCAGTGACTGCAAATATCTGTGAAATGCGTTGCTGAACTGCGGATGTAGAGATAGGCCAGTTACTAGAATGTAGAACACCATCTATGCTTGAATATCTGCCTGTGTCTGCTTTTCTGTCTGTTTATCTATCTACCTATCTATCTGTCTTTCTATCTGCCTATCCATCTATCTATGTAATACCACTGCAATGTGTTCCACTCTACATTGCAAGCAAAAATCTCTGGTAAGTTTCAGAAACTGAAGTTCTGTTTTCAGCTTTTCTGATCTATTGTTTTTTTCAGCCAACACTTATGGAGATCCCAGAAAGAAACACAGCACATGTGGCTTGTTAACACAGAGACTGTTAACTATGTCGATGTTATAAATAGTATAAGAAATTTCAGTTTGCACTAATATTTCGTGCTGTTGTTATTTCACCTTCTCACAGTTCTTTGTTTACCACCTGAATGTAGTGACAACAAGTTCACTGCTGGGTGCCCAGCCTGCTGCTCTGATTTTGACAGTGATTTAAGAGAAAGCTGAAAGTGGCCCAACTTGTGTTCCCTCTCCCCCAGGTCACAGAAATGAAAATCAGCATGGAGAGAACCACAGAGTGGGATGTGAACGTTTGCTGCTGAAAGCACATTAAACTCAAAGCATTTGGCTTAGTCAGTGACTGCATGGTTTTTTTCCTTTGTGCACTGACATTTGACCCCTTTTTATAATGTGCACCTTGCACCACTGAAACTCAGTTAGTTATTTATTAAACTCAGGTACCAATGGCTGGCTTGTACATATCACGCTTTTAACTGCCTGGCGTTGCCCGTGTATGAAGGAGAGGGGGATGGAAAGTAATTGTCTCTGCTGTGAAATTCTGTCATATCGGCAGAATGAAGCTGCAAAGTGCAGCAATTTGTACCTGACCTCTGATCTAAGAGGCCTGTACAAACCTTTGAACCTTGGGTTGAAATTGAGAAACAAGGTTTACAAGCACAAGGAAGAGATTTCCAGTACTTGTTACCCATGCTCAGGGTTAATATTATAAATAATAAAAAAAAATATTTAACCAAGGCAGGGACTCTCTCAGGAGGCACTGCTCCTCTGCTGAGTTAATTCAAGACAATTTAATTCTATTGAAATTACAGATCAGTTAGAAATACCCATCATTTGGAAATGATAGTTTTGTGCATTTCAGGAAAGAAATGGCATTTGAGACAGGTGTCATTTGAGATTCACCTTTTGCTGACCTTAACTGGGATATTTTTTTTCTGATTAAAGTCTGAAGAAAGAAGACAAGCAACATTTGGTTTCAATGCAATTTGATCAACAAAGAATGGAACCAAAATACAGAACTGAAATTATTAAAAAGACTAGCAAAAAGCCTCCTTCTTTGTTTATTATTTGCTTTTATCCATCACAGTACCTAGTCTTAGTTATACAGTGCAAAGCTAAATGAGAAACCCATGGAGAAATAATCTAACCAACAACAATACAGCAAAGTTTGTCCTGCAACCTTATCTAGATGAACAAAAAAGATGAATTCTGCGGGCTGTTATGTTCACTCCATTTAATTGAAAGCTCTCTCAGTTCCTTCAGACACCTGCCAAGGCCTTAGGATCAGCACCACCAGCTGGCTCCAGCATGGGCCACCAGGTCACAATGGGAACTGCCACAAGTGAAGTTTTCCTGTGACACCCCTCATGCATTCCGAGTGCTGGCTGCCATCCATGACAAGCCCAGGTGTGTGAAACTCATGGAGTGCTTTGCACATGGCTTCAGAACCACCCAGCTCAGGACAGGATGTCGTTATTCACAGCTGTTGTGTCTGGTCTTTGTGACAAGGAACAGTTTGAACATCAGTTTAAGCTGGCACACAGCTGAATCTTGTGTTTTCCTCTTTTGCTTTTACATTATTTTAAAAGATTTTGGAGCCAACGGATATTTTTTTTCCAGGTTTTAAGTTCAAACTCTGCTGTTGCTATCAGCACTGACTTCAATAAAGCAATAAATGAACAAAGAAATATATAAAGGTGAACGGATTAACACCACATGTCCTATGTCATAGAACCTTTAAACATTTTACAGGCTACTTAGTGAGAAGGCGAACAGAATAATACCAAACTTCTCATTCTCTTAAAATGTTACCAGTAGTCAGGGTGCTGGAGTTACATATGTCCATTTGTATTAATAATGTTTACATATATGTATCATGCTTATTCTAAGCCACCTTCAATCCCAAATTTCCACCTAAAGCTGTAACCCACTTTTAAAGCTCCATTTTGGTGTCAGCCTCCTGAATAAGCACCGAACATACTATCAATCAACACAGAAAGAAAATGGAAGAGACAATCCCATTGAAAACAAAGCACACAACAGTTGAAAACAGCTATCTTGCTCTTTGTTAAAGATAATAGAAAGAACCGCTCTAAAATCTGATTTTATTTTCTATCTTCTGTCTAAAACATTGGCATTTTGGTTTTCACAGTTCTGATACATGCTATGCCAGTTGCAATGCAAATTCTGGTAGGTATCCATAACAGCTCATAGTTCCGGCTTAGATGTTTTTACTTCCTTCTCACACAGCTCTTAAAGCCCCTCTAAAGAAAGGAAAAACCCCAATTCAACACCCTAGCTCTGACACAGGTCCAGTCCCAGCCACCTGCTAAACCAGAGGTAGACAGAAAGCCCTGATGGGGCAAGCAGCATTTCCCTTACCACCCTGGTCCCACGATCCAAGTGCAACGGGCTGAGGGCTTGTTCTTCCACCAGAGCTGCCCTTCTTCCTAATGGCACGAGCTGTGCGACCTGCTCATGGAGTTTATGCATCGCTTTATTGGTCAGTCAGCGTTAGCCATTTAAATTCCTTGGGAGTCATTTGTTAAGGGCTCTCGGGCTGAGGCCGAGTGGGTGGGACAGAAGGGAACAGAGATGTGAGCGCTGCCAGATGCCGAGAGCTCTTAGTGGCTGCTTGAAAATTAATCTCAAAAAGTACGAAGCTAATGGGTTTTGAGAGGGCTGGGTCGAACCTTAAGGAAGAATGGACAAGAGAAACTTTGATGTAGTTGCAGATGGGGGGCTGGTGGAATGATTTGAGCAGAAAGATTTCATTCAAAATTCAAAACTTGGAGAAAAGGGAGTGAAACATGTACAAACAACTCCTTCCTAGCACAAGGCGTTGTGCAAATAGCTTGAGTTACAACAGATAAGATAAGAAAAGGGCATATTTTGCTTGACGGCACAAGGTTTTCAGCAAAATCTTTTTCTTCATACGTGTCTGGCAAAATTGTTTTCAGGCTGCACAGAGTCCGTTTACATTCAGTCACAAGAAAAATGGTCTGTGGCTCCTGGGGTGAGAGCTGTGCATCGAATACCTGGAGCGTGCTGCTTCGACTGCGAACACGGAACTCAAATGTGTTTGCTTGGAAGAAAAAAGCCTGGTGCAGAAGTGAAGGCAAAGGGGTGGTAAAACATGATTCATGACAGCAGGAATGGTCTGTACATAACAACGGGACATTAGGCCCCAGGAGCACTTAGGCAAAGCAAACAACACACCTTCTTGAGCGGTCAAGAGGAGAAACCAAACTGAAACACGCCGTGGATGATGGATCCGGCAGCTTGGCAAGCAGCAAGCAGAACTGCCAGTGGGAGGAGAAGGCACAGAGCATAGCTGGGAGCTGCCTGAGCCTGGGGAAGACAGAAAGCAAGCAGCATGTCGCAGCAGAATGACGGCAGCTCACAGCCCCGGCCCAGACTGGCTCTAGGAAGGGCCACCTGGGCCATGACCTTGGAGTGATGGCTCAGAAGGGAAGGGTATTGCAAGGAGGAGCAGGAGCCATTTCTCTCAAGGCTTTAAAAGATCCCAAAGTGCACAGTTCCCCAAGAGGCAACATGTGGTTTACTTTTGAGTGGCTTCACCCAAGATCTAGGGCTTGGCCCGAATGCTGGGGGAGTTTTGTGTAGAGGGATAGTTTGAAGATTCTATGAATTCTCCTTAACAAGAATGTAGGTAGTGCATCCACGTTGTAGCAAGCTAAAAACCAAAAGCTGCCTGGCTAGATTTGTGTATACATGTATACATGCACATGCACTCTGTCCTACATTCCTATGAAGCTACCTTTGCTACCTATCAGTAATTTTAACAGCAAGCTTGCAGTTTGGTTGTTCTTTAGCTGGTGTATCTGTTCCTGTCTTCTGTCTCTTCTTCATCCAAAAAGCAGAGTTCATTCCAAAGTTCTAGCCAAGCAGCATGCAGCCAGCAGCATCAGGACATCCCTGTGAGGAAAGAGAAGTGTCTGAACCTCCCAAGGACAGACTGCACAAGGATTCTGTTGAGGAAGTGCTGTCAGATGGTATCAGTTGATCCTTCATAATTGTTTGTCCTCATCCTCTGAGTGGCTTAGTCTGGACATGCCAAACTTAGAAACACCTCTATACTACAGATTCAAAGGCTGGGCAAGAGAGAAAAGGGACAGAGGAATCAAAGTTAAAAAACAGCTAAAAAATTGGAAGACTCCCTGCAGAAGAGAGGAATTTGAAGGATGACGAAGACTGGCAAAAGAAGCATTAGTTTGAGAGTTGCTGGGAGCAAACCTGAATGGTGATTGCTAGCAGTCTGTGATGACTTTTAGACTTGTTTATCCACAGCCATGGTGTCTTAGGCACTGTACAAACACACCTGCAGTCTAGATCCTGGTCCCAAAATGCCTGCAGCCCAAGTGTGCTGCATAGGTCTTTTATCTTCGGAATTCATCTCTGCAAACATAACTCATCCATCACGAGATGCTCGGCAGGCAGGAAAGCTGCCACACGAAAATTCAGTGGTTTGCCCATGACTGTAGAAAAAATCAGTCCAAATCTGGGGTTAAAATCCAGGAGGTTCTGCCAAAATCAGTCGCATACTTCAGTCACATGAAGGTATGTATGTGAGTGAGTATAAATGTCATTTAGCTGGTATTAACTCACAGAACTCCCTTCAACCACATTATTATCTTTTTTAAGTCACCGTTCTTCTCTTGACTTTGCATTTTTCTGTTGGAAAACAAGCTGATCTTAACTTTTAACTGAAGCATTATAAAGTGAATCCTATCACCCGCTTGAATGCACAGGGAAGAGTAGTAAGTGGAATGAGAACACACTTCTGCTAGCAGTGTGATGGGCTAATATGCAGTATGCTCACTTGTAGAAGGTGTTTCAACATACCATGTGAATCAGGAATGTGTGGGGAGGTGGCTCAAACTCCTGGCTTTCATTTTACACTTTCACTTTCAGCTCCAGCTTGTTGTTCATTTCCAAGATCTGCCCCCATTATCATTTAAAGTAGTGAAAATCAGATTAAGTTGTTGCATGATGTTCAGAGGTTTTAGCTTTCTCAATAGCAGAAACAGAAAATACATTATTTTGTCTTGCTGTTTTTAGTGGGAACCTAAGAAAGCTGTCCAGTATTGTGCAATTTTTATCTGTGTATCTACCAACTTTTCTAGCATTATTCACCCTGTGGCTTCATACACACCGTTTATAGTGATTATATGACCTTTCATGTATCTCTTTATAATGACTCTGGCATCATGGGGGGGATACATCTGAGCCAGAGTGGAAAAGGGTTAACAGTACAGGTATCTCAGTGGGAGGAGGACACATTCTGTATGTGCACACATGCTTCCCTCCTCATACAGCACCACTGAGCTGCTGCAGGAATAGAAGCATACCTTGCCTCAATGATAGTGTCAGTCTCCACTACAATACTACCATAAATATGTAATTGTTTCCTCTTCTTGGTGATTGACAGCTAAGCAGGGGCAAAATCTCTTGAGATGTGAATGGAAACATTACAGAGAAGGGTCCATACTATCTCATCCATGCTTTTTTTCCCCGAAGATTTTCTATTTCCTCTTACTCATTCTTGCATGGGATTATATATGAAAAGCTTTTCCTAAATAACTGTTCTGAACACTGTGAAAGAAAAGAATGGATATTAGAAAAAAATGTGAGATGCACTGGAACATGCTGATGAATACTGCTCCCTGATGCAAAAAAGCTTTTCTAGGAGACTGTGGGCTTTCCCTAGTCCGTCCTTTCTAGGAACAGACACATGCTCTTGCTTCTGCTAATCAGGTGTGTTCCATGTGATGAAAAGCCCTAATAAAGTACTGGTAGTTCTTTCTGGGATTTTTCTAAAGATCAAACCCCAGTGCTTTTGGAGAACCAGACACGTATAACAGGCTTGGCATTTTGTTGGAGAGAGTCTTTAGCTGGGTGAGTGCTAGTGTTTTTGATGAGCATAGTAGGAAGTAGGCTTTCAGGAAGGATTTTATGTTGGCAGCATAGCACACTGTGATGGTGCAGATGTGAGAACAGGAAAGGAGTAAGGACAGTAAGGAGTGAGCAGAGGGTTGAATTTTACGGTCATATTTGGTCTTCAGAGACTACTTAGAAATAGTGATGGAATGAAAAAGGAACATGCCAGGTAAAATATTTACCAAAAGGACACACAGATTAATGAGCAGCTCACAAGGTCTCTGAGAAGTCTTTACAATTTATCAGTATATTCACATATATGCTCTGCATCAGCTACAACACAACCACAAAAAGGTAGGGTATTAGAATCATAGAGTGGCTTAGGTTGAAGGTGACCTTAGAGATTATCTAGTTCCAACCCACTGCCATAGGCAGGGTTGCCAACCACTAGATCTCATGTTCTCATAACAATAACACTACCAGCCTCTTTTTACTTTTCTCCCCTTCCTTTTATTTCTTTTCCTTGTCTTTTTAACAAAACCTTTTTGTGTTTGGTCTAACAGGTTCCCACAGGTTTGTAGAACAATTTTATTGCCCATTTGAATGTTTAATGACACAACAGTACTTTATTGAAATGAGTAACACGTCATTTTACTCTCATTCTTAGGCTATGTGAGTGTGCAAATGCACTTCTCCATTTCCTGACTTAAAGCCGATGCAGACCAAAAACTGGTAAGATTGTTCAGAGAACATGGAGCTCCTAGTAGGTACCATAACACTTTTTTCATTTTTTTATGGACGGATCATATACAATGCTCAAACAGACGTATAATTATATGTCTCATAACAGCTTTACTACATCATCTCAAGTGGCTTTCAGAGGTGCTCAGGCACCCCAGTGTGCACTCAAAGACAGCAGTTTTCTAGGTTCTCTAAGACTGAAACTTTCTCAGTGTGTAACTCATGTCAGTTCTTTGGCCTTCAGCTTGGGAGCATGGAAAATACCCTTGCACAGGCAGACTCCCCTCTTGTCTGTCAGCCCCGGCCACTTCCTATGTCCCCACTGGAGAGGACAACGTCACAGCCCTGGAGGTGGAGTCCCACCAGGAAAATTGGCTCTGATTCTAACTAGGAGCTTTTCCCAGATAAAAATTACAGCCCTTGGAGGTGCTCTTAAATACAACGTCATCCCACACAAGCCTGCCAGATTCCTGGAGAGCAGCAGTCACAGATCCTGCTGCTGCTAGGACAAGGTGCTGTGTGGTCACGGGCTGAGGACAGCTGAGCTGAGGAGGTGGGAGGTAGGATCCTCTCTGGGACCTGCCAAAGGGAGGCTTGCGGAGCTGTGCAGGTGGCCATGGACACAACAAGATTTCCTTTTTGTCTTTTAATCTCAGGTGTCTCTGGTTCACAGGTTGACAGATTTGCCCTGATAACCTGAACTGTTGCTAGACTAAGTTTGTTTTTCATTTTAGCAAACACTTCAGCTTTCACTCTGCAAGGAACGTCAGTGCAGAGGAACTCCCTGTAGTATTCCCCATGCAAGATTCTGTGCTTTTTGTTTAAGCCTGAAGGAAGATTTTAAGTTCCAAATTTAGGAAGTTGGATACTGAGTAAACCCATTGATTATAATTGCTTTCAATTAGGACATTAAAAACAAAAGGAAAGAAGCCACTAAAACCCAAAGAGCTTCTATATCATCACAACCATAATGTTTCTGTAGGATGTTTGCTTTCCAGTAAAATAAATACAAGTTGGGTTCTGGATAGACATATATAAAAGGGAGATTAATTCAATTATTGCTTTTTGGTTCATTGGTAAATAAAACACTCTATGGGAAAAAGGTGTAGCACTCATCAGCCTGATGTGGCTGCTTGAGACCACATCATGTTTTCACAAACATTGTGAATTGTTGAAGCCAATGTAAGGGCCCACTGCAACCCCACAAGCACACTGTGCACTTTTCCTCACCTTTCTATTGCTGTCACAACATTTGAGTAGCCAGACCATGTGCACACACTGCTTGCCTGCATTCATTAGTTTCTGGCCTTTACATTATAGCAGAAGTGACTTGTCATGGAATGCTGATATACTGTCAAGAGCACAGAATGCGAGTTAAGCAGAGTTTGACCTCCTATGTGCAGAGAAGGCATAATTACTGGAGGAGTCTTAGTGTTAAACAGGTGAGCTTTATATCAGAGTTAGAATGAATTTCTTATGGTAGAACACTGATGTGACCAAGTCACATTAAAATCTATCAAGGGGCTGAGAGATGATGACACACCCAGACTCCAGCTCTGATGCTGGAGTGGCAAGGATGTTGAGGAGAGCTTTTGGTGACACTGTGTGCTGCAGCAGTCCAGAAGTATGGTTCCACCTCTTGGCACCCCATCACAATGCACTTTGTCCATGTGGCCAAGCGTGGATCTGCTTGTACCATGGAGTGCCACAGCCTTGCCTCACCTCACCCCAGCGCCCATCCTCCTCCTCCCCACAGCGGCCTCTGGCCTGCTCCTCCCCAGCCATCACCTCCTCTGAGGGGAGGAGGGAGCTGCAGGTTTGCATGCCAGAGCTGTATCAGAAACTCCATTCCCAAGATTCCTTTGGTTTTAAAGACTATGAAAAAAAGTATTCTACTGCAAGAATAAGATTGGCTTCTATGGTGGAAGAAGTAGGATGTATTTGCCCATCTATCAACAGTTACTCCACCAAATCTGCTCTATGCAATCCTATGTTCCTACAGAGCCATTTCTGTGGCACAGAAATGCGAGTGTAACTCCCAGGATGAACTTTGGAACCCTGCAGTGATACCAACCCCGTAACCAAACACACTCCAACAGTAAAAGGGCACTTTCACCTCCACAACTGCACCTGCAACGGGGCTCACCACCGGCATGGCCTTGCTGGCAGGTCATGCCTCTAACAGCCGGAGAAGCCCCAGGTCATCTTGCTGGTTAGAGCTGCCCTAATTAAACATGAAAGTGCTCAACAATTGTGTTAATGGACAGTGGTAACCAAAGCCCACCGTATGGCGATTTTTTTATGGGACTACACTTCTGCTGTGAAACATGTGGCTCTCAAAGAAAGACCTGAGAGAGTTGTTGACATAACTTACATCTACAGATATTTGACAAGATAAAACAGGCAAAGTGTCTGCTTTTTCAAAGCCAATAATAGCTGAAATGGTTAGGAATGAGAAGAATTGTCTGAATGGTGTAATTACGAAATCCATTAGCTAAATTGTTCCTTCCCTTCCTTGCTTAAGAAAATGATTCTGCAATGACCTAAGACCCTGTGTCACTCACAACACTGAAGCTGGAAGTATATCCAATCCAGGACACTCCAAATCCCCACATTTTCTATTAATAATGGAAAGTTTGTATTTTAAAGATGGCATTTCCAAACAGGCAATACATCTTTGGGGTTTGACTTGGAAGCTATATGAAAATGTCCTTAGACAGCAAGAAGCCTTTCTTTTGGGTAAAGGAGGGGATAGAAGTACAAAATGAGCTTTTCTGAGCAACATCCATACCCTCAGCTCTCCCCTTTTTAGCTTCTCGTATTTCTTGTTTTTTGTGGGGTGGACACCCATAGAACCTAGCCCACTCACTCACAGATTGATACCTTGGGCTGTACCCTCCCTCCTTCACTGTACTAAAATTCCCTGAGCCTCTACCCAATCTCCATCGGCTCTGTGCCTACATCTCTACAAGAAAACATATAGAGCTTGGCTTTGGGACTTTGCAGTTACATTGTTTAGTTGCTCACATGCTCCTTGAAAGTGTTTTAGGCCAAACAACTTGCACTGCCCTGGGCACAGTCTCAAAGAGAATGGGGCAGGGTCTGTATAGGGTAGTTGATGCAGATGTACACACTTTGTTTCTGGGGGAAGAAGAAGACTTACATTAAAATACTGTGTGTTGTGCTGCTCTTCTGTCCAGGAGGAGACCCTGGAATGCTTTATTCATTGGTAGATATGTAACTGATGGGAACTACTGTCCTTGGCTCTTGGACGTAAATAATGTTCACCATGCATCTGAGACCACAGTTGTTTGCAAGGTAGCATTTGCAATTGTACAGGAAATGGCAGTTTGTCAGTGAGTTAACCAAGTGACAAATGATCTTAATATCAGAGAGATACTCCCTTTCCTGAAGAACTAGCCAAAATCTCAGGAACAAAAAGGGCAGTAAATTTTTACCCTTTACCCTTTTCACAAATATGGAAGGTAAATTTTTAAAGGGAACATATTTAATTGGTAGAAATTGCTACAGTCTACAGGCATCTGTGATGGTTGAAATCTGACCTTTCTATGGCTGCATGTTATCTTCAGAGCACACTGAAAGTAGGCAGAGATCTGCATTTGAAGACATTTTTATTCCCACTATGTTATGGGAGACTATTCCTAAAGAAAAACATAGGTGCTTTTGTGCAAGCTGTTCCAGTCTTACCCAATCTGACTCAGTAAAATGATTTAGCATGGAATCTCTGAGTAGCATGCAGATTAATGTAGCAACTAACAGGTTGTCACCTGTGCATCACTTGTCATAATACTTAGAATTCCGTGTCACCTCTGAGGTCTGAACACATCCCATATGTATTCAAATTTTAAGAAGTTATTTTCTATCTATAATGGAAATTAGCTGCTTAGTTTGGGGGTGTATGTGAGTAGCTCATCAAATTTTGATTGGTGGAAATTTTATTAATATGAATGAAGCCAATCATTCTTAGTGCCACATCATTGTGTTTGACATGAACAAAGTTGCATCAGTGATTTGATTCTCATATGTTTCACATTATGAAACTGGTGACATGCATAAGATAACACATTCCAAGAAAACACAGATAAAGTGACCAGGTGATGAAGTGTCTGCATTTTGAACTTTGTCCTTCATAAAATCTTACCCAGAGGATGTGCCACAAAAGAGTAGTAAGGCTTTAGACTGTTTTTGTGTCATTTTAATGGGGACTCTTTGGAAATTCTATGATCTTTTGGTAACAATGATTCTTAAAAATGAAACCTTAATGGATTAAAATTGTCTTGCACGTAATTTCTGAAGTATGTTGATGATGTCAATGAAGGCAAGGTCATTTTGTTTTGCAATCACTGAGATACATGATTTGAGAGGGGGAAAATTGTAATTTTTTGAATTCACAGATTTAATTTTGAAAAGACAAGAGATTGTTTTTGGCCTGCTATTGAACCCCTCAGAAGATTAAACATAACGTTGAAAGAGCAATTGTTGAGTACAGAGTGATGGCTGTTACACAAGCCATGGACCACTTGAGACCTGGAGCAAGGAGAGAGTTAATGCTCTTACTTGCATAAGCAAGAGGATAGATGGTGGCTGCAGTGACACACTGGCTTGGACTCAACTTCCGACAGACACTGCAGATGCTGGCTAGTGTGTGCCTGATCTGTGCCCACATCATAGGAATCTGAAATAAGCACATTCACACCGTATACTTGGTTTTAAGCATGATGCTCTGTAAAAGGTTAGCTCTTTCCACTGCAGGGACAAGTTGGACCACACATCAACTCTGGCTATGAGTCATTTCCACACACTTTAACTGTAGTATAACTTCAGTGCTTCCCCCAGTGAAGCTGGAAGGCAATGAATTTTAAATTTATGAAGGAAAGCCATCTATCATGAATCTTACTGCTGCCAGATACAACCAAGGACAGCAGACTCAAGTGCCTGGCAGTTTCTAATGAAGATATTCAGTTGTACTTGGAGCATAGCTTCAAATAGAAACAACATTTTCTAAGATCTATAGCAGTCTTATACTCTTACATGCTCTTCCATGGAAATTATCTGAATGATGACCAGAGCTGATTAAGGGACGCTTTACAAGAGGTTCCTCCGTGAGTGCATTGTGATCGTGTTTCATTAGGAACAACCAGCATCTCTCCTACCTCAGCTGGCCAAAGGTCATTGTGTTAAAGTGAGCGAAGTCCAGCAGCAACTCACAGTGAAATACCTAAATCCACCCCAGCTGACCACAGGCACTCTTTAAGTAAAGCTTCTGTGAAACTCCAAGCTCACAGCTGTTAACTGCTTCAAAATTTTATAATTGGAAAGGGACAGAAAATGCATTTCAGCACATTTCTTTGTCACCATGACAAGAAGGCAATGAATATACCTCACTGTCTTTCCATGGAGTTAATTTCCCTGTTTGTTTATGTTTCCCATGATTCTCTTGCACGCTCTTCCTGTTTGTGATGAACACTTGGAGCTCTCATTCTGGTTTTCTAAAAACAGACACGTGCCTCACTGCAGGCATACAAAACTGTGCCGTGACTGCCAGTCCCATTCTCCTTATTTACAACTTTCATTCGTGCTGACCAGCTTCTTGAAAACCAGGGCTAGATCTGAGGAATGAAATTCTTTTCTGCCTATGTGAGAGCTTGTTTTGGCTAGGCTACTGCCTGCCCTGAGAGGCAGTGTCCAGCCATGCTGAGTGACATGTGGCTGAGCATAAATGTGCCCCGACAGCCTCCGGAGCTGCTCAGCTGCAGAGGAAGGGGTACAGGACAGAGCAAGGGAGAAACAAAGGGAGGGAGGATGGGACAAAATGGGGGACAGGGCTGGAATTGCTCTGCATTCCTACAGTAGCACTGTAGAAAACCAGGCTTTATTAATTCTTCTATTCATAGATGATCCAATTATAAAGATGTTAAATCCTTCAGTCCTTGTCTGTCAAGTTCACACTGAGATAAGAAGGCACTAAGCATGATCAAGGCTTTGGCAAACTCTGCAAGCACCTAGGTATTGGTCCAGGGAGGTCTGACTGAAAATGGCAACATATAAAAAAAAACAACAGAAATTCTATCTTTCAGACACAAAGTTTAATCATTACATTGCTCAACTACCAGAAGCCTTATCAACAAAATTACACAAAAAAAAAAAGTACACAGTTACATTCTAACCCTAAGGAGAAATCAAATTTCCCAGTCTATGCTACATTTTCATTTTGTTAAGCATATAACTTAATAAATATATAACTGTTAAGCATATAAGCCAGGTTCTGGAAAAGGTCCTTCTTCCTTCAAAAACACTAAAGTTAGATTTAATTGATCTTAAGAATACTACAGATACAAATGTAAAGTTACTGTGAAGTCATAGAAATAGTGAAGATATGCAATGGTGTGACCTACAGCAGATATAAAATTGGATTATTGCACTGGAGGGAGATGGAGTTGTGTTTGGAGAACCCTGGCTATGGCTTTTGCATTTCTTTTTTTCCAGTTCATTTGTAGAATTATTGGCTCCAGAGAGAGCTGCTTTCCCTCCTTCCCTCATTTTCTAGAAAGCACGCAATGCATGGAAAGAAAGTGATGGTTTGAAAGAGTTGTTTTCCTCATATCTTCTCCCATTTTTCTGTTACTTTTTGTAACAGTGGCTAATTTTAAAGTAATAATAACAAATGGGACATATTCATAAAGAACTGAGCTAATAAAACAGTAAGAAACACCTAAGACACTGGAACATGTTGCCCAGTGAGGTTGTGGATTCCCCTCCCTGGAAGCACTCAAGGCCAGGCTGGATGGGGCTTTGAGCAGCCTGGTCTAGAGGGAAGCGTCCCTGCTAATAGCAGAGGGGATGGAACTAGACGATCTTAAAGGTCCCTTCCAACCCAAACCATTGTATGACTCTATGACAAGTAGAAATCTGAAGAGTGAAAGATATCCTTTAATAAGGCTGTATAAGGAACAATCCCACTGGTTGTCTGGCTGGTATTTTGGAAACCCCTGAAAGCTGATGTGCTGCGCACTGTTGCATATTTATTTCTGTGAAAGGAAAAGCCAGTTTATTTATTACCCCTTTATTGGGCTTTGTGTCTGATGTTTTTATTCTCAAAAGCAGCAAAACCACCAAAACACTGTATTGTTTAATACCAAACAATGTTCTTGTTTCTCATTAGAACAGGGAAGCCAATGCTTGCTCAACTGTACAGCCAGAATGAATATAACCATAAATTTAGACTGGGCTTATCAAAGAAAATAAGGAACCACGTGAAAACAGGGAAAATTTATAATAGGAGCATGGATAATCTATCACTACCTGTCAAGAGTGTTCCTAAGTGCCTGTCAAACTGGGAGTGCAGTATTTCACAAACTCTGTTGTGAGTTCATGGCTCAGAAAGAGGAATTGACATCTGGAGATTTGGTGTGGGGAGGACGAATACATTGCGTTTCAGAGAGAGAGCTGCAGGATAAAGCCCTTGGTTCTGTAGACAGGATATGTGGTGCTGCTGGGGTTCTCATCCTCCTGACTGGTTTGGAGGAATTCTTACGGTTTGACCCAGAAATTACAGACTGCACATGAAAGTTTAATTAAAACTGAGAGTTCTTCTCAGCACTTTTGTTTCTAATCATGTACACTTTCCACCCAAACAGTGTTTTGGTTTAAAAAAATTCTCAACCAGTCACAACATAACCCCCTACGTAGCTCTTGTCTCTTGTGGAGGAGCTGCAGGGCAGATACTCCCTTCTAAGGGAAGATCATATTTATTTCCAGAAGGGAGAGTGATGTGGGTCACACTGCACTCTCATGGAGTGAAGCTCTGGAAGGGAACATGACCTGAGGCAGTCTAAAACCATTTCCACCCTAAACAGGAGGCCAGTTCAGCCGCTTGCCTTAAGCCAGTTAGATCCAATGAAGCCTGAATACTTCACCAGCAGAGGAAGGGCTGGACTGCTGCTGTGCTGCTTCATTTGGCTTGGAGAAAGATCACAAAGAGGGTACACATGTTCTTTCCATTGCCCATGTTGGGAAAATACTTCACACACTCTGGTCCTTGGTCCCACCATGCTCTGCACATCTGCACCATGCTCAGTCCCTGCAGATAATGCTCTGTCCTGGTCTGCTGAGCACCCACAATGTATAATTGTCTAATTTCAAGTCCTCTTTTGGATGGAATCAACTAATTCTTCCTGAAAAAGAGCCCAGATGTGGCTCCATCAACAAGCAAAATGGATTAGGCTGTGCCAGGCATGGTTGCCTGACCTGATGCAACATCTGCATGCACAGATGTCCCTACATGACTCCATTCTGTGCCCCAAACACATACCCTCATTTTCATGACACTCCTCTGCTATACTTCAGGTGGTGAGATCTAATCAAAAGTATATGAGAAAAGCTAATTAAACCTTAGGACTAGGAAGAACATCATAGGTGCCAGAGAAGTCCCAGGACAAGCAACTTATGGATGAGCCAGGCTGCTCTGGAAGGGTTAATTGGGCAGGCACCATGTACCACTCATGCAGAAGTGACAGCAAGCAGCTCACAGTGAGAGCTGCTTGAAGATAAGGGATGATCTTGGTCATCACAACCCTCTTCTTACCCTCGTCCATCTGACATATGCTCCATGGGAAAGGATGAAGCAGTACAGATGGTTGTTCAGTCAGGAGACCCTGCGGTGGCCATATTCTCATTCATACTCCAAAGCGGGAAGCAGTGACTACCTCAGGGGTCATGTTTGGGGTCAGCAGGCCTCTCACCCTCCAGCCTTGCAGTCCTCCTCTGCTTGAGCTTTTCTAGGCAACATCTGATGCCTTGCAATAAATCATCAGTTAGCTATGTTTTGCTTTCCTTTAAGCAATGCAGAACTTTTAGTGTATGCAAGTGAAAATACTGGTTACAAAAGTTCTCCAAGCATGAATTGTATCCAGTAGGATAAATAAATTCAGAAATTGAAGGTACAAGCTACAGATATTTGGCTCTCCTATCTCCAGGAGACTTTGTGTGATCCTATTGAAACCTGCCTCAAGCTCAGGTGAGGAAAAACTTGTTTCCTTCTGGTTGCTTAGAAGTAGAGCAGTGATCTGAAATTCAGGAATATAGCTAAACAGTTATTTTAGTTACAAATGCTGAGAAACTCACATTTAACTTGTCATCACTCAGTGTGATGCACACACACTGTACTCAAGGTAACGCTGCTAAGCCAAGCACCTGGAAGGTGGCTTGCCCTTCTTCAGTGCTGTGCCCAAAACTGCCCACACCACTCCTGCTGAAATCCTGCCCTGCAAAACCAAGAAATCTGCTACAAAAGTGCACACACACACATAGATGCCTCATGGCAGAGCCTGCAACTGAGGGTGTAAAACCACTGACCACAACAAATTAAGTGCTGTGCTACTACATCCAGCTTGTGCAGGAAAGCATCCTGATGGTATTTCAGGATGCAGGTGTATTTCACAATCAGATTTTAGCAAGACGTTTTGCCTTAGGGATGGTAGGCTGTGCAGAAGAAACAGGTTACTGTACAAATGCTCTGGGGTGGAAGGAAAAGCCATCCAACTGGCAGCTGACTGCACAGCTGTGTTTTGGGATCCTGGTTTGTTCACCCAGCAAATCATTGGCTCACATATTTTGGTGCAAGTAGTGGTTTAACATCCTGAACCTATCAAGAAAGTGGAACACTATGAGAAAAAGCTTTAGCAGGCATATATCTAATGAGTCAGAATGTTCAGTTACCTGACTGCATTTTACATGAGGAGTTACTTTAACTGCCATCTAATAATCTAAGAAATTGCAAAGGTTTGAGTGCTTCTCCTCCAGTACCAATCATCCACCATGGGTAACATCTGTGTGCCCAGATGTGTCCCCCTCTGTGAGGGAAAGCTGCTTTCTCTCCCCTCAGACCACCTGATGATGGATGCGGAAATAGAGCCCTACATTTCCACCTCTTTGATGCTCACTTCACTTTTTTTTTATGTCCATGGCATGGGTCCATCTTCCTGGTGTTTGTGTCTGCTTCTTTTCACATGGGCCATCAAAGGAAGTAGAGCATGGATCAGAAACATAACGTGTTTGAAAGATAGCTTGAACAAGTGCTCCACTCTGGTACATTCATTCTGTAGATGGTTTTCTTAAAAAATCTCTCAGCTTCTTCAGTATATCCCACACGAATTTTCTTATAAATAAATAAATAAATAAAATGCGTCCCTGTCCATCTCTAACTGACAGCTGTTTGACTGGAAACCGCTACTCCTAAATCCTGTCATAAGCAAATAGGAAAATCTATTGCACAAAAGTACTGCCAATATAATATCCATTTGAGGCTTACAAAAACTGCCCCCAGAGCTAAAATATTCAACAGTTCTGAAGTTGATACACTAAAAATGTGATGTTTTGCTTCTGTTTATATTATTAGTATTATTGTTTATTTTATATTTACTTATTTATTTTAATTCAGGGGCAAGTTTGACATGGAATGGCCAAACTCCAGCTGCTGAACTATGTGCAATGCCTCATCGGGAACTGCCTTAATCTCTGATGCCTGCAGATATTGGAGTGCAGATATTGGAGTACTCTTGCAGTCAGAGCATGCAGTCAGAGCAAGAGAGGTTACAATCACTGGCTTGCTTGCAAATCTGTTTGTCAGTTCCTTGCAGATGTTCCCCATCTCCCTTATGCAAACTTAGGGATATCACGTGCTAATGGTCTGAGAGACACAGAACAGAGATATTTTCAGTTTCTTGCTTCCCTTATAAAAGACATGCCTGCTATCTTAACATAGGAACTATACTAGGAGAATTTGAACTTCAGTACAACAGAATTAACTGAAAGTAATTTACATAATTGCAACTCCGGAAAACCCAAGTTTAAACAAGATAGAAAACTCCCTTAAGCTGGATTGGGGAAGCAGAAAAAACAAACAAAACAAAAAGACACAGATCCTGTCTCCTGTAGGCTGTCATGTTAGCACAATTCCAATTCCAAAATGCTGTCAAATTTTGATTTCCTAAAACGCCGTCAAAGTTTGACAAGTTTGACATCTGCAAAACAATATTTTTCCTTCCTTTTCTTTAAAAATTATTTTATACACTCTCAGTATACTCAAGATTAAATCTGTCAGGCCACAAAGTCCAGCATTCTGATAAACTTGCATGCCAATTAATAACTTGCCAAGCAGAGCAACCCTGGACTCTGGACACAAAGTGTAGCTGCATGTACCCGGGGGCTCACAAGGACCTGACAGAGCCCCTTGGTCCATGGGGAGCGAGTAGGAAGGCTACATGCCTCCACCATGGGCGAAAGGGAAGAGCACATGAAAGCAGGAGTTTGCCAGTTTTGCTAATGTCACTCAACATTCTAAGAGAAAACAATAATTCCGCATACTTCTTTCAAGATAATTTCTTCTTACTGTCCTCTTTTTAACCTAGTTTTTCATTTTTGATTTTGAACAACAGACCTTTAATTAGATTACCAAACCAGTAAAATCATTAAGCAAGTAAAAGCAGTTTACATCACATCTATATTAACATGATTACAAAGTGTTTAAGATTACAAATCAGACCCTACATGCCTCTCCCAAAACACAGACAAAGCTCCCAGTAATTCCTGTCATTATAGCTAATACACGGAAGAGCTTTCCCTTTGCTTTCATGCTGTCCTGAAGACACTCCTGAAGAATTCAATGATTTCTTTATTGAAACTTCCTTGTCTGAAATGCAAATGAAGATCAGATCCGATCCTACAGTGTTAAATGAAAACAAACTGAAATACATTTTTCCCCTTAACCAGACGTATTTTCCATTCCTTCCCTCTATTATTCCACAAAGGCACACATATCATCATAAAGTTAAAAAGAAAGTTTTTTCTGTATCTTGCTATCAAGACTTCTCACTTTTTGTCTTTTCCTAGAAGAAACAAATTCTTCATTTTAAAGTCATTTTCACTGTGCAGAAAGCAGTCACTTTGAAAATGTCTCAAATCAAAGTTTCATATAATGGCTAAGATTAGAAGGGACCTAAAAGACCATCAAGCTCCAATCCCATGCCATGGGAAGGTTTGCCAGCCACGAGATTAGGTACGTGCATTACTCCAGTTAGTGACATTTGTAGTACTTCTATCCAACATCAGCACTAACTCAACAGCAATTTAAATCAAATTATTCTGCAACAGGAAATAGATTTCTAACTAGAGTAAAAAAGTTTAGCAATAGAATGGCACAATAGTATAGAGCTGTGCATGATTCCACTTTTACTAAAGCTATATGTAATTGTGGTGATTGTAGAGAATCAGATTGACATTTTTTACCCCAGCTAATCAGGAGTAATTTTTTTCTATTTGGCCTCTTTGGAAAATACTTGTTTGTACTCCTTACACTGGAAAGGAAAAGAATGCTCCCTAGCTAGGTATATTATCTTTTTATTATCATTATTTTTATTAAAGTTGTTCTGATAATTCAACTCTGTTATATTCCCAGCAGAAAGTCACCGATGGTATTTCTTTGCAAGTCACATGTACAACACCAAGATTTCATTCCCTGTAACTTTTTGCACTGACATTGTTTTAATAGTTTCTTTGACATTTTGGTTGAGAAATTTGTTGTACTTCTTCAAATGTCTGGTGAGTTCAGTTTTACAGTTTCATGGCTGTGGTCACACTTCTCCTCATTTCTCTATTCCTAATGGAAGACATTGAGGCTGGGAACTCTCACCACCGACCTCCCAGTTCCCAGGACATCTTGTCCTCTTGTGAACCTCACTGAGAGAGACAAAGGAGGAAGATGGGAAAGAAACTGCACAGTACAAAATGGACCAGGAGGCATTTTGCTGATTTTAGGTTGAAAGCCTACACTTCAGGGCATGATAGGCAGCATCTCCGACTTCCAGACTTCCTTTCTACCTTCTCCTCTCAACAACCAAAAAAAGGCATGGGTTTGGAAAATTTGGATTCCCTTTTAAACCAAATATTAGATGCACAAGAGACAGCCTGTGTACCTCTCTAACTCAATTTGCTTCAAGCAAATACAGTTTCTTATTGACAGTTATTGTTAAATATTGCAAGTAAAGAAGAGAAACACTGTGACCCAGCAGTGTGGAGGCAGGGCTGCCATTCATTTGGATAGGTATGTTTAATCATCAACTACATGCTGCACTCTGATCTGGGCAACATCTGACTTTTGGTGAGATCAAAAGTTTTGGAAGTTACTACTGAAAACAACAAATCACAGAAAGAAGTATTTTCATTGGAAGAATCATCACAGATAGAAGAAACATCACAGGGCAGAAAAACTAAATCAAGATTTTAGCACTCATTTCTCATTGGGATCATTGGGAACTGTATACACGTGCACTAAGCACAAAATAATTTTGGTAACTAAAATAATAAGTTAACTTCATTTCATGGAAATGGTATTTCACATTCAGCTGTAATTCATGGGTTAACACCTTGTGTTATCTTGGCAAAAATGAAAAGCTGAGGTTTCAATGCAACACGAGTTCTGCTCAGCTGGAAGTGAGCAAGGGTATGTTTACATGCCTGCAATCACTGCCTTTTAAGGCCTGCACTTTACCTGATAATTTAATTCCCTGCAACATTAAGAGGAAAAACAGTTCAATGTCACAAAAATATGTTTCTGCAAACTTGCTCTTAAAAGTTAGTTCCCCTTAGAAAACTCTTACTTCTATAAAAGGCACAATACCTTTGGAAAAATTCACACTTCTGCCTTCAGAAAATGAATTAGATGCTAACGGATTAAATTGTTCCTAGAGTAATGTGAAGGAGCTACTGTTGTACAAGTGGACAGCTAGAGAAAAGCTTCCCCAGCACTCACTGACAGAAAAATTCAGAGCTGCATCACTGTAGAAGAAATGAAGCTACTTCTAAGCTAGTTCTCTCTCAAGCCAGAAACATTAGCAATTGCCTTCCACAGTTCCTGTATCAGATGAAAAAAACCCGACTATGAATATCTCCACATGGGGTTGTCTTTAAAGAGGTCCAGCCCGGGGCAGGAGGTAGAGCAGTACTCCTGGTCCCACCATCTCTGCCTGCTGAGCAGCTGAACTCCAACTCCATGGCACAGGAGCCACGTGTTTCCTCAGTGCTCCTTCCCAAGCTGGTCACCGCCAGTCCTCATAGAGCTGCTGAATGTGGAAAGTCCACAGGCATTCCTTTACAAAGGCACTGACAGGCACAGCTGTGATCCAGCTAAACCTGACAGGACCAGGCACATCTCCTCCTTGGAGACCTTCAAAAGTCATCTGGGCATGGTCTCAGGCATGCTTGTTGTTGGTGTCTCTGCTTGAGAGGACTAGAGGTCCCTGGCAGCTTCAGCCATCCTCTTGCTCTGTGATTCTGAGACCAGGCTCACTTAGGAAAGATAATTTCAGGGGAGAAATGCCCAAGTTTTTCATGGCATCTCTAGTTCTGATTATATGAAGATTGGTGTTTGGCAACACTCATTTCTTGCCATCCAAGTATTGGTCAATTCTACAGAGAAAGCATCACTTCCTGACAAAATTTCTGCTGAGATCATTCACTTTTTAATATATCCATTTACTTTGCCCATTTCTTCAAATATAAACCTTTCTTCTCACCCATGAAGAGTTACCACAGTGCCAATTTGGAAAGTGTCTCTGTAAGGTTTTTGTAGGATCTGTGATATTTTATTGTGCATAAGTCTAGCATTAATGTCTATGCCACAAGAATTCCCTTTAAGGGTGAAGACCAATTTCTTTCTAAACAGAATTTCTGGTAACAGCCCAGGCTAAGCATTAATCTGCACTTTCCACTTTGTGTATCCAGAAAAAGGCTTCACAAATATTAGACGCACAAGAGGCAGCCTGTGTACCTCTCTAACTCAATTCACTTCAAGTATGAAAGTTAAATGCCTTTCCAGCTTTTGTTTGGTGTCTGCTGTTTTTTGCTCTCATATCCTGGGAGATGCATTGAAACCCTGCAGGAGACCAGTAAAACTGCAAGTTAGGATCCTGCAGCATGAGAATTGAGCCTTCTTATAGTCAGATATTTAGAAAAATATTTCTGTTGTGAGTATTTGATTGACAGGACAAAGCTGTCCCTCATGATAGCTGCTTCTCTTACCGTATTTACTCAGGTTTAACTAACCAAGACCCGGTAAACTGCTCTGCTGGAAACACAGCCCATGAAATGAAATCTGATCGCTCTATTTTAGCAAATAACAATATATTATTATTTATGGCAATGGTCTATGTTGCTCACAATCTATAGATCATCAGATTGTTTGAAGCAAAAATGAAATGTGCCTCAAAACCAGTAGCAACAGTGAAGAACTGCTGAGGGCTCCCACTAGCACAGTCAGCTCTCTGATGAAAATTTGCTCAGATGGTTCCAAAAAGCAGCTAGCAGGGTCAGGTTAAACAATGGTCCTGTGGATAATCCTTCCCCAGATGTAGTGGATTCTTCCATAATCCATCATTGGGAAAGAGTAGGGTACTTTGCACAAAGACAAAAACTTTTCCTACATCTCTGGCAAATTTTATCTTCACTGAGCACTGTAAATGTGTGGCTCAGCCATCCCATTGCATGCTGCTGCGTTACTCCCCACTGTCACAGGCACACCGCTCGTGCAGTGCCGTGACCACAGCCGTATCAGGGGCATGAGGCCGTTAGCAGTCTTCTTTCAATTTGGTTGTGCTGTTGATATCACAGTCATAATCCCTCAGGCTAAAATAAAATTGTTGTAGGAACAACAATCATCTGAAGCTTAGTTTAGTCCTAAAGCACGTGCTGCACCACCTTTGACTCAGTTGCCTTTAAATTGTTATGCCCCTCTTGTCTCGAAACCAGTCTATCTGATAACATTTTTCCTTGACTGCTTGATTTGGAGATGGAAAAGGGTTGGAGTTGCTCTGAAAGCAGTCTGCCATTGTGCAAACAGGGCTCAAAGACTGAACAGATCTTGTCAGATGTCCTATTACTTCCATTTAAGCACATAAGCTTTCTTACAGACACCAGCTAGGACCTTATCATTGTACAAAAGCAGATGTGATAACATTCTAATCTCTTTTGTTTTAGATTTTTTTTTTTCTATTTAAACTCAGTTTCTGAGTGCTCTGAGGTAACAGTTGAACTCTTTATTTACTGCACAGGAAACTTCTACATCTGTCCAATTTACTGTCTAATACTGGTATTAGTGCTCCTCGGAGGAGAAAGCAAGAATCACATACATGAAGATCACATGCTTCAATCATAATCAGTGCTTTACCTCTAAGAATTCACCAACAAACTGAAGCTCTGTGCAACCTTTACCAGCATTTTTCTTGAGTTGTATTTCATTTATTTACAGCAGACGCCTGTGAGAATCTGATTGCTTTGTTCCCCAGTAACTTTTCCCTCAACTTTTCTCGAGGAGATGTAGTGCTGCTAAGAATCAAAGTCACACTTCACTTAGACTACTTCTAATGAAGTAAATGTGTTACCACACTTCAGTGCTGCATAACTCCACCAAGAATTTACTAAGCAAAAATAGTGTGTAATGTGCAAGCCCAGTTAGCAAACAGATCAAGAAAGTCTGTCAGATCAGGGTGCAAGCAGCAAGCACAGCCACGACCTGACGCTGACACTCTTCACAAGAAGAAACTGAAAGCAAACATATGAAAAAAATCTCTTTCCTTCACTTTGTTTTGCACACAAAACACACTGTAGCTCCATTGTGAATACTGAATACACATCAGTTACTTTACACCTAGCATGCAGTAAAAAATCCCCTTTGGGTTTACTTGATAGTCACCTGGGGTGTGAAAGGTGATTTTTGGGAGCCATCATAGGGACTTATATAAGGACAAATCCAAACCAGGAAATTACACATGGGAACAGATCCTGCATGGATGAATCACCTTCCTCGGTGTGTTAAAGATGTTCAATCACTGAGTAAACTTAAAGCAATTATTTGAACCTATTCAGCTTTATTTCTCCTGGTAACATATGCATAATATTTTACTGGGAACTTAAATCCTGAAATCTTTTTTGCGTCTACTTTCTTGGAATGTAGGGATTACAAGGAAAAAGTCCTGGAAAAATTAGTCAGTCTATATTTGCAAAGCTCCTTCAACTATCAGTAAGTATTTTTCAGTGTGAGTCACCAACCACATTCTTGCTGCAATAATTTGGTTACATATTTTCTTCAGAAACTTTGATTTGTTTTCTTGCTTGCTGGATAGAAGATGAGCAGAAGCCAGCTGTCATGAACTTAATTAGAAAACCATGAATGAAGCACTCAAACGCAATGGCAGAAGATTTTGTTTCAAATGAGAGCAGAACAAAATCAAAACAACTAGCTGTTAATCAACCCAAGCGTTAGATGAGATGACGCATTCAAATTTATCTGGAAAAAGAAAGCAACAAAGAACAGTGCCCTTCCCCACCCAAGCACTTTTCCCACCCCAGATTTCTACCAGGGAAATCTTTGGAATCTTATAACTAACCTCTGTCTCCTTTTTGCTTCTGAAAACCAAGGGAAGGTCGGCAGACCACAGTACCTGTGGAGAAGTCGGAGTGCTCCTGTGTGTGCTGGTGGCTGCCAGGCTCCCCTCTCGTCCCCAGACAGTCCTGTACCTTCGCAGCCACGGCTTTGTGCACAGGTCAATGTTTTACCAGGCAGCCTCTGTCCCACCCGCCCTGCAAACACCATATGGGGACGTGGCGCTGGGAAGGTGGCCCCACTCCTACTGCCTCGTGCTCCCCCAGGAAAGCAAAGCACAGAGAGGGAAACCTGTTGAGTGGGGGTAAGTGAGCCACAGAAAAAGAGGAAAAAAAACCCAAACCTAAATAAATGCGTAGATTATTATTATAGATTATTAATGGCAGGTAAGTCATGATAACCTTTCTCTGTATTGTTCTAAAACTGCTTGCAAGCCTAGGCGTGCCAGGCTGAAAGCTGAGAGGGAACAGGTAATTTATGGGAGTACACAAATTTCCAAATAAATCTTCAGCGTTAAGAGAACAGGCATTCAAATTACAGCTAAAACTTCAAAAACAAAATGGCAGCAAGGAGACTTTTTGCTGTACCCTGAAACCATAGAACAAAATAACATGGAGTGAGTCTAAACAGAAAAGCAAGCAAAAGAAATGCCAAATGGTTTACCTTCAGGCAGAGTCGCTGCTAATGTGCTTCAGCTGCTCAGGAGTGCCCAAAGTTAAAGCTCTACCAGCAATAACAGAGCTTTTACCTTTCCAGCAGGTTAACAATTACAAGCAGAGGACAGCAGAAACAGGCTGGCACCAGCGCATGGCGCTGACAACGTGCCACTGCCACTCCCTGTGAGGAGAGGGCAACTGCAGGACCTGTGAGGGCTCCGAGTTCTTCCCTTGGGGGGTGCTTCCAACATCAAATCATAGGATCTTATGAGCAGGAAGAAACGCTTAAAAGTCGTCTAGTCTAAATCCCCTGCAATGAACAGGGATGCCTACAGCTAGAACAGGATGCTCAGAGACCCATCCAGCCCAACTTTGAATGTCTCTAAGGTCAGGGCATCCACCACATCTCAGGACAACCTGTTCCAGTGCCTCACCACCCTTTTCATAAAAAATTTCTTCTGTGTATCCAATCGAGATCTCCCTTGTTTTAGGTTGAAACCAGTGCCCTTTGATCTGTCACAACAGACCCTGCTAAAGAATGTGCTCCCTTCTTCCTTGTAACTCCCCTTCAAATAACTGAAAATCTGCCACCAAGTCTCCCCTGAGCCTTCCCTTCTCCAGGCTGAACAGCCCCAGCTCCCTCAGCCTGTCCTTATAGGAGAGGTATTCCATCCCTTGGATCATTTTTTTCACCTCTTCTGGGTGCACTCCAACAGGTCCATGTCTCTCCTGTACTGAGGACTTCACATGTGGACATAGTATTCCAGGTGAAGCCTCACTAGCACAGAGTAGAGAGGCAGGATCCCCTCCCTCACCCTGCTGGCCATGCTGCTTTTGATGTAGCCCAGAATACAGTTGGCTTTCCTGGCTGCGTGAGCACACTGCAAGCTCATGCCACCAGTATCCCCAGGTCCTGTTCGGCAGGGTTGCTCTCAATCCTTTCATCCTCCAGCTTGTACATATAGTGGGAGTTGCCACAACCTGAGTGTAAGATCTTGCACTTTGATTTATTAACCCTCATGAGGTTCACTTGGGCCCACTGCTCAATCCTGCCTAGATCATACCTGTCACAGGAGAACCTCTGGGGGGCTGGTTGGCAGGTGTGTGCTCATGGAGGGACAAGAGGGATATATGGGTTATGCTGCATGTTTTGGTTTTGCAATACTGCCTGGTCTGTCAGATCCTTTTCCTGGTTTAAGAAAGATTGGTTCATTTTGTCAGATCTAGGTTCTCTAACTTGAGCAGAATGTATTTTTAATGGCATTTGTTTTAGAAGAAAGTCTACCTCATAGCTGCTCTAGCCATCCAGATGAGCTACAACTTACCATGTAGAACAGCAAGTAGCATTTGCATGCAGTGGACTTGCTGCTCCTTTGAATCTCACACATGATGGGGCATGGGTCTGAGGTTGCCTGGCCTTGCTCAGTGACACTGGACTGAAGGCTGCCAACCAAATCTCAAGAGGTTGGAGGGGCTATCTCCGCTCACTAGCATATTGCATTCTATAACTGGTGGCAGGGGTACAGATAGACCCAGCTAACTACACATGTGACACCACAGGTGCCAGCACCCAGACTCAAGCAGTAGTGTGAGGAGTATGAATATTTCCAATGATATGCTCCTGGGGGAGCAGTGTAAGTGAAGGGAGTGAAAATATAACCTAGAGGGCTTCCCACATATCCACCTCTGCAGTCCTCAGATGTTCAAACAGAGAACTGCCAGGTATTCAGGTAGTTCTACCCACTGCAGTGGTGCAGTGCCAGGCCCCTGGAGCTGGTGAGGACTACGACCCCTGAGATAGTTTCCCCAGGTGAGCCCATGGATGCCAAGGCTCAGTGTGCCATGGTGGTAAAGTGAGTTCCGTGGCTGCAGCCCATGCTGCATGGTCCAGTACACCCAGGCCTCTATGTTGCACCACCAATCAGTGCAGGTGTTTTCAGGTCCAGCATCCCTCCTGCTGGTCCACCCACACACATTTCCCCTTCCCTTCCTCTGGGAAAGGGAAAGGAGAAGCAGATGGGGAATCTCTCACACATTCAGTATGTAAGGACACCATCGCTGCTGCCTGTGAATCCCTGACAGGACAGGCCCTTGGCACGAGTATGGAAGCCATATGGACTTCTACACAGCTAGAAGTAGGACAAACTTCCTTATCTGGCCATGTCTTTTACACGTGCCTTATTAATTCATCAGCTTGAATTCCCTCTAGAGAAAAAAATTCACATCTGCTTTCTAGCATCTGCTCCTGAATGTGAGGAAGAGCACTGTGACTAGCACGCAGCTAGGGAGACCCACCAGCAGCAGCCACCTTCTTCCCAGGTTTGCAGCACGACGCTTACCACATCATGTTAACCTCTTGGTGCCTCACTGATCCCACCTGTGCAAGTGGAAATAACAACAGCAGCCCCACAGATCCATGGCTATCAGCTGTAAGATCACCATGCAGAAAGAGGAGCCTTATTTGAAAGAGCTTATCCTTTTTGAAAGCCCTGCCTGACCAGCTCTGGGGAGCATTGCAATGCTGTCTCTCTGCTGAATGGCTCCACTTAAGATCTCACAGACCTTACTAACCACACCTGGAGTAGTGGAGATCCCTTTCTGCCAAAAGGTGTCTTTGGTATTTCTAGGCTCTAGAAGCATTTCAACAGAAGACTTTAAAGTAGTGCAGCCTGCTCATCTGCATTAGATCTAGATTTTATCACTGTTGTGTTTTGTGTAGCAGCACTGCTGCATGGGCTTTGGTGAGGGTGGAAGCTGAGGCAGCAGCAATAGGATTTGGAAGTGGCAGAGTGGTACACTGGTACTCAGGTTATGGGATCAGCTCAGCTTTTCTTTGTCTGTTAGGGCAGACAAGGCCTCTGTTTGCTGCTTGCTATGGGAAGGCTGCACAACTACTCACTTCTCTGAGGTGCTAATACTTCAGCATTGCTTGGAAGCACTGTACAGGCCTAGGAGCCACTCAGGTTGTGTCCAGTATTGAACCAAAGAAAATTTAGTGATCAGTCATTACTCCCAGATGTAGCTATCACAGAACAATGAAGGCTCTGCCTTAGTACCACTGAAGCTATATCAAGCCATGCTGGACTAATACGATGCTGATAATCTCCCACCTAATCTGCCCTGGTAGACAAGCTGCTATAGTAGAATAGAAAACAAATTTCTTTTAATTATTGACAAGCAACAAGAAAGAGATTTTTTTCCCTATGTGCGTTTATATAATTACTGCTTTCTGAAAACTCATTATTTCATTCATGTAAGCTTGTGCAACCTTTTCTCTGCTTTTCAGAGACTAACCTCTGAATAAAAGTCATCCCAAACCCATGCATTTTCAGATTCCTTGGAATGAAATAATAGCAGTGTTTTTACAGAGCATTACATTTGAAGGCAAGTTATGAAGACTGAAGTAAGTGCCACTGAGAGGCATTTCCCTCAAGTGTCGATGCCTCTAGCTCCTCAAAGACTAGAACAGGCTGAGAGAGTAATGTCCCAGAGGCCATGCCGCCTGCAACAAGACCCGCAGGTATCACTGCCCATGCTTCTCAAACAAATGCAGACAGCTCCTGGCCAGCCCAAGCCTAACAAGCACCTCCTTATTTTCTGTTTTCGAAGTTTTTCACAACAGCAGACTAGGTGCTCTCACGGAGGTGGATGCTTCTCAGTCAGGAGGCCAAGCCTGACTCTTTGTCATCTGGTCCAAAGTTCCCCACACTATGCTTTCACTGATAACTGAGGGCAAGTTTGTGATTAACGCACCGCTGCCAGAGGGAACTGTGACCCACAGAAACTTGGCGTTTTATTCTCCCCTCAGTGTGCAACCTTAATCACAGAGAACAGGGTTCAAGGGCAACATAACACTTGAGTATTTACTTACTGCAAATGGAGGAGGTGCTGGGTTGCAAAGCATACAGACTGTAGAGTCAAATGTTAATTTATTATGGAAACTATATATCCTTGGACTGACTTGCGAGCAACCAACATAAAAGATATGGATACTAAAAGTGAGAAAAAAAAAGCACCTAAAATACATAGGGTTTTGGGACTAAGCATTTTCAAGAAAATGTCAATTTAATAGTGAAGTGTTAGCAGCCCTAACAACAAAGGGATCAACAACAAAACTAAAACACAAGGATCAGAAGGGGAAATTTCTCTTCTCCAGTACCCAGTAAATCTGAAGCATTCATTCTAGTTTCCTTTCAACAGACGCGTTCGTATTTCATCCTGTATGGTATTAACACTCACTTTGGAGGCAGCACAGGCAGATTGTTGCAGAGACTTTATACACTTTATATTCTCGTTAACAGCTTCTTGTACCTGGGTACATGGTACAAAGAGGAATATGATCAGACCCATCCCTAAGCTGTGTTTCAAAACCACCTCCTCAGAGATGCCGGAGCTGTGCTGATCACCCTCAACTGGAGCTGCACTCCCCGCTCTGGGACAGAGGAACTACCGGTGGCTGCTGTGAAAGAAATAGGTGGAAGAGGAAAGTCATCCCTGCGAGTCTTGGAGGATCTCTGCAGTACAGGAAAGCAACAGAAAAATGTGTCAGTTGAGAGAGTTTTTCAGCAGTGGCCTGAAGGTGGCATGCATGAGGATACCTCTCCCTCCAGCTGTGCCTGCGGCTGTGTGTTTGAGCTCTCAGAAATCCTACCGGCCTTGATCTGCCTTCCCTTTGGTCCATCATATAGTGTTTTGGGCTGAGCAAAATGCACTGCAAATCTTCATCTATTGCAGAATGAGCCCTCAGCACTAGACAGACAAAGCGCTCCCCCACTTACAAGAGGTAACAAGGGAACTATTTACAAAATGCCTCTGCTGGCTGATCCCAGAGCTGTTTTGCTTGTGGTTTAACTGGGTTCTTTCAGTCACTGCTGCTCTCTAGGAGGGAATAGACCTTGCAAAGTGCTCAAGATATGTAGGAAAACTTGCTCATGATTCACAGGGAAACTGAATATTGGTAGGAAAAAAAAAAATTGCAAGCACTTTCAAGTAGAGCTAATTTGTTAAATACTTGGCTAGCAAGGTATGGACAATCCTTGTAGAAAATTATATAATGCCAGGTTAGAAAATTCCCTAAAAGAAGAAGCTGTGTTCAAAAATCATTCAACCACCTCCTCCTTAAACCTTCTGCCATTCACTCACTTCTTTGTAGCTTTTCTCTCTTTCTCTTTTTTTTTTTTTTGTTGTCATTGCAAAAATGGCATTTCTAAACCTTATCACCCAAAGATTTCTTGAGACCTGTTTTGACTTATTTTTACTGTGTTTTGTATGAACACACTGTGCTTGTGGTTTAGCAACTTTTTACTGCAGACAAATATTTCAAAATACTCCCTTCTTTGTAGCTGTTCGACCGCTTTTACATGTACTGCTGCATTGCATGGTGCCACCAACAGTCACGCTTAGAAAAGGACAGCTTTTTATTAGAAAAGTGACAGCATAAAATCACAGACACGCATTCAGCATGGGGTTAATGTTAATACAAAGCTCCCCTAGTTAAGCTACTTCTGGGTTTTCACTCTAATAGTTACTGAACAAGAACAGGCTTTGGCACTGCTGGTTTAGTTGAGTTTCTTGCCAGGCAGTCAGGAATCTTTGCAGTTTGGGTGCTTGGGAGATGTTCCTGGTGCACTCCTCAAAACCCTTGTGTCTGCCCATGCACTCGTGGCTAGAGATATGTCTGCCTGGCAAGCTCCCATGCAAAGGAGCAGCCACGGATGCTGCACTAGTGCTGACAGAAATGCTCCTCCTCAGCATGTTGCTGAACCACTGTGTAGACCATATGCAGCCATGGTAAACCTGTATTCTGCCAACCTGGCCCCAGGTGTTTGACATGCCAAACCACCTGCAGTGAAGAGAGCAAGGGCCTACATGGATTCTCTTCCAACAGGTGCCACTTCTGTAGGGATATTCTGCCAGGCATGGAGATAAAAATGAAAGTTTTAGGGCTAGAGTGGACATAGATGTCTGTAACTGCTGCTTACAAAGTGGAAAAGTTTGTAAAATTAGACAAGTATAGCGTAAGTATAATGCTTTTATTATTTTTCTTCTTTAAAGTGTACCAACAAGAAGACAGAATTCTGCTTATGTTTCAGTTAGGAATATAATTAATTACTTTGATAAATATTTTTATTATGCATACAAATTACATTAAGATAAGTCACAGCTTGGTATAGGTCTTTTTTCCCCCTATAGTTCCTTTAAGGTAAAAAAGAAATTGTTTATTTTGTACAGGAGAGTATTTAAGATAAATGTATTGCCTTTCTTTCTCCCTTTCTCCCTTTCTCCCTTTCTCCCTTTCTCCCTTTCTCCCTTTCTCCCTTTCTCTCTTTCTCTCTTTCTCTCTTTTTCTCTCTCTTTCTTGTAACATTACATTACATTACATTTTAACATTACATTTACGTTAGTAACATTACATCATATTTTAAAATGCTCTAGGAGCTTGGACTGGCTATGTGGAGCAATAACATCTAAGAATTTAAAATGAATATGTTGCTAACAATACTTAAGTTCTACTTTCTTGGGCTTTAACACTGGAACTGAAAAATCCTCTGTCCATTTTAGCAGTAAGTAGTCTTCCTAGTACTGTCCTTAGCACCCAATGTTAAATTTAGGCAAAAATTTGCCATCTAGTTCTATGCTTAACATTTGATTACATGGCTTTATGAAACCCCACAAGTGCAGCTAGTTGATTTGAATGAACCCCAGGAGACAAGTAACATCTTTATTTAAAAATAGTGCTGGGGAAGATAACACATATGGAGATTTTATAACTAAATGGAAATCTAGGTCTGAATCAGCCTTTCCAGCAGATAAAGCCAAGAACGTGAGAGAGACAGAGAGAGAGAGAGAGAAAGAGAGAGAGAGGCTATTTAATAATCATATTCCAGCAGCAGACACTACTGAGTAGGAGGCATGTTGATCCCTGGTGACCCACAAAAGAAGGACTCCACTTCAGTTACCAGCCTCCAGTTTCACTACCAGAAGCATATACAAAGCTCAGACAGATATAGACACCCATGACCAAGATTTGCATGAAAAAACATACTGGCAGCTCTAAGAGGATATAGTAGAAAGAAGTGCTGTTTGTTTGCAGTGGGTGACTCCCTGTTAAAAGGCACTGAGGCTCCCCTCTACTTCATCTCTGAAAGATCATGGAGAGAGGGAGAGATGTATGACAACTGGAGAAAGGCCAGCGGCACTCCAGTCTTCAAAAAGGGCAAGAAGGAAAAGCTGGGAAATTACAAGCCAATCAACCTCACCTCTGTTGCTGTTAAGGTG
Source organism: Callipepla californica brunnescens (assembly GCA_023055505.1). Taxonomy (NCBI): domain Eukaryota; kingdom Metazoa; phylum Chordata; class Aves; order Galliformes; family Odontophoridae; genus Callipepla; species Callipepla californica. The sequence continues at coordinate 22,425,212 of JALIRH010000005.1, read as the reverse complement.
ATGGAACAACGTTTTCTGGATTCTATTTCGAATCAAATAGAAGAAAAGGTAGTCAGGAGTAGTCAACATGGATTCATCAATGGGAAATAATGCCTGGTTTGCTGGTAGTTTTCTGTGATGTCATAACCAGCTGGGTAGATGAGGAAAGAGAAGCTGATATTGTGTACCTTGACTTCAGAAAAGGTTTCTGACTCTGCCTCTGACAATATTATCATAGGTAAGCTTAGGAAGTGTGGGATAGACAAGTGAACAGTGAGGAGGATTAGAGAACTGGCTGACCAGCAGAACTCAGACTGTTGTGATTAGCAGTACAGACTAGTTGGACACCTGTAGCTAGAGTGTTTCCCAGGGGTTAGTACCTGGATGAAGGGATAGAACACACTCTCAGTGAGTTTGCTGATAATATGAAGTTGGGTGGAGTGGCTGTCCCACTGGAAGGTCGTGCTGCCATTCAACAAGACCTGGACAGGCCAGAGAGTTGGGTGCAAAGGAACCTTGTGAGTTTCAGCACGAGCCGTAGAGTCCTACACGTGAGGAGGAATAACTGTATGGATCAGTACAGATTATGGGCTGACTTGCTGGAAATGATCTCTGCAAAAAAGGACCTGGGTGTCCTAGTGGACAACCAGATGACCATGAGCCAGCAGGGTGGGGACACTGGACTAGATGATCTCCAAAGGGCCCTTCCAACCCCTACAGTTCTGTGATTCTGTGACATATCTTTTCTTCTTATCTGTTTTACTGACAATCTCGGCAGATATATTGATTCAGATCTCTGTAAGGCCAGTTCCTGAGGGCTATGCTTAAATATTTGGAAGCTATTATTTAGCTCTTAATTATCTCCATGCAACAAAATATCCCTCAGCTTCAGTAGGCAGGTGCTTTTTACAGCATATTCACCTTATCACCTATTAAAAGAACAGGAAGATGAAATCTGTGACTAGTGTGTGTGGCTAGGATGTAGCTTGATGGACAAGCACAAGTAAATGAACGCTTAGGAAGTTCAGGGTGTAGTCGGGACTTGATCATTTTCTGGAGATAAATTAAGAGGTATACAAGAATTGTTCAGGAAGAACAGGAGATGTAGACTGGGTAGAAATAGCTGGAACAGCATGGTGGTATTTGGAAGGGAAGGTGGAGCACAGCAGGAAAAGCATCTTGTTTGTAGAGGCAATCAAAGGAAATCCATGAATTTGAAGGGAAAGTAAGTGTGGGAAAAACAGGTTCTGGGGCAAACGTCCAAGAGGCACTGATGAAAAAGTCCAAGTGGAGATAGCTCAGGTGTTTCAAGATTCCTAGGGGAAATTGAATGGCTGGGGACATGCTTGTGACTGGTGTAACTCAGTGGAGAAAAGCAAGGTTAAGAAGTATGTGGTTCTTGGGTGCTGAAGGGACCTGGGATGCAGTCACAGAGGGATAAGGGTTGTCTTGCTGGTAAAGCAGTGGGGAGGGTTGGGGGGAGCCAGAGCTCGTCCCACCAGGGGAAGGGGGAGCAGGAACCTAAGGGGTAACAGTTCAGCAAGAAGGAAACACTGCACCTTTTTCCTGTTTAAGACAGAACTAGCTGCAAGGAGAATTTCTTACTTTACTGAAAATCTTCACATAAAAGGAGCCTAGGAGTACCAGCAGTACCCTCTCTACATCACATGTACAGTAAAAATATGTTGCTAAACTTGTTTTTTTCCTAGGTAAGGGCTAAAACCAGATATCGTTTACTTCTATGCACACACAACCAGTAATATTTTATGCTTGCAGTGTTCCCATCTATTGTATGAAAGCTGAAGAACTGAATAACACAATGTTCTGTACCAGAAAACTGCAGCATTTAGCCACTGTATCAGTTTCCCAGAGCAGTTTTATGGTATTTCTGGTTTTTTAGATCTTCCATTAATGTTCAAGTGACTCACTGGATCTGTTTTTCCATGAAAATAAATGATTTAAGGGAAAATCTGTAATGCCACCTCCAGCAAGCATATTCTGAGAGCATTTTCTGAGAGAAGCATTTTCTGAGAGAAGGGGTAAATAGCAACTTCTGCACCAAATGATCCGTGCAGTATAACCGTCCTGAGGATCACAGTGTGACTGGTGGGAAAATTCTGATTCAAGTTATAAAATACATTTTACACCTACATCCATTTTTACAATTCAAAAGCCTTTCACAAGATTCTGCAAAATTCACGTTGCAAGATTCAGATGTTTCAGATTCATGTTTCAGATTGTGCAGACACTGTATTTTGATAGCTGAACCCTTTTGTAGTCATTAACATGAAAGTGGGAGCTGATGGATACATTTATTTCAGGGGAAAAAAAGTGCTGACTATTTTTGAGCACAGTTGCAGCTATTTGCGGTTGACTGGGTTTCAGTTCGGCTCACCTGCAGGCTAGAGCTCTGATTTGGCAGGCTTGGATTTGATTTACACTAGAACTAGAATTACAGTTTGCTCTAAGTAACCTTTGCATGTGACAGAGGAACGCTCAGGAGCAGCTTGTTCTTGCAAGACTTCTGTTTTGCTTGAACAAAACCTCTCTGAGAACAACAGTTTGCATTTGAGTTGAGCTACATCTGTACAAGAGATAGATCTTCTGCTGTGTGGATTCAGAATGGGTTCCTAACCAGTGTGGATTTAAATGCCTGAAATGAAAATATGTCTTAAGTTCAACACAGCTCTATTTATTCCATGTGGATATAAGTTTATTTTGTCCTAGACAGGTCATTTTGTGGCACTGCACATCACTCATTAACAGCTACATTTTCTTGTTTCTTAAATACATAAAAATAGAGGTATTGAAACAGTCTTTTCTGAAAGAGTGGTCAGGTGCTGGAATGGGCTGCCCAGAGAGGTGGTGGAGTCACCGACCCTGGAGGTGTTCAAGGAACGTTGTGTTGAGGGGCATGGTTTAGTGAGAACTATTGGTGATATGTGGATGGTTGGACTGGATGATCTTGTAGGTCTCTTCCAACCTTGATGATTCTGTGATTCTGTTTCTCTGAAATAACGTACACTCAGAGGGCTAAATGGATGTCACAAGGTCATTGTGAATTGAGATGACAAATCCTATTTTAATGACTACCAACACTCTAAGCATCATTGGATTGTGAGAAAAGACTAATAACCAGTCTCAGGAAAAACTGCTAGGCAGCTGTTTGAGATTCGCCCAGTACTAATAAAATATCATTTTCTGAAACCAAACAAGTTGTTAGTGTTTCACCAGTGTCAACAAGTGTAAGAATGATACTGCAAATCTGAAAATGTGACTTTTCATGGTAGATCACACTTTTTCATTTGCAACCTACCACCTTATTCTGAGCCTGAACTTGATTGATATTTTGGAATAATTCTGAAGTATTGTGCAGGGATAGTCACTATTTCATATTACATTTACATATTTGTGGGCTTTTAAATACTATTAGTGGCTTGTGGTTGCACGGCCCTTATATGAAAGAATCCCATCTCATTTGCTAAAGTATTTTCACATAGTATCTTCTCCTTCGATTTTCAGACAACTCTGAAGAAGAACACAGCGTGAAACGATTAAAGTTAGATATTCAAACAGTACTGGATTTTGCTCAGGTTACTGTGAGTGTTTTGAGAAAATGCATTTATCTGACCTCACACATTAGCAGGCTGCTCATTGAAAAGGTAGGGATGATTATGCTTGGGAAGCTCAGCCTCTAGGCAGCCTTTAAAAAACTTCTTTTCAATAAAGTATAGTGCTGTCTCTAAGTGTACTATCAGGAAATGTTCTTTATCATAGGAAATGTCAGAAAACTCTCATCTATTTCAATATTAAAACAAAAAAGAGATCTAGGCCATGAAAAATGTTTCTGTACTGATTGCTCAGAAAGGAAAAATTCTTTACTGTTAGCACTGGTTAGCAGGGGGTTAGCACTGGTACAGGCTGCCCAGAGAGGTTGTGGAGTACTCTCCTTCCCTCGTGGTATTAAAAGCCCACCAGGACACTTTCCTGTGCAACCTTCTGTCAGGAATCTGCTTTAGCAGGGGGTTGGACTGGATGATGTCTAGAGTTCTCTTCTAAGCCCTGTGATTCTGTGAAATATGACAGACTGAAGGACACTGGAAAATAAGAGTATGTCCAGAGCAACAAAGAGCAGTGACTTTGCTGTTGTTGTTTTATTACTTGTCTTAGGCTGTGTCTGTAAATTTCCAAATTGCCGATTACTTTTGCTGCACCAAAATATAACACTATCTCCCACCAGGCACTGGGTCTGAGCGAGTCTTGGAGATGAGAGTTATTGCAGGATATTTTCCAGGTCCTGAGCACATGTGTGAGAGGAACTGGGGACATTTCTTCCCCCGCCCTAGTGTTCCTTCCCACCATGGTCAGGAGGATGCTGGAAGAGCCCTTTGCACATTTAGGGAGAAATTAAGGTGTTTTTTCATGCCAAGCTTCTCTCAGGAATGAAGGCAATGGCATGTTGGAACAATGTCACTGCTAGATAGACATAAGGGCATCTCAGCCAAGATAAACAAACAAATAAAAGCACAGAGGAAGGAAAAAAAAATATCTGTTAGATTTAATTCTGTTTTTAACATGTGGGTATGATGCTTAGATGCTATCTAGATGGACACTGCAGTTCAGCTACTGACTGAATTCTAGCTATGGAACCAGCTTCTAGTTCTTGACCCATGCATCTTTATTAATAGATCAAATACAATTTAACTGGCTGGAGGTTAAGTAAACTATCCATGTCAATCAGCTTTTACTTATGGTGCTAAATCCTAGTCGTGTACATTCCAAACAAAGCGTGTACCAGGCACGACTGTTAAGGATCACACCACATATTAGCTTGAAATTCCAGGATGTGAATCAGTCTACAGACCGTGCTGCAGAGCCTGCAGTGATCTTCTGCAGAAAATGGCACGTGGATTAACACTCACTGAAACTTTGTTTTCATCATGTGTTAGTCAGTGCTTTCAGTGTTAGGTCTTGCTGATTGTATTATTCATTAAAGATCAAAAAACAAAGCATTAGCTCGTAACTCCTTTGGTGTGCAGATCTCCCACTCTTGATAATGTATCTCTGGACTGACAACAAGGAGGGGAAGAAAAGAAAGAGAAATGGATTTTAAATTCCAGGACTTTGCGGAGGAATTGCCACAGTTTAAACAAAACTGCATCCATCCCCGTGGGACCTGTGATGCTTCTGGTTATTGGGAGCTCTACAAGCTCCTGGGGCTCTGCTGAAGCTGCCTGTGGGTGTTTGTAGGTGATTCATCTCCAGACAACAGTATGACAAGTCCCATGCCTGAGAATAGAATCACTGTCCGGCCCCCTTTGGTGCCATGTGGGATAAGCCAGCATATCCTGTACAATCCCATGAAACATATATTTAGAAATAAAGTTTTCTATTGATTCTTTTCCAGTCAGTTGAAGAAGGAAATGGTGAGACTGCATCAGTCTCACAGAAAAAGATTTCACTCCTTTCATGTTGTGAACATAATGACTGTTGACACGGGTTGACAGTAATAGGACAAGGGAGAATGGTTTTAAACTAAGATAGGGGAGATTCAGGTTAGATGTTAGGAGGAAGTTTTTCACTAAGAAGGTGGTGACACACTGGAACAGATTGCCCGGAGAAGCTGTAAATCACCCATCCCTGGAGGCATTCAAGGCAAGGCTGGATGTGGCTCTGGGCTGCCTTGTCCAGTGGTTGGTGATTCTGCCCACAGCAGGGGGGCTGAAACTAGATAATCTTTCAGGTCCTTTTCAACCCAGGTCATTTTGTGATTCTGTGAAAACCTGTGTGCCTAAGGCCTATTTTTCTTTCTGACTGAGGTATGGAAGCAATATCTAAGTTAAGTCATAGAATAATAGGATCATAGACCACTAACATAATCTAGTCCAACTGTTAACCAGTCACCACTATGCCCACTAACCATGTCCCCCAGTCACACAAATGCCTCACTTTTCTAATTAGAAAGAAAAATAATACAGGGCTCAATCATGCAAATTACTGTATAGTCAGAATCCACCAAGATGTCTGTGATACCAGATTTTAGTTTGACAGTGTCCCTAAACCTAACGAGTCTGCATTCTTTGTTGAAGCCAATTAGGATAATTCCACTACAGTCAATGTAGCTGTACTATGTCAGATATGCTCTTGTACCACACTTGCCATTATAGCATCAGAATACTTTTCATCAGAGTTTTAGGAAAAATGAATAATATCAGCAATAAATTGCTTTATCCCCTCTGAGACAAAGGGAAATAATGCTACAGCAGTTAATACAACTTTAAAAACACAAATGCCATTTACAAAACTATTCATAAAAATCTATACTGGGGGCAGTACAGGTACGTGTGGAACTCAAACAGAAGCTGGTAAGAAAACACACTCTAACTCCTTGCAGTCACAGAAAGAAAACTCAAGGCTGATGACCACATACATTTGTGCACAGATGCATGCACAAAATCAGCAGTATCACTTCTCTTGCATTTTAATAACTGTTTTTTTCCCAACCAATGGGAACATCTGAGTGATTTTTCCTATTTTTTCTGTTTTCCTGACACATATTCCTAGCACTAAGTTGGATCATAACATACAGCACTCAGATTACAAATCTACAAAACACAGTGGGCCAGAATCAGCCACTCAAAGTCTCTTCTCACAGCTTCACACTTTAAGGCAATGCAATTACAGTGATGCAATATGCTTTAACAAAGTGCTGGCCATTACTGCAGTATAACAGAGAGTTATATAATGCTACTTTTTTTTCTTGTGGTCTGTTAAGTTAATTTAAACTAGCGAGTGTAATGTTTCCTCCTATACGCTGTTAAGCACAGTAGAATACAAATTACAGTCTATCGCTGTGAAGGGTGTTTTGTTTATTGAGAGGATAAAGGAAGAACTTGGCACCATTTGTTAATCCAGAACCTCTGCAAAAATTCTTTAAGTTTTTCAAAAGAAAGCACAGAGCTCAATTTTGAGTCTCCCTGTCCTCAGAAAGAGGTGTGAAAGTGAGCAGGGGACACAGAGGAAAAGGTACTCTTGGCTACGGCAAATATGTCAGGCTAGCTTTAAGAATTATAAAGCCTTCCTAACGTAAGTAACTGTGAGCACTACCACACATCTGGGTAGCATGGCTTCAGGCAGCTTAGCTTCACTTTTGCTTGATTCCCAGCCAGCATGCCTTCATGCAATACTCGTCCTGCTCTTTTACTCTGCATCCAGCACCTGTAGCCATGGTATGGTAGTGGGAATGACCTCTCCCCACGAGTGCTATGGGACCATCTCTCCCAGCACTCTTCCTCTGTCCAACTCAGGAGCAGATGGGAAGGCAGAATGCTTCAAATTCATCCGTGCTCATGCAGAATACTAGCACAAAACTTGTTCACCACCTAAACATAAAGTGTTTTTTTTTTTTTTCAAATTTTGTAGTTCCACATAGCTCATTAATCTGGCCAGTGTAGCTCAGTAATATGCAGCAGTGACCATGTGCCTAAACCTGGAGATGAGTAAGAACAGGACAAGCATGTCTGATCTTTTCTTCAATCCCTCTTTCAGACTCCAACCATTTTCAGCTCATGGCATTCCTTGAGACTGATACCGTTTGCCCAGTGATGGATATTTCTTCCAAGTACTTGCCCAGTCTTCCCTTGAGTGCGTGCAAAACCTTTTGCAATTATCACACCCTTTGGCAAAGAGTTTCACAAATCTAGTTTGTGCTGTGTGATGAAATACCTCTATTCATTTTGAGAACAGCTGCTACTTCTTGCTTTGGAAGAGAGAGTGAGCAACACCCCCTCCCCTCCTCCCCCCCCCCCCCCCCCCCCGCACACACACCCTCTGCACACCACTCAGGATTTTACAGACCTGAGCCAATTCACCCCCCTGGTGGTCTCTTTTCCAGGCTGATGAGCATGAGCCTATCAGCCAGAAGCTGAGCATTCACACATACGTTTTGGCTGCTTGTTTCCAAGGGATTAGGGAATTCAGCGAAATGTTCTTTTTGCCCAGGCTCGTTACATATCCTCAGCACAACACTTCAGTCCACATTTATTGGTTGGACACTGAACTTCTTGAACAGAACAGTCACACAAAGCCTGGTGTGTCCCAAATATTTAATCTGTAGAAATCCAACCTCTTGTTTTGGTAGTCAGTGTTCCAGCCACCTGCAACTCAGTGAGCCTGAAGCATTCTAACCCCAAAAAACTAACTGACCTTCAAAGCCACGTCCACAGTCAGACTTGCCCTCTGGAGTGCTCATTTGGGGAGCTCAGATTGATAAATTAACGCATATATTTTCCTAAAATTGAATCAACGTTTGAAAAAACAGTGAATTTTGCCTTGTTCCAGTGTCAGTTTTGATCCATTTTTTGATGAATATTGCATATTATTTTCTTTCTGAATATGGGATTTATTGAATCATTTACAGCTTTGTTGGATGGGTCCCAGATAGCCCATCTACTTGATAATGTTTCCAAAGATAATTTCACTGGTTTCACTGTGACCACTGGATTCCCACAATTTCTCTTGTCTTGGTACTCTGTAAAATCACAAAGATTTTGCTTTAACTGTGGTACTAAACCTGGGCTATTAAATCTAAGATTCCTCTATTATTTAGATGCACTCATTAGACTTCTATTACACTGCACGACATCATGTCTCTCTTCCATCACATCATTCTTCCAAACCTTCATTTTGCTCATATTTTACTTCCAGTTAGCTGCAAGAGTCAGCCAGAGAGTGGAATTTTTTAATGATGATATGAAATAATGCAATATGAAAATGACCAACACTGTGAGCATTCATACACTTATCATGGTCTGCAAATGTCTGCAATTGATGCTACTGAGATAAATGACTCAACTGACTTGACAATCTGAGCTTTTCAATTGCCCTCTGACATCTTAAAACTCAGGATGAGATCAGACTTTTTTTTTTTTTTTTTTCCTAAAAGCTGGCTTGCTGAGGAGCAACTTTTAATACTCCATGGTTGTACTTTTCTTTGCTCAGTAAGTAATTTGTAATGGAAATTCTGCCTGATCATGCAGGTCTTGTTCAGGCAACATATTTTTTATTGGTTTTGCATCCGTTCATCATAATGATTTGTTTTAAAGATTAGTTTAGATCTAGCTAGAACAAGTGGCAGATGCCGAAGGCTCACCTCTCTGCAATTTTAAAGGAAGTTAAATGACTGGAACTGAGATTATTTCTAAATTATTTATAGATTTCTGCTATGGGGCAGTTTTTTGGGATGTTCCAAAGTGAGTTTGAGATGAAAACAGAGACCAAAAATAACTGCATGGCAACGCCCTTAATGGGGGTGGCTTGCTCAACATCACTCCTATGGGCACCAGCATTTTGAAAACTTGGCAGTGACAGACACAGCAGAGAAGGTTTTACTCCTGGAATAGTACAAGGTTGATCTGCTAGCCATCACTTATAGTCTTTCTCTCTGGTTTCAGAGTACCACATTCATTTTTTCTGAAGTCCCACCAGTGGGGCGGTTACAGTGCTCTGTGTAGCTCCACAAGATCCCTTCCAAAGCCACTGAACTCTTATCGTATCAAGCTGGATTTAACCATCCCTCCTAGAGTTTATTTCTGTCTCAAGTTAATAATTGCAGGTTTTGCATATTATGCAAGCACCTGCTCGTTCATTTTTTATCTGTGTCCTTTCTTCCACTTTGTATTAGCCACTCTTTTCCTCCCTGGATTTTATGCACAGCAGGAGCATGGGTGCCACAGTCACCAGCATTCCTTTCCAGCCTTTCGTGTCTGCAGCAGTGACCCCATAGTTCCTTCGTATGACCTCCATGCTGCCCAAGTAATTCACATCACTGAGATCAAAAGCCCAGTTGATTCAATCCTTGATCTCTTTGCTCAGCCTGCTACTTCATTTATATTTGCCCACCCCATTGGGTCTTCAGCAGTCCTACCAAACACAGTCTAAAGTATGAGTGGATCTGTGGGTTCTGGTTGATGATAAATTGAACATGAGTCAGCAGTGTGCCCTGGCAGCCAAAAGGGCCGTACCCTGGGGTACATTATTCTCAGTAGTGCCAGCTGGGCAAGAGAAGGCATTATCCTGCTCTGTTCTGCATTGTTCAGCTTCATCTTAAGAACTGTGTGCAGGTTTGAGTACCACAACATAAGAGGGACATAAACATGTTAGAGAGCATCCACAGAAGGGCAACAAAGATGATGAAGGATCTGGAGGGCAAGATGTATGAGGAGTAGCTGAGGTCCCTTGGTTTGCTCAGCTCAGAGCAGAGGAGGTTGAGGGGAGGCCTCATGGCAGACCACAGCTCATCATGAGGGGAGAGGAGGGACAGTACTGAGCTCTGTTCTCTGGTGACAGTGACAGGACCTGAGGGAATGGCATGGTGCTGTGCCAGAGGAGGGTCAGGTTAGTATTAGGAAAAGATTCTTCACTAGGGGGCATGGAATAGGCTCCCTAGGGTAGTGGTCACAGTCCCAAGCTGCCAGAGTTCAAGAAGTGTTTGGACAGTGCCTTCAGACGTAGAGTTTGAATTTTGGGTTGTTCTGTGTGGAGCCAAGAGTTGAACTCAATGATCCTTGAGAATGCCTTCCAACTTAAAATATTCTATGATTCTACGAAATCCACGGGAAGGTTTTTGGCTTTCTCGAGAGCTGGATGGACTTTTGTGAGCACAAACTGAGAGGCTGATTTGGAGGGAGAGCAGAGATAGGAAGTTAGCAAAGGATAACAGAGCAATGTTAGAAGCCAGCAAGCTACCATGAAAGAATGCTGCCCACTTATGCAGAAAAACTGGGTGCCAACCACTCACCCACCCTGTTATTCAAGTTCTGCAAAAAAGGTCTCCCAGAATTAGCTCTCAGAATCTGATTGAGAGACACCTCTGATGTCTGAAACAGGTTTGCCTTGGGGTTGTTAAATGCCTGCTCCATGTGATTGGGCTAATTAAAAGTTTTGAGCCAAATAAATCCCTGTTTGTGAAGGTATAAAAGCTAAGAGGATTAGATGTTAGTTAAACTAGACATAACTGAGAAACAAAGTTGTTGCTGTTAGTTCTTAAAAATGCCACCCTAGTACGTGCAGGGAAAACTTGTGGATAATAGAAATTAATCTGTGAAACAAAAGTCTCAAATAGTAGTTAAATCAGCAGGCATACTTCATAGAAAAAAAAAAAAGTGTCTTCCTTGTATTTAATATTGCCACGTAGCACAGGAATACTTTGTTCCACATACAGAAGTTGCTGTTTTAAAAAACAGCTTTAAATGGAATGGATTTGAACTCCAGCATTCTTCATGTGGAGGAAATGTACATACCTTAATACTATTCTATAGGTTATGTAGACATTTTCGGTGTACAGCTATATACAAATAGCACCAAAACCTTGGTGAGGACATCATGACACCCGATTTTCCTCATTTTTCATTACTAAACCGATCAAGTGGCTGATTCTCATTAATGTCATGCTGACCAGTCATGGAGTCAGTGACCTTCAGCAACTTCCTACCCTGTCCTTCCAGGGGAACTCAGTTATAAAGAATTGGCTTCTTTTGTGTTTCCGTGGTAATCAGAACTCAATTGTTTTCTTCTGCTCATAATGAACTGCTTGCAACTGCATTCCCCAATAGGGGTAGATGAAAGCAAAATGGAATTTAGACCCACAATGTATTGGTGTCTTCCTTACTAGAAGACAACAACAAAACAGGAAATTAGTGCCTCCATACTCCTTCTTCCCTTCTGAAAATGCACTCTTTTCTTATTCTTGCTTAGTAATTCATGACTTCAGTCCCAGTGAGACATTTTGACAGCAGCCAGCAGCTCTCAACATCAGCATCTGCTGCTACCTATCATTTTGCCTTCCTTCACTGCTGCTTCCTTGGCAGAGATCCCATGGATGGTAGGGTTTTATCTTGATCATCCATCCCATTCTCCTGTACAATCCTTATTCTATTGTGTTTGATAATCCTGGTAGCACTAATTATGCCTTTATATGAATGAAAATACTTTGCTTGGGGAGATAATAAGTATACACCTGATCTTGGAGCCTTTGAAAGAAGAGCATTCTGCTGATAAATGCCAATAAGGAAGGCAAAGATGTACAGCCTTCACAGAAGTGAAATAAATAGCGTCAGTGAGCATCTCCAGGTGCTGAAAACCAATTGCTCCAATTAATGGTTCATTAGGTCCCTGGCACACTTTTGTCCCATGTCATGTAAATATCATTTGCCCAAACGAGTGAATGCCACTCTCCCAGGGACTGGTTTGGGTTGGCATGAGCTCTGGATTGCTCCTCACATGCAGTTTGGGTGCAGCCATTTGGTTTTGGTGGGAGAGGCAGCATCCTTCTCCGGTGGTGGAGAGTGTCTGTGCCAGAGTGCAATTCTGAGCACGTTTAATTTACTCGCAGAGATGACAAGCAGAGAGAGAAAACTGAACTCCTTCTTCAGTGACCAAAATTTTACATCTGGAAATACTGAGGAAGATGATCAAATAATTAGTACTGCAACAAGTTTGTACTGCCTGCAGCTAGAAGAACTGCTCTCAGTGGGAACAGGAATGTGGTTGAGCCTGCAAGTCGTGATAACAGATGAGTATCTAACATTTATAGGTGGTCTACATATATCACAGGTACACTACCACAGAGCATAAAGAGCATTCAAGATTGAACTCCCATGTGCAAGTTTGATGTCTTGGCCATCAAATGCCACATCTTCACTTTCTTTACTTCTTTGGGAATGCAGCCTTTTTCTCTCTTTTTTTCTTTTTCTTTTTTTTTTTCTATCACAAATTGCCATTGGAAAAAAGTACAGCAAAGAATCAGAGAATCTTTTTCCTTGCTTTTCTTCAGAAAATAAAATCAATTTCAGAGGTTCTGTTTGTTTGTTTTCTGGTTTATTCTTTCTTTTTTTCTGTCGTGATTTTCAGTTGTTTCCTATAACTTCCACATTATGCGCTCCAAACTGAAAAATGGAAATATCTTCCTTAGAATTTGTATTTGTATGCAGATCAGATTGTTTCACTAAGCTAATCCAAACAGATAGTTTCATTTGTGCAAAAACTTCACTTTTTGGTAGCTTTCTTTACACAGTTTTCCCCCCATTGGAATTCTGATGATCTTGCATATTGTAAGGAAAAAAAAAGTGTAGTTTTGGATTTCCATGCTGATGTTTCATCACACATGTGGGTTGATGCTGGCTGCAGGTAAGAAATACCGATTTGGTATATACTAGTCCTGCTGATCTAGAAGGATTAAATAACACATCTCCTGGCCCTTTTACAGAAGAATGATTCAAGCTGTACGTAGGTTTCTAGGCTGCTGCACAAGATCACTGTCTGATCACACATGTATGATGGCATAAATAGATGAATAATAGCAACAGCACTTTCAGTCCCACCCACATTTCATCTTATTTTTTAAATCACGCAACACCTACATACAGTGCTTGGCTAAGACTGACAAACATAAAGTGTAAGAATATCAGTATGTTGTTTTCTGTGTGTATGCATTTCAGGAGGAAGCAGTGGCTGGGATTTCTTTCTTCTTTTTTTTTTTTTTTTATTCTTTTAAGGAAAAAAAACAAGAACACAGCATGCAAGTGGTAAAAGCTACTAGTTGCCATCAGATTTCAAAAGAGAAATCCTTGCCTAAGTTCTTGTGGGACTGGTCTTGGAGTGGGAGACAGCTGACCTCTTCTCTAGCTCAGCTGCCTGGCTTCAAACTGGTTGAAGTAGGCTGCAGCACATTCTCTGACCTTGCATCTTTTGAGAACTGGAAGAATATTGCCCTTGACTTGAATGGAAGGAGGATCAAGCCCTACCCAGAAATTTTCATATGCTACGTGTTGTCTGTGTAAGCCAGCATTATGCAACAGGGTGAAAAATGAAAACCTGTCAGGCACATAACTGGTGCACTCAAGGACATACTGTTATTTGTTTTGCAGCTTTGCCACTCTAACAGGGATTAACAATGTACCATTGATAGCCACCATGATAAAGGCAACAAAAATGCCCACTTTTTTAACTTTCAAAACATGATCTCAACTTTTGAGGGAAATGGCTTGCTTGGCCTCAAGGTTCTTTTTTAAATTATTATTATTATTAGAAAACAACTGAGAAAGCATTTATTTTTTCAACTTTTCTCCTCTCTTGTCCCCTAGCTAATGCAGCTACAGAAAAGCTGCAGTTTGAATTCACCTCCCAGTTCCTTTATTTCTTTCAGCCAAGTAGGTAAGTATTGCAAGTTTCCAGCCTTTGCTTTCTGGAAATTCTTTGGTGTATTACTGCATAGCAGAGTGGTGTGACAAGGATAAAGAGATTAGAATTAATTTCATATAACTCCTTCTGTCAAAATCTGAAGAGGGCTTTTACTTGTAAACGCCAGGCGTTGCTGAAATTCTTCATTAAAAACTCACAGTATACTGGCAGGAAATCTCTAAGCACTAAGACACAAAGCAACCAAAGTAGGGAGAGAGAAGGAATATTAAATCAAAGTCCAGACAGAAAAAAAATACAAAGGGAACAAACTTGCCCAAATACAACCCTAATAATGTGGTTATCTCCAAGGGTGCTGATGCCAAATCAACCTGTAAAGACAGGAAAACACATGCTGATTTTAACAAATTCCAAATAACCAGCCACTGCTGGTTCAGACACACGATCCTAGCCACCATCAGGCTGTGAGCTGCTATGGGACAGCCACTCTTGTAGATTGGAGTTGCTCACATAAAATTCAAGCTGTTTCTCTCTGTGATGTACCATACAACAAATACATGCAAAATCATGCCAGCAGAGTTTGCCCAGAACCTCTACCTCCATGTGAAATAATTCTCCCGAAGATAGAGAATTTGAGCAATGCAACCATGGATGCACAAAGAAATTTTCCTGCCTGGTAAGGTGGGTTCTGTTGGTGTGGGGAAGCAGGAAAGTAAAAGAGGAAGGAGAAGGAGTTAAACATGGTCTGGCCAATACAACTGGATACGCAAAAAATTGCACAGCAGGCCCGACCAAAGATTTGAATATGAAAAGTAGCAGTCTTGCCTTGTTTACAAATGCTTCATTAAGTGAGCAGAAGAATAGGTAAATATAAAATTATAACATCAGACCGGCACTTTTTGAAAAGCTGTCATTGTGTGTTATAAAGCTATCACAATACACTGTAGCCCTCAAAGCTGGTGACCTTGCAGAAAAACAGAGAAAGTGCCCATGGGTATGTGCACAGGTGTGTGAAAGGAGGCATACTGCTGCCACACCTGGCTGGGAAAGGAGTTCAAACACCATGTTGCCTATTAGAAGGGAGCAAACTCCTCCTTTTCTCTTCCTCTCTCTCTCTCTCCCATTTTTTTTTTTTTTTAGTGTCCTTTTCTCTGTCTGTGAGTCATCCACCCACTAGTTGTCATAAGCACGTTCACAACCTGGGCTTACTCAAAAAATGTGTGATTTGCTGCACCAAAGCCCGCTCAGGAGCAGTAGGTTTCACCCTCACCCTCAACACTCACTGGAGAGGCTTCTTTTCTGACTCTGAATTACGTGCTGGTTGAACAAAGGTCGCCTTTTCCTGGGGAGTCTGTGATAACCACTGCAACAGATATCTTTCATTTGTCCACTTCTGCTTTAGAAGAATATATTGAAAGAAGGAACTTCTGGTAGTTTGCACTGGGACATTTAACATCAGTAGAGAAGCTTAGATCATGTGTCCTTCAGGTCAGTGAGGCTTTTCTCATGCAAGGTCTGAGGACAGCTCTAGAGAAGGGGAAGATCTCATCTGTCCAAAGGCAGAATACCAACCCTGCCAAAGCCCAGGGATGGCATTGCAGTGGGCACCTCTGCACCCACAGCCACAGCCTATTGCTCTCCTGCTGACCAAAGTGTTCACACACACACACTGTTCTCCAACACAAATCCATCCCCTGAATAAGTATAGAGAAGGAGGTGAAAAGCCCTTTGCCATTCATCGTCCCTTTGCCAAGCAAATGCACAAATCCTGAATGGTAGGGGCAATATGAGCAGTGCAATCTTTGGGCACATCTGCCAAAGTACTCACAGTCAGTGAGGGTAGTTTAGGGGGTTTGATTTTTTTAGGTTTTCCTGCCCCAGTCTAGTCTCATCCATGATGTATTGTGTAAAATACGAGCAATGGCTATGCTTACAACATTCTGTTCCTCACCTGAAAACAACTGCGGGCGATTGTGATCTACAATAAAGAAAAGGAGATCTACAAACCTCAGCCACACAAGGTGGATTTAAGCACCCAATTCCAGCTTTTGCAAACCACTTGCACTAAACAGACCTCTAGCAGAGGCGTAATGTGGTGGTTAGAGTTGTGCTGGCTATGTTCTCTCTGGAAAGAAATATCTCATGCCTGGGGGCCCACAAAGGTAATACTCAGGGCACCACACCTACTCCACAGTTTGTCTTCTGTAGCCTCTTCCGTCTCAGTCCCCTTTGTCCTCCTTTTCTTATTTTACCCTGCTAAGGACACCAGACACATTTATCTTTTCCACAGGCTGTTTTTCAGCCACAGTGGTGTCAGTGGAAAACACTACTGTTGTTGGCCTTGCTGGGACAAACTCAGTAGCTCTCTGGTCTACAAGGACCTAATGTTCACTCTTGGCCACACTGTAGATACCAGAGCCTGGGATTCCCCCTTCCCAGCCCTAAAGCGGTGATACTGAAGAAACCTCCTCTTGTGGTTTCTCCTCCAGACTCCGCAGTAGCCTGGAGCTGGTGTTCCCTAACTTCTTGTCCTTAGACATGCACCTCACACATGTTCTTCCTAACAGATGTTGGAAGGAGCACCCAATACTTGAAAGCTGGGTGCTGCAAACCAGATTCTACCCTCTTCTATTCATGGCCCTGCTCAAGTGGCTGCCATCCCCACCATCCCAGACACACTGCAGGGGGAGAACTGCGAGAAAGGAACTTGTAGCTGAGGCAGATGAGCTGGCTCTAGATGACTGCTTTCTGTCCTCACTTTGCACCCAGTTCCTGTCTATCACTGACCAAGTCATTTTAACCAAGCTTTGTGCATGTGGTCACTGACAGCTTGTTCCCCATTTTGGTGTGGGAACGTTTTCTGATCTGCAAGTTTCTTACAGATGCGGGGAGGATGAGAACTGTAAGTGGTCTCACTAGGAAATGCACTTCAGAAATGGAAATCTTAAACAAAAGTCAGTTTTCTGGAAAGTCATAAGGCGAGCAGTGTGACTGACTCATGCTGCTAGCTGAAATGCACACACGCACAAAAAGAGGAAATTTGTTTTGCTGTAAAACACTTAATTTCTGGATTATCTACCCGCTTC
Organism: Callipepla californica brunnescens; assembly: GCA_023055505.1. Classification (NCBI taxonomy): domain Eukaryota; kingdom Metazoa; phylum Chordata; class Aves; order Galliformes; family Odontophoridae; genus Callipepla; species Callipepla californica. The sequence goes on along the minus strand of JALIRH010000005.1, from coordinate 22,407,951 downwards.
TTATTGCTAAATTTAATCAGATTTTTAAACGAAATGTCATTCTAAAGCTTATTTGGGAAAAGTGGAAATAGCACTTCAACATACCGGGATATGTTTATTGTTGTTCACCCAAAATAGCATGTTAAACCTGACATTAATCTGTAACTAGTCCAAAAATACATTTCCCAGTGTAGAAAATATTTAAGTAATAAAAACTTCTCATGTGCCTGTCTCTGGCATCCTAAATTGTGTACTCAACACAAGGGTAAACTTCTCGAACTATATTCTGTGTCTCCGTTGTTTTTTTAGTAAATCAGTATCAAGTGGTTACTGTCTGTGAAGTAATTAAATGCTAAAGAGATGAACCCCATATAAAAAGCCAAGGAGAAATAATAGTCTTTTCAGACAAAAGCAATGAAAGAGAATGAACCATTAACACACTGAGCAGAAGAAACCTAACTAAATTACTCATTGACTACCCTTCTCCTCATACATGTTAAAAGGCAAGAGCCTTGCAAAACAAACAAACAAGCAAACAAAAACCAGTACTCAATGTTTCAAAGGAAATGGATCATACCGTAACAATATACCTCAGAAGGAAAATTAGTATTATATAGTCTATAAATCTGACACGATCTGAATTACACACTGTTGTTTGTTTGTTTGTGGTGGATCTGTGCATTGCTTCCAAGGCTCTTACACTGGTGTATTTTTGTTGTTTCAAACAGGTACAAAAAAACCAAAAACAAAACAAAACAAAAAACATCCACAACCAAATGGGTCACCCCAGTGATATATGAGTCACACGGTGGGGCTGCATGTGAGATGTTGCCACACAAAGACTTCTGATTGGTGCAGGTCCAGGACTCTGATCCCTTAGCTGCTGTCTCCCTGCCCATCTCAGTGCCATCCATTCGAGTTTTCTCATCAAATAATATCTTCCCATCACTCTTCTGGCTCCCTGACAGCTTTTTCAGGCAGTCTCCTTCTCCTACCACCACACCTCTTCTCCTTCTTCCCTTCCTTTGCTCCTCCAACCAGCCTGACCCTCGGAGCACCAGCATCTTTGTCTTTGCTTCCTGTACTTTTAGGTGCCCTAAATACTGCTGTCAAACTGCAGAGCACCTAGCAGGCCCTTACTGCTGTGGCAATTAAGGTCTTACTCAGACAGCAGTGTGAGCAGCATATTCTGGGAGCTGGATATGAACAGTTGAAATCTTCACTAAGTACGTGGAAACTGTGATATTTGAAGACTTATATTCTGCTTAAATGCCGTTTTTTCATAGAGGGCCTAATCACTCTAGAAAGGTAGGGTTGAGAAGCTGGGTTTCCTAGGCGTTGTGCTGGTGTCCTGCCTGCAGAAGCTGTCATTTGTATGCTTTTCATTTTCTCCTCGTCTGGCTCAGTCAACACCCTGTTGCGTATATACAAACAATAGTGTGCGTGAGTTCAGAGGAAAACTTTTCAACAGTGATTGACATTCACAAGAGCTTTGAGAATGCAACTGCTTTGGCACCAGTTGCTTTCCAGGTAAGGATTAACAAACTGATGCCTTTTGTTTAAAACAGGACACGTTTCAAAATGGAGGCAGGGTTCAGATTTTTTGCTGAAAGATTGTGCTTTGATTTGGAAATAGGGAAGCACAGCAAGGATTGCAACACAGAACAGATAAGATTAGATGAAGAGGAAATGCAGTAGAAATGGTTTGGATCTATAGAAGCAGCAGTGAAACATTGCTCTTCTTTCACTGCTTATGTTGTAGCATTTATTTTAGGAGATGTGAAGTCTGTGCTCTCCTGGTCGGAGGTATCATTCCTCTGAATTTTGTCATTGCATCTGGAACCCTGATACGATCAATGTAGAAAGAAATTGAAAATAACAGCCTGGTTCCTTGTTCCTTCAGCTTCCACGCCACTCAGCATTCCCAGACTTGATGGGAAGGAGGTCTACCCCTTCTGCTTTTCCCTTGTACCAGCTCTGTGTCCAGCAATACTCTGTCCTAGTGTGGGTATGCCATGCACTCCATGGAGCATGTCTGAGCAACCCTTGGCTCTGCATCACTGCAAACACCCATCCTGCTCCAGGACCAGGGAACCACACTCACGGACCCAAGATCACCGACGTACACAGGCAGAGAGACCCAAGAACATGGTGTCCATAGAAACTCTCGTGCCAGAAAGCAAAGGTGGACAAGGAAGGACAGAGAATCAGTGAATCAGCAGTATGGGCTGCATTCTGTCTGCCATGTTGCATGCTGTGTTTGGAGTCCACCAGAGAGTTTCAACCCTGTGGTTTTGGCTGAGTTTTGTTTTGAATCCAGAGCTCAGAAAGAAAGTTGCACAATGACTACCAACCTTATCTGATCCTCTTTGCACTCGCCGTAGCGCTGGAAAGGGTTTGTCTGACCCATTTGTGAGTATTTTGCTAGGGCATGACTGCATGTGGGAGCAGATAGTCTTGTGCCCGTGCCATGGCAGCATGATTACAGCTTCAAACTATAGCAGGATTGCCTGCATATTCAAAATATGAAGGTGTGCCCAAAGATATGCAAACTTACATCCCAGTTTACAGCACACTGGTTTCCCTGTGCAGTCTGTGCCTTGAGAACGCACAGTATTCATGGTGAGCTCTGACCTTTACCTGATATTCACTGTTACCAGCAAGAAGTTTTATTACAATCCTAAACTTCTAGGATTTTACAGAAGGTCTCTGGATACCGGGCATTTTTCATAATTTCACATCTATTACTCTGCTCCTCAGTAAGAAGATTGCTCAATCAGCAGTTTTTCTTTCACTTTCTTTGGAAATTCAAATGTTTTTGAAAAACACGTTAAAAAAAATCACAACAAAATGGTGGTGAGTCTACAGGAAAATTCAGGAGGAAAGATGCTTCATGCTATATGCAAGTGCATTACTATCATCTCTCACATATAAGCACTATGTTCTTTAACAGCCTGCCTCCTATAGCACTCCTCTAGAACGTACTTCTAGTGTTTTATGAGGGGAAATAAAAACATACATCTTTCCCACCTATTGTTGTGAAATTATGGCATAGAGATGGAAAAGGATCCCTCAAGATCAAACCAAACATTTGGCAACCAAACGCTGACAGCTGAAGGGCAGTGCTTTGGGAACTAAAAATACAAAACTGAGACTCATTTGCATTGACACTTGTGCATATACAGAGAAGTCTACATATGGTTAAAAGAAACAAGGTATTCCCCAAACAGCTGCAAAGCTAAATTTACCAAAACCTTGTCCTCTTCACATACAGACGTTATGAGAGCACTTCAAGTTCACTGAAGTCAGTGATCACTGATAAGAGTGTATAAGAAAGGCCACCAGGAAAAAAAACCACAGCACCCTGGAATTGTTCCACAAGCAAAACAGCTCCTTCCCTGCGCTTTTATCATTGTGATGAGAACATCAACTGCCAAGGCCACTGGTGCCTCAGCTTAGCAATACCTAACTGCACTAAGGGTTTCTGGCAGTTAATTCTGCATCCAGGAGAGCTGTAGGCTTTGTACCGTGTCCCATCCATTGTCCAGTCAGAGACCAATAAACTTTCCCTAGGCAGGTGTCTGTGCGGATGGCTGGGAATTTCCACAGGAATTTTGCTACTTAGAATCATATAGTTAGCAGACAGTAAAAACTAATGTCGGCTGTCAGTTTGTCTTGCTGCTTACTGAGAGTGTGACTTTGAAGAGAGATACCTGCAAAAAAAAAAAAAAAAAAAAAAAGAAAAAAAAAAAAGAAAAAAAAGAAAAAGAATTCTCAAGAGAAAAAACATCCTGAACTTGGAAAGACATCTCAAAGAAGGACTTGTGAACACCAGAGTGAGCCATACCTTCACATACCAGACAGCCCAGCCATCCCTGTGATGTCTGGGACCAGTCATTCCACATACGCCCAGCCTGACCTGGGCTTCATGCAGGTAAGACAACACTCAGTAATTCAGCGTGTGAAAGGAGCACCTAGAAGCTTTGTTATTTGTGATTGTTCGAAACAATTTGCTCTTATAGAAGTCACTGAGTTGTCTCTCACTTGCAGGACACAGGTGCTTTGCAGGTCTCACTCACCATCCAACACACTTAGCACACCTGTTTGCCCGTGAGGAGACCTGATCTCATAGAATCATCAAGGCTGGAAAAAGACCTCTAAGATCACCAAGTCCAACTGTTAGCCCATTGTCACCATGCCCACTAACCATGTCCCTCATTGCCACATCTGTGTTTCTTGAACACTTCCAGGGATGGTGACACCACCACCTCCCTGGGCAGCCTGTTACAATGTCTCACCACTCTTTCTGAGAATAAAAGTTTCCTAATATCCAGCTTGAACCTCTTCTAGAGCAACTTAAGGCCATTTATAGGGACCTGCCACGAAGCGCTCACTGCCTTGCAGCTCTCCTCCTTCCTAAGCCTTTGGACTGAATTCAGAACTCCCAGCCATGGAACTGCAGGAGTAGCTGTGAGGTCAGCCTCTCTGCCTGGAGGGAGCTCTGTACCAATCTTGCTCCATGGACTTGTGGGCCCTTGGAGTGAAAACAGCTTTGTCAGCACCATCTAGTTATGCCATAAATGCCTATTCAAAACACAACACAGGGCAGAGACAAGAGCTGCAGATCACCTTGATCCAACCTGAGGCACTTCCAGCTTTCCATCCATCCAACATGCCAGGCCTGCTCTTGCCCATTTCACAAGGCCAAAAAGTGAAGGACAGTTAGTACTGCAGTCCCAACAGACTGACACAGTCACCAGTGAAACCTCTCTCCTCTCACAAATGTACCTGCTGCAATGACCTTGAGAGCTTCAGTCACCTTGTTAGCACTTTCTTTAACGTGAATCCTAATGAAAATACAATGCTGCCTGTGAGGAGCACCACTCACACAAGGATATGGATCCCAGAGCATGAACTCCAGTGAAACTGGAGTATCCACAGCCAACAGGAATTTTACTGCCAAAAGCACAAGAATAGTGTGGACATGGCCTAAGGTAACGATAACAGCGTGAACATTTTATTAAGGTGAACTGAATGTGCTCTTCTACTGCAAAACCACATTGGAAACAGGTCTCTGCATGCACACCCATGTCTACCTCTATGTCCCCTCCCTGCTGTTGGTACCATTTTTCCCCATTCAGGCACCTCCCTGCTTGCCTTGGAAGCTCACATTTTTTTGCCCTGCATACTGCCTGCTCAGCCTTCATGCCCGCTATTTCTGTGTGTACTGCAGCACACACTCCAGCTTTAAAGGCCTGTTACCCACGACTTCTTTGTGCTTCCTTCCCTTCAGGTCCCTTCCCTCCTTGTTGCTCCAACAGCAAGACTTTCCAACCCTAACCAAGCGTCTCTCAGATTTTCCCTAGCAGGGACCAGACTGTACTCAGTGGTTTGATCTTTTTCCCCATCCTCTCACTGTATTTCTATGAAGATCTCTCACTGTTTCCTCCCTGCCATGCAGACATCTCCCAGTCACACGGTTCTTCCACCTCCCTCCTTTGATTTTGTTGCTACATCTTTTTCCTTTCCTCACAGTGTGGTGGATTTTTGTCAGTGGTCCACCCTAACCCCCATATGCCTCACCTACTGCCTCGATTCCTTTCTTTTGCTCATAAAGAGGCTGTTCATTTGACATGCACTGCTCAGACTCCAGGCTCTTTACTGACGAGCTTTCCTTGCACTAATCTTCAAGTGGTCCTATTCAGCACCATCCATTAGTCTCCTCCATTAGACTACCATCATTCAGCCTTTCTGTGATTTCCACTCCATCAGTCATGATGACTTCTCTTTTGCTTTCAACCCTCTTTCTACCAAGTTTATCAGCAAATGCTCCTTCCCATCAGTACCAACCCAACTGATACCCCTCACCCACTTTTGCTGCTATCTGCTCAAAGCTGTTGCTTCCTGCTCAATGCTTGTTCTATGCATCTTCATAGTTAAAACTCCTCTCAGGACCCTTGCTCTCTCATGATTTTCATGATAGGAATATCCTTCTCCCTGACTTTTGTAACTGCAGTCATCTTCCAAATGCTATAGTAAGTGTCATTTTCATAGCCTTATGCCTTGATTAAACAGTTCAGTTTAGTGTTTCTGTCAGCTTTCCATTCTCTAAGAAATAAAATACATTGCCCCAGTGTTGCTGAAATAGCACAGCAGCAGCCAGTGGCAGCACTCACCCCTCCTCCTGCCAACGCAGCTTACCATTCTTTGTGCTCCGCCCCGCCTTGCCCTACTATTGTTTCTCACTAGGTATTTAATGCAGTGGCATCTGGGTACACCCCAGCTAGGAACCCCGGGACTATGACCATGCAATAATTAATAATGCCTTTACTTCTATTGAGAACTCAACTTGCTGGTGCTGAACCTACACCCTGAACCAGGATGGGTTTCTTTGACCAAAACAAACAAAAATAAAGGTTTTCAGTTTAAATTCAAGGTAAAATTCAAGCACATTCACTTGTTTCTCAGGGGCAAAACGTCAATATGAACCCTGAACAGCATCGCTTGGGGTGGTGCTTCTGCAGAGTGGGTTTCCAGATAGTCCTTGTACTGATGAATAGGACAGAGAGCATTCCATTTAACAAGGCTGTTAAAACCTTGCCTGCTTTAGAAACAGCTGAAAGTTACTGTTGTCTCATGATTCTTCTATACCACATGGCAGAGATTTCTCATGCATTCGTAGGTTTTTTCCATGTCATGCCGAATGAGTCCATCTCTGCTGATTTAGCCTCTGCTTTCTGACCTAACTCGGTAAAACACAACACCCAGACTCTAAGCGTGTTTTGTAAAACATACTCCTTGCCGTCAAAAATACATAACAAAAAACTCTCTCTTCTTTTCAAATGAAAGCTTGCTTGTGATCACGGTAAATGAAAGACTGGAAAGGACAAAAATGCCCTCAAATATCAGGTAGTCAGCTTTGCAGTTATTAAGAAGTTGCTTTGCTCTGTTGAGTTTACTGTGTCACCAAAACCCCAACAGCCACAGTTATACAAAGCCTACATTGTCTCTGCAAGGCTACTGAGAAGATGTTCCTGATCTTGGCAAGAGCTAGGTGTACCCAGAAGCATTTTATTGGAGAAAAAAAAAAAAAAAAAAAGTACAACAGAAGAGAAATATTATTTTAGGCCTCACAGTGGAAAGATAAAGGTCAGAGTTCTTCCTTCTTCCAAAGTGTTGCGCAAAAAAATATCCTGTTTGCAGGATCTACTTTAGAACCTTGAAAATTACACCTAAAAATCCCCATAAGAAACAAATTTCTGAGTGACTTGAGAGGGCTTGTGGGTGTAGGTCATAGGTAATTAGGATGTCTAAACTCCTGACTAAGGAGAAAACTACCTACACTGATATACAGGCGTGGGAATGGCCCTCCATGGTCAAGCCATCAGATTTATTTCCACACTATGAAGCAAATTCGATCTTTACTTTCATCAAAGTCATTGATACCTGTTAATTTCAGCAGAAAGAGGATATGGCAACTCAGATACCTACCACTATTTCTTCACGGAAAGCACAATATTGAATTCCTCACTACATCAGAGCACTGATGATTTGGAAACTCATGCACAGACGGTCAAGACCAGCAGGCTGAATGAAAAACTGATAGTAAGTTACTGCTTCCCATAGGACTGCAGCATCTGCTGGACCATGCATGAGTGGAGACTCAGTTTGGAGTAACCCTCAGACCATTTTCTCTAGTTGCTCTTTAAAAACATTACACATTAATACATTTTGGATACGGTGTTGCCCTATCCAACAACTTCAGAACGCAGTTAAAACCGTAACAGTCAGTCTGACTGGTTGTCAGAGCCAGTAATACTTCTATGATGGCAGAAGTAAGCATTGCCATATATGTTTTCTGTGATTAAATATTTTTAACAGCTGCTAGCAAAGGCTGTCCTGCATCATATCCAAGTGGATCGGAGTTTTTTTGTTTGTTTTGTTTTTACAGTTTGCCCAGCTACACCCTGAAACAGTGACCATCCCTGAAAGCAGACCCCAGTGCAAGCTCCCATTGACGCAACGCTCCCCGAAGGCTGCTTACATTAAATACTTTAATTCCAAGGCTCTCGACATTTTTAAATCCGCTTTATTGGAGGCAGCGCATTCCTTCACATTCTAAAACTTCAAACAAAGATTTCTCGTCCCAGGCTGCAGCGATTAGCGACTGTACTGACCCGGCAGTCAGCTCCAACTGCTTCCCTAACAACCCCCAGCGCGGGGCTGTGTTGTGCCGTGTCCCGGGACACCGCAGTGCCCGGCAGCCCCACAGACAGCACCGCGGAGACTCGGGGCAGCAGCACCTGCCCTCTGCTCCGGCGGGTTAAAACAAACGGGAGGGGAGAAGCTGTGCCGGGAAGAGAACGGGAGAGAACGAGGTCAAGAGAGCAAGGAGAGTGTTTGTCTCTCCGTTTATCTCCCAGACAGCTTGTTGGCCTGACAGCCCCGCTGGCACGGGCCGGCCGGACACGCGGGCCGTCCTTATCGGGGCTCCGGGACGGGAGCGGCCGCCCTGCCCGCGCTGCTCCTCCCCGGCCATGCGGTGCCCGGAGCTCGGCGGCTGCGGGCCGGGCCGCGCCGTGCCGGGGCTCGGAGGCACGGGTGGGCTGCTTGCGGCCCCGTCTCCCACTCCTGCCCTCTGCAGCTGAGAACGTTAGGAAGGATATCGCAGTCAGACTGCCTCAGCGTAAAGGTTTGTTTTAAATTCCTAAAAGGAAATGAGCTGTGCAGATTCTCTCCCCCCCCCCCCCTCCCCACCCCGAAACAAAACAACGTACACCAACTTAGAGCAGCTACTTGCAGCTCGCCCCCGGCATTTCCCTTCTAGGCACACACACGCAGAGCAAAGGAGAGGCCTGACCCCCCTCCCCGGTCGATTTGTAGATTGCAAACGTACATCAGAAACTTTTCCCAGGACAGATCCCATTGCTACGCTGGCGGTGTGAAGCCGGCTGCCGGGCAGCAGCTTTCCCGGAGCCCACCTGCCAGCCCTGAGCGTGCTGCACACACTGCCGTGTTTCTGTGTCAGAAACAAGGAACTGCCAAAACAACCAAGCGCTCCTTCCCAAAGGTTCTCCAAAGACCTGCAGGTTTGCTTTGACACGGACGAACCACCCTCTTAGTTTCGGAGTTTCTCTCCCGCAGGTGACTCTCTCTCTGCCCTCTGTTACTACCTGCTGCTGCCCTTCATCTGCCACCTGCTCGCCGTGACGCTCGAGAAGGGACCCCCGAAACTCCTTCGCAATACTTTCGCTTTGCCCACAACAACAACAAAAAATACATATATACATACGTAAATAAACAATCAACACCCGTGTTTCCAAATGTGCATTCTGACCGAACTTCTGTCCCGTTCCGCTGCCGTCCCGACAGAGCAAAACGCGGCACCTACCTGGAGCCCCGCCGGCACCATCCGGGGAAGGCGAAGCCGCGGGGCAGCGACCTAGCGCATTGTCCCTCCGGCCCCGCTGCTAAGTGAGAGTTGAGCAACTCCTCGCACTCCTCGCAACGCTGCCGCTCGCAGCAACAGCCGAGCCGAGCCGAGCCTCCTCTCCTGGCTCCCTGTGCTTGTTTCTTTCTTTTTTTTTTTTTTTTTTTTGTAAGAAGACTTTTTTGAGAAGTAAGACGTGGGGAGAGCCCCGCGCTCAGTAACTCAGCCAAAGCCCCTGCGTTAAGCAGCACATTCCTGTGCGGAGCGGAGCAGAGCTGGGACAGGACTGGGACCGGGCTGCCGGGCTGGGGATGGGGAGCGCTCGCCTCTTCTCCTCTAAGGAGCTCAGCGCACTCCCAGACCCCGGGGAGTAAATATCGGGATCTCCCCCAGCTTTGGGGCGGTTTTATTTTTTGTCGTTCCCCCCTTCTCCTCCCCTTCTCTCAGCGCTCACAGTAGCAAGGTTGTCTCTTGGCTACTCCCTGCCCCAAACTCACCAAACCAGATTCTTACTCCCAACACCTTCCCGTAAATCTGAAGTGAAACGTTACCCCGCGCTGAGCCCTGGCTGGCACCCGGCCAGTGCATTCCTCTTATTTCAGGAGGGCAGATAGAAAAATAGAGGGAAACCTGTAGAGATGCAAAAGCTGGAAGGAAGGAAGCGAACTTCCAGAGCAGCTTTACTGAAAATCTTATGGGAGGTAGTGATTCTTTTTTATCTTTCAGGGCTAAACCGGTCCTAGTTTCTACTTTTTATTTTATTTTTATTTTTCCTCTTACAGCTAGTGTCAGGGAAAATCCTTCCCTTTAGCCATCCACATCCTTCGGGTGGACAGAGGTTTGAAGGGAAAATGAAGCCACATGCACTGGCAGGAGAGCATCACCACAGCCAGCAGAGCTGGGGGCAAAGCTCTCGTGCTGCTGGGATCCACTCAGCCCACTGCAGAGCTCATAGGAGTGCCACATTTTACCCTTTTCTGGCCTGAGGTTACACCCGCTTCCTAGAGAAGGAACAAAAGAGAAACTAGTTTGTAACAACAACGGCAGAGCCTTCCTTTAACCTCTAAGTGATCCCTCTGCCTTGAATGACTACAGAAACAAGGGAGGGGGACTGCAGTCTTGATGCCAGAAAGCTTAATACAGGAAATGTTTAGTCGTATATATGCAAATAGATCAACATTTCCCATAGGCAGTCATATAAAATTTTTCTTTGTTTACCCATGGAGGATGTTCCTTCAGCTTATTGTTACTTTCCCCCCAAATGAGCTTCTGTGAGTTATGACCAGGCAGAGGGACATAATCATAGAATCATAGAATAGCTTGGGTTGGAAGGGACCTCAAGGATTATCAAGTTCCAACCCCTCTGCCACAGGCAGGGCTGCCAGCCACTGGACAAGGTACTAGACCAGGTTGCCCAGGGGCCCATCCAATCTGTCCTTAAACACTTCCAGGGACAGGGCACCCATGGCTTCTCTGGGCATCCTGTTCCAGCACCTCACCACTCCTGCGATCCAGGATAGTGGACAAAGTCACCAGCAAGCAAAAGGTCGGCAGTCCTGAAAGACACATCTTTAAATAAATAATAGTGGGGATAAAAGCAGTGATACAAAATCATTCTTCTCAGTTCCTGATAATTTTTATAATAACTCAATCCTTTTTTGAAAGAAATACGCAGAGTTGAGGGTACAGTATACTGTTTTATTACTATTCTGTAACATACAGTTTTTGAAAGCTGTTGGTCTTTTGAAATGTATATTCGTGGTCATTTTTATTTTTATTTTTATTTTTTTCCAGATGAGAAGACTCCCATTAGCTTTACCTAAGCCAGCCATGCTTGACTCCCTACGAAAGTTTTGCTTTGGGCAGGAACTGAAGAGTCAAACCACTGTGGGTATAACAAAGCAAAGAGACAAATATTGCAAAGTTCAAGTTAGCAGTGTGTTCCCTCCCAACTATCATCATTCAAAGCTGATAAAGGGATGCAGTTCCAGTGTTAGGAAATGGGGCAAGAATAAAAAATCTTTCAGAACTTACCAGTATCAGTGTTCAAATAAGCATGGGGGAACTTGCTGTCAGGTACTTGAAATGAGAACTCAATATTATCTGTAAACACTTATGCAGTTTCATTTTCTAAGGAAAAGAAGTCCAGGAAAGTGAATTGTCTCAGTAGTAGAAACATCTCTGAAATATCCCAGCATCTTCCTCAAAAACCTGATCCAGTTGTTCAATAGCAAGGCCTTCCCACAATGTTCTTGTTGGATAAGTATGCCCAGACAATCCATCTTATGTAGGAACAGCTCATGCTCCATTTGCTCTGCTCAGGGGAGCAGCAGTTATAGGCAGAGGGGTGTTTTTTTGCCTACATGTGCAGATTGTTTCTTTTAATTTGGATTCTTTGTTAAAATACAACACATTATATAGAAATGGGAAAGAAATATGAACATATCATCCAGAATGCAATTCCATAACCAAGAGCTGTGGCTGCACCAGTGCAGCGCAGCCAACTTCCGTAAGGTACACTGCTAGAAGTGCAGCTCTGACTGATGTATCTCTGTCCAAAAAAAAAAAAAAAAAAAAGAGTAGCCCTAGCCAGAATGCTGGAAAACAAAAACTTCCCTTTGTAGTACCAGCTGTGCCAGCGATCCTACTATGGGCATCCTTCCAGGCAGGCTGGGGAGAATTCAGATCCCTTTCTGAAGGTGAGTTCATGCCTTTTTTTTCTGGTGGAGGCTTTGGGTTGAGTTTGCTTTGAAGTTACCAAAGATAAAAAGAGTTTGTCATTTTTCCTAATGTAGTTCATCTTCAGGTAAAGGGATTCCAGCATGGAGATTCCAGCTAGAGCCAATGCAATGCAATAGCTCACCTGACAATCAAATACACAATCAGATGACAGCAGTGATTCAAGAAAATCTCTTAGAATCATCACAGAACCATCATAGAAGAGTTTGAGTTGGAAAGGAACCCTTAAAGGTTGTCTAATCCAACTTCCTTGAAATGAACAGGGACATCTACAGCTAGAGCCCCATCCAGCCTGGTCTTGAATGTCTCCAGGCATGGGGCATCCACCAGAACTCTGGGTAACTTTGTGCCAGTGCCTCACCATCCTTGCTGTAAAAAACTATTCCTTGTATTTAACTCTCTCATCCTTGTATCCAACTTTTTTTTTTTTTTTTTAACCATGAACCACGCTGGACCTATCACAGGATGAGGTGGGATGAAAGCACTCCTTAAAATTTATGATCAGTTGTATAGCTTGTTACCATTGGCTTTTTAGGTCTGATCTAAGTTTACGTTTCATCTAAAGTTAAACATCAGATCTAATTGATCTACTGAGCCATTGTTTTATATCAGAATTTTTTTTCTCTCTCTATGAGTCCCAACCTCTTGGCTAGTGTGAGTTTTTTACATAAGAAGAGCAATCCAACTTCAGTTTTCTGCAGCACCCACAGTTTGTGGGTTAAAATAGAAGAGCAGTCACTGCCCCAGAGCACCCAGCAGAGATTTCCTGTTTCTCTGCCAAGCCATGGTAGGGTTTCAAGCCAAAATAAAAGAATTTAATGAGTCCATAGCAAAAGAAATTCGACTAAGTGCAGCATAATTAGGCCGCTAGCACTAATCTTTAAAGGGAACAGTATTTGATGAAGGAAGGTGTCCTCCAAAACTGATCTTACAATTGCAATAAAAAATTTCAGGCTATAGAGCTGGGAGTTGAAGTGTGTTTCAGGGGAGTCCTCCTGGTTGGTAACGTTTCCTTCTGAACATGGCTTATTGTGGTGCCAGTTGTGTAATAACTATTTTACAGTTTATCACTACTGCCAAGAGCTGACTTTACTGCAGCAAGAAACCACATGTTGAAGGTTTGGTGGCTGCATTTCATTCAGGCGATTGTGAAACCTCCCCCTCTCTTTATTTTTTTTTAATAAGCGGGAAACTATGAAAATTACAAGTGAGAAGTGTGGTACCCAGAAATGAAATGTTTCTTAGTAACAGAAAACTAATAGGAGAGGTAAGGAGTCTTCGTTACTTAAAAAAAAAAAAATTAAAACACTTTTATTTCAACTCTAAGTTTTTGTTTAAGCTTTCTAAAACAGAACATTTCCTAGTACATGATTAGATATTTGCACACAATTCAGGAAGCAAAGACATGCTGCAATTACCTCAATTTTTAGATCTTACAGGGTTTGGTTTTCTCCAAGTGAATGCTGAAGTTTGGAGGATGAGCATTCTCGAAAGCAGCTGGTGAAATGCTGTCATTTACAAAATATAAGATCTCAGTGTGACTGTGAACAGCAATTTCTTCTCTTCCACAGAGGTCCTGCTTGGACTCCCATGGACACTGCATCTTTGCAGTAGGAGAAGTGTTTATGTGGATGATGCCAGCTCTACTGGAAAAGACGGCAGATAGGGGAGCATTTTTTCAGGTAAACAGGGGGTTCTTTACCTTGGTCATGTTGGAAGAAGCGAAGGAGCTCCATACGGTGCATGTGGTACAGAGGTTCAGAGAAAGGATGAAGGGCAGGACTAGCTCAAGCTGATAACAGTGGAAGGAAAGAGACAGCCCAAGGAAACCCTTGAAGGTCTTCAGTCTCTTCTCAGGAGCACCCTTTGTGCCACCAGCTCACTGAGCCCAGCATGGCCTGAGAATCACCTGTTTGTTGGCATGTCTGAAAGGCTTGAGCTAGCTCTGCCTGCAGGCTTAGATGCCTCTTTTTGATAAAGATCCCTATTTGGTGAATACTTGGCTTCTCTTCAGAATTTATGTACTGAATTTTCTACTTGTAACAATCCAGAATTATTAAACTAATTCCCATTTCATGGGACGAGGCCAGGACACTGTCTCTTACTAACAAAACCATCTTGCTTTCAAGTCATTTTCTGCCATGACCAAGAGAATGTAACATAAAATAATGTGTTTTTTTTTTCACTGGTCCAATACAGATATATAACTTCACAGACAGCACCACAAACTTGCACAGAAGGATTTGCTTAGAAATATTGCCATCTGAGAGTGCTGAGGAAACAGGTGGAGATGATAGATGAGCTGCTTTCCAACATCTGTCAGCATTCCTGGTCAACTGGAGAGGTCCGAGAAGACTGGAGACTTGTCAGTGTAACTCCCATATTGAAGAAAGGAGGATTCAGGGAAGTACAGACCTGCCAGCCTGACCTCGGTACCAGGGAAGGTTATGGAGCAAACTGTCTGGAGAGAGATCACATGGCATGTGTGGGACAAGCAGGGTATCAGGCCTACCCAACATGGGTTCATGAACGGCAGGTCCTGCTTGACCAACCTTATCTCCTTCTATGATTGAGTGACCCACCTGGTGGATGAGGGAAAGGCAGTTGATGTGGTCTACCTTGACTTCAGCAAAGCTTTCGACACTCACTCAGAGTACTCTCCTGCAGAAGCTGTCAGCCCATGGCTTGGAAAGGTACGATCTTCCTGGGTAAGGAACTGGCTGGAGGGCCAGGCCCAGAGAGTGGTGGTGAATGGAGTTAAATCCAGCTGGCAACAGGTCACAAATGGTGCTCCTCAGGGGTAAGTACCGGGGCCTGTCTTCTTCAATATCTTTATTGATGACCTGGACAAGGACAATACCCCCAGGCAACACTACAGGCTTGGGGAAGAGGCTGGAAGACTGTGTAGAGAAACGGATCTGGGGGGTATTGGTCAGTGCTTGGCTGAACATGAGCCAGCAGTGTGCCCAGGTGGCCAAGAAGGCCAATGGCATCCTGGTTTGTGTCAGAAATAGTGTTGCCAGCAGGAACAGGGAAGTAATTATACCTCTGTACTTGGCACCGATGAGGCTGGAGCTTTAGTACTGTGTTCAGTGTTGTGCCCCTCACTGCAAGACATTGAGGCCCTGGAGTGTGTCCAGAGACGCAAAGCTGGTGAGGGGTCTGGAGCAGCTGAGGGAACTGAGATGGTCCAGTCTGGAGAAGAGGAGGCTTAGGGGAGAGACATTATCGCTCACTATAACTGCCTGAAAGGAGGTTATAGTTAGCTGGGGGTCAGCCTCTTCTCTCATGCAACTAGCAATAGGATGAGAGGGAATAGCCTCAAGATGTGCCAGGGGAGATTCAGGCTGGACACAAGGAAATACTACTTTTCTGAAAGAGTGGTCAGGCACTGGAATGGGCTGCCCAGGGAAGTGGTGGAATCACAGATCCTGGAGGTGTTCAAGGAACATTTGGACGCTGTGTTGAGGTTCATGGTTTAGAGAGAACTATTGGTGATAGGTGGATAGTTGGACTGGATGATCTTGTAGGTCTTTTCCAACCTTGGTGATTCTGTGATTCTATGGTTTCATGGGTAGGAAAAAAGTCTTCATGTGGTCAAGAAAATACTTCATCTCATTGGGTGCAGAAATTTCACCTTTCCTGGCAGTTTGGTGACCTCTCTTCTCCCAGGAACTCCTTCTATCTGCGCACTTCCCACATTTAGGCTTAATATTAAGCCCTCTATGTTCCAAACCTTCTTACCCTTTGCCCATCTCGGCACTCTGCCTTGCCATGACTCCAGCAGTGCCAGTGCAAATCACACAGATACTCACTTTTCTACAGTTAGCACTTCATTATCAAATACAACCCCCAAGCTAAAAGTAAGAAATCTAATGCTGGCTTGTTCTTAAATGCTTCATTGTGCAAGCTGCAGCACCAGGGATGTCACAGAAATGACATGTTTCCACAGGAAAGGCTCTATCTTGTCTTTTGTGCCCAAGAGAGTGGAGGTCAGCTGGTCTGTGTTCCTGCTGTGTTTGGCCACTAAATACTTCTTGGGGGGCCACTAAATACTTCTTGGGGGCCCCAGGAGGTGGGGAATCACATTAGGGCATTTCAGCTCTGGCCCTGTGCATGGTACACCTCTGCTCCACATAAACATGCCCTGAGATAACCCAGACTGCACCTCTAACCTTAGAGCTGCCAGGAAATGCAGCAAGCGGCTGCTCCTTATCCCTCTCGCTTTTAGCGCTGGAGGAAGGCAGCTCTGTGTTTTCATGTACCTCCTTCAGCACAGAAATAATACAGAACAGTATTATTATTATTATACAGTACAGAAATAATAGTACTGTCCTTTCTGGTGTTACCATGATGAGATTTCTCACATACGTGAAAAAGTTTTCCGGGCTTTATAATCAAATGAGAACATGAAAATAATCAGTTAAAAGTTTCTGAACGTGATATTGTTCCTCTCATTTTTCTCTGGTGAAAAAGAGTAGATAGTTTGCACACAATTTTGGAGATGTCTTCTGCCTTGTGGAACTCTAGCTCAAAACTAGAAGCTGCAGTTGGTGAAACTGAGTGCTGGATGAAATCACAAGGCGATACGGTTAGGTTTAACCCTGGCTGAGAGGCGTCCTGAGTGCTGGGCTGCCATGTGCTCCACAGTCACTTCTAGTTGGAGGGAAGTGAAACAGGCAAAGTGCAGCAGAAGCATTTCAGCAGGAAATTATTATTACATACTGAAGCAAGCTCTAACAACAGAAAAAAAAAAAATCAAACCAAGAATTCAGCCATTTGTTAATCTCTGCAGAGAGGGAAAGGAAAACAAAAGGAGCTGCCTAATTTCACAATTTGTCTCTCTAATGAGAGGCCCCAGGACAGCAGCAGGTATTGCCATACACATGTACACACTTGTGTGCTCAGTGGGTGTGAGCTTGTGCAGAGGTCAGAGGAGGAGGAGGAAGGTCTGTGCTTGTGGAGGCAGGGGGTGTTTGCACACATCCCATAATAATCGTGGGTGGCTAACAGAAAATGTACAGGCAAGTGGTTCAGTGACTCAAAAATAATGAGAACTGAACCCCCTGCACTCTCAATAGTCAGAAGTGCTCCAGCAGTAACATGTGATGCACACAAAGCCAGTGTGAATGCAGGCAGCAGGGCTGTACAGGGGGAAGCTGCCTGTGAAACAGGAAGGTCACCCAGATACATGAGGTCCCTGTCCTGCAGGAGCCTCTCGTTAATATTAATGGGTTTTTTGTTTGTTTGTTGTTGTTGTTGTTTTTGAATCAACACTTCTAACAGATCCAAGAACATTTATTGCTATTCAGATTACCTGCAAGAATATAAAATCACATGACTTCTTAGGTGAGGAAGGTATAATCGCAGAACAGTTTCTCTGCAGCAAGAGATCACACTATTGGAGGGAGGCTCTGCAGGTTACAGGTAGGACTGTCTCCCTGCGTGGCTGCCCACAGACACTGCTCAGCCCATCTCCACCATACCCACTTAATCACATCCCCCAGCGCCACAACTACGCATTTCTTGAACACGTCCAGGAACACAGTCTCTCTGTGAAGCCTTCATTACCACTCTTTCAAGAGAAATGTTTCCTAAAATCCAACCTGAACCTTCGTGGTGCAACTTAAAGTCGTTACTTCTCCACCTATCACTGGTTACCTGGGAGAAGGGATGGACCCCAGACAACATGAAAACCAAAAGTTATAGATACATAAATAAACAACACAGCCCACTAGTATTCATCCATTATTTTACATTTTGTTTCAATTCGCTGTTCTTCAAGAAATACACCTTAAAGCAGTGATGAGGATTGCATGTGTCAATTCATTCAGAGTAAGAACAAGATCAAAATAATGGTGTGGCTTAGGCTTTGGATGACTTTTGACACATACATAGCTCTCTTGAGCCCTCTTAAGCTCGAGGAGGGAAGGTTTAGATTGGATGTCAGGGGGAAGTTCTTCACAGAGAGAGTGGTGCAGGCTGCCCAGAGAGGCTGTGGATGCCCCATCCCTGGGGATGTTCAAGACTGGGTTGGATGGTGGCCTGGGCAACCTGGTCAAGTATTGGATCTGGAGGTTGGTGGCCCTGCCTGTGACAGGGGAGTTGGAACTTCATGGTCCTTCAGATCCTTCTCACCCAAGCTGCTCTGTGATTGCATGATTCATTCTATACATAGTAACTGGAAGAGCTCATGACATGGTCACAAACTGAGTCACAGACACTCTGGTTTGACATATATAAATATAAATAATAACAAAAAGGTAATTATTGTTGTATACCATTTCCTGTCCAAGTGTACTCTGTCCTGAGGAAGACTGACAAAGCACGGGACATTTTATCTTCAGAAGATAAGTTCTGTGGGTAGAAATGTGGGGCGTGATCCACATTTTGCAGCACTTTGCACAACAAGGTCCAGATCCACAACCAAATCACTCCAGTTCTGCAAGACAAGCTAGATTACTGATAGTGATAACCATGTAGGTTTTCCTATCAGAAATCCTGATGAAATATTTGTCATGATGATTAATGGGATTCACTAAGAGAGAAATTAGCCCTTGTAAGAAAAGGACAAACATCTGGGTTCCGCAAAATAGTTTCTTACCAGCAAATGCAGTGCTGCACTGGCAAAAGAGTTGTTTCTTACATTATTCTCTTGGTCCAGGCAGTAGTAGAGGCACATCATGGACACACATACAGAAGAGACACAGAGAAGATGAGGCCAAGGCGGTTACATTTAATCTAGCAGTTCAAAAAGAAGCCAGTGCTAGCTACCTGTGCTCATTTACAGAATTAGCATTTGTATGTCTTCATTAAATTGATCAAAAGGAAAACTAGATCAGAAGGAATTGCTTCAGCTCAGCTACAGCAGACCTAATACTAATCAAAGTGCATTAAAACTGAACATCTCCTTCATCTATAACACAAAACATAAACCCGAAGCTAGCTCTTACAGTCTTGCGCTGACCTGTTTCCCAGATTCTCTCCCAGCTCTTTTCAGAAGTTGCCACAGACCTGATGACTTACGCTGCTTGGAAGCATGCCATGAGAGTAATGGACTCTGCCACACTTGCCAAGCCATTCCTACAAAAACAGAGAGTTTACATGAATTTTATAGGCCTTAATTGTTGTGTATTTTTTTAATACTATTAGCTTAGTAATTTGCGGTTTGTTAATAATAACCTTGACAAAGCCAAAACATCTACTGGTATTACAGAGAGAACTGTTGTAAGCAAAATAGACTGAGAGAAGTGTGGTACACCCAGAGGCAGGGGTTCCTCCCCCCAGGTCAGTGCTGGTGTGATGGGGTTACCAGAAGTACTTGCTACCACAACGGCCAAGGTGCTTTTTAATGTACTGTTGTTTTTTTTTTTCTTTTGTCTTCAAAGTAGCACAGTATTATACTCCAATTCGTTTCTCTTTTATTTCTGTAATCTCTACCATTTTTCATGTCTTTATTGTCTTTTATTCCACCCCCCCAGACAGAAGCATCAAGCCTCAGTTTATCTCAGAATTAATCAGTTTAAGTTTGGAGGTGATGGAAATCACAGATCCCTTGCAGTGAAAGCAGTCACAGATGCTGCACAAGAGCAAGAGGAGACAACAAGAACTGGGCTTTGAGCAGCTGTGGAAAGATTGTAGGAAGACAAAATGCAATAACTTAGAGGGTTCCAAGAGGTACCTGTTCCCTCACAGCTGTTACCACACCTTCAGTACAAGTTGAAGTTAAGGCAACAAGGAGTTTCACATGAGCACTGCCAAATGTAGTTCAGGTGAAGGCATCTAACTCAACTTAAATAGCCTCTGGTGCTGCCAGGAGCAGCAGGAAAAGTGTTTCCCCCCTACTCTTGAGAAACAGCTGCTGCCTAGTAACCACTGCTTGTGCTGAGTTCTTACAAGCACCATTAACCTAACAGCTGCTGCCACCCAAGCTCCAGTTCTAGGCTATCATCCTGCTGAAGAGTCTGTCTCCTTCTCCCCTGCAGCACCCCTTCAGATACTGAAAGGATGCCATCAGATTCTGAATAGTTCTAGGAGTTTAAAAGGACTAAGTGAGTAGTGCTACAAAGGATGTCAAGGGGTTGAAGAAATGTCCTTTACAGAGACAGAAGTTCTAGTGAGGGAGAGCAGGAAAGGAAGGAAGGTGAAGTGGCTTACTCAGCTTCTTCTGTTGTTTTGGATAAAAGCAATATTTCCCTCACATCAAGTCAGCAAAAGCATTTCCTGACATGTTGCTCTCTCCACTGCTTTTTTTAAAAAGCTAAAGCAGCTTTCAAAAAAAGCATCTGAAAATGTCGATGCTGGTCAGGAAACAAGCAATCTCTAGGTCTCACACTGACTCTGTTACCAGCATCCTGGTACTTCCCTTAGGGACGCTTTCTGTGCAGAAGCAGAACTCTACTGGCGCCAAGCACTGCTGTAGAGAGTGGGAGCACAGGGAAGGAGGAGATGCAGCCCCAGAGAGCCCAGCAAGGCTGGGAGCAGGAACTGCTTTGGGAACCTGCTTTGACTACCTGGTTTTGGTCTAACCCTGAGGCAGTTTTCACAGAAGCACAACAAGGATGAGGCTGGCAGGAATCTGTGAGCCCTTCTGGCCCAGCCCCAGCTCCAGTGGGGACACCAGAGCAGGCAGCATGGCCAGGTGGCTTCTGAAGATCTCTGAGGAGGAGAGACTACAGCCCATGACAGAAGGCTGTAGACTGTCCATGGCTCAGCGGCATTGCTCACCAGAGTGTTTTGGACTCATTTTGTCTACATGTAGTGGTCTGAGGAAATATTTCTGGGGGTGCACCGAGCAGCAAGGGAGGGCATGAGGCAGGATTTCCCTCTGCTAGGCCTGAGATGTGAAAGGCAAACAAGGATATCTCCAGCACTGTGCTGGGCATGGAACACCTTAACCTGTCCGAGATGACTTCTCTTTGATAGGATAAGTTGCAAATCATTTCAAATCTTTCCTAATTACGTCTTGAACAGGTGAACTTTTGCAGCCTAAACTGAAAAAATCTGTTTGCACATCTCCTAGAACTCTTGGAAAACAAACTTAAGAAGAAACGGTAAATATTTTTAGTTAATGTAAACTGCTCCACTCACTGTAAGAATCAGGCACAGCACTCAAGCTTATGTCATAGCCCACCAGAAGCTGAGGCCAATGCTGGGGAGAGGCTGCAGGTCAATGGATGACTGTGGGTGCCAGTGAGCAGACACTGCTCCTCATTACTGCTCAGCACTGCCAGCATGCTGTTGGGAAATGGCTAACACTGCCACACCTTTACAGACCTGCAGTGCAACCGCTGTCCCCGCATGCCCTGAACCAGAGCAGTATTGTGAGTCTGGATTGCTAAGTGGTGAACATCCTCTTTACCTCCTCCTCACAACAATTTATGCAATTATGTCCTATTAGGACACTCCAAACAGACAAATTATTATGAGCACACACAGTGCCCTGGATGACCCGAGTGAAATCATCACAGTAGGCTTTTATTTTGTTACTCAGGGGTGTTTAATACTCCTTTTAACACTAGATAGCAAATGGGATCTGCAGCAATTTCCACCCTGCTGCTGAAATACAGTATTGCTAATGAGTGCTGTGCCATGCGAACCTTACCAGGCTGATTCTGAACTTGGAGTGAACCTGGTTCAGCTGCACCTTCATGCTCTGTGTTATAAAAAAATGCTAGGCAGCAATGCCACATGACCTGGTGTTTTATGGAGATGGCCATCAATGAAAAAGTCTAATGAAGAAAATAACCTCTTCCAAATCTCTTCACTATGTGTTGATTCTTTTATATGTTCTCAAACTATTTTTTTTTCCCTCTGTTGCTAATGAGCACTTGAGAATTTGATTTAGCTCTCTGGAATGACTGCCACTCACTGCTAGAATGTTAATCTGCCTAAACCCATTCAGCTCCACTTACTTGGAAGTCAATCACCTGGAGCCTGCATTTCAAAGAGATGCTGGCTAATGCAGTCACAACAGAGGAGGTGTTCTGGGACAGCTCCCACAGCTGGGAGTAATCTTGGAGAGTCGAGGCTACTAGACAGCAAACAGATTGGTGTTGATTCCCCATGATAAAGAGGACAGGAGATGTTGCTGATGGAGATTGGGCGCATAAATGTCCGGCAGACAAGAGGCTGCTAGCTGTAAAGAGTGCTGCAGTTCACAGAAGGGATGCAGAAGAAGGGATGTGTGATGTGTTGAGCAAACAGGCACAGTGGGCATGGCTGGAGCTGAAGCTTTAAGGTGTTGGGGGAGGATTCTGGCTGTTTAGAAGTAATTAAAGAACTGATTGATTTTGTCTTGTACTGTCTGTGTTTTTTGTTTTCTTTTCTTTTTAAAGCCCTGTTTAGAGATGGAGAAAATGCTACCTTGAGTAAAATCTGATACTAAAAGTAAGAGACATGGGTGCCACCTGAGACAATGAATGATGCTGGGGAGCTGGAACGGTATATCTGTGAATCACTCCAGTACTCTCTCCTGGAAATGGTGCTCTTTTAGCTTCCTTAGCACGCTCAGAAGTCCTGATCTTGTCAGTTGGCACTGCCCTGACCAGAGGGGAGGCCATAGCCTAGGGTGAGAGAGAACCAGGGCCTGGATGCTGCACTGAGCTGGCTTGCAAGCAGAGGGGACCATGAAATCCGCTGCTGTCAGAATTGCTTCTGGGCACCCCTCTGCATTCATTATATGGGAAGAATGGTGTTTTTCTCTGCCCCTTCTCTGCCACTGCCCTCACTCCCTGGGCAACTCTCTGATGGCAAACTGTACAAATCCTATTGAGTGTGTACAGAATTTCTATTGAAGCCTACAGTGAAATTTATATTTTTTTCTTTTTTTTAGCATGAGTTTTCTCAGCTAAAGTGAAGTGTCAGCTAAACCAAGGGAAGAGATTTCCTGATAAAGAGACAAAAAGTGACTGTGATAGTATAACAGGAATTGGTTGCTTTGCTGCTGCTGTGGAGGAGCAAATGGTTCTGTGATCTGCCATGAAGAAGTCCATCCGGGGAAAGAGGCAGATATTCAGAGTTGCTAGCTGCATTTTAATTGAAACTTAACTTTTTGTCTGTATTACAGATGTTTCTGTAAAATGTATTTCTAGAAATCTTGTAAATTCAAAATGTGTGAGGAGGTTGGCCTGTATTCTGTCTATATATTAACTTCTTTGCAAAGACAGGTAGGGAGCTGCAATGTCATATTTCTAAAATGGGAGAACATAAAAAGAGAATGAAATATTATTGTAGATTTATAAGCAGAATGGAAGATAAAGTCCATAATGCTTAGAAACAGCACCTATACTGTGACCTCACACATTCATAAAGTGTGACCAAAATTATACTTCAGCTGTAAGCTATAAACTTGAAGTATGTAGGCACTGTAATATCCAGGTACCTAAGTAATTTTCTTTAAGTTACTTAATTAGTTAACAAAAGAGGTTTGAATTAGGGTTAATTGCAGAAATGGAAACATGGATTTAAATCTTACACTAGAATTTTTCTTCTTTCTGAGAATAAAAGCTGCATTTGCAAATCTACTTATAATTTTCTATTAAATTAATGATGAAAAACTAGGAGAACAGTGCTTTTCCCTGATGACAATTCAAAGAGAAATGATGGGTTCAAGATTTGGGAGTTACCAAAGCTATCAGCACTGCCAGTCCACAGAGGAAGGCCTTGTAAATGGTAACACCAGTGGTTTGCTAAGGCTGAGCCCATCAGGGACACCAGCCAGCAGGCAGCCATTTTTGTCTCCTTGGCTCCCAGGATTATTCCAAGAACAAGATGTTTCCAGGAATGATGCATTGCTGGAAAAGAGATAAAAACAAGAAGTGCAGCCACTACCTTCAACTAATGTGGATTGCTGGCTTTCTTTTGTGAAGGCAGAAACATCCACCCTTTGGCGTGCTGAGCTTGTAGCAAACAGTTTCCATGTGAAGAAATTAACACTTTCTCTATTTACATCAGAACTTGCTGAAGAGATAGAGAAATTGTAAATGCATAAATACATTAAGCTTTCTAAACTCTGACCGGTAGAAGTTATTTTTTTAGATTAATATCTCCCTAGCTTATCTTGCCCCCTCACTGCAAGAAAGACATCCTGAATTGTGTCCAGAGAAGGGCAATGAAGCTGGTGAGGGGTCTGGAGCACAGGCCCTATGAGGAGCAGACGAGGGAGCTGGGGTTGTTCAGTCTGAAAGAAAAAGGAGGCTCTGGGGAGACCTTATTGCTCTTTATTATTGCCTGAAAGGAGGTTGTGGAGAGGTGGGAGTTAGCCTTCTCTCCTAGGTAACAGGGATAAAATGAGAGATGAAGGCCTTAAATTGTACCAGGAAGATTCGGAATGGATATTAAGAATCATTTCTTCTCAAAAAGAGTGGTATTGCATTGAAACAAGTTGGCCAGGGGAGCAGTGGAGTCACTGTTCCTGTTTAAGAAGTGCATAGATGAGTCGCTGAGAGTCACAGTTAGTGGGCATGGTGGGGATGGGCTGACAGTTGCTCTAGATGATCTTGTAGGTCTTTTCCAACCTTAATGATTCTGTGACTCAGCCCCCAGATCCCTCTCCAGCAGTTCCTCCTCCAGCTACCCTGCCAAGCAATGGTCTCACCACAAATGCGGTCCTGTTGTCAGAATAGGAGTAGAAAGACCATCTACATTTCAGTTATCCAAAATCTCACAATACTACAGCCTGCTTCAGCAAAACCATTTGCTTCAATGTGAAAATAAGGCCTCTATGCCTACATTTTTCTTGCAAAAGCTTGGAGCAAATACTGATTTTGAGGGAACGCATGCAAGTGAAAGGCAAAGGAAGGGCTAGTAAATATTTTAAATCAATGGCTTTTTTTTTTTTTTTTCAAATCTTAGGATTTTTTTGATGCTTCTGCTATCTTTTAAGTAAGTACAAGCACAGATGGTGTTCGAAACTCTTGCCAGTTTAGCTATGTTTTAAGAAGTGTAAAATTAACAACTTAGCCTGTGCGAGTAAAAGCCAGTGGCTTGGTGCTTATACCAGCAATAGGACTCTGGTTTTCTATTTGACTATATACAATCTATAGATTGTTTTCCTCAAGTTATAAACCATGCCAGAAAAAAAAAAAAAGAACCCAGCTGCTTCAAACGACATTGATAAGAGAATCTGCAACTCGACAAATGTTTACACCCTAATGCAAGCTCATAGAGGATATTTGAAGTACCTAATTTTTAAGACTTTTGCAAAGTATGTCAGTCACAGATCTGATCTTTCAATATTATGCATAAGCCCCATTCCCTGAAAAGTAGTCATTTGTTGTTAATGAGAGTTGTCAATGACTGAGGTTAAGCTTTAAGCTGAACTGGAATTTTTTTAATAAAGTGCCTATTATTTGTGGGAAACTGCTGAGTAATGCCGTTCATTTATATAATGCCACCCTATATTTAAAAACATCACAAAAATGAAGAACAATCCATGCATTTAACTGTGAGGTTTTGCAAAGGGCATGCACCAGTCAAACTCCAGCAAGCAGTGCCAGTATAACTTCTACTTTACTTAACGGGCTGGTATGAGAATTGAAACCACAGTACAGTCAAACTTGACCACTTGCAGTTTGCATTTATAATCTACAATGCCAGCAGCATCCGATGACTTGAAGAGTAGAAAGATCCAGCAGTGCTGTCCAAACTTCAAGCACCTCAAAATTTTTGGATTGGGAAATTGTCTTGAGTCTCCGCTGATTTACACATCCATTTTCAAATTCCTTCCAGCTGAACTTGATGTCTCCTGTACAGACTCTTCATCTGAGCCTGTTGTCTTATACAAACCTCATGTTTGGAATCCGATCTCATTTGAATTACCTAAATAGAAAGGCATTCTGGAAAAAAAAAAAAAAAAAGTGCTGTAATTTTCTTCCATGCATTCTGGCCTCATGTTTTGAAGCCATGTGCCAAATCCCAGCCATTACCTCTGTCAGGAAAAAAAAAGAAAACCACTGCCCTTTTGGAAATTCTTATATTCTTCCCCACATTGCTCACCGAATTGTTACTAGCAGACACTAATGACACTTGTATTTGGATTCAAAACTTCTGTAGGACAGAAATACAAACAGATGCAGAAATACAAATACAAGAGAAAATGGAAAAAGCTTAGGGGAAAATATAAAAGCCTGGAAATCTTCTTGTTCTTCATGTCTCTTGCAGTGAAAGCATGTACTTGTTTGGGTTCAAAACTACCCTAGAGAAGAGGGAATGGTAAGCACAGCCCAACCAGAACAAGCTGAAATCTCAGGCCTCCAGTCTGATGGGAAGGTGAGATTTCTATCACATTCAGGTGTTCTGCAACACCCAGAAGTCCAGTACCAGAACAGCAGACACTAAGCCTTGCTAGGCCTCCTGCACCCCATGCTGTTAACTAGATAGAGGGGGGAAATAAAACCAACATAACAACAAGCTTAATATTTCATTTAAATAATTCTTTAAAATGATCATTCTTTGCTTTTCTGCAGGCATTCAGCATATCTATAATCAGGTAGCCGTTCCCATAAAGTCTATGAATGACAGAACTCAGAAATATGGCTCACATAAGGGACTATAGAAAAACAGAACAGGTGAATAAAAGCTCAGTAGGGCCCTCTTTGGCTTGATAGCTCTGTTTATAGACAGGCTTTTGTTTAGGTTCCTGGCATTTTGCAAAGGAGTAGAAGGGATCTACTATATAGGAAATCTAGAAGATGGGGTTTTATTTCTTCTTCTTCTTTTTTTTTTTTTTTTTTCCTTTAAACATTTTTAAAAAGCATTCCAAAGCATTGACCTGGGTATAGATCACCTCTCTCACATCAAAAAGTGAAAACACAGCCATGCAAAAAACCCCTTCCTTGTAGAAAAACATTACTTTCCAGTGTTGCAAGCACATCATTGTATTAAACAATAGTGTCAAATTCCCCAGCTAAAGAAAGTATTTGTGAAGTATTTGGGGAAGCTTCATTGAAAGAAAAACAAAAGGCACACAAGACATACAATACCTTTATTAAATTACTTCTCAGGGCTGTAAAAATTACGCTGCCACCTCTTTTTTTGGAGCCTACAATTTTGCAGACTGTATTCACTCTCCTCAGACCTCTCAGCTGGCTTCAGGCTATGTGCTCGTTTTCACTGAACAGTAAAGAAAACTTCTAATCAGCAGCATTACTCGGCTTCTTTTCTTTTCTGCTGATTGTTGAAAGATAGATGGTGAATGCAGACAAGCAAACTATTCAAAGACAGCTCTAGGACAGATTCCTCTGATCCAGTGGAGTAGCAAAGGCCTTGTCACACATCCTGCAACATCCTATATAAAAGTAGTGAAGACAAAGTTTAACGGAAGAAGAGCACATGTTGCGTCTACTAATGTCAGGCAAAATGGATCAAGAAATTCTGTACCTTTCCTCCACAAAAAGAGTAAAAAAATGAATCCATAAAACTGAAGATTTTTGACATCTTGAACTGCAGAAAACACATTGGTAACGCCAAAAAATGTCATATGCCTCAGTGTGAGATTCTCACACACAATTCTTCATGAGCTTTGAAATGTGATTTCTCAGAACAGGATGCTTTTCCTGGAAGTTTTGGTTCAAGGCTGGGTACCGGCTGTCAGTCAGTTTTGGCAGTTCAGCCACAGCTGACATTCCAAGGAGATGGCCTGACAGTAGGAAGGACAATCTGCAAAAGAGAAATGAAGTAAGGTGCTGAGGAAGCTGCCAGAATGACCCAAAACTTTAGTATCACCTCTGTTGTACATTAGAACCCACAGTGAAGGCCATATAGATTCTCTGCTATGGTAGGAGTGCTCTTACCAGCATCTTGCAGGCAAAACAATGTTCAGAAAACAGAATGTGTAAATGCATCCAACATACACAGGCAGGTGAGAGGATTTCACTGCCCTGAGGTGTCACTCTGCATCACATACAGCCAGTGAGAGCTTTGCTAATTAAGTGCTTTCATAGCTCCTTGAGCACGCTACCATTATTCATTTCCTATCTACATACTGGAACTCAAGCACATTAATTAGTAATATAACAGTCTGCGTTTGCTTATGGGGTTGTTGTGCCATCCAACAAGACAAAATTCTGCCATAATATAATGCTTAATCGATATTCCTGAATTTTGACTTAAAGTGACTTCATCATTTTCAAGAAGTCACCATGCTTTGATGAACTTGAATACACTCCAGCATTTTAGGGAGTTTTGTGAAATTTGTTGTGAGGGAGATGGAAGGAGCTGCTTGAACCAGCACAGATTACCCTGAGTAAAGTCCTTAAACCCACAGGGTAAGGGATAACAAGATTTTTCTCCATCTCTCTTTTTTTTTTTTTTTTTTTCTACAGTGAGAAGAATGGAAGCACTGATAGTCCTTGCCTCACCAGCATCATATCACAGACAATTTAAATGCACAGGAAACCAGGCCTGTGGATTTCTGACTGCAAAGTGAAGCTGCTGGTTGGTACTGAACATAGGTTCTTCAAATACTAAGCCCCTCCTGTTTCCTAAGGACACGTTTGAATGGGAACCTTTTTCAAGCCTATCTCATTCCACCTTGTGAAGTTAATAATTTACTAGTCCTATTTGGCATCATTAGCAACTTCTTTATGTACCACAGATTATCTGGAAATCAGCGTAATGTTAGTTCCAGTCCAAGACTTCAAAGCAGAGCCATAGTGACATGCAGGGGAAGCACACAAAGACAAATGGTTATGAGAAGGCTCAGGAACATAGTTTTCTATTATTTCTCTGCATATATTGTATCAGACAGATATATTTAATAAATATTTGTGATCAACCAACACAGAAGTTCATGGGCACACTTAATGATAATTCAAATTCACCATGGAGAAGGTCACACTGGTTTCCTGAATCCTCTTCTCTTTAGCAGAGAGGGTTATAGCTGGTTTATGGTGTCACAATTTCTGAGTGGTTTCTAACCACCTCCTCTTGACCTGGAGAGGAACAGACTAGGAAACTGAGCTCTCTCTTCCTTGTGAAATATTCGTTTGTAATGTCACCATCAATGGGTATCTCCAAAGTTAAAAACTCAAGTGATTACAATGTGGGTTTCAATAGCAGTGATTGCAGGATCAGCTTCATATTTTTGGATACAGAGGAATGGTTGTGTAACCCACTCAGGCAGCACAGTAACTTATGCTGTACTGATTCATTCCTGACTACTAATGACTGCTTTGGGAAACAGCTCTGAAACCTGCCCCATCCAGGTTGCACCCCACAGAAGAGAGCTACCCCACAGAACCCCCCAAGGCAGTGGTGTGCAATGCCATGCTCTTACACAACATAGGTGGTTGGAACCTGAGAAGTGAGGAGCTGCTGGCACACAGCCTTATGCCAGAGGAGAAAGGGGAGTTGGAGGATTTTCTGAAGGACAGCAAGTTGCATGGCAACAGGTAGCACATGTTACCTGTAAACAGAAGCAATACATGGCATATGAGGATAGGAACAGAGAACCAGGACAGCAGCATGAAGCCAGCATGCTCAGTGCAATATGAGAGTGGGAGAAAGCCATGCCATACATCAAGCTCCACTGTGGTTATGCATTGTGAGCATGAGAAACAAAAGAAAATGCTTTGATGCACAGCTTTATGGATCACTAAAAGCATTCTGGCAGTCATTGTAATTGGTCTCCCCAAATTCTACCCAAAAAACTACTGCTCTTCCTTACCTCCATGTCAAAAAGGTGTGCTTTGCTAGTTATGTGGCAAAAAAAAAAAAAAAAAAAAGGAAGCATTTTGATACAAATGGTACACAAAAATGCACCCGAAACTTCAGTAGAGATTACTGTTATTAGGTGCATTTTAAGTCTTTATTTAATAACAAACGACATTTCAATGGCTCCTACTAAACTAGCAAAGCCTTTACCCTCCTGAATGTGTGCAGGTGCACATGCATGTGTATATTAATGATTTAGGGAATGCATTAGTGATTTTAATAGAATCATAGAATCCTTAGAGTTGGAAAGGACATTTATAGGTAATCTAGTCCAACTCCCCCACAGTGAACAGGGAAAGCACAGCTAGATAAGGTTGCCCAGGGCTTGATCCAGCCTTGCCTTAAAAGTTTCCAGGGACTGGGCATCAACCAGACTTCTCTTCTCTAGGCAACCCATTCCAGTGCCTCACCACCCTCACTGTAAAAGACTTCTTCCTTATATCTGTCCTAAATCTATCCTCTTTGAACTTGAAGCCATTTCCCCTTGTTCTATCACCAGACATCCTGCTAAAGAGGGTGTCTTCTTCTTTCCTGTAGATCCTCTTTAGATACTGAAATATCAAGTCACCTTGGAGCTTCCTCTTCTCCAGGCTGAACAGTCCCCATTTTTTCAGCCTGTCCTCAAAGAAGAGGTGTTCCATCCCTTGGATCATGCCCTCTTCTGGAGACGCTCCAGCAGGTCCACATCACATCTGTACTGAGGACTCCACATGTGGACACAGTACTTCAGGTGAGGCCTTACCAGCACAGAGTGTAGGGACAGGATCTCCTCCCTCACCCTGCTGGTCACACTTCTTTTGATGCAGCCCAAGATATGGTTGGCTTTCCAAGATGTGAGAGCACACTGCTGGCTCATGTCCAGCTTTCCATCCACCAGTTCCCCCAGATCTTTTTAAACAGGACTGCACTCCATCCTTTCATCCCCCAGTTTGTATTGGTAGGTAATAGAATTAAAAGACATAACCGCATTTTGACAAAGCCAGCATTGTGGTTCTCATTATGACAGAGCAAAAGCACAAGTACAAAACGTTACGAGGCCAGTTCATAAATCTAACTTTCCTGTTTAGTGCAGTGGAAATGCTAAGTCACAGTTTGAAACAGTAATTGAGCACCTGCTGGGAAGGCAGGGCCAACCCAGGGCAGCTCAGGTGCACCTGAGTAACTGTAAGGGGTGCAGCCAGGATCCACACCCTCCCAGACCACATTTAAGGGCTGGTAGTGGATATGAGGGCAGCTTACTTGGAGATCCCTGTTTGTCTGAGGATCTCAAGGGCCTTTTGCATGTAAGTAGTTTCTTTCTCTTATTTCTTTTCTTACTGTTATTATATCTAGGCAGATCCTCACTTGCTGTAGTCTAAGGTATTGCTGCTCACCATCTTGTTGTGCTTTCTATTGTATTAATGTTAGTTACCAGAATGCTCACCTAAATGCATGTTAAAAATATATAAGTGCTAGTATGGAGGTAATTTGTGGCCCTTATTTTGAAATAATTAATGATCTACTTAGCTTGGGAATTCTGAAGAATAATAACCTTGTTCTCGCGGTAACTTGGAAAATGAGATCAAGTGTAGTCCACGTTATCTATGAGCTATGTAACAAACAAAAATATTCTAAACCCCAGTGTGTTACTGATTCACTATCAGTGAGCTAAAGGGCACACAGTGAAGAGGATGAGAAATATAGTATATTCACAGCAGTAATTAATCATCCTCAGGGGAGGAAAGGGGTGGGCTCTATACCACTGCACAGGCCATTGTTGTTCTAGAGATTCTTGCTAGAACAAGGGTCCTCTCCAGATGGAGGTGTCTTTTTGCTACTTGAGTGTGTATCAAAAAATAATATTTTTGCTGTTGTTTTACTTAGTGCTAAACCTAAGCTTTCCTGTTTCTTAGATCTAGGTAACATGTGAGCTTGGGGAACATAACTGTGTGTGTGTGTATGTATGTATATATGGTATAACGATTCTTCAGAAATTTAACACAGGCAACTTTGCAAATTCTCCCGACCATACTTTAGTTTAAAAAGACTCATATCATTTGCTTAGTGATACCACCCACCTGTCAACAATGCGAAAGAGTTAGTCCATGAACATAGATTCTATGACCATTAATTTGTGATCTGAGCCACATCTATAGATCATCTGACACTTGAAGATACATGTCTTATCTTTTAAATTAAATATCATATTATTCTCCCATATACATCTATTTTTATGAGCCACGGGGCAGAAAGTGCTTCCTGTTTACATCATGTCTATTTTAAATAATTAAAACATCTGTGATTAGAATATTTGTCCAAGCCTTAAGTGTTTTTAGCCAGCAATTTCTTGATTAGAATCTTGTATTGTGAGTAATTGTCTTTCAAAGATAGACAATTACTGGTCACAAACATTTAAAATGTACCTATGCTGAACCTAAATTTATGGAGCAGGATCACTGCTCTTACTAGATGCTAATGCATGCTCTGTAGTGTTCTCAGTGAATGCCTGGAGCTACACTCAGATGAAGACAAAACCTACCCCACCTCTCATGCTGGAGATAAGGTGGATAGCTGAAAAAAGACAAGTGATGAAAGGAGAAGGAAAATCAAATTCTCTGTAGTCTAAACAGAGTGGCAGATAAGTTTTGTTTCAAGAGTGAACAAAGGAAGGGCTCTCAGAAAAAGAGTGTGAGAAAGATAATGTCTCCTTAATTCTTGTGTCTCACCTGGATTTTGGAATAAAACCAAATTCTGTCGTATTCTGATGGCACTTCAGTTTTGCTGTCCTGCTTGCAGCCTAAGTTTCTTGAAGGTGGTCTGAGTAGTTCCTCTGAAAAGATACTCAAACCACTGGATCTGCAATTTATTTCTTAAAGTTAGTTTTGTGGTGTATTTTACACTCATAGGAACTCAGGAAGGCAGACATTGAGGAGTTCCTAGAAGCTACTCAATATGGCATTTGTGCAGCCACAGTCTCCCTACATCAGCTCCTGGTGCAAAAGCTTACTAATGCTTCCTGGAGAGGTAAAGGCAGCCAGGACATACATCCTCAGTAGTCTTTCTTCAAGGTTTGCGCAGCTCTGTAGGCTCCTCTGTGGCTGACCCACGCGGCTGATTACTGTATCTACTTGATCCAGTAGCTCTAAAAGAAATAAACATGTTCACCCTGATACATGCTAAAGTTAACCTTTTGGACTAAGGGAAGCAGGGAGCCTAATGTTAAGTGTAGTCTGGCTAGAGATATTTCCAGGATAAAGCTTCTGACCTAGCCTAATCTTTCCTTTGGAAAGGAGGTTTATTTTCTCCACTGTGAATGAAACGATTCTAGATGATTAAAACCCTTTTGTGACAAGTCCTACACAAATTTATACTCAGTGAAGTGGTTGCTAATGCGCCCATTGACCACATGATGTAGTAGGCAGATAAGAAGACAAGTTTCACCTTAGCTACTTTTTAACCTGTATTTAAGAACGTGCTAAGCTGACATAACCGCCAGACAAAAGTGAGGGGAGTGGAGGGACAGTACTGTTTTCTTCTTTGTGACAGCAACAGGACCTAAGGTAACAGCATGTAGTTGTATCAGGAGAGGGTCAGGCTGTGTGTTAGGAAAAGGCTTTTCATCAGGGAGTGGGTGGGGATAGAACAGGTTTCTCAGGGCAGTGGTTGTGGCCCTGAGCTGTTGGAGTTCAGGGAGTGTCTAGACAATGCTCTTATTAGTATGATCTGATTTCTTGGGTGGTCCTATGTGGAGCCAGGATTTGGAGTCAATGATTCTCGTGAGTCTATTCCACCTTGGGATGTTCTATGAATGCCTACTACTTCTAGGAGTTGGCCAGGTATTTTCCTTTCTATTAAAGTGTCCAGTTTGATGTATGTAAGGTAAAGTCTTGATCTTACAAAT
Source organism: Callipepla californica brunnescens (assembly GCA_023055505.1). Taxonomy (NCBI): domain Eukaryota; kingdom Metazoa; phylum Chordata; class Aves; order Galliformes; family Odontophoridae; genus Callipepla; species Callipepla californica. The sequence goes on along the minus strand of JALIRH010000005.1, from coordinate 22,374,208 downwards.
ATTTAGTGAGGGAGGGGTAAAGAAGACCACTGTAATACTACATGCTCAGAAAGTTAAGAAGAACAAAGGTTACAATCCAGCTAGCAAAACCTAGCCAGAGGGAAGTTGTTGAATAAGCCTGATAAGAATAAGGCCTATGTCATAAACAGAGTTTTGCCTTTGCTAACTGTAAGTAAGCAAGTTGTCTATCTACTGCCATTGTTTCTTGGGTCTACTTGCATTCCTAATGATCCAAAAGTATGAAAGTTTGCAGCTACGGGGTAGGGCTGAAATCAAAATCACACAGACATCTTGTTACAGGATTTGACTCTGACAGAGTACTATGTTAGACAAATTAATAGTAAGAAATGAACTTCCATAAGGATATTAGCAAAGATATAAAAATATGATAAATACATACAGTTTAGTAATGAAATATAATTTTCCCCTACCTTATCTGTATATTGGTTTATGCTAATGGTTAGAATTACTTTTATCAATTGTGCATGGTAATAGATATCTTACAGTCAATGACTTTAAGCTGCCATTTTAATTTCTGCTTCTTCTGTCATACTGTTCTTTGTTTCAAAATACTCTTAATTATTTAAGTGAAACAGAACTTTTCAACTGTATTCATAATATCAAGCCTCTTGTATGTGGATTGCACAGCCATTGCATATGGGGTTAACGACTGACAGCTAAAACTCAAAGTTTTTCACAGAGTACTGAAAAATGATTTATCTCCCCAGCAAAACTGAGAATAAGTTAGCGGATAGTAAATGGGTGGCTCGTGAATATCCTACACTTGAACTACTGTGCAGTAGCTTACACGGAGGGGAATTTGCCTTAGCAATGACAACAAGTAATTTTCTTCAGGATTAAGTTTGGAGGAAATTGGCTGCCTTGTTCCTACAACTCCCCTTTGTGGACAAACTGTAGGCATGCAGAGTTAAAAACAAAAAATGTAGGAGACTTGCTCCTTGCTCTGCGCTGTGAGCAACTGCCAAGACAAGTCATTTTTCTCCAGCTAAAGGAAGTGTTTCATCATTTTAGAGGGAAATGCCTGAAAAAGAGTGTACATAATGCACAATTAAAATAGTGCGGTTATGCTTCAATCCTTCTGGCTCTTTGCTGGTTATATACTATGAGATGATATGATATGACAAAAATAGTGAAATGATCTGGTAATTAGTGACATACACTTTCATCAGTACCAACCCAAATTCTAGTTTTTGCAGCACTTAGGTGACTTTAAAAAAAAAAAAAAAAAACCTGCTCTGTAACTTCTGTGCAAAAGCTATCACCATTGCAGTAAGCATCCGATTATCACTAGGACCCTGAATGCATTTATGCGTTCAGCTCTCTGAATGTAGTTGGATTTCACGTTCATGACCCATACCCAGGAAGAAATGATGTCTGAGAAGTTTGCCTCTCAACTGTGATTACTGCTCTATTTCAGAAATAGCAGACCCATAGGCTTTTCCTACGCTTAAAGTGTTCTTAATGGGAAGGTGATGAAAGTGCTGAGCTGTCAGTCCTGAAGAATAACATGTGCTATATACCCTGAGGACAAAAGTAACCAAAGGCTGGCTTTATCTTTTCCATAATACTTCACACAATCTTAGCTAAGCTAGGTTTTACTTTAGAAAGCTGCATATAAAGCTACTGATGTGGGAATTTTAAAATGTTTTCCTAAGGTATTCAAATAATGAAGATCCTCAGCATGCCTGTTAGTTAGAAGTTCTCATACAAGCACTCTTTCTGTGATATGGTTTGCGATGCTTTTTCCTCCAGGGTAGTCAGTCTACAGAAAGTTATCTTTGCTACCAGAATGCTGCCAGTGAGTGAGAGTTTCTTTGCAGTCATGCTATCTTTTGGCCTCTATTTGCCTCCTTTTTTTCACAGGCCTGCAAAACATAATTTAAAAATCTAATTAAAATAGCTTCTCTGCTGCTGTAAAACTGGGCATGTTCGTTCAACAAAAGGCACAGGAGAAAGGCCACATAATGGCAACAACGTTATTTGTCTACTGTTGTATTTATTAACCAGTCAGCACTTTAATGTTCTGAAGTATTTTTGAGACTTAAAGGGAAAATATATCTGTAAAACTATAAGGGGGAAATGCGTTTTTCTAAACTTCCTGTTAAGACATTACAAGTCAAGAAAGATTCAGAATGAGTTGTTCACTCTACTTTAAATGACATCAAGCTCCATGAACAGCTTCATTAAAAGCCCATGGAGAAAAGAGGTCATACTCAAAGACAAGGTAGAAATCAGGCTCAAAACTGTCACAGGAAAAGAGTATCAAATCCACAGCGCTGTGGCTTCCAGCTGTGTGCTGCCCTCTCTGAACATGTTCTACTGATGAGAGTATATGGGTATTTCCTACAAATCCATGCAAAACCCTGCAGCTCAGCTGCATTTTCCACAACAGCTAAAGTTAAGCCACCATTTGTTTTCCCAGTTTCACAGCAGTGGAACAGAGCTCAGTTCCCTCTGAGCAACACTGAGCACTCACTTGAGTGATCTCATCAATACCTGTGAGTTTTCTGAATCAGCTAACAGCGCTGTTCCATCTGATTGTGGGTGTTATTTCTTAGCAAGAGGACTGAGAACAGTGGATCAGAAATCATGGGAGGGAGGGGGGAAACTACAAAAAACCTTGGAATGTGTGGCTTGGAGATACTTTGATTACATTAATTCCAGTTAGAAGGATGCTTAAGGCTTTTAATCATACTTCTACAGTTGCTTAAAACTTGCATGAGTTAGATCTGCAATTTTAATTGTGGGACTGAATGTGAATGCTAACACCAAGAATCATGCTAATTTAGTTTTGGGAGAAGCTCTGGATCTTATGAGTTAGCCCTAAATGTGCTGTTACCATGAGCTGTACCTCCACTCTTACCAAAGTGTGTGGTTTTCTACTCTCAGATCACAGCTGTCACTCATTCCTTTGATCCAGGACTTTCAAAGAGCAGGGGAGATCTTATTATTTGACTCCAGGGCTTGGATTCCAACAGGGAGTGATATAAAGGCAGAACAGGGAGAATTTGGATACATAGCATTAATGCAATCTGATAACTGAGCAGTCTGATCAAACATTATCAGATTGGCAATGCCTTGTGTTGAATTTATATTCATGTTTTGAGGAGTAAATTTAGTGTACTATTACAGGATTTCATTGTAAAGTTTAACTAACAAATCTGTATTAATCTGGGAAAACTAAGTTCTGGAATAGTGTTTTTCCTCTAGAATTTCTTTCACACTAAGGAATAGCTGGCAGAATATTGTCATTTACAGATGCCTTGATTCAAGTGTTGGAATGTACCAGTGATTAGTTCTGTAAAGTAATTTTGCTATCAGTATTCAGACTCTCCAGTGTTTCTAGTACTTGAAAACTCAGCATCACACAGAATTCAGTTTTAATAACCTTGAATTATTCTTTTATAGATGTGGATTGTGTCATATGAAACCTTTCAGACCAGGAGGTCTACCCCACAGCTCTTCTCCTGGCAAATGGTGGGAAATTTTGTATCAGTGGGGCAAATTCCCAAATATCAGAGCTGAGGTTTGTTTAAGGAATGAGAAACTTTGCCCAAAGTTCTGAATATGTCACCAGGCTGTTTGCACTCTTTACCTGAAAGATAAACTTGAGAGACTAAACCTGGAAGGTTTCTCAAGAATAACTTGATTGCTGTTCTGAAAGTTCAAGTTAATCTCTGAATATCACTGAAATTAACCTCACTAATTATTTCTTATTTTCACTGGTAGACCCCAAGTTATGATATACTCTAATTGTGTCATGAGGCTGCTGGGTAAATATCCTCAGTCAAAAGTAAAAAAAAAAAAAACCTTTTCATTTGCTCTAGGAGCATTTACCAGTTCTCTTAAATACCACCTTTCTGAATGAGTGAATGAAGAAATGGCTCAGTTCTATGGACATGTTTAATTCAAACTTCTAGCTAATATGTTTTTTGCCTGAACTGGGTGAGCCAGGGCTTTCTATGATCAGAGGTACACTGCTGCAGCCAAGGGGAATTGATCTGAAGGAACAAGGTAGGGATTCAGAAAAATAAAGAAGAATGATTAGGGCAAAACATCTATTTCATATAATTTTTGTATAAACTTCTGTATGGTTTTATTTTGGTGGGGGAGTGGGGGAAATATACTTACCCTTCCATCCATCTCTTTTCCTTTCACTGTTGCTTCTACAGATACAGGGAAATTCAGAAGCACATACTAAACTGCTGTTAAGAACAGAACCTCTGAATTAAGTTAATATCAAACCAATAGAGATTCATCTTATCAACAAGGTCAAAACTCAGCTCTGCAGTCCTTCTTTTGTCATTTATACTACAATTGAGCTTTATAACAACCAAAATAATAGAGCAAAGACAGCTTTCTATGTCTTTTTACAAGTTCATCTTATGATATCCTTCACTAGTGAAGTAAAATGAATACTTTTCAAAGAATCTGGAAGAGGTGAAGATTTAGAAAAATGAGATGGATGGTAAATGTGATATACTCTCATTTTTTTCATTTGTTTAGTATTTCCCTTCTAGCTTCCTTGTTCTGTTCTGAATAGAACTGATTTTCTCCCCATCAAAAATACCACATCTAATTCCAATAACCTCTACTGGAACTCATAATGTCTGAAAGTGATTACTCACTTTGAAATGCTAATGCACACAGTGTTCTTTGTCTTGAACTAGATCTGCATACAGATGCAGAATCAGTGAAATCTTGCACAGAATCTATACAGAATGGTTGTTTTGATTTAGGGGAGATAAGCACACTGGTATTTCTATTCCAGAAAGTTGTGTTCAGAGAGCCAATATGATCACAGTGGCACACAATGGGATCCAGCTGTCCTAGTTATTAAAGCTAATAAATTTAACAGTTCAGATAATACACTAATATCAGCAAAGTAATACAAAGCAAATCATGAAGCAGAAGATTCCATCCCCAGTCCCTCTCTCAATAAGAGCAGTAGATCTTTCCTTTGAAGTTGCAGGTAAAAAAAAAAAGTTTTTCACTCCATGTGGACCAACTCAATACTGAATTGATGCCTTCTGTCTCAATAGAACAAACTGACACCTATTGGCAGCCTGTGAAACTAGTTTTCTGAGCTAATAGTTTGTATGTCTCTCTCTTCTTCGGTGTGATTGCTTACATGAGGCACAAGTACTATTTCTTGCCTACGAGGCTGTTATTAGATGTATGAAAACAATGGAAAGGTTACATTTTCTAATACCTACCCTTTTTTGCAGTGTATTTAAACAGTGTGGAATAGAGGCTGGGAAACTGGCGGACAATATCAGGCCACTGTTATTCTTTGTTTCCTGGAATCAACTAGGTATACAGTGAGGAACATAAAGAAAGGAAAGGATAGGCACTGTGAGGGCAGGCTCCAAGCCTTAGCAGTATCTGTGGTATTAGATAATAGAAAGCCAATTCTGAAAGTCATTGAGGTATGCAGGTTATGTGTTTCACAGACAATAGGTCTAAAAAGAGTTACTAATCTGAGACAAAACAGAAAGCACCCAGTGTCAAATTTCACCTAATTTCAGGTTACATTCTGAAGACACTCAACTCCAGCAAAAGACCAGAGCAAAAGCTATGAAACAAAAAGGCTGTATTTTTACATTTCTAACATTGATGAGTGCTCTTATGGAGTCCCTGCTTGCTGAGTGAATTCTTTTCTTTTTCTCTCTGGCTGGGAGAGCTGTACCATTTTTGTTTGCCCAAGAATATGGAAATAAAACTGTGATTTGTCAGGACATTTTCCTTATCTCTGCAAAAGTACTTTGTGGAATGGAATGGTCATAATAAAAATTGTCAATATATGCTATTAACTGACTGATCTGTCATTATTGTTGTAAGACTCTGACAAGGAATTTAGAATGGAGAAATCTCATGCAAAGGTGCTTAGCAAGTCAGCTTCAAATGGTAAAAAGCAAGAAAGAGCAGCACAGTATGTTTCATATTCTAATGGCTACATAATGGATTAAGCAACTTCATTTCTAGCCAAAGATCCCATGATGCACATACACTTCCACAACATCTGCATTTAAATTGTATTGCTCAGAAGTTTTCACAAACCTCTTCCATGTAAAATGCATTTCAGATACAATGAAATATTCTTGTGAATAGGGCTGAGTTAATTCTGAGATTTAAAATGATTGGCATTACTCCAACAGGAGTTAGAATCATGGGAATCATGGCTTTCTCTAAAGTGCTTTTATCTGTAGAATAGTGCCTGAGATTTTTGAAATATGGTTCATCTGTATCACCGGAGAAAAATTTGTACAGGCACGGTGATGAATGCTTTTAATTGGGAAGATGTCCTGCATCTTCAATGGCAAGGTCAGTATATTGCCATTCAATTGAGCATTAGCTCTTCAACAAATCATTTCTAGTATGTACAGAAAGCAGACAAATAATGATGAAGACAGTCATTTTCTGACTTAGTTTATGGTTAATAGTCTGATCCAGTAAACTCTACAAGATTGCAGTAAGACTGCAATAATGTGCCCAAGTTGTTGAGAGTTTAAGCCCAGGAAGTACAAATCTCCATTTTCTATTTCCGTTTTTTTTTTAATGTTGCCTAACATATGACAAATTTTTAAGAGGTACGTGAGAAATAGACTTGGCTAAAAAGACTGAAAAGCATGGTGCTACATGATAGTGATCCACAGGGTAGATCACTGGAATGCAAGGCTCATCTGCTGAATTACCCCTGTGCCAGGCATGAGTGCCCTTGTCTAAATAGGCGGAGCTGTTTGATCTGGCGGGTGGGTCCTCTTGGTTTTGTAAGTAAAAGGCTGGTGCCTCACTGTCAGATGGAAGGAATTTGAAAACTGGAATTTCCCCTCCAGAAAAGGGAAGAAACCATGCTCAGGAGGATACTAGGGTTTATCATTGATTATGCTAACAATAAAACTAAATGCAGAAAAATGGGGATACTTGTGCACAGTAGACATGTGTTCACTTGTTTTAGGCTTCTAGGTGTGGTAATGTCTTATTTATAGCTTAACTTCATCTTGATGTCACTGTTGTAAAAGAAGCAAAAGCAGAGGAGAGACGTGGACAGCAGTGAATTTTGCATTTCAGGCTGAACTAGCAACTGTGGTCTCTGTACTGAATCTGAGACTGCCATCACTATGAGAGGGATATCAGCAAGCGTGAAAGACTGGAGTGGAGGAGTAAATGTGCATTGCTTGACACTGCCAGTTCTCCCATGTAACTGGACACTTCAAGTTTCCTTGTGAATGGAATGGAAATGACCTCTTGCATAATGCACTAAGGATCTGAAGCTCACATCATTGGTGGATGTTACCTTGTGCCTCTGCTCAGTTAACACTTTTTGTCCTGTATCAGTGAACTCAATAGGGTTATTTAAATTTAGTTTGATGGACGCATGATGGATGCATATTTCTAGAAGGAAGGCTGCCAGCATCCCACTAGCCAAAATCTGTTCTGTTCTGACCTCCATTGCTACTCATGTAGAGGTACAGGAGAAGGACAAAGGGTTCCACTACTGCTCCAGTTGTTGTAGACATCTGAGGATTGTTGCTGAACCTATATTACAGGGAAAAGGAGGAAAATAGGCAGTACTGTTTCCCACTTTAAGCACATCCTGCAAAAAATCATTCTACTGAAGCAGGTTATAATTTTATTTTCAATTGTAGGGACATGAATCTTTTGAGCTTCAGTTCTTTAAGTATTTATAGCTTCAAGCTTTCCATTCTGTATAGATATACTCACCTTTATACAAGACAAAGATTAAAGGAGTTGTTCAAGTTTTAGTGACATAAACATGTTGTCTTGACAGGTGAAAAAATGTTCTCTTACATATTGCCAAACTGTGTGATCACTGCTTTTTTTGGTGTAAGTTGTTTTAATTTTTTTAACTGGATTTTCTTGATGTTCCTGGCTAACATCTTTGCAACTTTATTACTATGTACATAACTCAGTATTGTCCTGCACAAAGGGTTTCTATGGCATGTTGTATGGCAACTGCTGATTCAAGGCCCGAACCTCTGATTGAACACCTGAAGGAGAGACCCGGTCAGTCCTGGGAGCATGGGTGAAAGGCAATTCAGCTGTGTGACTGGAAGGAGTGGAGCCAGGTTCCACCCCTCTTTAGACCCCATCTAAGGGCTGACCGCCATGGAGGAAGTATCTCTTGTTGGAGATCCCTCCTCTGTGGAGTTCTCCCTTACAAGCCTCAATCTTCGGAGACACGTGAGCATTCTTCCCTTCTTCTGCAACATCTACTTGATGGCACTGGTCCTGTTGCCGTTATACAACTATATATGTATACAAGGTTTTGTTTTTCTGAATATACTATAAACATTGGCAATTGCTGTAGCATATATCAGATCTTTACATTTCAGCTGTAATTAGATTACAGAAGGAAATACTTGTACTGGTTACTGTTCTTCTATGTTAAAATTCAAGGAATATTGTTTAAAGCATTGCTGCATTTATTTTAAGAAAACCTTAAATTATTTTGTATGGATAAGTCAAACTTTGTATTAGCTGATTGTATGGGAACTGTTGAATCAGGGTCTGAGGCAAGCCCTGAGTCAGCTGCGGGAGCACAGGTGAAGGCAATGTACCTGTGTGACTGGAAGGGGTGGAGTCTGGCTCCACCTCTCCCGGACTCCATTTAAGGGCTGACCACCACAGGAAAAGGATCTCTTGCTGGAGATTCCTCCCTTGTGGAGTTTCCTTTGTGAGCCTCGATCTTTGAAGACAGGTGAGCATTGTTATTATTATTATCTCTTTACCATCTGGATAATCCTTCTAAAATATACCATCTATTGTTGACTAACTATAATATTTGGTATTATTTATTGATGTCTTACCCTACCTACATTGATCAATATTATTTTGAGAATTATCTAGTTATGCCAAAAGGAGTTCTTGCCTGTGATGGAAATGTTTGTTTAGAGTATCTGTGTATAGAAAATAATTGTGTAATCCTAAGGTCTGCAGTAAAAATTGCTGTATTAAGGTTCATAACAATCAGAAATAAGGAACTTAGCCTTATGTTTTTCTTGGTAAATAAATATTTAATTATATATAAGCATGTGTAAATGTGTGTGCTTATGTGTGTATATTTACATTCATACTTACATAAATTACAGTCATTGAAATTAAATATAATTGTTTTATAATTTACTTTTTTTTACCAAAATCTTAACCAAACCATTTGGTGACTTGGAAAGCCATGATTGTTAGTGCCAAAATAAATAACCACTGCTAATGATAGCCATTTGTCTTGTTTATTTGTGATAGGAAGCTTTATTATTCTCTGCTCCTTTTTCTTTGTTATTCTCTGTCAAGCAACTTTGGCTCTATCTGCTCTCTTCTATTTTCTGGAAGCAGTTCACCTTCCCCCATCCAGACAGCCTGCTTTCAAACACCTTTCTCTGCCTAACCCAGTGCAGCTGTGCTTTACACCATGAACATCATGTCACCAGAAGATGAGAATTTTTAGATCCTCATCAGCTTCTCTCTGTTCATTCTGCTGTGCTCTGTTTTGTTCTGCTTTAATTTGAAAGTTTGTAATGATTACGTATAATCATCAGATGTTTGAATAGGAAAACCATTCTCTAATCCTTTTTCAATTTTCTGCTCATATGAATCTGAATAAATTATTTCAATATTTAAACTTTTCAGATACTTGTAAATGATTCAGTGCCTCATCTTAAGGGCATATTTTTGAAGTATTCCATTTAGTTCTGGAGGGACTTAATCCTCTATTCTGAGTGCAAGAAATCTTATTGCTTTTAAAAAGCTGACTGAGATCCATCACCACAGAGCAGACCCTTGGGTGCTGAAAAGAAAGGTGAACAAGAAGTGGCGGAAGTAAGGCAGTAAGTGGGAAACTGCAGTATGACCAGTAAGTGAGTGCATTGAGTACTGCAGAAGCAGGAGAGCAGCCAGCTCTAGGCTGCTCTGGTGAGCAGAAAAGCAGTGGATTACCTGCATGCTTCAGAAATGGAACCTTGACTGTGAAAGAGTAGTACAGAAACAGCTGTGAAGTCAGGCAGTGTTTTCCAGCCAGCCTTTTAAGAAGTCTTGCCCTATCTATTTGGACAAAAGGAAATAGCAGAAAAAAACTCATTTCCATCTATACTATTATTGGATGTAGTTCCTCAATGATCTGAACAACCTAGTTATCGTGTACTCCTCCCCTTCATCCGAAGGGATTCAGTACTTTGAGTTGCTGTATGCTAAGTTTACCCAGCCTACATGACTGCCTTTGCAATTGCTTCTGTTGCAGCATTGTCACTGTCTCTGGAGCATGCAGAAAATCAATTGCACTATCAGCAAACTGAGAATTGTTTCTCACTACCTGTTTGTTGTTTTTTTTTTTTTCTAGTCTGGGACTTCAATCTGTGCATGTGCTAGGTGTGTGCTGAGTCTTTCTAGCCATACTGTCACCCAACCCCTAATCCTGGTAATTGCATTATTGAATTGTATTTTTGACAAGTTATAGCTCACTCATTATTAGGAATAATTTCAAAAAGAGATTTTTGATGTGAACAGTTGGAAAGTCTGGATGCAAATAAAGGCCTGATCATGTGCTGTGTGAATGAAAGCAGAAGTTGAGATTGTTAAGAGCACCTGTGCAATTAACAAGGTGTGAGAGCAAGCTGCTAATTTCATGTGCAGATGGATGGTGTTAAGGCTGATAAATGGGGTTAATCCTGTGAGTTTGGGATTTCCAACCCTGTAACTGAGGTGTTTTAACACAATTAGATACCTGAGTGCAGACGAGATGTGCGTTTTTAAGCAGTAATTGAATTCACAGGAATTTGGGGATTTAAATGTTAAAAACAACAGCAACAAAAAGACACCACAAGAAAGGGACAGTGAGAGAAGCTCTTGTCGTTGAGAGATGGGGACTTCTGCAGAGTTCCTGCCATGGTAACCCTCGGGAAACACAGCTCCCATGGACGCACACACGCCGTTGCTAGGGCGGATCTTAGCACTGCTCTGTGGCTTTTTGGTGTCTTACGTGAGCCGCAGAGAGTGCAAGGAGCTCAGCCCGGCCTCTGCGGCCCCGCACATCGCAGCCTCGTTGAGCACCTCCAGCGGGGAACCCGGTGCCAGGAGGCAGCCCAGCTCTTCCCCTCCCCGCCCTACCGGTCCTGGCCTGGCAGCATGAGGGTGGGTGGGCGCCCATAGGCGCGGGCCGTTGGGACCCTGCAGGACCAGCCAGGCGCTCGTTCCCGTGGCTGTGAGAGGAGCCTACATCCATTTATCTCCACTGGTAAGAGTGCTGGCTGACAGAGCAGCGTGTCTCTGACACTGGGAAGCGAGGGTTGAAGAACCGTTGAAGGTTTGAACCTGCTGGTCTCGAGGAAGTTTTAAGGAGGTGTCCCATGGGGGCAGCAGGCATGTATTCAGCAGGTTGCTTCTTCCCGTGTGGCTTACAGCTCTGTGCCTGCCGGCTTCCCCCTCTGCTGCTGGAAGCCCGCAGCCTTCCTGCCCTCCTGCTGCGGTTTGTCCTTGGGTAGTGGTGGCTGGTGGGAGAGGGGCTGCCTGCTTCTGTCACACCAACGATTTCAGAGGTTTTCACATCCCTTTACGCGGATAACGACTGCAACCAACAGCCCTTTTGGTTTGTGATGCTGCTGGTAATGCTCACGGAACTGCTATGCTAACGGGTCATCCTGATGGTTGTTGCTGCCTCAGTGGGTTATGACTTGGAAGCAGAAGGTGAGAGATGCTTTCCTGTATTTTTTTTTATAACCAATGTTGTCCTGAGCTGCATCTTTGGAAGCCTGAGGTTTGTCTTTATTTTTAATTTTCTTGACTGAGTAATCTGCTTGAGGTTCACTTCACTTTTTCTGCAGACAAATGGAATGGGTCTTTTCTCCCATCTCTACTTATTCCCAGCGGTACTTCAGAGTGATCTTGCTTGTTGCTCTTCACAGGGCACATGAGCTGTGACAGCACTGCAACTATGAGGTGCATCTGCATGGGGCAGAGTGCCATCATTTTTATTAAAATGACATTTCTCTTTGGGGAAAGTGTATGCATCAATTCACCTTGATAGCAGCCTCAGCAAAGACTGCCTTGGCAAAGAATTTACAGATAATAACCAGTAGCTCTGCAAGTCTTTTAAGTCCTGATACAACAGACATTGGTTCACTTGCTGCTTATTCTCAAAAGAAATATTTTGTGTTTGGCTGGTGGAGGGATTTGAGCCTTGTTTATGTGGAATCAGGGAAACCCATCCTCAGATTGCACTACTGCAAAGTATCCTGACAACATTTAAGATTTTTCTACTTTCTAAAAGCAAGAGTTTTGCTTTAGTTTGGGTAATGTGGAGCTCTATGAAGAGTCAGCTTTCTGTTGATTAGCACTACTAGTTCTGTTTCAGTATGACTTCATGAAATAGATTTACATTTGCTCCAGAGGCCCCTCCATGCTGGACTTCACAGTGAGCATGGCAGTGGACCTCTGTGGGCTTAGCAGCTCTCAGTTTTGGGGTACAAATAACATATCCTGGGAAAGCAGAATGAGAAGTGGCATCCTCCAGATGAGCTACCAGAATGCAAAGTGTTAAGTCATTTGCCAGGGATTTATGGGTTGTCTTGGACAGACACTGACTTGTGGCTGACTTGGAGCAGTTGAGGAGAGATGGTGTGAGCATCACCCATGCTGGGAAAAGAGCTTGAGCTCAGGCTTGCTGGCTTAGTATGAGACATTTCATGGCTACCTGCTGGAAAAAAAAAAAAAAAACAGTTTATGTTCTACCTTTTGCCTCCTCAGCCAGTGTGATACCATCCTTGTTCTCTGCCACGCTTTGTGTGAATGGGAAGAGGAAAGGGTGGAGGAAAAATAGATGCCAAGCAGGTATTTCTTATCACTGGAGAAGAGGCATGTAATTTGTCCTGAAAAAACATTATGAGAGCTAGAATATATACACCTATTTTTCTATGTTAGAGTCGCTGAATTCCATGTGGTTCTCTTGTGTTCTTCCCTAGACAGGAATACTAATGTATGTATAACTTTCCTCTATCTCTAGATTTGCCTTGGCATTGTTACCCCTGTTCTGAACATTTAACCTGACTTCTAAGCCTTTGAGCATTATCATAAATGCACATTAGAACAACAAAAGCCTGTAGGGTAAATCAGATCTCTATAATCTCTTTAGGATCATTTATTATAAAGCACTGGATTATTGGAAACAAGAGACCAGCTGTCTTTGTGTCTGCATTAGTGAAAATAAATAAGGTAAGTAAACTACTATAAATGCTTCTCTGTGGTATGCAAGTTGATAGGTTGACATGAGAATATATGTATCTGCAGGGTTAGCGCCTAAAAACACATAAACTCTATTGAAAACCTGAAAATGAAGAAAAGTGTATTCCAGTGAAAGACAATTTCGCAATTCATTACAAACTTTGCTATTTTTATTTTCTGCAGTGGCTGCAGGACTATGAGTTATACAATCAACAACTGGAAAAGTGTGATGTTCTTGAAGTAACTTGGTGTCTTTTTGTGAAGATGTTAGAAATTATGCTTCAGACTTGAATGGAAAGAGAATTTCAGATAAAAAAGGAGCTGTTGAGAAAAGAACAATGACTCTGATTAAGAAGAACGTCTGTTGTGACTCTGTATACATAAACGCAGCTAGGATTTTTCAAGGCATTCATAATAAAAAGCCAAAGGATAAAATGCTAGTGCGATATGGTGATGACTCAGTATCTCCCTTGCTGACTCTTGCAGATGAGTATTCCCAGCGTTTATCTTATGAACTAGCTTTCAGTGCTCTGAAATGTAAGTATGAAACTTTTCCAAGAATTGCCAGTAGAAATGATGTAGCAGAGAGAAGTATATAAATAAAAACTATTTAGTTTCTGCCTGATGGCAGAGATCTGCATAAATGTTTGTAAAAAACTCCAGTATTCCTCCAATACTTAAGTATATCTTAAGTGTTGGTTATGTTAGTACACTATTTAAAACCTGCACTTTTTTTTTTTTTTTTTTTGTAAGGTAATGTAATTAGAACTGCTACTGTATGTGAGCATACTTTCTCTTAATTTTTAGGATGTTCAAACTTTCAGTTTTTTCTCTAGTATTTTGTAAATATTTGCTTTCCTTGCATATAATTTATTATCTCATAGTATAACTTGTCAATGTTTTATTCTTATTTTTTCATTTTTCTGCAGATCAAGATCTCCTTGAAGAAATACTGCTAGACAGCCATGTTTACCCAAGCCATTCAATAGTAAGTGAACACTTTATTAAGGAAATAGAAAATGTATTTTCTGGGTTTTTGCAGTTAGAATCTTTTCAGAGGGTTCTCACTATATGTTATCCTGGGACCAAAATATTTCTTTTTCGTTGGAGGCTTGTGGTACAGACAGCTAATCTACTAGATGAGCTGTCAGAGAGATTCTGTGGCATTGTACCTGAATGCTGGGAGTTAGCTAAGAAACTAGGAGAGTGAACCATAATGCTTACTGCACTGTATTACTAGCTGTTAATGTTGTCTATGAGCTGGGAAAAGTCACATATAGGATACCAGTGATTATGGTGTTTGTCTAGGGAGTTTGACTCCTGGTTTCTGTCTGCTTCTTGAACAAGACAAGGTAGTTTTGTTTGCAGTGCTCCTAGGAGCATCCTAACCAATCCTTCAGGTAAAGATCTTTTTGTGCTCTCTTTTTGTGAAGCTCTCTGTTGAATGTGGTGTATGGCTTGTCCAGTTTTAGTGAGTACAAAGAGCAAGGATTGCCCAAGTACACAGATTCAGGCTTTTGAAGAAGCAAAGAGAAGTTTTTGGATTCTGTCTCGGATCCCCTTGTTTTTACACTGAATGATGCTTTGGATATATTAAAGAACAGCACTTTGTGCTTTCCATCCCATTTGAGTCCCTTCATGAGTGGGCAGTGTTGAGTGAATCATATCAGACAAAAGAAAGCAATGAACCCAGCTTTCATTTTCTGGGCAAACTGTGCTATGGAAAGAAGATGTAGAGATGGCAGAATAATCTGCTATTCCATCTACTGGCGCCTTTGATGCTTTTTGAAAATTACAAGATAAATTTGAACTGATGTTAATTGCAGAGATTGATGTGAGCATGCAAATCATCTAGCAGTAACGTTTGATTTTCAGCTTGTTTTTGTAAAGGAGATGAGACTTAGGCAATCAGGTTTTGTGTTTGATGGTGCACCCCGAGTAACTTGAGTTTTCTAGCTTGTATCAGTTGTACTTGTAAGAAGGTAAGATGTATCCAAGAGTAATGGAAATGCTGGGGATTCCGGATTTTAAGCTAAATATTTAGACATGGGGAAAGAGATGTTGTTCTAAATGCTTACAATGTAATGGCTTGAGCTCATCAGTTACTATATTCAAAGAATCCTACCAGAAAAACTGATAGAAAAAATTGTTCTGTGGGAGTTGTTCGGCTTCTTACAGGGGAGACTGCTGCTTGATATGGCTTTTTTTTTTTTTTTTTTTATCCCATAAATAAGGCATGTTCTCTATCCAGTTGTTCTTCTGTTGCAGCCAGATAAATTAACCAGCCTGCTTCTTGTGATGCTTTATGACCTGCAAGACAGAGAGTTTGAAGTGCGAGCGGTTTCTGATGAGGAGGAACCTATTGCAGAAGTTCAGCAAATAGAACATTTTCTACATAGGTACATGTGCAGATTTTTATAGCAGCTGCTTCAACCCCCCTCTGATTTTGAATATTACAGATACCTCCTATCTTGGAATCTTACAAACTTTACAAAATTCATTTTAAAATTTTTATGAGAAAGGGATTTGAAGGGAAACTTTCATATTCCTTTAGTAAGAAAAAGATTGCTAACAACCTATATTGCAAATTATTTAAATAGAAATAGGTGGCTTATTCTGGAGTTTTTAAAACTGCTTTTATATAACTTTAGAAGAAATTAAACACTTACTAAATATTCATAAAAACATCTACACTCATTCATGAATTGTATAGTTTACTGTAAGTTTGCTAAATACTCATAAGTTGCACAGAAGGCAGCAATGTGTGTATCATAAATGTTACACTCAGAAATGTGAATGTAATAGAGTCAAGTGCCAAAGGGTATGGAATAATGTCCGTTTATTTAGCAATAATGTTAGTATGAAATTTTGTTAAATACATATTAAGTAATTAGAGGGGAAAAAAAAGACAATAGATAAAATATTTTAAGTAGTGTTCAATTATACATTTGGTAATCCTGTTGGCATTTCTTAGACAACATTGTATGGCTGCTAGATTTCATGAAAATCTGAGGTGCAAGGTGTTCCTGGAGGGTGGTCAGTAATATACCTTAACTACAATGGATTCCATTTGTTTTTAAGTATCACACATTAAGATTAGGCCATGAAGCTTTTGGGAAGAAAAGATCAGACATGGTTTTGTTGTTACGTGAAAATGTCAGACTAAACAACTCCTGGTGGAGGTCAGCTTTCTTTAGACAGTCATTCTGCATGTGCTTATATTTACATCATTGAATGCCTGGCAAAAATCTGATTATGTTCCATAGACTGCAGTTCCAAATCCATATTTTCTCTTCCCTCCAGGAATTTGGAAAGTGAGGTCTCACTGTTGGTTTCCAAGCAAGGGACTGTTTTAATAGAAATGCTGCCTGTGAGTAGTTGGCACAACATTAATAAAACTTAGTAAACTTATGACTATTTTTCTTCTTGTTTTGTTTTTTTTTAGGTTTAGGATCAAATTGGCAGCTGCTTTAGCAAGATGTCGTGTCAAACATGATGCTCTTTCAATTGAATACTTTCTACCAGAAACTATAAGGAAGCATGAACAAAGAACTTCTGCCTTACCTCTATGTGCTTGGATAAATACATTTAAGACCAGGTAACATCCTAAAAGTATCACTGAATATTTTAGTTTAAATGTATGTTATTGGATAGTTTGCTTCGCTCTTGTAAAATTTGCAGGCTACTTGATTTCTGGTGATTTAAGCTTCCTATAAAAGTCCTGCTTTGAAGAACAATGTTGGCCTATGCTGTTTGTTTGTTTTGAACTTTTTATATATTACAGTGACAGTGTTCGTAAACTGCAAATGAAAGATGTAGAAGAGGTTGTTATAGTCTGTTGCTGATGTGGATATTCACCAAATGAGTAGTTTTTTTCTGATTTACTCTCCCTATGTGCGTGAGTAAATTTTATGACAAAAAATAGAGGGTACGCCTCAAAAATAAGGTGATATTTAAAGTCTCTTCCAACCTAAGCCATTCTGTGTGTATTAGTGTAAGCAGTAACACTGGCAAAGGGTGCTAAGACAGAAAACTTAAAGCCAGTGTTTGTTACGTAAAGATAGTGTGAACTAGTGATGATTCTTTTAATCATTACTCACTGTACCATCGAGTGTGTCACACTGCTGTTTCCAGCCTTGTACTCATATGTTAACCATACCAGACAACCTTGCTATCCATTTTGTTATACAGCTAATACATTTTATCGTGTTCAGGAATTTTTAATACTCTTCTGTGTTCTGTACTTATAGGTAGTTATGGTTTATTTAAGATGAAGTGTTGGACAGCAATTTTTCATTCTTTAGCTCAGACTGAGCTGAAAGCTGTGGTGTTAACCCTGCCTTGAAAATACCACATAAGCTTATAGCACTATCTAAAACTGCATTGAACAAACAAGTTTTGGTACATACAGCTTTAAATTTTCATGATATTTGAACTGCAAACCTCAGCATTTATGCTCTTATTGTGTTTATGCGAGAATTACTTCAGATAGTAGTGGTTAAATTCATTGTTGAGCTGGGTTACATTGAAATCAGTTGAAAGAACCTATTTTGTCAGTAAATTTGCTACAGGATCTCCTGAGCACAAGTATACTGGTGCTCTGAATCATTCTCTATAGACATGTGCCTCTTTCTTCATCTGTGTTATCAGACTTACTAACTTGTTTTGAACCAGAACTCTGAAGTCCTAAATAGTGTGAATTCCCCTCCTGTGTTAGGTTAGACAGCACTACTATTTTGCGTGTATATGATATATATAAATGTTTTATACACTGATACAATATGACTGTGTAAAACATATAGGTGTAAGGGTGTGTGTATGTATACCAGTATAGACATTAAAGAAATAAAAGGCAATGTCTAGGTCAATATCAATGTAAGTTAATGTGGCCTATGGAGGTGGTGTATATTTAATAGTCAGAACTGTATGTTAACAGCCTTCAAGACGTCTTCAGAGATTTGAAGAGTAAGGGATTCACTGAAGTTGAATCTGTGTCAGACTTCAAGGGTTACGCTTACTGTTTGGACCAGCATTGCCACAATGTCTTGCTTTTCCCTTCCTCTCTTAAAGATGAACTGCTTAATTTAGATCTGTTTGCAGATTGCAAACTCTTACTACAGGTGAGTTGGTGCCACCCTTGAGTGAGTAATAGAAATCTGCTAAACAAAATAATGCTTTACATTCAAATGAGGTCATGTGCACATGCCCTATTACATCAGCCAGGCAGAAACATACTCTCAAAAGCTTTGGAACATTTTAAAATGTCTGAAGTTCAGAAACAGATTCACTTAAGATTAGCAAGAAAATATTAGTAATTCATAGTTACAGTTATGGTAATACAATGTTATGCAATTCATTTTAAAACCGTTAAAGTAAACATGAAAAGTGGTTTAAAAGGTGGTCATGCTTCTGAAGATGTGAGGAAAGTTTCTGTGTAACTCAGTGTATGTTATCCCCACTTAGACGATGCTATACAAATAGTCATGTTATGCAGCTGAAGAGGGATACTACAAATATTTCTGATGGAATAATGATAAACAGAACAAAATAACTCAGGTTGGAAGGGTCAGAATCACAGGAATCATAGAAAGGTTGAAGTTGGAAGGGACATTTTAAAAACCCAGTTCCATCCAACCTGCTGCAGGCAGGGATGCCTTCCACCAGACCACACTGCCCAAAGCCCTGTGATTTAAGTTATTCACATTTAGTGATTTTTTGACTTAAGATGCTTGATTTGATGCTTAGTTTAGAAACCTAGATTGGTGCTCAGGGAAACCCAAAGAGCTGGTAATGTGTAATTCTTGTGTGTCATTGTTTTATAGGATAAGTCTCGCAGCCTCGCTGTGCACTCTGTACAGGCACTGCTGAGTACAGATGATGATGTTATTGTGGCTCACCTGGGCTCCCACCTCACCGTCGCCCATATGTCAGCACTGAGAAATCACAGCACGTCCACAGTTTTTGTCTGTGGTGTAAAAACTTCTGCAAAAGCAGCTGAACTGACAGACTTGTTTGATCACATGGGATGTAAAAGTATGTGTTGGAACAGTCAGCGTGTGTAAGGCACTGTAACTTAGATTCTGATAGTTTGTGATAACTATAAATAAATAGGTCATAAATCCATCAGAATTTAGAGATCTGAGGATCTGGGAGGGATCTCTGAGGATTTGGGAGGGTAGTAACAGATTATTTTTGTCACGGAGCAAACTGACAACTCTTTAGCTACGATCAAGCTCAACAAGGTTGCAGATAACCAGATTACTGAAACGTTACAGTGAAGTACTCAACATAAGCAGTTCCTGTGTAGCGTCTGGAATCTGGAAACGTTGGCATCCATGTATCTGTTTTTTTGACTGTTGCTTTTCAAGTTGATTTTTTACCCATTTCTGAGACTGCTAATCCAAATTTCATACATTTGTACAGTTTACCCAGAGGATGTGATCAGGTTGTACTGCTAACAAGAGCAGTAACCAATGAGCAGTCTCCTCAGTGGAAGATGCTAAGGCTTAATCCCTCAGTCTGCCTGCAATCCGTGGGACGTTGGGGGGACTGGTGCAGTAGGCTGTAGCTCTGTGGAATTTTGTGCAGCATTACTGTTTCTTCAACCCCATCACTTTAAAACCAGGCAGGCATGCTTTTGTGTAGAACTGCTGACCTTCTCTTCCCTCCCTCCCCTTATTTTTTTTTTTATTTCAGATATTCAGTTGTTACACGAAGACTTCACTGAGATTGAACCGAACGATCCCAGACTCCAAAATGCTAAAGTTATTTTGTTGATACCACAGTGCTCTGGACTGGGTTTTAGCAATCCAATAGATTTTATTTTGACTGAACATGGAGGTAACTTCTGATACCACAGCTAACGCATGCTTTCTGGTAGAAATAGTACGTCAGGTATTGTGATCTGGATGTTACAGCTGCTTTGATAAAATGTAGCCCTTTTATGACAGGCAAAACACACAAAACTTCCTTCTAGACTACTATAAAACATATAATAATGACTTGCATAATTCTGTGTGTGACATATGTACAGATGAGAATAACGTATAATCAATTACATAGATTTTTCCACATAAAGCGTGCAGGAATGTATTTGTCCTACCTTATAATTCCGAATGAGAAAACAAAATCTTTGTGTGTCACTGAAGGGTTAGGAGCATTTTGTAAAAGCAATTTCAAGTCAATGGTATGAAGTTTGAGGGTTACTCTGGGGGAGAAGAACTGCCTTTCTTTTAAAGCACAAAGACAAAACCTGTCAGTGTATAAGTATATAACTTTCTATTAATCATGCTCCTTTAGTGACTGTTTATAACAGCCTACTCCTTGTACAACTTTCATTGAAGAGAAACAAAGATGAAGCAAAAGTAATTAGAGGTAAACTTGACAAGGAAAGAATTGCTTAGGCACTTGTGGTGTTGCAGTCCATAAGGCCTGCCTTCTCACTGCACCAGGAACCATCAAGTCTGTTACCAAAGTTTATTCTGCAAACTGCATGTTGAGACACCAATGGCAGCCGTGTTAATAAGTGACAACTCTTTGCGTTTAGATGCAGGATTGCTGAAGGACCTTTACCAAGGATCTGTGTCCATGGATAAACTCTGTTCTCTCGCTGAGAGACAGCTGAATGAGCTGATGCATGCAATGAAATGTAAGTGTGCTGACAGTCAGGTTTCTGAAGGCACTTTTTATATTGTCGATTTGATTGTACTACAACTGGTTTTTATATTGTCAAAAATGCACCACTTAGTCTATGAGTTAATAGAACAGAAAGTGTTCAACCAAAAAACCAACCACCTCCTCAAGCTTAAGGGTTCTAGTGTTGTGATGTTTACCAGCCATTAATACAACAGCCTTCAGGTTTGCATAGAGAACTGCTTGAGCTGGGCTCAGTTTTGGCTAAGTTGTAAATGAGGTCCATCTTCAAACTTCCACTTTCTTCTGCCCTTCCTTTAGCAGATGTGTGAAAAGCCAGCCCTGAATTTGTGCTGAAATCTGCCAATACTTGAAAAGATTTTGATTATTAAAAAACTTGTGTGAAGGAGAGCATACTGAATTGGTAAAATGACATACAAGCCTCATTTTTATACTGTTCTTAGTCCTTACTAAATCACTCTGTGTCAAGAGTTTTAACATTTGAAATCTTTTAAAATTTTATTTTGTAGTTGAAGTACAATCCATTGTTTACTGCACTTCTTCAGTTTACCCAGAAGAGAATGAACTAGTAGTGAAAAAAGCACTGGAATCTGGTGTGAAAGGAAAGAAACTAAAACCATTCAGGTATGGAACAGCTAGTTTTGTCTATGGAAAACTTGAAGTGGCATAATTCTTATCCTAGACCAACCTGTGTCTTGCATTAGATTAATATTCAATATCATCTTCATCTGCCTCTAACTCCATTCTTGTTGATGTTAAGTACTAAGTTGGTTGATTACAGGATGCAGGTTGTAGGCCGTTACACTGCCAAAAGCACAGGAGAATAATACTATAGTTCCGGGTTATTTACTGTCTCAGATGAAGTTAATGAGTTGGCCACTATGGGGAAATGTACTGTGGTTCAAGGCATCACTCAGTACATTTACATTTTATACGATTTAAGTGGTAAATGTGAACTATGGCCAATCCAAATAAGTTTATAAAAGAAAGAGATATTACACATACTGGTAAGATGCAGTACCATAGCATGCATCTTTCTTGCAAGTCTCTGGTAAAGAGCAGCCAGCTGGAAACTTAAGCTGGAAACTCTAAGCAATACGGACTCAGGGCTTGTCTTGACAGTGATACTGCTCTGGTCTGAATGTGGCTGTGGCCTCCTATTATAAAGTATGTTTTCCTTTAGGATTTGAAATTCTGTTGAGTCTGTCATGTCTATGAAGCATTTTACTGTATGGGTGAGGAAGTAGGAGGACCTTAGAGCATAAAGTTCTCTGAGTTACTTGAATGTAAATAATACACTCGTTTGTTATTTATGTTCATACTTTAAAAAAAAAAAAAAAAAAGTTTTGCTTCTTTTCTCAGGAGCTTTGATTTTTTTTCTTCAGGAAAAGTCCCCTTTTGTGTAAGACAAAAACCTCCCATAAAAAATATTTATCAGAAATTCTAAAACCTCTTCTGTGTTTTGTAGAGATGTAATGAACCTTGCTGTATGACTGCCACATAAGACTTTTCTTATCTGTGGTTACCCAGTGTTTCAAAGCAAAGGTAGAAGTATGCTGGAATTTTTGCAGAACTGAGCAAATTTGTGACTGAACACAGGTAGAATTTCACAAATGATGACTCTGGAATTAGTTCCTCCTTTGTTGTCATGCATAGGTCTTGGATTTTTGTTGTGGTTTCGTGAAGCTGCAGGCAGCCAGTGTAAACAAAGCAGTAACAATGCCATAAATGAAATACAGTGCGATCATGCTTGTCTTAAGGTGAAAGCTCAAGCTGTTTAAGGTCCACCTATTCCTTATCATGGTGCCTTGCAAGTTTCCCTTGAAATGTGGTAACTCAGTTGACTAGAATAACACAGAACAGAGTGAAAAATTATGGAGTATAGCAGCTCAGAGAGAAACAAGTCATGCTAATAAAATGTCCTACAGGATCATCGTGGACGTGCTTTTGTCCTGTGACAGACCTCTTGGCCTTATGAGCAGAGTCACTGCAGCCTGTTTGTAACAGCTGGGAATTGCTGGAGCATGGGGAGAATGTGGGAATAGGCAACTTTCTTCTTTCTTTGTCGATATATCACAAAACTATAAATTGAAAAAACTGGTATTTAGCTTACATATATTACTTATAAAGAATGTATACTTACTGACTCAAAGTCAACACCCCTATAATTTCCGTGTACTGCTGAGTGTTTTCAGAGTGCTCCTAAATTCCTGGACAACTCATTATCCAGCTACTGCAGACTCAGGGAAGAATGGAGTTCTTGATATGCATTTATTATGTGGTGGTTAATGTAATTCAACATAGAAAATTACAATCTCTAAAAAGATTAATTTGCATACGCCTTGAATTGCCTATCATTTATTTTTTTAAAGATGGGCTTTATAAAACTTTTATTTGCAAGACACGCAAATCACTTTTAATATATCTGTGTTTATTTCCTTGTAAACTCATATTGCTTGGTCGTTTCTTTATTTTTGGCAGATCTATTCCTCCCATCTTTCCTGAGTGCTCCAAGCCAGAGTCCTGCACTGATCCTTTCTTCAAAATAGAACCATCAGAAGTTTCCAGTGGCTGTTTTCTGGCAATTATAGCAAGAGTGGTAAGAAAACTAAAATTTAAATGCACTTCACAGACATGGGCTATTGTCATTTTCCACAGAAATATATGTAAATGGAACATGTGAAAATAATTAAATAAACCTGGATGATTTTTAAGATTCCTTGAAGAGACCAAAGAATTGGTGAGAAAAGCTATAGCTTTTCTAGAAGTAATTTTAACTGAAATGTGCAGAATGTTTTAAGCTGAACACAGTTTTTCAACATGTACTTTTATTTTGGAGCAGTTGTGATCAGAGCAGCCTCTTCACCTAGGTCTGTGTGAGGAACATGTTGGAGGAGATATTGGTGTCAAACCTTGGAAAAGACTACACTGCTTGTTGCTAGGATCATTCTAAGTGGTGTCTGGTGTCTGGTTATTGGTTAGGTCTGTATATATCACTAGGATATGCCTGTATGCAAGCAGGCAGCATCACCAGCAGGGATTAAGACTTTGTTATGATTTGTATATAATAAATCACAGAATCCCAGAACTGTAGGGGTTGGAAGGGACCTCTAGAGATCATCGAGTCCAACCCCCCTGCCAAAGTAACTCCCTAGCCCAGGTTGCACAGGTAGACATCTAGGTGGGTCTAGAATGTGTCCAGAGAAGGAGACTCTACCATTTCTCTGTGCTGCCTGTGCCAGTGATCCATCACTGTACTGTGAAGGGTAGGAATGTTTCCTTTCAAAAATAAGTTATATGCAAATCTGAGCTGAAAGGCAGGGAGACTGTGAGTAAACAGAAAAGGCTTGGCGTATTTTCCTGAGGAAAGGCCTTAAAAGGATGGTTTGCATTTCTAAGCATCAAGCTTTTTATCTCGTGACTGAGAAAAGTAGAACTTTTTCCACCAAAAAAAGGGGGGAGGGGTTCTGCAAGCCCATAAGGTTTAAATAATAATACTGTGTGCATTTTTGTCTACCATATTCTTTCTAATCATACACAGAAACACTTCTGGATTCAGAAGCTGATTTGAATCATTTTTCAATGAAATGCTGCTGCACAAAACCAATTGCTCCAAACTGTATCAGTGGCTAAATTTAAGGTGACTCTGGAAATAAGGATTTGCTAATACTTCTTTTCCTAAGAAGTTTAACAGTGTTTTCGCTTTTTCTGCTAGTCATCCCTCTTCACTGGTTGTAAACTGTTTCCTACCACACTGCTTCTCTTTCAGTGCTTGGCTGCTGTCCTACTTTCTGGGTTAACCTTGCTTGAGTGTCCTCACTTGCTACAAGGCAGGGATTTTCATTATCATGTTCCTGATCACAGTGCTGTATTTTAGTAATTATTTCTGTCACACACTTATTACAGAGCAAGGCAATAGGAGAGGTGCTTTTTAAAATGTCTAGAACTCATTTTTCCCGTTCTGGCCTGTAGAGGGCAAAGTCTCTTGAAGAGCAAGTGATCAGCACAGCACAGCGCAGTCAGGTTCTTATCTATTGAGCAAACAGCAACGCTGCCATAGCTTTCTCATGGAATAGATTTTGAGAAATCTGGGCTTAAGGAATTGACTTTTACAGCTGTTTCTTAGGTTCATTATTGTTTCATTTGAAATTTTCAGACAGAATCTTCCAAAAGCATGTCTGCTAAAGATATTTTGGCTCACGCTGCAGCAAAAGGACCACTACCAGACAGCATTCTAGGAAAACCAAAGGAAGAAAAGAAGCAAGAGAAAGTAACACAACATGAAAGTGATACTGCTCGTGCTGGCCTAGAGCCAAAGACTGCTGAGGTCTCTCACCCTGAAGCTGTATCTACCAGGAATGCTGCAGTTGCAGTATCCAAGGATGTGAGCAAACTGAAAAAAAAAGCCAACCAACCAACCAGTCCTGTTCAGCTGAAGAAACCTACCATCAAACCAGACAAAGGTCCTTCTAAAGTGCTGAAGCATGTATCTGTTAGCAAGGTGCACGGAAAGCAGATACAAGCTAGAAAGACACATGCAGAACGTAAAAAAACGGTCGCAGTGAAGATAGTGGAAATTGTTTTTCCTCCGGTGATATCACCATATGTACGTCCTCAAGGAAACCAACTCAGGATGCCACCTCATATCTCTTTGCTCCAGTCCAGACAGGGGAATAGAAGTTTGAGGGATAGAGTACCTCCTCCATCTGTGTCTAAGGTGGTCAAAACAACTGTGCTTAGAAATTCTCGACCGAGGCTGTAATAATCTTTGAACTTTCCCCTAGCTTGTTTGAAAAGGTAAAGATTCCTGTATATATTTATTCATGGATGTAGATTATAATGAATAAAGGTACACTGCAATCTTACAATGAGAATAATTCTGAGATATTTGCGTGGTTAGACATTTAAAGTTGAGCATTACATTTTAAAGCAAATGCAGCTCAGTTGCATGAGGCTGACAGACTGGTGGGGGAGTAAGGTCAAAAAATACTACAGCCTCTTGCTATAGGCATTAAAATGACAAGTTACAGTTTTCTTCTTTTCTCCCATAGATATGTATGAACCTATTTCAAATTGTTGTTTTAAGTGAGACTGCATTTAATAAATATTTGTTACTCTTTACAAGTGTTAGCTACTGTTTTTGTAATATTACCTTTTGGACTGTGACACATAAGCCTCGCACTTCTACCTCTAAAGCTGGATGGGAATTTTGCTACAAACAGCTGGCTGAGTACGCTTGAACCTATAGGCTTCCCAGTATTAACTCCTTTGGTTTCTACTCACAGGTGCTTAAATAAAAATATTATCAGTGGAAAGTATATAAATTTATGATGCATTATCATGACAATTCAGTATTCGTAGTAATGTCAGTCTGTATCATTGCTATTTTCACCTCAGATGAACTGCTGTTCTCTAAGAATATTGTTCTTGTAAATACTGTAACTACTTATTTGAATAATGACTGAACACCAGGAGTTTGTCAATGTCCAGAAACCTAACTTGTTCCCTGTTGCTAACAAATGCAGAATAAATGGTATCTACACTTGTCTTATAATCTGAGCACAGTATAAAAGGAATAGAGCCCTTTAATAAGCAACTTAGTATTAAATACGGGCAGTATAAATACACAAAGTAATTCAGGAATTGTTAGCAACCATTTATGATAGTTGATAGGAGTTTTATGCAATGTAAGCGTGCCTAGTGTCAGCAATATGATATAGAATCTTGAGGATTTAGACCCACTCAGAGAAAATGTTTTAACACCTTTTTGTTCCTCTCCACACCAGTCAACATTGCTGGATAAGCTATAGAAGAAGGAATATATTACACCACTGGCACAGAGAAATGCTTCTTGTTCATCAGATAAATATTAGTATTTCACTGAATCAGTGAAAAATTCTTTTCACGTTTATAACTAGAGTTACCTGTTGTACCAAAAGGTATCACTCACCTGCAGTACATCTCTGTGCATAACCTATGCTCCTTAACTGCTCCTATAAAAGGAAAAATTCTGTTTCTGAACAAACTTACCTAGACCTGTTTGCTTGCAATGTATAGAACTGAAACAAAAAACAAAAATCTCATGTTATTTCAAACCACCTTCAAGGAGAATTCCACATAATAGACAAAAGGAAGGGAAAGTAGTCTTAATATGGTCGTTAAGTGCCTAGAAGAAGCTTAATAGATTCTTAAATTAAAGAAGTAAACTTGAATATTATTAAAAATGAAGATTAGTGTCTCTTATTTACTAAATGTTGATTAAATGACTTCACAATGAACTTGCATTTGCCTAGTACAAGAAGCTCTAGGCTTACACATATGATGTTCCACACTTTGCTGTTTATCTTGTTTTGTGGGAGCTGAGTCCTTGAGATAATACGGAGTCCAAACCAGCTGTAAAGTTGATATCTTACCAAGAATATCAAAGAGTGAGCAGTGAAGATGTTAATTCTGCAGGTTACCAGCTTGCTTGGTGAGCACCAAACATCACCTGGTGGCAACATCTGGGACAGACTTCAAACAGCTTGTGGATAAAAGCCTGAATGCTCAAATAAACACTTTAAAAAAAAAAAAAAAAAAGAAGCAAAACTGTACCATATATAACCAGTTCTCAGCAACCCAGGTAATTTTCAACTAGAAACCACTGATTCAAATTTCTAGATAGGTAAGGCCCTGTGGCTCTGCTACTGACTCTACACAGCCATCATATATTTTTCCCTCCCCTCAATCTGGAACAAGAAAAGTAATAATTTCCCAGTTCCATGGACCAGTAACAGTTGAGACAATCATTTTATGCAGCTAAATTTATTCTCAGAACAGAGTACATTTAAATGTGTAGAAGTGGACAACAGCGGAGAAAATCGCCCTTTTCAGCATCAATTGGGTGCTCTATGTAAGGCTGAGCTCTGCTAAGACCAGCGGCTGTGGATCCAAATAAATCCTGCTTAATTTTGCTGACTGTGCAGCACAAGCTTTTAGCAACGTATGAATTAACTTGCTCGAGGAAGGAATAATGGTATTTAAGGCTGAGCCTACATAAGCTGCTGAAATAAAAAAAAAGCACTGTTTTGCACGGGTGCTTTACTAACAATTTGACATTCCAAATGATAATAATGATCCACAGAATACTTGATAAAATCAAAAATATAAAAAAAAGGGATGCGGAACTCTTAGGAAATGACAGACCTGGCATAAGGTGTATGACACTCTGCAGCTATTCCTCCTGTCACAAAAGGGCACGTTACTTCAATATGCACAGGTGCCTCCACGCACAATGTTCACATTTTATTTTGAGTCGGTTCTACGCTCCTCCCATGCTATTTTTGTTATCTCTATTCAAAGTCCCCATAGGTAATTCCCGTAGCCTTGTACCTCCCACACCTCTTCTTCCCCTTCAGTGAAACAGCATCTTAAAGCAAACCTACAGCCAGCACTGTGGATTTCAAAAGAAAGGCTTTTATCTCTCAGTTCTGAGCATGAATATAAATCTTGCTTCTGCAAGGGAGCACATTAATGACATGACCGATGTGTGATACTTACGTTGAGTTTACTACTTGCATTGAAAAAAATAAGAAATTAGCTTCGCTTTATATGATTTTTCTACAGACTTCAATAAAAATGTGACTACAAATAATTACAAAGTTGCCTCTTGCAGGCAACCTATAGTATACAGCATAGAGAATGTTACAAGATCACGTCCAGTAAAGACAATACATCAACATAATAATGCAGGATATTTCAGTAAAAATAGAATAAATAAAATAAAAATATTTTAAGCTGTATTTAACAGGTTAATTTAAAATATGGCATCAGACATACAAGGCATAGTGAACACGTGGCTGCCCGCTTACAGAATCGCTAGGTATTATAAAAAATGCATAGATAACTGAAGGGTTGCTATAACATCAAATAAAACAGTGGTAGTTATTCGGACACGCATATGCCATACAGACATTTTTGGCCATGGTTGAAGAGCATCTCAGTATGCTGTTTGGTAAAAGAACGTGCTTGGCAATTTTAGGCTTTGATTCTGCAAACGCCTGTGTGTGTATTTACCATTTTAGAAACTAGGGAGTTCTACTGGAGCAAAAAGGCCAACTATATTCAGCCCATTAAGCAAACTACTTAAATATTGCAAAATCAACAGCATTTTGGTAACAGACAAGAAAGTCAGGGGACCTACAGCTTTTCCAATACCTTTCTCTCTCTTTTTCTTCAGCCCTTCCTCCAGTTGTGCATTTTGCCAGTGAAAACTCTGTGTTCAGAGCCTGGGCAACACAAATGTGTAAGGACTCCTGACACAGGTTCTTACCTTTACACTGCTGTTTCCCAGGGGTTGGTTTGGTTTAAACATGGTCTATGTCTCTCCTGGGGAAAAGCAGCACTGTGTAGATAACACTACTGAACCTGAAAACACTGTCAGAAATTCTTTGCTGTAAAACAAATCAAAATCCTGGAGTTTCCATGAGACGCTGTCAAATATTTTCTGTATATAAAACAAAGTTTGATTCAGTAGTCTTAATGATAAATAAGGAAATATCCTTTAAATTCTTGATCTCAATGACATATTGCCAGCCACCACATTTTGATAGCAGCCACCAGAGGAAGTGATTTTTTTTTTCTTTTTAACACTGTTCCTGTCAGACATAACTGGGATCAGTATTAGAAAGTGGAGAAAAAGAAGCTGGTACACAAGCTGTCATCTCCATGCTTCGAAGTCTGGTTTCACAGCCAGTTTAAAGGTTGCTCCTGCTGAAAGGGAAGGGTTTGCCTCACCTCCTTTCCTGCACAACCGCGTGGACAGCTGGGTCAAACTCAGAGACCTGGACCTATTAATTTGGAGTTTACTCATGTTATTGCAGATCAGACTCCTCCAACTGCACAAGCAACAGAGCTGGTCCAAAGGAGGCAGCAGGAATGGGAGTCTTGCAATGGGACAGAATTGCTTCACTGCTCCAGGTACAGAAACTATTATGCAGAGGTTTAAGATCACAAAATCACCAAGGTTGGAAAAGATCTCTAAGATCATCCTGTCCAACCACCTACCTATCAACATTTCCCACTATGCCATGCCCCTTGGTACAACATCTAAACTGTTCCTTGAACACAGTGGAGGATCAGCTCCTTAGAGGGTATCCTAGGGAGCTCCATTAAGAATACCACAGCTGCATGGCCAGCCTCCACCTACCCTTGTTCACATATCAGGCTGAACTTCTTTTGATAGCTCTTCTACACTTTCAGTGCAGGCATTTCTTGAGTGGCTCTTTTCCCTTGCATTCTTAACATGCTTTGCCCAGGTGTTGCTGTTGACTTTTTAAATTAAGAAAAAAAATCATTATTTGTTCATAACAATCTTGTTTATAACAATCTCTGGCACAGCAAAGCTAAAATAAAATGGTTCTTGCAAAAACAACGTTGACAATGTTCTTTTGAAACTACAGCACGGCCAAATTTGCAGACTTGGGAGACAGACAGAGTTTGGAACATAAATATATAAATGGAAGCAAAACATTTTTAACATTAGTTAAAAATATCTTTAGTGTTCCATTCCCAAAATTTGTACCAATCTTCAGGTCTGAAAAGAAGATGGCAAAGGGAGAAAGATACGCAACTGCATTTGAAGATCAGCACAAGATATAATTTAAAGGGGCACTACTGTGCTGACTTTGTCAGAATCTGCAGTCACACAGACCAAGGCAATTATAGGAGACCTTTGGAGCAGGAGGACTGAAATGAAGCTGTCCCAGTTGAAGCACCATCCTGTTAGAAAACAGCTCTCATTATTTTGTCACAGACCATTAAAAGAATTTTCACTGAATTTAGTAAATAACCAGAAACGTGATTGTTCTTCTTGTGGCACGCTAAGTATTTAGCAGCAAACCCAGAGGGAGAGTTGTGCAACCCAACGCTGAATTAACATTTGATCAAACACTCATATAGAAAACATCTGTAACATTTTTGCTTCTGTGAGAGTTTTAAGACAGTGAAACTACTGACTAACCCTCTCCTGATTAGTAAGAGCCCTATGTGGAACAAAACGTATTTTTGATGAATTAATGACGATTTGGGATGACATATTTAACATCCAACATATGTATCTGTATGTTTAAAGATGAAAAGCTTCAGTGGATCACCCTGTACTCAATTACTGAAAACATTCCTGGATTTTTCAGCACTGGTTTGGTATCAAACAGTTTCTCTCTACAACTGTAACGTACAACAGAGACCAAATGACAATGATTCACGTGAATGTCAGGTAGACCAATGCTGACAAAAGAGTTAAAATTAACAGGTTAGTTCTGTAAAAAATAAAACTTGGTATTTAATCTACATTAATTCAATGGTAGCTGATCCTTGGTATCTACTCCAGTGTTGAGAACCAAAGTGCTGTAGGACTTAAGATTGGTTTGTGACAAATCCAGCACAAAACGGTGGAATGTCATTCACTCCAAGGACTTTAGCATGATTTCACTGGGAAGGACGTGGCCAGACTCTTTCTTTGTGTGAGTTTACGTAATGTTCACATATTTACAATCAAGCAGACCTTCCATTGCTCATGATGTAACTCACTGACAGCAAAAAAATTATTCATGCTTCTTTTCATATCAAACGATGGTGGCAAGAACGAGAGAACATGCTTGTCTAGCGTTGCTTTGATACGGATAAATTCTCTTAAGACAAAGCATCAGCAATTTGGAATGGAAGGCCAAACATCATCAGTTCATCCTCCTTAGTGTAGCTACTGTTATCTGCAGTTCATTAGGAAAATCTTCTCTCTTATGCAGCTACGGCATGTCAGTGACTGGGCGTTTCTGTTTCAAAGTGTCAATGAGGGACAGCACTCCTCTCTTCACGTTGGTTGTGACTCTCCTGGTCACAGAATCTGCAGGCGGTGGGGGCGGCCGAACTTTCTGTGAAGGAGGTCGGGCCACTAAGCACTTCTGATACCGTAACTGCAACAAAGCAGAAGCAATCTGCAATCCTTACTGTAGCCGTTATTTTCAGTGCATTTAAAATACATTTAAAATACTTCCTCATGAAACACAGTCAAGCTTCCATTTTGACTGTGACAAGCAGCCCTGATGGAGTTAATGACACACTGGTCTGTAAGCCCTTCAGCAGAAACTGTTCTTTAGCACATGACAGATACTAAATCATAGCAACAGTTCTTCGGAAATTGAAATATCAGTTTTCTCAAGGATTATTAATTATATTATTAATTATTAATTAACAAAATTATTAATAAAACAAGGATTATTTTTCACTACACTGTCTCTGGATTACATAAAAAATATTTTTTCAGCATTAGATATCTTCTGTAACTAAGGAAAACATCTTAAACACATGTTGAAGAGTTCAGAAGGTCAGATGTTAAACGGGCACAGTTCACTAAACTGATATTTCAAGCTTATTTTTAATTTACAAAGTGTTATCAGAATCCAAATTGCTAGTTTTAACTTGTTATATCTCAGGAAGTAAATATAATTGCAAATTTGGAAATACATATATTGATGTAGTGGAAAACGTAAGTACTATTAGATACTTTCTCAAGATAGTCACTTACCATACAAGCAGCCTGAACAGCTTCTGATACATTGCCTGCATTTGGTTCACACCAAAAAACATGGCACTCAAAATGCTGGTTTCCTGTATCCATAATGAAAGCAAATGTATGAACATCCTTGCCTACGCCCATGAAGGACAGAAACCGCACACGACATTCCACCATGATTTCCTCTTCATTCTGGTTATGAATACAAAGGATTGTTCATTACTATCAGATATTCTATGAAGTTTTACTTTCAATGTTAGGTTGATTAAACAGGGAGAGAACACTGATGCAGTGCTGTGAAATTCCTTCTCACGATCTGTGTATACCTGGTGTGCAAAGGCCTGGGCTGGGTCCTCCCTTTCAGGATACCAGCAGAGCACTAAGGCTTTGAGCCCTTGCACTGAGCATACTGTGCACTGAAGTGCTGCATGTTTAAATTGGATGTAGTGGTTTTGTGAAGAAATGCATGGCTGTTATGACTTCTAAAGACAGTGCCCTATTACTGGTATGTAGAGATGAGGCTTTAGGGCCTAATCAACAGTTGTGGGTGAGCATTCTCTGAAAGTTTCATTTTATTAATCTCTATGAAAAATGCTCTACAAAGGACGGTGATGTGAAACACAAATTGTGGTCCTACTCTTGGCTTTAATGGAAAGAATACAGAAAATAGAGGATAGAACTTGGGATTGCTCCTTACAGCTTAACCTCCAACATTTTAGACCCAAAATTTGTAGAAAGGACAGCACCACATTTGTTTTAAGCATCTAAAGGTTACTTGTAATTTATATTTCTAAGAACACGCTTGGGATGGTAAATAAAACTGAAGCTGACACAAATTCTAACGGTCTTTATAAAACAGTG
This sequence comes from Callipepla californica brunnescens, assembly GCA_023055505.1. NCBI lineage: Eukaryota > Metazoa > Chordata > Aves > Galliformes > Odontophoridae > Callipepla > Callipepla californica. The sequence goes on along the minus strand of JALIRH010000005.1, from coordinate 22,340,892 downwards.
ATACTCACAGCCCTGCAAAGAAATAAAATGCAAAATAAGTATGTGAATTCCAGGAAAAATGAACACTTTATTCTAACGCTCACGTGTTCCTGGTTTTCAACACTTGTGTTAAAGATGTTTTGATTATGACAGTCTGCCTTACTCTTTCACTGATGACTGTGACAGTAGCATCAGCAACATTCATGGTAACTGGCATCCAGTCTTCCTTGCTAGAGGAAGCCATCAGACTTTCAATAGCACTGTTCAGAGTATCCATTCCTAAAACAGAAGAAAATGCACATGAGTAACCAATTTTATTTTCATACAGTAGTACACAATAGCAAATAGTTTTGAACTCAGTAACGTGAACTTGATGATGGGCTTTGAATTGGTTTTCTTCATCTACAGAAGCAAAACAGGTGCCTCTGGCATATTTAAAAAGGGATAGCATCTCGTGTAGCTGCTGCACCACTTCAGTTCTCTAAGGCCGTTCTCATTAATAACAGAGATCATATTCAAAGAAAGCAGTAAAAAGAAAATGCTTTCTTATCAGCTCTCAAAATCCTCTGGTTGCACAACACTTATTAATTTGAAGCTCTGAATAATAGATGTTTTCATTTCTGGCTCTTATGACTCTGAAGTTCAGGAACTGCTCCCCTTCCAAAATCATACCTGACAAGTCATAATCTGGCCCCTTAAGAGTTTATGCAAGTTCCCTCTGAAGTCACAAATATTTAACACATACCCACAGGTTTAGCTACAGGCAGCATCCCCAGGTACTGGACATGGAACTTCTGCACCAGTTCTGTCTTTGGTGTTGGGAAATCTACTGCATGGGAACAAATATAGATTTCTATTTATTGCTACTCACAGCTTAGAAAAAGACTTTCATTTCATCAATAACCTAAAACAGTTTATCAAGTAATTATACTCTGAAGGTATTGTACTAATTAAACCAAATCTCAGCTCCTTCTGACAAGACTACTAATGCCAAAGGGAATTTAAATGCTGCATCATTTAATTTTTCATCTACACTAAAAATAGGGTCAACATTATACTACTGGCATATTAAAAAAAAACAAACCAACAGAAAATATAAATGAATGTGCCTTTGAGACATACAGACCTATTTTTCACTGCAAAACTATGTAAAATCTGGAATCCTTTTAATATCATCCATTTTAATATGTTCAGCACAAGCTAAGAGGAATCAATACTGCTGTCTGAGCAGAAAAATACACAAGATGATGCATAGATTAGGAGTAAGGTAATCAGGATGGACTACTGGATCTCAAAGCATCTAGTTTCCTGTAAAGCTAATACACAATACATTTGCTCTTCTGGAGAATTTTCAAATCAGCAGCTATTAAGTTTTGACTAATAAGGTATTCAAAGGCAACTTCCTTTTGCCATGGAGTAATAGAGCGTGCAAAAGACCCTCAAGGTGAATGATATCCCACTTGTACCTTTTGCCTTGGAAGCTGCTAAAGCTGTGGTGAAACCTAAGAGGAGCAGTCCTACATCCTCGAGACTAGCAGAAGCATATTCTGCTTTTAGGGCAAATTTGGGCTGATTCGTCCCAAGAAGTATTTTGATATGAACTGGAGAATACTTGTAGCCACAAGTAGGACTGACTGTGTTTGCAAAAGTTGTATTTTAAAATAAAAGACAAAATGCACAAGCTGACATAACTTCGCATGACTGTGTTAGTGTGAATTGGATCAATATATAAAAATGTTTAATACAATAGCAGCTCACAATCAGATACGGTGGTTAAAAGACTCTCCAACCAACAGAGTCCATTTTGGTCAAAACAGCACCAGAAATAAAACATATCTAAAATAGCACAATCAACTGTAATGTGTCGTACCTTGCAAAGGAACATCAAGGGTGACGTTTGTCCTCTCTTGCATTGAACTGCAGGCCATAGCTTTAGCATTCTTCCGTTCAGCCATAATCTGAGTAAGACAGTGACAATCCAGCATATTTTTCAAAAATGTCATACAGTATTAACTCCAAGTACAAATCTACTCCTATTAGGACTCTGAAAATTGGTCAGAAACTACATGACTAAACAAGTCATCCTTCATAACCTACTTCAGCTTGCCCATGGCCTATTCACCATTCTTTATCTACATACTGAATTTAAGAGACATTCAAGACTAGATGAAAGAAGAATGGAAGAGTTAAAGCCATCTTCATCAACAGAAAAATTGTGAAGAGTAACAATGCAAGAAACAAATATTTAACACAAGAAATATTTTCATTATTCATGTACCTCTCTGATCTATCTTCTGCTGCCTGTCACTTTCACTTCCATTTTTATGTTTCTTCTGGCATTAAAAATTCCATGCAAAATGCAACATGTTCCTCCCTCAAAATACTAACGAAAGAGGAAAACACTTCAAAACAACCACTCTGGATCATTATTCCCTGCAAATACATGACTATGAAGGGTCCCAGGGAAGTTAAGGGAGGTTATCCAAAGCTAAAATAAGGAACACTGTTATCTGCTTCCTTACACTGATGACTATTGATAGTAATTAAGCTATAGAGATAACTAGAGTTCTTGTAAACAACACTTGGTCTAAAGATACTTCTGGCACATTTCTCTTGTATTTTTTTTTTCTTTCTCCCTTTTTTTCCTTTTTTGCTAGGTTTATATTTTGGAAGTATTTCCTGTTACAGAGACACATGGCAGTATTCCCACCTGAAAATGAAAAATGATACTCAATAGCTTAGGGAGAAGCCCTGGCTCAGCAAAGAGGTCAAGTGTGTCAGACAGCAGATGCCAGGTGCTTTGCTGAATCAGGACTGCATCTATTGCTGAATTACAAAGGAACAACACTCTGCTCAACAGCACTATTCGATTTTATTCTCTGTTACTATTAGTTCTTGCTGTAAATGCTCAGTTTAGTACCCACAACTGCAGTATTGCAAAAACGAAAAATGTTTAGACTACACAACTGGTTTCAGAAGGGAACTTAACAACCTGTAAATGTAAAAAGCAAACACACAGAGGCATGCAGTAAGTCAGGAGAAGTGTGAAACTTCAGGGTTTAATAATGAGCTTTTCTAGAAGAGATGTGACTCAGGAGGAGGGAAAAGTTACAAGGGAGGGCTGCTCATGTTCTTCTGTCCCTGTTGTCTACTCTTCCTCTGCTGCAATGTGACATGTTTTAAGGAAAACCAAAACAAGCAGCATATTTTTAAAAAGGTGAATGCAGCCTCAAATCCATAGCTCAATAGAAGAAATAAAAATGGTTTCAAGCACTCTAGCTTAAATACCTCCCCACAAAGCCTTTCAAACATTTTTTTTCATCTGTAAAGGATGCGCTGCCCTAGCACTACATGACATGACCACACTGAGGACACTCATGAACTCATCACACAAAAAATAAAAATTAATAACCAGGGAATGGTGGCAGATAAAGGTAAAATGACTGGAGAGAACAGCTGTCTCCAGTATTACAGATAGTGCTACTAAGAACTAAGATGCTTCTATCATCTGCCAGCCTAACTCTCCCCCTTCCCCCTGATTTATTTTAATGGGGCAGCATAACATTGACAACTGTTGTCATGTCCGTCCTGCTTGAAGACTTCCATTCAGACAAGGTCTAATGTATTTGGAGTTGCATATCACCACTGGTCATTAATTGAAACAATGTGTTCTTTTTCCATTTTCAACACACAACTTCTTTATTACTCAAGAAGACTCTCAGTCTGTATTTACACTTGTCAGTCAAACACAAGTATCATCCTCAAATCTAAATGCACATCCTCCTATTACTCCTTTATAACTTTTACATTCCTTTATATCTTTTACAAACTCCCTGTATCATTTCTGGCTACCAGAGATACGAAGCTAACAGTGGGAGGCTGCTCGCTGTGTGCATTGTGCTGAGGAATCTCTCAGCAGACTCATGCAGCTGCCTTTACATCCACTTACCTTTGAGCAGATTTCGTGTAAACTTGTGGCGATGGCTTTTGCTGGCGTGTCACATCGAAACACATGACATTTCAGAATTCGGGTGTCTTTGTCTCTTGCCACATATGCAAAGTCTCTGCAGAAACGAAACAAATGGACACATTTGAAGCAGTGGTACCTACAGGCAGCCCTCCTTTAACAAGCACATGTTTCAGCTATTAGAGAACAAAACACATCCCAGACAAAGCACAAAACACATCTCAGACAAAGTAGATCTACAAATTTAATACACTGCATACCTCTGAAAAATATATAAGCTTTGATAGTTAATCTACATAATTAAAAGCTCAGAACAGTTTCCTAACACTGGTAATTTATTGAACATAATACCCATAACTCCAAAAGCAATTGTAAATACATAGAAAAATATGTACTTATTAAAGACAAAGGAGAGAGAAAATTACAGGATAAGACAAAAACCACACATGCAGCTTTTAAATGCTAAAAAAAAGAAAAATGGCAAATGGTGGTCTAGGCAGAAAAAGAACGCATCTTGAAGGACGATATAAAAGTGTTTAAAATAAGCAGATAGTAATTAGAGATCTGGTTGCATAAGGGAGATGTGAACCTGCTGAGTTTTGCTCAAACTAATTGGCCTAAATATTCGACCTTATCTTTTCAAAAGTTAAATAAGGATGCCCCACAAAAGAGATTTTCTGCACTGTCCCAACTAGCAGCCACGACAGTGTACAGCTTTCTGAAGCCAGCATGATGCTTCCTTGTTCTCAGGCTGTTTATGTGCTGAAGTACTTCTTAAGAAGTCAAAGCATGAACAGTGTGTAAACAAAGTGTCAAGGTTGGACACGTTCCATTTAGATACTGAGTTCAGGGCTGTCTCTGCTCTAAGAGCCCATCACTTTTTTTTTTTTTTTTTATCCCTGTAGCGCTAACTTGATTCATGACCCTCTTGGGATTGAGGGTCATTAACCCTTTCACAGAGGAGGAACCTGAGGCTGGTTCTGAGGCATAGGAAGGCATGCAAGGATGCTGATGGCTGATGCAGAGCTGGACTTCCAGTCCTACAACAGACAGGAGCACTATCCTGCAGTTCAGTACATTGCCTATATTTAGTTTGGCAGCTCTAGGCTTTGTCAGTGATGAATCCTCACAGTAAAGGGGGGTGGTTGCCCCCAGCCCAGCTACTCCAGGCAAGCTGGAGCTCCTCCTTGGCTTTGCTCTGCCTGCACATGTGACACAGGCACCCTGCAGAGGGACAGCACTGGAGGAATAACATGGGCATGTCTTAACTCATGACTTGTGTCAAACCCCACAACAATAACCCCAGAAGAGACTGCTTGTTGAAGATGTCTGGAGGTCTCCTAGCTCCATCCCCACTCCCAAGTACCTCAGACACAATCCACAAAAGTCTTTCAGCACGTTTGTCCCTTTTGCTGCACTGCAAGTACACCAACCCTGGGAACAGCTGAAGCACTTTTCTACATGTGCAAAGCATCACTTTAGAAGGCCTTCCTCCTCCCTGAACACTTCGGAAGTAAAATAGAGACTTCAATCTGGCAATCAAACATGCTGGCTGTGATCTTAGGTGCAGGCTAGCAAAGATACACAAACAAGCAGCCTGCTGTTACACATCTCGCTGCTGGATCAAGGCATGTTCTTTTGGAGTGACATGGCTATTCATTACTATTTGTAAGAATTAACCCCAAATCATTAATATTCCTTCAAGGATGAGTAAATGAATGATTTATGGGTTCCTTTATAAGATGAGCAGTTGTATTACCCTGTACTGTTTTGCTGAGTTGCCTGCGCTGTGCAGATCCACGTTTAAATAAACAGAAAACTGGAGCCCGAGGAGCACTGTGCAGCACCAGGCCACACCCTGTGAGAGGCTGCACAGACACAGAGCATAACTTGCACCTCTTGGTAGCTTGAAAGTTATCGGCTAGAAACTTGTCACTAATAAAAAGCAAGATGGGACCAAGCCAACAAAGCAAGTCATGGAGGTTTGGTAGACATATTGCATTGCCAGTCAAATTCAAGTTCAAGCAACCTATGAATGGCTGTTCTGACCTCTGCCCAGTGGCCAAGTGACAGAGATGGTAGCCAAAGCCTCCACATGCAGGTCACCTAGCACTCTCCACCACACCACAGACATCTTCACGCTCCTACTGCTTGCTCTGACATCTGCCCAGGGATACCAAGAAGTGTCTTTTCTCCACCCTGTGAAATCCCATTCAGGCATTATCAACCTGAAGGAGCAGGAGTAGCAGCCGTGGGATGCTGTGTGTACCAAGCAACCAGGAGGCCTCATCCTCAGACTGTGGTGTCTGCTCCAGCTGCTACGGTAAATATTCCTGTGTTAACAGGACACGTGCATAAGCAAGGTGGTGTGAAATTATAGCGCAATTACAGCAGCAAATGAAACGCCAGCTAGCACATCAATCTTGACTACTGAGAGCTAATAAAGCCCGTGCAGTGGTGTTTGAGACACACACACCAGTGCCTCACTTTAAGTACCTGAACAGCTTGAACAAAGTAAATCAGCTAATTACATATGGAAATTGTGAACATGCATAAACCTTTAGATGATCATCTGTAAGCCTGCTGAGGCAAAGAAGGAAATCCAAGCTCCTCAAAACTGGTGGTAGTGCATCACGCACAACCCTGCCAGCACCAGCTGTTTCCAAGTGATCCATCAAAATTAGCAAGCACATCATCCACTTCTGTTTTGACGGAGCACAAACAATACCACTGATTCCTTTAATTCCCGAAGTCAGCTACCTAGCATCCCAGTGGGCAGGCTGGCAGCGGGAGCCCAGTGCATCCTGGTGTTTGGCATAGTGAGGCACAAGGAGAGCAGAGCTCTCTGAGGGAAGGAGGGCATCACTCCATAGTAACTGCTCCCAAAACCATGGCTAACAGAATGAAAATTGGGAGCAATGTTTCCCTGAACAGGACCAGAAGGCAACAATTTACTTGTCCAAAGCCTTGAATACCAAGCAAAACACAAGGCTGCTCTCTGATGCTTCTTTCAGTTCAGATCCCTTCTGGGTCGCTTACTTTGAAAACCTTCATTCAACAGCAGCTCACTTGAAGCTGATTAATACTTAAGTGAGATTTATGGGTAAACAGTCCCTTCAATAATGAAGAAGTGCTGAGTAACGTGCTTGCAATAGAAATTTATGGAAAAGGGAAATACCTCCTCTCACCATTCTCCTCCCTTCGCACCTTGCTGGGAAAACAAGGGAAAGAAGAAACAGAAGCCTTTGAGAAATCCAGGGCAGGATACAAAGCTAGCACAGAATGAATAGATCCTATCTCATCCAGCTGGAGTCTTGCCCTTCTCCACAGGATGTGGGCACATGTGAAATTAACAGGATTTGAACCACAGCTCCCAGTAAAATTCTCTTCATGTCAGTGGGGAGAGCAGCAAGACTAGGGAGAGAACAATATTCACAACACAAACAGATCATTTCTGTTGGTATGGCATTACAAAGAAGGGGCACTGGGATTATTTTTTAATCATTTGCATATATAGCACCTTATCTACTAGTACCACTCAGGACATAGGAACCTGGTGTAAATTAGTAGCCTGAAAAAAAGCCAGAAAACCAGAAAATAGGTGGAAAATGTATTTTGTTGCACAAGTGGGTAAGACTGGTTCTGCTGAATAGTTTAAAATACTACTGAGAGACATTTTAAAAAGCAATTAGAGATCTGCAAAGACAATGTAAGGTGCTAAGTGGAATGGAATTTCATTTTTATTTGCTCCTTTACCCTCCTTAATTGGCAAATGTCTACAGTAATTGACTAGAAGTTAGATAGCCATACCTATTTAACACCTGGCTAGGCATCACTTAGCTGCTCAACCCTGGATGAATATAATCACACTAAATGTGATTTATGCTAATGCTGTTCTGTTTGAATAGCAGTCATGGCCATTTGCCACTATTAGGCTACAGTCCTAGGAGACATCCCAATTAAGTACAGCCTGAAAAAGCATCACATCCTCCATTGCCTTTCCTTGCTTTTCCAAAGGAGTGTAGAATTGTATTAACCATATAAAAAAACAAGTCAAACCAAACCAAACAAACAAACAAAACTCAAAAAAACTAGCCTGAACCCCCAAATTAGGAAATTTCTACTTTTATCAATGAAGATTGAGTTGCAGCTATTTAGAACAACTGTATTAAAATGATACATATGAAGGAAAATGTAAATTGCTTTGCAGATTTATGTATTACAAATTGTAACAAGAATCCTCGAAGAAGAAAATTATATCCTCTAGGCTCAGCTTAAATTTGATTTAAATTCACCCAAAACTGCCTCCAGAAAATGACTGTTTATTTCTATATACCGTTGTGCACAGTATGTGTGCCTTGTGTCTGTGGGGTCACAGAGCACACCCTGCCAGGCTGTAGTGAAATGGGCTCCTGAGCCCATAGCCTTTGGATTGTGCTTTGCTTTACTGCAAATAGCTTCCCTGAGATTTGTGGAAAAGGAAGCAAAATTGAGAGAGCTGAGGTTTGTGGGAAAAAAAAAAAAAAAAAGAAGAAGAAGAAAGGGGAGTGCATCCACTACAATGGCAGAGTGGAGTCAGAAGCCACCTGGCAGGAGGCTGCCATTCACACACAGTGGGACAGACAACACAGTGTCCACGAGAGCAGAATAAATGAGCAGAGGAGAAAAGCAAGGAAAATCACATGAGAAGAAAAGGGGATAAAAACTAACATCAGCAAGGCCATTCTTTCACGAGGCTTTTTCCAAGACACGAGTAATCTAATGGCACAAATATCAAGCAAGTTTAGGTGCAAGAAATCATGAAGTAAAAAAAAAAAAATAATCAAAAAATTAAAAGAAAAACTCTGCAATTCTTCTTTAACCCAAACAGATACAGCCTGCAGAGCTCCTGCTGCCCAAATCCAACCCACTATGGCAGGTATGTCCACCATTACACATCCTGGTTGTAAGTTTTTGGCCTGGGTATTTAAGAACCCCTCCAAAGCAAAATGAGACTTCTAGTAGTTTTTTGTGTATCAGTACTCACAAAACTTTTTTTTTTTTTAAAGGGTACCCTTGAAGCAATACATCAGTTCTGCATTTATTAAATTCTCCTTAAAGGGCACTGGCACAACACAGCTTGTTTTCCTAATTCATGCATAAAATGCATAGTGCAAATTATCCCCTGCTGAAAGGCTGAGCGTGCTTCATTTTTTGACAACGTCACTTGCTAGCTTTGTGCAATACTCAGAGGCTTTAATCTGGCAACCCTAAAACACACAGCCTCCCGGTTACTCTTTGAAGTCTTATCACTACCACAGTTCTGTGCACATCCAAGTTAGTTTGTTAAAACCGTTATGGAGCCAATATGTCTGAAACCCAGCCGGCTGAAGCGCAACACTTCCAGGCTCGAACCATTTGCACGACTTCCACTCCCATCTCCTTCTAACACCCTGAACCTGACCCAGCTGCAGAAGTTATTCCCCTCGATCCAATGCTGGCCACCACCTCACTGTGCAGGGCAGGGGAAAGGCTGCCTGCTGCCACAGTTTCCTTTCCCCAGGCATGGATGCTACAAACCATGCCCCTTCTCAATACCAAGTGCTACATACCACCCTTGCAAAGAACCACCAACTTACACAGTCACGTTATCAGTCAAGATCCCAATCTATTCACTGTGTCAACAAAGCGCACCAACAAACACTGCAGATTTAAGATTTTTGTTCCTTGCTTGTCTTCCAGTCTCACCTCATGATCCCGTAGCTAAAGCACTGCTTTCACAGACAAGACAAGAAGGTTAGCATGCCATGTTTGTTGGGGTCACCACTATGGGGTCATGGCTGCTCCTCATCTGATGGGCAGACACAGCAAGGTGACAAGTTGAGCAGCAGCTTGGGCCTCAGCTCTGTTTTTAAATAAACTGAAATGATGACAACTTCAGGGACAGATCCTATGAAAACCAGTGGAGACAATGACCACTGACATTTTACTGCCACCAATTATTCACTGTAAATTTTTTTTTGCTTAATTGCTTCACAACATTAATGAAATATGCATGGGCAGGGGGCTACCATGCGCAGCATGATTTTCAGGGGAAAAACACACAAATGAAGCAACTTGTCAAGCCCACTGCAGCTGCTGCTTCTACTTTGTAGCATCACAGACAGTTGGTTTAACTTCTCAGGACAGCCAGTCTAGCGCTCTGTGTGAATGCTAAATTTTCTTAAAATAGATGAATCTGTTATTATGCCTATAAACCTCTAAAGAGCCTTTCTGCAGTAGATCCTGTAAATTTATTTCCACAAATTAGTATTAAGATATTTTTAACAATGCTTCTATCTTCTCAGATCTAATTGGAAGATGTAGGCTTTTGTTTTCAGGGAATATTTAAAGATTTAATAAAAAACACACCAAGTTGAGCTCAAAGTATTACTACACGTTTAAGTGAAGAAGACAGCAGACTGTGTTAGAACAGAATCTCTCCACCGAGAATCTCTTTATAAGCAACACTCGCCAGTTCTCCTTTGCTCTTTATTATGCAGACAGAGAACAAGCAATCATGCACAGACACTACCCACGAATCTGCTTGCAGCACACTTCTGCTAGCGTTAGTCTGGGAGGATCATCACTTTCTACATGCATGAAATCTACATTAGATTGCAAAGCCATAATGAAGAAAGTTCAAACATTTCCCTAGGCCAATGCTGCCTAAAGAACTGATTAAAAACCAGTCAAGCCTGGAAAGCATTCTCATTATATTCCACAAAGCAAACCTGAGCGTCTGCCTGGATCTCTCAGCCACATTCCTTCCACCCAGTCCCAGCATCAAGTCCTTACAATTTAGAAGAGCAAACAAAACCCGTGCCTCATCCGCGAGACATGATTCTATCAGCAGGAGGCCCTGGCGTGGCTGCAGCCCTTGTGCTGCAGAGCATGGGACTACAATGCCTCGCTGTGTGCGCTCCCACCAGCGGGAAGCGGTGTCAGGAATCCCAAAGGGTCCCTTTGTGAACCCAAACAAATCAAACGTGCCGGTGACAACTTTTCATCTGACTCCAAGGACAAGTGACCAGCCCAGCTGCATTCAAAAATCTAATGCTAAAAGCTGGAAGTAAATATCAACACTTCCAACTGTTGCTAAACTTCATCCCCAGCAGTTAGCATAGGTTTTTTTTTAATTTTTTTTCTTAAAGGAAAGACTATAATATAACTTTCCTTTATTTCAGAACACACAGAATGACAGTGTCTAAAGTCAAACACCCTAAAAAGCCAATATAAAAAAACACTGCATAGCATACATTTAAACTGTTCTAGTACTTGAGAGCTTGGGACCTGGAAAAAAAAAAAACAACACAGTTCAACTTGACAATACTGTTAATAGCAAGCTGAAAAGGCGACAGAGACATAAATGCACCTCACTGCAGGTGAGCTTCTGAATGACAGTATTCACAAGCAAACTGGTATGCGCACTGTTTGGTGTATGCTGGAAAGATAAACACAAAGAATAATGGGAAAATGAAAATCATTTACCTCTCTCTGAATCCACGAAAGCATGAAGAAAGAGAAAGAGCAAGTTAGAAGGCACTCACGCAGACAGAGTTCCAGCAAACGATGGGACAGAGTAGCTGAAAAGTGCTGTACATTATATATTTATTATTTGTTTGTAGCACAGCGTACCTAAGTGTCCTGCAACTATATGCCTTCAATGCTTATTTTGGTTGAATCCCGTTGCTCTGAAGTTTGTATTTTTGGAAACATGCAATGAGGCCAACAAGCATCAGCTGAGTTTAGCAAAGCAGGACAGACATATCAACACCGAGAGGTAATCGAGCTTAAAATATCACATGCAGATAAGAGAAGTAGTAAGCAGTAAGCATAAATAGACATACAAAGTGCATGAACCCTCCTTCTTCCAAAATGACACTACTTAAAGCACACGAACAACAACTTAAAGCACTGAGAAAAACAGAAATAATTCCTTAAGCTATGAACACTTTATGTTGTTTAAATTGAAGGAGTATACAGATCTACATGAGTTTTTGAATGCCTTTTCCACAGGCTCAGGCTCTGAGATCGCTTGTGGTGCTTCACGTTCTGCAGAAGCCACAACCTGGGTGACCTCCTCATGCAGGCACTGAGCTGACAGCAGAAGTACAAAATCCTTGAGTACTGTCATTCCTGAAGCCCCGCAGCAAATTCTGACTCTCTGTACAGCCCTTTCCCAAAATACAACGACAGACTCTCCAGCCTGGGGCTGCAACCCCTTGGCTAGGACACAGCCCCCCACCAGCCTGGCCTTCCTTCAGGTGGGGCAAAGGAAGGCACAGGAGCATCCATGTGTGGAGCTGTCAAGTGAAGACAGTATGTGGTTTCACATGACATTTCCACAAAGGGATAGCCGCACTGGGAAACTAGATGGGCTGCTGCCTGCTTTTCCCCAGCCCTCCCTGAAAGCAGGACAGCGCTTCACACACGTGGCAGTGGTGTCCCTATGGGAGTAACCATCATTCTCAAAAGGAGAGCTGCTTTCCACAATATGTCTTGTTGGCAAGACACATGCTGAGGAGCCATCCACTGCAAAGCATCTGTGTATCCAGCTCTCCAACAGGTCCTTGCAAACACTATCCTCCATTCTCCTTTCTCCCCATGCACTAAGGAGCTCAGTTCTTCTAAGATCTCACCTCCAGTGACCACCTGAGCACGATTCAAGCACAGCACACAAACCTGTGGGACCCACATCATCCCAGCTAGCACTCACCAAGAAAAATGTAGTGGAGTGGAAAAATCACCCTTCCTACTTAAGGACAGGATTAAAGATGGCATGCTGAAGGGAAAGGATCTAACTCCTGTTAGACATCTCATTTCAGCGACTTTGTGAAGCTTAGAGGAATTGATCTGTTGCTTAGAAATAGCTTAATGAGTAGATCCGGAATAAAGGCAGGCTTTCTAAGCCAGGTTTCAACTAAATGTGCATATGGTTAGCTAATGCACCCATTCCATGTGGGAGCAGAAGCTGTGCACGGATTGCATATGTACATAGCAAAGGGTTTAATTGCTCCATGAGATTTTTGCGAAGTGGTGGCACTTATATAATGTATAAAAAACTGTTGGGTTGTATTTTTAACAACACATTTTTACAACACAAAAAACATGCCACAGCCTGGAGTTGGAAACTTCAGGCTTAAGAGAACTATGTGTCTGCTTCAGCAATGACATTTGAGATGAGCTAGTGACAGTATCTATGCAAAGGGGGACACCTATGGACCTCTAGAGATCATATTTTGTACACTTGGAAATATCAAACTATAAAGGAGGGAGTTCTACTAAGATTTCATATTAATGCCTTAGAAACATAGCACACACATGTCCCTTAAAATTGTTTTATATCAAAAATAAAGCATTCAGTAAATATGAATATTCAAGTACTGTTCATCCTGTTTGCCTAGAAAACAAATTCACATTTTACCAAGATATTTGCCCTTTTAGTACCTAGATTGTAGGGGAAAAACAAACACATTCAATCTCATTTAAATACCCCAAAACAAAATTAGTAAGCTTGACAGATGCAGTCCATAGTGCATGACATTAAGAATGTTGAACCTCTAGATGTCATGATTCTTACCCTCCCTCATTTACCCTTACTTCCATTAAGTTATGCATTTATGTCACACCAGTAAACATAGGTGGTTGATGGAAATTAACATCCTTGGCAAAAGGATTCTGCTTTTATTAATGCTTTGATCATAAACATCTCCCAGTTTTACCACGGTAGCACAACATCCACAAACTTCAGTACATTAACTCTCTCCCAAGTGACTATACTACACTTTTGCAGTATTTTTCTTTCGGCACTTCTTGAGCATGTGCAGATTATACACTGATCAAACTCATAAGCTACTCTGCACAAACTCCAACATACCTAAGCAAATAGACATTTCGGAATTTTGGAATGCTTTAGAGACTGCCACCAAGCATTAGTAGTGCAAATGGTCAATGTGAGCTAGGACTATTCTCAAAAATTGCCATGAAATGGGTGCAAGAATTGCTCAACTTATTTATTAATTTTTTTGAGGCAAGCAAGAAAGACCACTTTGCCCTTCTGCTCTGGCATCTTGGCTGCCATTCTCCACTGCCACAGAGCAGGGTACAAAGTTTTCACCAAACAGAAAATGGCCTTAAACATGAATATATCTTTCTCAAATGAAACTTTGTGACCTGCTTTTTTTTTTTTTTTCTCAGTCCTTAATATATATTTTTTAATTTCTTCATTTGCAGGATCTAATTCTGATCTCCATATTTAACAACAAATCCAGGCTTCATTTTTCTCTAGGACTCACTCACTCATTCTACGCAGAAGGCCAAGTTCCCAGTAGAAAGAAAGGCTGCAACTCCTTAAGCTGCTGGCATACAGTTGCTTTTAGAACTCAATTCATCTCTGACCTATTTTCCTTGTCAAAACAAAACAGAAGCTGCTCCTGAGAGAAGCTGACGACAAATTGCTCTATAAAGCCTTGATTCAGCCATTTAAATAATTGTTATAGTTACTTTTTGATCCTGTAATGGATTTTTCTTTCCTACTTATAGACTCCTTCGTCTTAGCATTACTGTTTTCAGCATTTACAGAGTAGCAGTGTTTCTTCATTGCCCAAAACACTCTACAAGGTAGTCAGTGAAAGCAGCTAATTCATACATGAGATCCATATTCATATTTCTGTAATGGACATTCTCAAATACTTCACAAGGGAAATGTGAGCCTTAGTCTTACTATGAAGAAATAACACAGGGCCCTCTGCTCTGCTTCCTTCCAGGTGGTGAACTTGGCAGTTTCTCCTTTTCAATACATAGTGGTGACCTGCAGTGATCACAAACAAAATCTCCCTCACACCTTTGCTTCATCTTCATGGGCTTTCTACTGGGCTTTTGCAGAACCAACAAGGATTTCAGCATGTCTCTTGCTAACACTTTATAATTTAAAAGGTTAATAGTAGTACTGCAAATATTGCAAGGTCTTTTAAGCACAGACAGCCCTGGATTCTGTATTCCAATGCTAACTTGATAATAGAATTATTTTATCTTTCTAGGAGAATATATGTACTGTTTCTCCACGCACAAATCACTGGCTTTATGTGAAGTGGACAAACAGAGACTACTTCTCAGAACAAAGTTTTTCACTGGAAAAATCCTTCCGCAATTTAAATACAACATACTAGGAGGAAAAGAAAAAAAATAGAGAAGAAATGTCTTAGCAGATTTCAAACATAACAGAATTGAACACAAAACATGACCTGCTTGTGCAAACTCTTGAAGGCAAATCTGTTAATTCCTCTACCATTATGTAATGTACAGTTGTATAGAACAATCACCATTGCAACTGCAGAAGCAAATACAAAAAAAGAGCAGAGGGGGAAATTCAGAAAGGTGACAAAAATATGAGCAGTCAGGCTGTTGGGCTTCCCCAGGTAATGAGGAGCAACTGAGCTGTGGCTGTAGGACTCTCACACCATGGGATGCAAACACATCAAGCAGGGATGCAGCCTGCTTCTAACCATTTAATTACAGCTTTCAAATTATTCCAGTAGCTCTTCATGGAGTATTTGGTAATTAATGAATTAATTTCACACAGAAAACTATTTGCCTGCATTCCCTTTACATTCTGGTAATTCAAATACAGTCGAATGATTTATCTTTATGCTTTAAACAAACAAGCAACAACAACAAGCAGTAAAAAAACATGCACCACAAGGCTAAGTAGAAGACATGGAAAGGTTTCAGTTTCATGGCAGATTATTCTGATGGCCCAAAGTGCCAGAAATGCCTTAAGTGCAGCTGTGGAAATTCTTCAGTACGGTGCTCTATATTCTTTCCTAAGCTGATTGAGTTAAAAGGGTCAAGTCAGAGCCTGACAATAATGTGAGAAGATGATACCTAGAAAATTGTGTCAGGGCTGCTATGCAGCATTTGAAATTCATTTCTGAGGGGAAAAGACCAAGACCCCTGAGAAAAAGCAGCCCATGACCTTCCAGCATGCAGAGATGTGAGAAAGGAGCACCCCTTCCAGGGAGAGCCCCAAATAGACACTTCCTTCTTACTTATCTCCAAAAACCTTAAGTTTTGCACAGCAGTAACATGCAAGCTGCACCCCTGGGCAAGCTGAAGTGTAATCCAAGTTCTACTGGCAGGTGAATAATCTGTGTGTCTTCACAAGAGAGACAGACTGGAACAAAGAGGCATCACACTGCACATGCAAGCATTAGTACTTCCCTGGATCTGGTACAGTGAATTTACATCTACAGCCTGACCACTTTTGTGACTGCCACACTCAGCTAACAGCACAGAGTGGTGAACACTTTACCTATCTTTGTTACTGTAGCTTCCCTTGTAGTCTGGCAGACTCCTCAGCTTTTTTGAGCAGATCAGAAATAAATAGAGCTGCCACGTGTTGCCCACACCACATGCCCTTCAGTCCTCATACAGCTCATGTGGGACTGTGCACAGCAGCCAGCTCTGGCCAGCTCACCAACTGAAATTTCTCTGCTTTCAGTTACTGGACATTTTACTTCTAAAAACATGTTACTTGGATAAAAATAACAATGTATGGCATAAGCCTTTCTTCTTTATTTACTGCTGTAAATACTTGTCTATGTGTACCCGCTGAGGCACAGAAGAGGTGCTACTCTGGTTTTCTAGCCTGTGATTGCAAAGTACTGTAGCACTCCACACAGCAAAATGTTTATGTAAAATGCACTTACACCTCAACAATGCATCGTAAACAAATAAAGGGAGCAACCTTCATTTTTTTGCATATTTGAAAGTCTCTCTGCTGCTAAGAGAATGATTTTGTCCTCCACTTATGCATGCATTAAGGAAACAGATTTGTTTTCACTGAAAGGAAAACAGCAGTAGCTTACAGTATTTCAAAGGGCTCAGTAAATCCTTAACCTTTTCTATAAATGATCCTAAGGCCTTTTGGCTTCCAAAGGGCATCAAGACTATTCCAACAGACTGTAGCCTTGTGTTTCTGTGCCTCTCACCACAGCACAAGGATGGAGTAAAGCACAGCTCACACTCTCCAGAAATCTCTTGTTCACTGGGGGCCAGATTGTGCCATCAATTTTTAAGCAATTCACCACTGGTAGCGAAGAAGATTTCTGCTTAAAAATTGAAGGCTTCCATGTAGCCTTCTGTTGCTTCATATATTATGAAGACTGCAATAACCCAGTCAGGTTCTATTTTTAAAGAAGAAAATAAGAGGCAGCCTGCCACATTAAATGAATTCACATTTTGAAAGAATTGAGTTCTACTCTTAAGATGAGAGGCTCTGAATTTTTAAATCACACTGATGGTTTGGGTGCTAGACGTCACATCAATACCTGACAGGCAAGCTGCTTCCCTGTTGCTCCTCAAGCCCTCTCCACAAATAATCCCAGAGCAATCCCAGGTCACTTCACCATTTCCCTCACCTGTGCACACACAGCAACTGAAATGAAAGAGATGTGTCCTTTATAGCTTCCTGCAGCAGATGGCCACCCCAGGCATCTCCTCTCCTGGGGGGCTTTCCTAACCCACTGCAGACCATCACTCTCCCTCTCCATGGGAAATGTTGTGTTTGACTTGTTATGGAAAACGTACATGTTTCTGGCAGCAAGGACAGAGCTTTGAATGGCAGGCTACCTCTTCCCCAAATCACACATCACTTTTTGAGATCCATCAGTTTTCAGTATGAGATTTTCTGTTTTAATTTTTAAAGAATTATTCAATTCAGCCACAAAGGTAATCTAGCATATCACTTTGGAAACTTCTTAAAACACATAGAGGAGACTTTAATATTACAGCACAATACAACAAGAAAAACGAGTATGTTATTTTCTTTGTCAGATACCAAACTAAATTCAGCAAAACAGCAGTTATTTTTTAATAAGAGGAAATTAAACTGAACACTTATTATTGAATTGACATTCCCTGATTTAGAATTGTTAAATTTAAGTTTTTGACCTGGATTGACTTCACCCATCTCAAACTATTTTAAACTATAGTTGAGCAAAGTCCACACTGCCACAAATCAAATCTCCACACCACAGCTGAATCAATATCAGGCACTCTAATGTCAATTAGATCAGAATGTTGTCCACAGTAACACAGAGTTTTACTTCATGTCATGAAACACAGGCAACTCCAATGGCAAACCAGAACAGCTTGCTGAACGGGACACCCAGCAGATTCTTAACAACTCGACAAACATCAGAGGCATCCAACAGGCACACACCTTCATTATCTAAACTAACTCACACTATTGTTTGATCCTCATCTGTATTTCAACTGATCGGTGCTTAAAATAACTTCACACATAAGGTTTTCTAATGTTTTTATATACATCCACCACTGTAGAAAGGAAAACTAATCTGTACTTAAAAAAAATAAAATAAAAGCCAACTTAATAGAAGTACAGGATCCTTTTCTTCCCTCTAAATACTTATGAAAATAAATAAGCCAGTTCTTACTGAGAAATGCTCCAGGGCTAAATATTATAATTTTCCTCACTCACAAATTGTTATAATTACATTAACTGTGAAGCAACAGCTACAAAAACATAATTAAAGCCATAGTTCTAAAAGAATAAACACTTAATATATTTCACTGACAAATATCAAGAGTCAGCAATGTTTAGGATCCTTTAAGAAAGCAAAAACAACTGCACAGGAGAGCAATGAGGTTCCATAAGGTAAGAGAGACCTAATTCAAGAGAGAAGCTGCTGAGTTTAACGAAAAAGATGAATGTGCTCGTCTCTCATCCCTTCCCTCTGCATGCAATATAATGAGGATTCAAAGCTATATATCAATTAGCAAATCAATGAAATTTCTCCTGCTGCAAATTCTTTGTGAATACAGATAGGATTAAGCAAAGCAGAGACCTCAAGGCAATATATTACATTTAAATTGCGAAGTTTCCTCTTCTGTCAGAAGAGCCATTAACTGTTTCAGTTCAATGAGATATATTTTTACATGCACGTGTCCCTTACACACTGTGTAGCACTTCTGTCCTTAAAAACGTTCAAGACTTTTGGACCTCTACAGAGATTTCAAACTGAACAATCTCCACTGGCAATTTTGAGTTTAAAAGAAGTCTAGACTGTCTGGCTAGGAGTTAGCTGGGAATTACACAAAAATCATTATATAGGAACTGTTTGAAGAAAAACACAGGACATTTCTTAATTTTCAGTAAATGAGGTTTCTGCTATTCCTAACAACAGCAGCTACCTGGTTATTAATATAACATTACCAGAAAAAACAGCTGACGATCACTCTCTACAGAATCAGGCTGGTCAATATGCAGTTAGTAAACTGCAACTAGCTTGAGAACATGTAATTTTGAGCTGAATACGTAGCACCCCCCACCAAGACCCTTAAGCATCAAGATCCATTAGTTAGCTTCTTGCTCAAATGAGCAGCATGTGAGGGGATAAAGGAAGGAGAGCAGCATCAAACACTCACCGCTCAGCACACAGCCCAGCCACAGCGTTCCCCAAAGATTTGAAGTGGCAGCTCTTGCAGAAAAGAGATCTGACTTGCCTTTTGTCACACTAGGAGCTGTGATTTGCCTCACAGGCTCCCACACAGAGGCTTTGGGCTAATGGACCGAAGGTTTGAAAATACAGCAAGAGACAAAGGCTAATCCTACCATGAGACAGTTCCCTGTGGTGGAGGGGGGGGGTTGGGAGAGGGCAGGCTGAGGGTTTTTCACGTCACTTTTTAAGTTTCTTACCTCGTTCTTGTAGCCAACGGCAATGCAAGCCAAGCAGGTTGCACACACACCCCCAACTCAAGGCGCTGCCCGGAGCCGTAGCGTGTATCTAGGAGCCAGATGATGCAGTGTGCTCGATTCAGCCACGCACTCACTCTTCACCCTGAGAACAGCAGCTCATTCATTCTGCACTGAGCCGGAGCGCATCGCACCAGCTCCCTGCTCCTAACAGACTGTGCACGCCTGTGCTCCCGCCCCAGCTGGGAGCCAGCGGGTGCTTCCCGAAGGGCACGGCCCCACCGAGGTGGGTGTGTCTTCTACTCCCTTACCTCTGCATTCACCATTTGCACACACTGACCTGTCAAGCAGGTCCTCTCCTCCCCCTGCAACATGGCTTCACTGGTACACAACATATTTCCAGCCTGCTAACTTCCCAGAGCAATCCACTCCAATAGAAGCAATCTTTGGAGGATGCTAAAGCACGCAGGACTCTTCCTCTCCTCCCAGCTTTCCCCAAGCAGAGCAATGTGCTTGCAACGTGACTCCAGCTGACTGCAACAAGGGAAGTCTCTTTAAAAGGCAGACAGGATTTACTGCCAAATCCAAGAATTTGGGCAGGAGCATAACAGTGTTTCCATCAATGAAATCACACCTGCTTACGCTAGAACGGGGATTTATCCATTGATCTATTAAAAAAACCCACCCCAAATAATTCAGTTCCCAAACTGACACACGCAGAAACAACAACTTTAATTTAGAGGGGTTGCTTTGTTCTAACAGTGACAGTAAAAGCAATATCCTCCAGCTTTTATTCTTTTTGCAAACTCGACAGAAAAAAAGTTGGTGCCCCCACGCGCACCTCTGAGAACTGAAGGAATAAATGGCACCAGCATCCCGTGGCAATGCCAACACTGTGGCTCCTGCTGGCTGGCTATGGCAGCAGCCAGGGGATGAGCTGTTGTGTGAGTCCCATCCCAGTGAGCGTTCACGGCCACACCACTGCAGCTCTTGAGCAGCTTGTCTCCTGGACACAGGGGTGGGTCACATGCCTGCTCAGCACTCTTCTCCATTCAGGAGACTCTCCTTCACATATGCCCACAGAGCTGCTCCTGGAATCACGCCCTGTCCTCCTTGTGGACAAGGAGCCAATATGGCTCATGTACACCACCTGTCCTCTTTGCAGTGGCTGAGCTGAAAAGCAGGGCAGGGAACGCAACCATGGGTATTTGCACTAGCAGACAGGAGAGGGTGACAAGTAATCAAGGACAGTTTGCTGGCAGACACTGCTTCCAGCCGTGCAGATGCACTTGGAGCAGGATGTTTATTCACAGCCTAAATATACCCTGAGAGTCCAGTGAGACTCCTTCCTTCCTTCCTGTGTGCCATGCACAAGATTTGGCAGGATGAATTATGCTCAAGTGGCAACCTGTGCTGTCCTGAAAGCTTTCCATTGATTTCCATGGGACTAACAGGCTGGAATTTAATAAACAAATCTGTTGATGCTGTCTAAGAAGAAACAGATCCAACTCCTTTCCTGGATGCCCAGCGCTCACAAGAATTCAAGGCCATGTAGTAATTTTGGCACTGAATTAAATAAGTAATTTCTTGAAAGGCTTGACTTAAATAAAGAACCACATTTGTGGGGAAGGAAAGTAGCATTTTCATGGGCAAGCAAAACAGCACTTGAAAGTGGTTAAATGCTGTAAGGTGTATGTACTATATACTATAGGTCCCATTATGCATTCCACAGAGCTTTTTAACCTTGAAAATGAATTAATCTGATGGCTGTTGACAACTACCCTTTCTATTGCTGTTCCCCTTTTCTTTTCAGTAACCAGAATACTACAGGATGTGGTGGTTTTCCAGCTGGCCAAATGACAACACTCACGAGACAATGCTAGACACCAACTTAAAAGCTTCCAAATTGGGAAGCCAAATTTCACAATTTTAATATGCTACAACAGTGTATGGGAGAGAACAACTGTTTCCTGAACCCTCCTTCAGTTCAAGAAAGAAGAGATCCAGCAGAACTTTGGAAATATGTAAATACAAGGATAACTAACAATACATCTCAGGCTTGAAGTTTTAAGCTGGCTATCCCGTAAATGAATCTGGGACTAATTTTTCATCCTGTGTTGGTTTTGATGTTTTGGTACATGATACCAAATCAGAAAGCATGGATTTATAGAATGTTGCCACAACACAAGGCTGCACATCCAAATTATAGCAGAGCTGTAGTACTATTCTCACACATCCCCCTATCTAATTTAACTCACAAATCATACATAATCATAAATTATCAAGCAGCAACAGCACTTCCAAATCTTCTAATTTATCTGACATTTCATTTTGTTTTCTAAAAGATGAGGGAGAATATGAGGGATGGGTGAGGATACATTTCAAAACACTTAAATCCTGGATTCAGACAGGGATATGAGAATCTCCATACACACTAAAAACACACCTCCCACATGCAGCGATGGATGAGGGAAGTTTGAAATGCTACCTTTAGGATTCAAGGCTCAAACGTGATAAAATGAACACCACTTACAGATGCCTTGATTGCCAATATCCCACAGGGGCTTGCTTTGTTTTTTACACCGAGACCCTTGAAGCTATGAATGCACTTCAGAAATGAATAGAGGGCATGAGCAATTGTTCGGTTTGCTTTGTCTAATTCATCTCATTATGTTCCTATTGGTAACAGTGCAATAGCAGAGATTAAAGGCAACTTTTCAATAAAATACAGACAATGCCAAAAACATTCTTAGTGCATCTGTTTTCTTGTGGCTTTGGATATTTATATTAAATTCATATCTACATTTTTTTGAGACATGCAAAATGTAATTAGATTCTTCAGACAGCACCAAAAGGAATGTGCAGAAAATAAACTCCTCAATCAACAAAGACTGATGATACCCAACTACAAATTGAATGTATCCTTAGTAAACTGAACTAGACCTACTACCAGCTTGCCAAAAGAAGCACCTTCATTATTAAAATATTGTTTGAATGTGAGAACAAGCCAAAGGGACTCAAGACAGACAATCTACTGGAACTACTTATTTCTTAAGTAATCTACTGTTCCACTTTATGCATCTAATTGACAAAAACAGTATTGCCCAAATGCTGACATATCAGTATGGGCACTGCAGAAGAACGGCAAGCTCAATTTTCAGAGGTGCTTGGCCAACTCAGAAAAATTCACACATTTCATCTTTGTTAAATATAACATCAGCAGGATACCAAATCATATACTGAAGCCAGCCACCCTGCCTGACCTCAAACTCATTTGTATTCTTCTAAGATTCATCATATGCTCCTCGGTGTTCCACCTGTTATTTTCTTCTACAAGAGCCACCCTAGCTCTGCTAAGAAATGATGCTTAAGCTATCCTGCTGCTCCCAGAGGCATTACTGTACTATATTACATTGACTGTACTAAGCAACTATATAAGCAACGTCCAGGTTTCCCAAGTTTGTATGTGTATGCAATGGACTAACACAGCTCACGCTGCAGTTGCGGGTTGGACTAGATGATCTCTAGAGGTCCCTTCTAACCCTTACAGTTCTGTGATTCTGATTCAGTAACAAAAAAACTTTCCATTAATTACAATAGGAGTTTGGTCAGACTCAGAGGGCACAAGAGTGTACTTCTAGTCAGCCCTGAAATTTATCAGGGTGGGGATAGGGGAACTTCAAGTAAATTTTAGAGACTACTGATTTGTGTTTCTAATACGTCCTTCGAATTATACACTGAATTTATTTTTATGGCATTACATTGAATTAAGAAAAATAGAAATTATGTGAAACAGTACGTGATACAATGCACGCGTCTTTCAGTGTTATCAAGCACAATATTCTTCTTTCAAAAATACATTCATGAAACGCTATCAAAACACAAAAATGAATCAGTAAAAGCAAAACCCTTAAATATTTAATATACTTGAATTATCTATTGAAAAAAATCTTTTAGTTTACTCAAATTAGCATGCAAGTTTCTGCTAATCAATCTGCACGTATTAAAGAGACTTCAGCAGGCTACCTGTCTCCATTGCCAGAGGGCAATAAGCTGAACACCACTGCCAAACAAAGGCATTTTTCTCTGGTGGAGTTAGTATTAGTAAACAAGCCAGCATATCATTCTCAGCATTGTAAACCTGAAGTGAAAATGCTTTCTAAATACATGTAAGACAGTATCTGCTATAATTTACATAGGGACATACTGCATATAAATATTTGAATCGCAGTCAGCTAGTAGCAAGCATGGAAAGGAGTCCTGAGGCAGATAGACCATTTAAATAATTGAAGTGGTGAGCTGACAGAAAGCACATCCTTTGTATTTTAGAGGCAAGTTCCAAATTAATATACTAGTGCAGCTCTGTTAAGTTTGCGACAATGCTCAGAGAGAGAAAGGACGAGATCTTGACCTTAATTTATTGTAGCATGCACCAAATTTCAGAAGACCACTGAAGGGTGAAAAATATGTAGGTATTTCACAGATTCCCTTGGTATCTGAAGTATAAAACTGATGCAAGTTTTAAAACTGTGTTTATGTAGGTGGATATAAATATTTACACCATGAAGGTACATACAGAAACATCCCATCTATGACTGCAGTACAGTATACGAACTGTTTGTACAGAAATTAAAACTAGAGGTGGATCATTTTCTATCCACATTTTGGCTCTTTAATTTGCTGTATTAGCAAGTCATGAAAGTCCCACGTTTCATTAAATAGTGTAATGTAATGCAGAGATAATCAAATTAAACCCTTTCCACTGCACAGGAAATTTTCTCATCTGAATTACTTTTTCAGAAATGACTTGCCCAGTACAGTAATCATTTTAGGAAGTCAAGTTTTTGCCTACAATACAAAACAGATGAAGTAAATAGGTCTTACAAAACACTGACCTTTTCAAGTAAGCCAGAGACAGAAAGTCTGTTACTGCTCATGCAAACATGCTATAATCAAGGTAACAAAGAGTTGTATTGAACGTTACAGCCAGTGTGAGGCTTATAAGTATGACAATAACATGATTTTTCTTAAAACACTGCTTGTTTCTTAGTTACTTAAGTTCTGTGTGACTTTTATCCTCAAAAGGTTTTTATATGTTCACCTTACGAGTATTGAAATAGCTTCAATATAAAATAGACTAGCAAAATGTAAGTCTCTGGTGCACTAAGCCTTCTTTATCTCCTACCAGGACCTCAGACTTTACACAGCCTCGAGAACAGAAAGAATGCTGGAGGTTCTTTTGTTTTGTTTTGTCTTGCTTTTGGAAGAAAAGGTGATCAAATTGGAAGTGTTTTCAGGCTTTTGTAAAACCTAATTCCAACAGGAAAATTTATTCTGTAGGTGACTCCTATACACAGTCCTGGTCTTCACGTATTATCTCAGACAAGTACAAATAAGAGTGTAAATTCAGTGCCACTGCAGGTGAAGGGCAGGCACCTTAACTGACTCCTGCTGGCTTCTGAAAGAGGATGCTACTTTGTGTTAGCATAGTTTCTGCTGAGAGGAAGCAACACATGCACCCATACACAGAACAAGGCAAAGTAAAAAAATATGTATTTTTAAATCACTTAAGACCCAAGCTTCTAGCTGTGTGATGAAAACAAGAAGGGCAGAGTGCTTGGAAGCAGGATGCTTTCTGCTCACAGCTATGGAGCGAGAAAGCAGCTGCTGTTGTCTGCATCACTTGCGTCAGTGTTTTGCCATGGAGTTAAAGCAGATAAATACAGGAATCCAGCCTGGGCATAACGTCTGCTTGATTAACATACAGTGAAAAGAATAGCAGAAGAAAGTATCAGATTCCCACATCAAAATGGCAGTCAGTAGCTTCACAGGCATCCCAGCTACTATCAAGGGACCTACAAACTTAAATGGCTACCACACAGATCACCCTGGTTGTATCCCTTTCAGTTTAATAGCTGGAATCACAGCAAGCATGTGGAGATTTTCTAGCACAATTTTAGAGAAACACAGTAAACCAGGGACTAAGTCAGCACGCCATCATTTTTACTAATTGCGATAGCCTGGCTGCATCACTGTAGCTATTTGTAGTCCCAGCTTAGATATATTATTTGAATTCACTGTGAGAAAGATTAACAGTTCAATGGTTCCCACTGTCATCAAGTGTGACTCCCAGAAGAAACACTACATACAATTCCCAAATTACACGCGGTATTTCCCACTACTTCTATAATGTACAGAACATTAAAGACACTCTATAATAAAATACTTAATCAGGGTTCTGTTTAAGTTGACTAAGCACTACTGGTCACACTCGGCCACTAATAACAGCAAGCAACACTTCTTAGGAGGCTGTTTTTCCTAATGAGAAGAGCAGCCTCATGCCATTTTTCTCACTTCCTCCCAAGGCAGTGCCACAGCACCGTCCTGAGCTCTCCACTCCCCTCTCTCCATTCCTGCCCTCTCCCATAGCAATCCTCACAGTTCCCCTCTTTAAGGCCTGTCCCAATTCCCTTGCTGTGTGACACTTCACTGTGCTTTTGCTAATCCACTGCTGCTGTGCTTCTGAGCTGCTGTTTCCGCATTTAAGTTTTTCAGAGGTTACCAAATATCTATAGCTCTGTGGCCAAGATTTTCCCTAAGCATATCCTTTTTTACTCAGCTGTTATCTAAGGGAGAATTCATCAGTCATAAGTACCTTAAAGCCCCTACTGTCACGCAAAATGATTTCTCATCACATCAGTGAATTACGCAGAATGCATATAGGGATGCTGCCCACACACAGCTTAAGCCACTATTAATACGAAACTACATCAGTGCAAAAGTACAGGTGCTTATTTCAAGTTAGTATGGCAGCATTTTAACTAACCTTCAATCTACTCTCTCTGTTAGGTTAAATCCTGTAATTAAAATAAACCTCTTTTGTTAATCAAAGTAAGAATGCACACACACAGCTTTTTGCACCTGCTTAACTACATCCCCTTCACAGTCGTGTTGTATTATCACCCATTCCTACAAAGCACTGCACTTGCAAATAGTAATGTCAGGCCTTATGAACATTAACTGAAGCTTTGTACAGATAATCACCTAAACTACTGTTTAGTGAGAAGAAAATGTTATCAAAATATACAGAAAAGGATTTTCAGATACAACTGGCTTAGGGAAAAGGAGAAAGGAAAAGATTACTTAAAACTCAGCAAAGAGCATGGGTCAGAAAAGCCAGTACAGTCCTTTTCTTCCTGTGTAATCCCTCACCTATGCCCTATTGCATGATTCCTCACTGTATTTTTTCTTGTCCTTTATTCCAAGGTTACGCAGACCAAGGGGAATAGGTAGTATTGATTCGTGGTGTCTCTGAGTTTGAAGAGTTCAGCTGGAATTACACATGCTTTGAAGGGTGTTATCTTTTCAGAAAAGCAGGTGCATACACCATCTCAGTTTTAATTTATTTTCAGCTTTTCTTGACCATGTCCCTTTAACGTGGAAGAGAAAGTTTATTACTTGTTATCTCGTACAACTCGATAAGCTTCTCTCAGGGAACTGAAGAAAGACTTGACCTCAGAGCACATTTAAGGTTTCAATCATCACCTCTAAAGGAAAGCAAACCTTCAGTACCTCCCTGAACAAAGCTCTTATAAGCCACATCACTGAATACATCGCTGAAGCCTAATATTGTCTTTTTCTGATATTTTCTGAAAATACTATCTGAAAAGGAGCATGATAAATTACACATACACCAGGATACTCCAAGCACCATAACCTGACCTTTACTGTCCGTACTAAGCTTTAAGTTCCCTCAATTAAGGCCAGGTATCCTTCCTAAAATCTCACATCTATACAATGTGATGTGTAGTGGGGTGAGGGTAGTTTGTGAAAATGTGCAGCCTCAGCCAGAAGATATGGATTATAACCCCATTAGACAGCTACCCTTCCTTGCTGCAGAGCAGCCTGCAGATTTCCCATTCATCCGCCTTCTGTCCTCAAACAATCCAGTTCTTGCCCAAATGCATCTCCATCCCTCTTACCTTGACATACAATCACTATTAAAACTAAAATGCTGTTCAAGCAAGAACTTTCAAACCTGCATGTCTAGAGAAAGACTTCCAGATCTGTACTTAGCCACTTGATTTTCAAACGTATTTAATACACACAAATTACACTGACATCAATTTGCAGTGTATCTGTTAAACACCTCTGATATCAGGCCATTTTTGTTCAGCTGTTGAAAATTCAAGGTATTATTTTTAATTCCCATATTTTGAGGAATCTGAGCCGTCGCTTTAGGCCATTTCCTCCTCACCTTTTCACAAGCTTGCCCTGCTTTCCCACTCACATATCAGCAACAGTTTTCTTAGCTCACATTCTTGGCAGCCTAGAGCTCCTCACAATGGGAGCAGAAAGGCAGCACTGAGCTCCGCTGATAGCAACAGGACCTGAGGGAATGGCATGGAGCTGTGTCAGGGGAGGGTCAGGTTGGCATCAGGGAAATATTCTTCATCAGAGGGCATGGAACAAGCTGCCAGAGTTCAAGAAGAATTTGGACAATGCTCTCGGACAGAGTTTGAATTCTGGGTGGTCCTGTGTGAAGCCGGGAAACCCTGAAGAATTCAGAGAAGTGGAGCAATGGATTTCCACACAGTTGAAGAACCTCTCAATACCACCAGCTGCCAAAATCAGTGTTTTAAGAGCAGAGTAGGGAGCACAACACTTTTGTGCTGTCTAGCCATTGTTCCTAAGATCATAAACCACCACTTATGATTCAAGAGCAAATGCCCTCCCTTCTCTGCCTCTAGAGAAGTACACATACCACACCAGAAAAGCAGATTCGGGCTGTGCTATGACAGTGCTGGTGCACGAACAGAGAAATGTGCCACATATTTTGTCCAATATGCCAGATGCCCTCACAATTCACATTCAGGTCTGGGACAGCTGTCTCCTGAGTGTGCTGACAGCAATCCTGTCAGCAAATGGCTCAATTTTACAGCTGGAGTGAAATGCTTCTGTATGAAGACACCACCAGAGAAGGCACTACGCTCTCCCACCAGGCAATTAAAGTCCCAAAGATATTTTAGAAGTTGAGCTGGGCTTTGGATTGGTGGAAAAGCAATGAAGATAAAGGAGGAATCAGGGAAATATGCTAAACAAAACTCCTGTACAGAATTGATGGGCCATTACCTTTTCTCCCTTCCTTGTTAGTGAGTGGCTCAGATGCAGAAGGCATGTGCCAGCAGTTGAGAAGGGGACACAAAACTCAACCTGATGATGAATGTACACTCCTGCAGCTCAGAACTGAAAAGAACAATCTTTCAACAGCTTTAGGAAGCAAATATTCTCCAAAATGCTTTTCCAGAAAAATCCATGCAAAGGGCTGCTTGTTAAGAAGAAAATGCAGCACTGCCAATTATTCACTGATACACCTGCAGTACCACAAATTCTTCATGCGACAGTTATGTCTCCTATCTTGAAATCAAACTATTAAAGCAAATACTAGGATTTTTATCTTATTTCCAAGCAATATTAAATGAAATGTCATGGCTCTTTTAAAAATAGAACAGAAGAGGAAGGCTGTGAAGTTAAAGTAGAATGGCTTTTACTCTTAAAAAAACATCATACCACCTAAGAAATAGAGTCTACCAAAAGGATGTTCAGATAAAGTATATTTCTTTTCTTTTAATGCCCATATTGCATATGAAACACTGGAACTTAGAGTCTACATGCACGTTCATACATAACCACCAGCTTCTCTTGCAGAAACCTGCTTTTGTTCACAATTTTACCAAGGCACTCTGGTCTTTCTTAAGGTCAAATATACTTTACTAAATGATTAATCGGAAATGAGGAATGCTACCTTTCAACCTTTCAAAACACAAAATCACTACACAGCTTAGGTCAACAAAACAATGAAGCTTTTTGCTTACCACACAACTGTTGTTAAAAAAAAAAAAAAAAAAAAAAAAAAAAAAAGTAACTCTAGAGGTCAAGATAATAGTGTACCTCACAGAGGAAATTATTACAGCCTTCCAGTAGATGTTTCTGCCTGAGGTGAGTTAGCAGACATATCCTCAGATTAAACTTTCATCAGCAGATCGCCTTATTTCATCAATCTTTCATTATGGCATTGCTTAGAAAATCATCTGGTCAGGTGTCATTAGAAAACCTTTTCATCTTCCAAAGCAAAATCTACCCCTATTTTACTACAAGTAAAATGCAGTTCAAAATGAGGGCTGGTGGATCATTATAGGTTTCAGAAAGGTCAATATAGAGGAAAACATATATTTCTACAGTATTTTAAAATTTTAAAACTACTTTTCAGAACAAATTGATTAAATTTTATTATGTGGTCTCTTGGAATACAGAACGTAGCTAATAAACAACATACATGTGCAACATCTTCCAGAAGAGTTTCACGACAGAAAGTAAGATATTTTCAGCTTTCCAGAAAAGTAATCCACAAAAAGAAGCAATATTTTCTTGCTATTTGCAAGCAACCAAACAAGAAAAACAAACAAACAAACACACACCACACATATATGACTTATTCAGCTTCAATACAATTTGGCCAATCCCTCTTCTGATGGCGAAAACACGAGAAAAGATTAGCTTATCTATTCTATCACTAGTTCTCTGTTAATGTTCTGAAAGCAGTGGAGGAAACTTTCACATGTTATGACTAAGAAACAGAACAGGTTTGCAAGGGTTTTTTGTTTTTTTTTTTTTTTTTAACTTGGATGTATACTTCATACACCTATTTCTTACAACAAGGACTTTTTTTCTTATTAGATAGATGAGTTTCTGCAGAAATCTTAACAGAACTGAAATTTATTTTTGGTCCACAAATACATTACAGAACAAGGCAGGGATCAGAGATGCTACTTACTCATACACAGCTTCTCATCAGTGTTGGAGGATAACATGGTAAATCTGTAGGTCTGACCCGAACACACAATGTTCCCCACCAGCTGCTGTTCTACTGATGGGGCTTACGTTCACATTTAGAGGCAAAAGGCACACTTCTCTTAGACACCCCCTTTCAACATCAACATTTCTATGACTAGTTCTGCCTTTAGGAGTAAGTATTCAACCTGGATAAACGTGACACAATATCTCATAACCATAACAATATGATTTTCCAATTATTTTCCAAAGAAGTCTAAGCATTTTAAAAGAGAACTGAAAACGCTTCAAAAATATTAATAAAAAGCAAAGCTAGCTTCCTAAGCTGCATCACATTCAGATGTTCCTTAAAATGCTCTTATTTCCTGACCAAAGCAAGCTGCTACAAAATCTGACTTGAAGGGAAATGTGCACTCATTTTCTAAAGCAAACGAAGTACTGTAATGGTTTATTCATAAGAAGTAAAAAGCTCTCTACTTCCCACCATTTCAAACTGGATTTTCTCTTCTAGATCTCTCAAAAATCTGCACCAGTGGAAGTGAAAAACAGTAAAAGAAATAAATAAATAATGAACACACCCACACCAGTCATTTGTAGAAGTAAGAAGTTTAGAAA
The DNA here is from genome assembly GCA_023055505.1 of Callipepla californica brunnescens. Taxonomy (NCBI): domain Eukaryota; kingdom Metazoa; phylum Chordata; class Aves; order Galliformes; family Odontophoridae; genus Callipepla; species Callipepla californica. The sequence goes on along the minus strand of JALIRH010000005.1, from coordinate 22,309,744 downwards.
GAAGAAAATGGATCACAAAAAACAATATATTTCCTTTTGGAAATCTAACTGAAAATAATCAGAAACTTTGTTTTGCAAAATCTTTTTTTTTTTTTTTTTTTTGAAAAAAGAAAATCAGGTTTCAAATGATAATTTTTGTCAAAAGTCAGAGACCAAAAAATGACACTGAGCATCCCAATAATTAAACACAGACACAAAAAACAGCGTTCTTTACTGTGACTCAATCCTTACTACTTGGAATGGATATGGTCTGAAAGTTCTGGAATTGCTCTGTATGAATGGAAACATTTTTGATAGATCAAAACACTGACTGGAACAGGGAAACAACTTGCTATTCTGCTCTAAGTAAGCCACCTTCACAATCCTGCTCCTGCAGCCAGTGTTACATAGAAAGCAAGGCTGTTCCCAGATGACCAGTCATGAACAAGAGCTAGTGGAACACAAGTTCCAGTTCAGGAAGGCCTTGAAGCATGCATTTGGGATTGCTCCTTATGACAAGAGAATAAAACTTTTCTTTTAATCAAATCAAATACATCAATAAATTGGAAGCAAACATATAGAAGTAATGGAAAAAATAAGGAGCCATGTGAAAAATTGGGCCATATTTGACAACATGGTTTAATGTAAAAAAGTATTAGATAAATGAAGTAAAGCTGCACGTGTAGTTTTATGCATACAGCTGAATTCATCTGAAATGCTTTCCCAGCACGGGTTTAACAAAACAGGGTATCAGTGATATACCTGAAAAGTAGAAATTAAAAAAAAGAAAAAAAGCATGAACAAGAAAAAGAATTTACCCATCCCCTCATTGCCTCTGGGTCACAATTACTCAATAGAACAAAAAGGTTTGAAACCTAACTTATTCCTAGCATATGTGTACTTGGTATCAGCAACACACAAACAGCACAAAGTCAGTAGGAACAAAGAGAGTGCAGACTCACCGGCCATTGTCACGTCCCACTCCCCAAACTCTGATGCTCACTATGGGCTGTGAATGAAGAACTGTACGATCCATGGGGTCGATCAGGTTCAGCATGTCATTTTCCAATATCAGGTACATGTCTTTGCCCTGCAAATCCAGAAAATGTACAGTTACAGAGCACGTCCTCCTCTCAAACTGATTGGGATTAAGGAGTTATGCCTACACTGTTAAGCCTTGTATCCTCTTGAAATTGATGCCAAGTTTCAGTTTGTTCCAAAAGCATTTAGAATAAGTTTGCTCAGTTCCAATGTGAAAAAAACCTAAGATGTTATTCTGCTATTACTGTATTTTTAAAACATCCCAATCACAAAAAGCTAACTTTTTAACGCAACTGTTTGACTTGTTAAAATGCAAGCTAGCGAATTATTCAACAAATTATTTGTTTATCCCATCTTCAGTACATTCTTTCGAAGAAGAATCACATTGCATCAATCACCATAAACACCTAGGGCAGAGCTTCCTCTCTCACATATTGTGTGCTTTGTTTCCATAAAATTTTAGTCAATGGGCCATGGGAACAGACAGCAATTTGTATGATGGCTTTTACTTATATGATACTCTTTAAAGGATTACTTAGAGGGAAAAACCTAGTAGTAAGGAATGAACAAAAATTCTGTCAGTGACTGCAGAATCCTGCAGCTAGGGTTTCTCCCTAACTCTTCTGGTGCAAAAGAACAAGGAGAATGCTTATTCCCATAGAGGAAACAAATTTAGAAGCAATTTTCCTTTTGATGCTAATTCACAAATGCTAATCTTGCTCCTATTGCTAGCATCTGCAAAAAGTCTGCTGCTTCTTCTGCCACATCTAATAATTCTCAGAGACTGCAGACCGTGGAACCTCATGGAAATAATCCTGGACCCATTGTTGAGACTTAAGACAAGCTCCTGCTGATAAAAAGGTGGGAACTATGAGCTAAATATGGAGTAATTTGTTTCTCTTCTACTGTGCCAGAATCTATAAATGAACAGAAAGAATGGAAAGGCTCTGACTTCCCACTGACAAATATTTCAGAAATGACCTTTTGCTTCACCTCAGTGACACAGAAACCTTCTCTCTGCCTGCTTACTGTGGCTCAAGTTCTAATGATGTCTAATTTTTGTGTTTTCATGTGACACGCACTGACATCACCCTGACCCCAGGGTCTCAAGGCCAGTTCAGCTAGAGGCAGACACTACCCAATGATGGGTGAAGGTGGTGAACCACAGGTGCTGAATCATAGGTGCCCAGCTTTTGCTTTGTGCCTCATGTGGGGTTGATCACAACTCCCAGCCCCAAATTCCCTAATGAGCATTCAAAGGGAGCTCTGACACAGAGCTTGCAACACATGTACTGAGAAGGGTGTGGGAGAGGAAGGGGATGTGGGCTGTTACATGGCCAGGTGCCTACACAAAGATGTTGTTTATTTGTAATAATCATGTGTGTAAATGGGACAAAAACATGGGAAACAAAATAAGCCAGGATAGCATAGGTGGATGGGAATGATGGAGGAAACCAAATAAGAAAACAGATGAACCACAGAGAAAAAGAGCAAGAAATGTGCTTGGAAGTCAAAAGCAGTAAATGGTTTCTGCAAAGAATGTTATCAAGTGTTACAAGATTGGTTTTTGGACCCATTTTCTACTTATGTATCTATTCCAGAAGGAAATTATTATAAGAAGGTAAAATCTGTTCATCATGCAAAATACACTAGGATTATGGTAATAAAATGAAATCCAAATTAGCTGGAAAAGATCGGAGAATGGGCTGATAAGTAACATAAGTCAATTATCCTTGCAGTGCTCAAGGGATAGATGAGCTGCAACCACAAGCAATCTATTTTGCTAAGTTTTGTTGCTTTATATACTAAAGCTATTTTAAAGATGGAAATACCACACAGAGCATGAAGAAGTGATTCAGACACATGGGGAGCTCGGACCTGACTGTCTCAGATAGTTGAAGAGCTGCAGAGACCGGAAGCTCCAGACTGAGGATGGCTTTCACAGGAAGGATCTCACAGGAAGGAAATGCAAATATAGGGAAGTCTCAGTTCCAACAGCTTTCAAGGAGGTGCTGTGGATGGTGGTATATGGGCCAATAGCAACCGTAAGTCTTGTTTATGTGACTTCACGAGGTAGAAGGACGTTATGTATGGCAAAGTAGGAACACAAACAGATGAGCTGCATTTTTTTCTTAGATTATAGAGAACTGCAGAAGTTAGAATCTTAGAGACTTTATTTCAAAGGTGACAGGAAGGTATGAAATCTCACATTAAAGCCAGTGACAAAGCTTCTGTAGGGTCAGAATTTTACTCAGGGTGATTTGCTTTTCTATTTCTTGATTTTTTAATCAGGAAAACATGGGATGATTCTAGTCTCAATGTCACTTTCATTACATTTTAGCTGAAATAAATCTTGAGGCAATCTTAAAACCCTTATGTGTGGTCATCAGCCCTAACTCTGTGATAGATTTCTGCTGTATATGTTCTATCTGATGTGTCAATGATAACCACATGCTTTTCGCATTTCTCTCTAAACTGTGCCTCTTCCAATCACTCTTGAAATATTACCTTGTCAGCAGAAAAAATACTGTAATGATTTCTTTTAAAAATCAAGATGATAATTTACTTCAGGGGCCACCAATTCAAGCACAGTGTCTCTACTGTTTCATTCTGCTAATATTTACTTTTAAAATGAAACTTAATTAATTGAAAATTCCTTTCAAGAGGTCAAAACTTTTCACCAATTTGGCTTGAAAACTGGCAGGAATTTTGAATAAAGACCAATGGGACTGACAGAGAAGAATATGGAAAAAAATGTGAATATTAACTCTTGCAACAAAGTAAAACACGACTTCAAATTGATATATTTCAAGTTGATTGAAGTTCTGTCATCTAAAAAAATGGATGGGATTTCAAACTTGCAAAGAGTGTGGTAAGAGAACTGTGTTTTTTCCTCAGTTTGTGGGAAATTGACATCTGTTAAAGCTGCGGAACATTGGTCAACACTTTCAATAGTTACTGGAGGGGAAACAACGGAGAGATTAATGAAATTCATTTCCTTCTGAAAGACTGACAAGTAATCATCTTAAAAAGCCATCTATCCATCATTCGTAATCTTATCAGACATGCTTGAAGCACAGCCACAGCAGTCTGCGTTTCCTTAAAGCCCTTTTGTCACTGGGAAGCACGTGAAAATGTTTTCCAGAGCATTGCTCTAAAACCTCTGGCCAGGAGGATTCCACTGGGTTCAACAGTTTTGCTTATGTGTCCACAACTCTGCTTCCACACATGTATGTACTAGTGAAGATGTAAACATTACAGGGAGGCGCCTGGGGTTACCTGTTGCCCTGAGCAGTTTGGAACAAAAATGTCAGCACTGTCCTTGAACTTTTCCAACAGAGCTAACTGGGATAGGGAAATCTAAACACAGAATATGGGAATATTTGCCTTTAGAGATGTTCTTTCAAGCTGTTTTAGAAGAGACATATCCCAAGAACTGAAGTTCACATGTTCTTACCTCTCCCCAAATGCCAACGGTGTCTCTGATGTCATTTTTACAGTAAGAGAGTTGTCTTATGCAATTGTTCACAGCAACACTACTTTTTCCAGGAGCAAGATCTTCTTCTGCCATTTCTACCCAGCCCAGAGAGCGCACAGCAAAACACTAAAACAGAAACCAAAAAATGTCTCAATATGGACCATACACATTGACTGCTGTGACACACACACAGGAATAATTGAAAAAGCCTAGCTATAGACAGAGTAGAAATCAAATTTTAGCTAGCATCTTGACCTAGTAGACCTACTGTGAAAATCTTGACCTGCTGTGAAAATCACACTCATGGTTTTATCTCACTGTCTACCTTTTAAGCTGAATATTATTTTTTTGTAGATTACAGCAATCACTTTCACAGTAAGTTTAAGTAAGGTAATTAACAATAACAAATTCAACCCTAACAAAGCAATAAAATATCATAACGAAAAAATAGGCTTTTTTCTAGAGGAAATTAAAAATGACCTTTAAAACAAAACTGTCTAATTACATAGTTTCTTAAGCAGAAGGATGTTTAGCCAACCAGAGCACTGAGTTGGCAGAACAATCCAAGGCGATATCACTTTGCACATATGGTGCTCTTTGCAAGCAAAACAGAATGGGAGAAATTCAATGGTACTATCTTTACCCTACATTTCCTAGGGTAGAGAGTAAAAAAAAGAATTAAGTTTTGAAAAGCAAGCACAAAACCAGACCAACATTTGCTCCCAAGGTTTTTGCCTTGGGTAAAAGACAGGCTTAATGCTAAATCAGTGGGAGCTTGTGTATGAGACCAAGATTTGACCCAGAGAACACAGTGAATATCCTCATTCTCAAGCTGCCATGAGCTGCCAGCAAAGGATGCACAACAGATGTTGTACCTTCCTAACAGATATGCCTCACTTCTGTGATGGTCCCTAAAAGATTCATGAGTCAATATCCAATTCCTACTACCTTCAAGGTATTTATATGGCAACAGACCAAATCCTACTCAATCTTTTCACTCCAATTTTGCTGGAGTAACAAAAAGAAGTTTTTTAATGCAGTCAGTGAGTAGGTGGTGTCCCATACTGACATGAAGCTGCACTCCTTACATTCAAACCATGATGCTGCCTGTGGAGAAGCGGGATTTTGGGGCACATGTTATAAAAGCAGAACTGAGACAATTTGGAATTAATCACTGAAAATCTGCCATTGTGTTTTTTTCACTCTCTGCCTCCTCTTTCCAAAGTACATCAAGAATTGACAATAATTAGTACTGAGTCCTTGGTACTCTGCTTTGACATGTTTCTTTCGAAATGTAACACTGTCCTTAAATCCTATGCTGTTCTGGCAAACTGACTCACATCTGTTTCAGGAAATCTGATTTCCTGTTAAGTCTGGGCACAATGCTGACCCTGTGATGGCAGAGGCCAGCACTCAGTGCCCAAGTGGTGCTCTGAGATGCAGTAAAGAAATCAGCATGTTGTGCTAAAGCAGATGCTGAATGTTCATTTGTTTTCTCCTAATAAGTGCTGAGAGGTCAGCATGCAGCCTGCCTCCTGAACCTCTGGAACTACTCTGACCACATACAGCAATGCATCTCAACTAAGGCACCAGACAACAAAAATCAAAACTCCCATGCCTCCACATTTTTATCAGCTTTCCACCCCTTCCCCCCTCCCCCTCCTTCCTCCCAACCCAGAGAAACAAGGGAACTAACATGCAAATTCTCCTCCTATGCAGCCTGCTGCCAGACCCAGGTTGCTGGAAAACCACAAAAGCACTGACTTTTCAGGTAAAAAAGAGATGAGGGAGAAAGTAAAAGAGGAGATAATGGAGGGGTGTCACCACTGAAGGGTTCTCTTCACTTCAGGGCTACACAAGGTACTCAGTCAGTCACTTCTTAGCAGTTATTAAGGTCACCCAATCGTAAGACTGCAGAATTATTTTTGGCACATCAGATGCTCATGAATCTTGCTGAAAGTGCTGTGATGCCCATTGGGGTATTAAATATTTATATTTGCAAGCCTTTTAAATACAGATTCTTTTACCGTGCCAGAAGGTGGTTGTGTGTGTGTTTTTTTTAACATGTATTTCACTACTGCATCAAATCACAGAATATTAGCAGAGAATTATTTTCTAAATCAGCTTGGAAGTAAAAAACCAAATGTATATAATAAACACATTATTTCCTTCTTATTCTCCATATCTCATCAATACCTGTGATTTGTAAGCTGATTTCAGACTACAGAGATAAACAGACCTATAGTGAACAGAGTATATCTTAAGCAGTTCAAGTTAACAGCAAGGACACTTCTTGTGAGTAAAGATGGTAAACTGTTTGCTGTTTTCCCCCCCCCCCCCTTGGGCACTTTAATTCTTATGTTAAATTCTCCAGTGCTGGTACCTGCTGTATTTCTTTCCCTTTGTAGTTCACTGTCATGGCAGCAGAGTGAGCTGAATGGGACTCTCTTGCTGTCCATTCCATGTACTCCCCCCTTCATGTGAAGGGTTTGGATCCTCCCCTGTCTCCAGTCCCTCCCAGTGTTTCCAGGCCAGGTAGACATGGGGAAACCAGCTAGCTTCTGAAACCTGGCAAGTCTTTATGTGCTTATAAGAAGTTCTTACCATTAAGCAAATTTGTCTTGTAACAACTTTATCAAAAAAGCTAATTTCCCAAAGACTATAAACAAAAAAGGAGACCTCTTCATAAAACCCAGAAAGATTCAACACTGCCTACAAAGTAGCTCAATGCCAGTGGCCTTAAGCTTACACAAACAAGTGTGTTTCTTTGCTCCAAACAAACTTGAAAAAGAAAACTCTTCATCTTGGTTGACTCCAACTGCACAAGTGTTGGTATGACTCAGATGTAAACCTTCATGCAGATTTCTGAACTAAATAATATGAGTAATGTATGTTATGTACCACAACTCATTTATCATCAGCCTAATAGACAATAAAAGTATATATACACACACCTATACAAAGGGGATGGCAGAAAAAGTAAGCATGCTGCATCCCAATCTCTGTGTATTGCTAGTACCTTTAAAAACCTTTCAAAAGATCCACTTTGTGTTTTACTCGTTTGTTTGTTTGATAGATTTGCTGGGATTTCGTTTGTTTTCTTAATTACTTGGCTCAGAGGTACTCTTTTGTTTTAAAGAAAACAAAATGCAGCACAAACAATCCACCCAGTCTGTCCCCTCAGGTACGGCCTAGTTCATAAATTAGGGTCAGTTTTGTTAGCAGTGACAGCAACATTGCTTTCTTAGCACTGTAACATGGCTCCCCAGCTCCCATCAACCACGCTTAGCAGACAAGAGAGAAAGTGCTGCCTTTGAGCTGAGTGAGATCAGCTAATGCGCCCTCTTTTCTCTTGGAAATAATGCGTGCAGTCACAGCCATCCATGCTGAAGAGTTGATGAGCTCATTAAAGCAGCCATCCCTGGTAACTTCAGCTAGTTAAGTACCCCTGCTCAATGCTCACACCTAATTATTGGCAAATCATAATTTCAAGTTAATCCAGATGCTAACTTCTGGCCTACAGTAGATTCCCTCTTTTTCTCTCACAGAGAGTAAACGAATAGCCTTTATATCATGTTACACATTTTCACAATTAACTTACAAAATAAAATTATTCTGTTCACTGCCAGGTCAGGACGCTCTGCATCATCTCTAAAAAGTACAAATTGGAAAATGTATCTAAATGAATAGAACATGATTTTTCTGCCTGTGTTAATCCATTGTCCCCAGACTCTTTCCAAGAGCTGCAAAGAAAACTAGGTCTGAAGCAAAGCAAAAGAAAGCTGAAGAACACAGCAGGAAGACAGACTTAGGAATGGTACACTGTATTGGGATCACATGGACATTGCTTTATGCTTGCTTTGGGGTGGGGAAAGATCAAAGACACTACCATGAGCACAGCGTGTCTGAGGCAGCTAAATGCAAATGTTTAAATCACAGTATGGCAACAGTCTTGTACTCTCATCTCAGCTGGACACTTCACATTTCCTGTCAGGCAGTGCACAGGGCATTTGGAAGAAAAAGACAGACAAAGAAAGTCACCTGAATGTACTCTGCCCCAGGAAAAGACAGGTGAGCAAAGGAAAACACAGATATCCCCACTCAGTTTTTCAGTTCCAGGGAGCTGCAAATCTAACATTCTGATTTAACGTTAATGGTCTGTAGTCAAAGAACCAAACTCATAAACGCTGTAATCTAAACTCTGTAAAACACTGTAAACCTCTTTGGCAGTGCAGATCAGCCCTGAAACATCCCCCCGAGGCTGAGGTTTGAATGAGGTTCGATTCTGCTCCACAAGAGCTCTTCAAGTCTTAAGGAGCAGCTGAGGGAGCTGGGATTGTTTAGTCTGGAGAAAAGGAGGCTCAGAGGAGACCTCATCGCACTCTACCACTTCCTGAAGGGAGGCTGTGGTGAGGAGGGGGTCGGCCTCTTCTCCCAGGTAACTAATGACAGGACGAGAGGGAATGGCCACAAGTTGCGCCGGCAGGGAGGTGGCTGAGGCACCATCCCTAGCACTGTTCAAGAAGGTTTAGATGAGTTGCTAAGGGATTTGATTTAGTAGCTTGGTGGTGGGAGGATGGTTGGACTAGATGATCTTGTAGGTCCTTTCCAACCTAATGAATCTACGAATCTATGAATCTTCCAATGGGAATCCCAGGGAGATCTTTTCCAGGTACGTGGACCCCTGATGCATCTCAGAACGTGCTGTTTGCCTGTGTGCAATCTGTTGCCTCATGTAGTGCTAAACAGATACGGTTAGAAAAAAAATATCAGGAAAACTAAAGCAAATACAATCCTCCACTAGGCAGAGGACAAGAGATCAATTATGCAAGACTGAAGTCAGAGTAGTATGGAAAACTGGACAGATCATAAGGGCACTGGTAGACAAGATCCTCCCATAACAAGGAAAAAATGCATTAGAACATCAGCTTGAGAACAACAAACTAAGGGACATGCCTAAAACACAGATTAATTGGTTTTAGATCACACAGCTGCTGCTATTCACTATGAAAAACTATGTTTGAATGTATGTTCCTTGGGGATTTAAATCTATGCTATTAATTTCTCCTCCACTTCTACGGGACTTTAATTTGAGCCAATTTTCTTTTGTTTCCCTTCATGCTTTTCCTTTTTAAAGGTTATATCTGTCTGCAGACAAACATACGAGTAAATCATTACAGCATCTAATAAGGTCTTTTATCACAGGCCACTGAGCAGACTCGTGCCTGCACTGCAGCATGTAGGTCACGTAATTAACTGCTGCTTATGCGGCCAACACAGTTCTGAAAATTCCACTTACATTGTCTTTAAGAGTAAAGCAAACTAACACATCGCTTTATGCTTGGGAAGACGAAATATCATAATATCATACAGCTACTGTATCCTGGGAAATAAATATATTCCAATATATTTGCCAGCTACGCATCCAGAAAAATGCACTCACTTCACATGAAAGTATTGGAAATGATCAAAGCTAAGCCAAGAAACAAAAGAATAAAGAGATGTAGCTATGCAATTAATGAACAAGCAAGTACTTCAATTAATATGAATTGTATGCGTATCCATTTTCTCACAGAAATATGCAGTTGTCATATGAAAATTCTGAATTAACAACAATTCAAACTGCACTATCAAAACAACACTGCTAAGGTTTGTCAACATTTCTACCTTTCAGTTCCTGCAGTATTATCTGAATTGCTGAAAATGTGCATATCATACAAAAGCAAGTGAACATCACAACAGAATTAAGAAATATTAATTGCTATTGAAAGCAGACAACAATAAATTCAACTTCTGTGAATCAAGATGTGAATGTGAGGGCTTTAATAACACTATAAATAAACCTTTTTAATAAATTACATCTCTAGATCAGGTCAGTACTGAACTCTCTGCTTTGACAGTCTCTGGCTCATTCCTCCAAGACACTACACTCTCATTTTTTCCAGACACTCAGACTCCAACACGTAGGCTGACAGCAGTGGCTCTCTTCAAGTTTAATACTTGTTTCAGTGGTGCCTTCTGGCTCACAGCCAGAGGTCAGATGCGCTCTGTCATGGCAAGAAAGCATTGCAGGACCATTGTGCTGGTTCAAGATTTTTAGGAATCCCAATTTCTTTTCATTATAGTATTTCTGAATCAAATAGCCAGTTGAGCAAAATGGAATAGACATTATTATTCTCTAATAAAACTCATTTGCTAAATATAGTTTTGAAGAAGAAATTCACCTCACCTCAGCAAAAAACAAAAAGGCTTAGATTTCAGATGCTCTGCAGTTACCTTGACTCGTATCCTAAAAAGATGGGTTCACAGACTTTGCTTTGAGCTACTAATGGTGTTTTGAGTTTCATTTTAATATAGTGAAATAACAAATACGCTTCCTCTGTAAAGAAAAGGCAGCCACTTTATTCACCAGTAACTAACAAAGGATGATTGTTAAAATAACGCTCAAATTAGGGTCTATCTTGTAGAATAACTGAACTGTAGCCTAATTTGAGCACAATTTGGGTGTTCAACACACAAAAGAGGCCACAACAAACACACTTTTTCTTTGTCTGCAAAGATAAGCCTTGCAGGAGTTTATAAGATACGGAAGAATGTGTGCATACATTTCTTAGAAATGAATGTCTCTGCAGAAACAACATTTTAAAGAGTTGTTTGGGTTTGGTTTTTTTTTGCAGCAATTAAGTTTATGACAGCATCCAAAGTCAGTGAGTGAGACAATTTCTGATCCGTTCTATTCTTTGAAAGAGACTCAAATGAACATGAATTCCAAGTTGATAAACCTTGAGTTACAAGCCCTGGTGGCCTCCCATGTCTGAGGTCCCATTCACTGTCCCACTGCCCCCCTGCAGCACTACAGAGCTATGGAATGTTGCACACCTGATGAAGATTGACATGGTATCACCACGCAATGTGTATCTCATGTTTTTAATGCTCTTAGGAGATAACTATTACCTTCTGCTCCTTTTTTTCTTTGCTGAAATGCAATAAATATTGGCACTGGAGACCTCTGTTCCTTTACAGTGCAACTTAAAACTAGTACCAAAATAAATGTGCATATTGGAGCTACCTAAATATTGCTCTGTCATTCAACATCATGTTCCATTTTAATTTGTTCTTAAATTAACTTCCTCCATAAATCCAGCTTTCACAGTAGACAAATAACCCACCAAGGTTTTACCATGCTGTTTTAAACTGTGTATATGTAATATATATCATGTATATGCATAACATACATGAACACATACATACATCAATACACACTGCATTTTTCATTAAAAATCTAGGCAACAGAATGATAAACTTTGTGACATCACAAGCTAGCCTAGGCTGCTTCTCCAAGCCACTTGGAACTGGCAAGTTAATATGAATAATTGAAGAGAAACAAAAATATCTTCTGATCAGTTCATTTTGTAGCAGTAACATGATGAACAGATATTCAAGAGGCAGATCACAGCCAACAGCTTGCTCTAAAGCTGGAGCTGACAGAGGCTATATATTGCTTCAGAGGTAAAATAATCAGTCTCCAGTGGGAGTATGAAGGGCTGCAAGCTGTGATTACTTCAGCAGTGTATTAGCAAAGAGGCCAGCAATAGCAGCATAGGCTGAGCTAAACTGGGAGCTTCCCTCACACTGAATCTATTGATCTGCAGAACAGCATGAGGAGCTTTCCACTTGTGGGATGTGGATATGATGGAGAAAGCTTCTGCTCCCACTTCTTGTCTGCACTCAAGGACACCTTTTGTAAGTCATACACAAAGTACTGCTAGCCCAGAAAGAGCTGATTCAGTTCTGCACTACATAGTACTTACTAAACTATGATTAATTAAAAATAAGTAAGAAACACCATGACCTGGCAGCAGTTCTGCCAGGAGAAGGCAGGAAGCCCCAGCCAGCCTGTGCTGCACACCCATGTAACCTCTGCCACACACGGATCCCTCAGCACTTTGGCCATATCTTCAATGGAAAAGCATTACCTGAGACAAAAGGATGCTTATATTTCATCTTTTTTTTCCCAGTCCTGTAGAAATGCAGCAGCCTGATATGACCCTTCTGTATAATATATCTTAAATAATAAAATACTGACAATATCCCCAAATTCAAGATGCTATTAATGGTCCACAAATCTGGAGATTTTTGGTAAATTTTAAAGCACCTTCCATTTTCTTTCCCACAAAAAATGTTTTTTAATACATTTTTCTGAGAAGGGCTTCAAGGAAATCTTTCCCTACACATTTCTTCTGCTGCTCAGTCACCCATGTCCTGATCCACCAGCAGGCTCACATCTAATTAGATCCCAGAGATAAATGGGATTTCTGGGAGAGAAGGACATGTAACATACCACAGCACCTTGAAGAGCTCAAGAAATTTAAATACGTTACTCCAGATGTTTATTTTATGCATATACTTTAACAGATAAACCTACTGTAGCTATATATATCACCAAAAAGTCAGTTGCTCTCTCTTTTCTTCCTCTTTCTTGTACTAATCTTTGTATCCAATTATAAGTAAGACTACATTTAGGGACAAGATAGAAAAAATTATCATATAGGTGGAAATCTGTATAGTATATACATCACACCATAACATGATTACTTACAGCATCATCTAATGACACAACAGATATCAGTAGTAAAGTGTGCAAGTCATGGTGAAAGAAAGAATACATGGACACATTCTTCAAAACATCTAATATTCAAAATGAAAAAGTATTAGAAAAATGTTGAAGTGATGTATTTTAATGCTTCAGTCTGCTGTTTCTAGAACTGCTTGTGAAGCAGAATGCTTTAGCACACCTGCATCATTTATCTGCAGCACCTCCACAGCTGGGAGTGTGCCGTAATGCTGCTCACGGCAGGCAGCCAAATTCAGAAGCAAACAACCAGCTTAGGAATCGCTGTCCTCATCACTCACCTTTGATACTGAGAGGTTGCAACGATGGAAAGATGGATAAACTTTTACTTTACTATAATGATTGTTGAGACTGACCTCTCTTAAACTATTCACTGATGTTTCAAACAGAAAATCAGTTTTAATTCAGTTCCAAAAGCTACTGAAATGTCTACCTGAAAGGTAATAAGGGGAGGTAGCTAAGGGCACCATTTCATGTTTGAAAGAAACGCAGGGAAAACCACGACCCCTAAACCTCTTCCAATTTCCATGAAATGTTCATGTTGATTTTATTTATTTAAAACATTTTCAAATTATTATGCTACCTCCTGGAAGTCTAAAATAAGCCAAGAGCAAACAGAAACAGATTTCTGAAACTACTTGTATTCTGTTTCATCTGTTTTAAAATACTCATGAACATTGTTTAAGGAAGATCTATGTACATCGAATATAATGTTTTCTGTGCTATCCCATCAATACTAAAAATGGCACTTCTTAAGTTGCCCTTGGGTGTTCTACTGGCTGAAGTTTAGTCTTGAAAGAACTTTGTAAGAACTCTTGGGGCTTATCCCCAAAATATATAACTTTGCCCTCCACAAGAAACTTCCAGCTACTAGCAAGATTATTTGGAAGGGACCTCAAGAGACCATTGAGTCCAACTCCCTTGCTGAAGCACATACCCTAAAATCTGTCACACAGGTAGGCATCCAGACAGGTCCTGAATATCTCCACAGAAGGAGACTCCATGACCTCTCTGGGCAACCTGTTCCAATGCTCAGTCACCCTTACTGTAAAGAATTTTTTCCATGTTTGTACAGAACTTCTTCCTATGTTCAAGACTTAGGCCACTGCCCCTTGTCCTATCACTACACACCACCAAGAAGATCCTGGCCTAATCCATTTGCCTTCCACCATCCTTCAAATATTTATTAGCATTAATCAGATCCCTCCCTAGGTCTTCTCTTCCTCAGGTTGAACAGACCCACATTACTCAGCCTTCCCTCACATGGGAGATACTTCAGGCCCTTTATCAACTCTGTGGCCTTCTGCTGGAATCCTTAGAGGAGATCCTCATCTTTTTTGAACTGAGGAGCCCAGAATTGGACACAGTATTCTAAATGTGGCCTCACCAGGAAAGAGTAGAGGGGGAGGATCACCTCTCTTGATCTGCTGGCCACACTATTTTTAATGCACCCCAACGGATGGACATTTTAGATCTGTTCTACATGATACTGCAAAAAACTCAAAGTAACAAACCGGATCAAATGTTAAATATTAAAGCCAGAAAACACCGAACTGCTAAAATAGTCTGAGAAACAGGCATTCACCTTTTAAGAAGGTGGCAACCTCAGATTTTAATTGAGATGGACTCAACTAAAGCTTTCTGTAGAGCTTCATATGCTCATGAGAAGATTATATGCAGTACAAGGTGGACTGCCAAAATACTGGATAAGAGTTGGCTACTTCCTGTTGGCACCAATAATTTCAGAAACTATTTTGAATGGGATTATATTATATTAAAGTGTGACTTTAACATGGAAAGTCCTTTCTTATAATTAAAAGATATGATAAAATCTACTGTCTCTGGTTAGGTCTTCACTTGCATCAGAAATCTGACTCATCTCCAGCTCACCTCCATCATCACAGGGGCAGACTGATTATTTGCTAATGGCCCGGAATCTAGACAGGATATTTGCTACTGGAGAAGGTAAGGAACAAGCAGATCTTTCCAGAAGACACGACACCCACCTTCACAGCAAGAGAAGCAACACTCTTTGGGAGCCACTTAGTATTTTGTAAAAATTATTTAAATAGCGCTATTTACAGGCCACATTCATGACAACAATAATTCAGCTTGTCATCCCTCACATCACTCAAAACACCAAAGTATGCTTAACAGTTCATCACCACATTCATCACTTTCCACATCTTCAGCTTCTTTCCACTCACTTACAGGTAAGTCATCACATTCAAGTACCTGTTAGCAGCATCTCGTACCTATACAAAACTTATAAATTATCTCTTCTTCCTTCCTTTACAGGTCCTGAACATTTACTGGTTTTAAAATTAGAAACGAGACTTTTGAAGCAATTGCCTAGTACTTCAGCACATATAGATACTTCTTCATAATTCTTAGATATCAGTATATGGCTACTCTAAAGTGGCAAGGGTGGAAAGTAATGCCCTGCTGAACAAGCTCTTATGGGGACAGGAAATTGTAAAATCCATACAGGACTACATTAAGCCTAAGCAGAAAACCACATTTAAATGGCATGAATAAAGGCAGGTTCAAGTGTCCAGTCAAACAGGCTGATTCTGTATAGATTTAGGAGAAACTAAGTTGCACAACTCCTTTATTTATCATTACCTCTCTAGGGATAGAAACAGATTTCCTAAGAGGTTTGGTTTCTTTGCACAAACACAGCAAAAAATTTAAGCATTTTTCTCTACTTTTACACATAGCCATAATATTGTATGGTAAATACTGTAAAAAGACATAGCCCAGAGGAGTTTATAGACCAGAATTGGTAAAAGCTTTTTTTTTTTTTTTTTTTTTTACCTTCCTTGAAACTCAATTAGGAATGCACAGGTTTCTCTATAAATTAACCAGGAAAGTTATGATCTGTCTCCTGGGAAGCACCAATTCAAAACTCATTTCCAGTTGCACATGTTTCACATGCAGAATTAGTATCCCTGTCAAGCACAACGAGCCATCTCTTCAAGAAATTCCTACAAAAATAAATCACTGAAATTGAAAAGCTCAATCTAATCATCCTCCTCTTTCTTCCCCTTTCCCATCCCTCTCACAATCCTGTGCAGAAAACCTGCACCAACCTGAGAAAGATGTGGAATTCAGAGCTATATCTGGAACACAATATATTGAAAAATATCTTGTTTGCTAATAATTTTGAATGCTTAACTGCATTGCTGAGTAAATAACTTTTCTTACAGGAACTACATGAATTTTATGACATACTTTTCCAAAAATTGACTTGTTTACAATGCTACAATCTTTACAGAAGTACACAACCTTTGGGGAAGGGAAGTACTGGAGACTTCCACATGGTGGCACAGTTTCCTTTACTGAAAGACAGGACCGCTCTGCGCAACTAAAGACATTTTTATTTTCCTTTAAACATACTGGCCACTGCTGTGAATAGGCTTAAAGTGATTTTAAATCCCTAGCATCTCTCTAACGAGGTCCATTTTGACACATTCTTCTAACAGAGTTTAATGTTACAAAGCTTCCTTCTCTGAGTCTGTGCTTGCTGTCGTGCAGAAGCAAGCTTCAAACCAATGCAGCGATGGCAAGTGTGTGGCAGAGAGGCTGAAGAAGCCAGAAATCTGATTTATCCAAGAATCATTTTAAATCCTATCATGCTTCTTTCACTCACAATAACATGGATAAAAAAAACAAGGAACCCACCTACCACACCCACCTTTCCATGCTTTTTTCCAGAGGTAAAGATTTTCCTTGTGTTTCCAGACCCATTTCCTATCCCTGCAAGGTACAGCCATGCAGCAGCTGGAAGCTCTGACCTCAGCTTCTGGAGCTGCAAAGTAAGGCCCAACCTGCTGAGCTTTACCACAGGCCTGGGCATTGCTGCCCCTACACAACAGCCCCATCAGGCAGTGACAGATAGCACATTAGTGCTTAAGGGATGCAATAAACATAAAATACATGTATAATTCCTTCTCTATTTCTTGTCCTGTTTCTTTCAGCCACTACAGTATAAACTTCAGAGCTCAGCTAGAACTACTTATTTATGCATCATCACAGTTTGGCCTACACAGGAGAAGCAAAGCCAGTTGTTGTGGACAAGCTTAATCTCATTTCACTGATACTGGGTAGGTATCAGTTCCATAAATTGTGTAGTTGAATATCTAGCCAGACAGGGAGGGAGACAATGACCAGTATTGCTTGTCCACACAAACACTGCCATATTCTCCACACAAGAAGGACTCCTCATCCTCCCCAGTGCTAATCATCCAGTAAAGAATCAGACATACCAAAATACCAGCTACTTGCAAATGCTTTCCACACCGTAAGACATTTGAAAGGAACAGCTTTCTGAAGACTGGTACCTAATGCTCATCACTCCCCCACTCCATTTACTGTGCCTGTCATAATGAGAGCAGCTGAAGCTTTGCTTTTTAACTACCAGCCTGCCAAGTGAAACAAACTTATTTACATCTGATTTAAACATCACAAGCAAAATAATCAAGACGACAAAGACGTTTAAGTACCCTGATCAGTCTGTTTTCTATCGTAAAATACATCGTTAATGCTATTATAATTATTAAATCTGTTACAGACTGTCTTTCTGCAGTAAGTAGCTTCTGCTCCTGTCAGTCACTGCAGGTGTATGGCACAGCAAAGGCACTTATTTAAACTAGTTGGATTTCCAATTATAGAGATTCGCATACATTCTTAAAAATGGATGCAAGCACATGGCCAAACCATCAACAAGACCAATCTGGAGACATGTGCACAAGCTTTCAAAACCTCCTGCTGCTTCCTTCTCAGAAAGTTTAGATTACATCACTGATGGCCCTGATTTACTTATGGTGCTTCTTCACATACTAGTCTAATTTTACCTATAACTTTTATCCTCAAACTAGATTGCATTCCCTGTTCTCTAAAATACAAAGTCCCTTTTTCTAAAAAGCAGTTTCCTTGTTAGCAGCTGAGATTTGAAGCAGCCAGGTAAATAAGGAGTATTTAAACAGGGGACAAACTTAAGAATAAAGAGTCGCTGCCATCACTGAAAGCCCCAGGAAGCTACCTAGCCATGACAAACAACAACCCTCTTTCTTACTTAGGACAGAAAACTTCCTTGTTTGTACAAAAGGTCACTTTTTACCACTGGACAGTATGCTCTTGAGTTGTAACACGCAATTTCTTGGCTCTCAGTCACACTTTCCTGAACAAATTGAATAAAGCTTTAAGCTGCAATTTCCTTTGAAAGAATTAGGCTTCCATGATCAATCTACATTGTGCCAAAAGGAGTATATTAAACTTCATGACCTAGGAGACATTCTGCAGCTCACAAGTTATGTTCACAGTTGCAAATTTTTAATTGTTATCTCATAGAGCATTTTCTTACAGACCTTGGCTTCTGGATCACTATTGATGCTACAAGAATCATCATCATCAGAATGTGGAGCATTTCTGTTAGAGAAAAAAACAAACAAATATCAACTTAAAAATAAGGTAAAAGTTAAGCAAAGCACCATATGGAACTGGTTACTCTATGGGGATTTCTGAAGTCATTGTACCTGAGCTTCAAGGAGGCATAGCGTAATGTTGCTCCTTCAAATTCTTTCAGACTTGGGTCCGGGTTCACAGTGGCTGCATGCAGGTCCTAGATATAAAGGTAGTTCGGTCAGTGTAGTATTAAGGACACTACCATGTTATTTCATATTCCAAAGGGAAATTAAATCCTCCCTGCAAAGAAGCGACAGTACTTCTGGCTGAAGTTAAAAAGAGGCATGCATATATATTCTCAAGCTGCATTTCATTCAGTGCAGGCATCTTATTTGTTATGTCATGGCATTTGCCCTGCAAGTTTAGACTGAATCCATTCCAAGTGGAAAGATCAGAAAAGGCAGCATGTTTGTGAGCTACACATCCCTAGCAATACCCCCATTCACTTCGGCCTGTTATGAATGACATTCATGGAGAAAAATAAAAGGGGAAAAAACAGCCATTGCCATGCAAAAAAACAAGGGTAATAATATTAAAGGTTCTAAAATCTGACAATATACTTGCCTTCCAAATGTCACTATTAATCTTTCCCCCATTCAGTACAGCAAAATCACTCCATGGCTGTTTCTAGACACATAATTATTCACACAGGAAGAAGCACATTGATAAAAAAAAAAAAAAAGAAAACAAAAGAAAAAGAAAAAAAAACACAAGACACTGTTGTTAGCATTGATATTTACAGGATGGGTTAGGGAACAGATCACCTCAAACTTCAGCTAATTACAATACCATGGCATTTGGAGGAAAGGGAAAAGAAGACATGCTTCTAACAGTTACTTACCAAAACAAATGATTGAAACAAGGAAAGTTAATATAAATTAGGAACGAACAATGAAATTATTATTTAACTATGATCTTAAAAGCAAGCAAAATAAATCTGAATATGAATGTTGGCCATAGCTGCTACGGCCTGATAAACAGCAGTTAAGGGGAACATAAGGATTTCCATTTGACTGGCACATTTGTTAATAGACTAATACTACTGGAACTAGAAATACTGCGACACAATGATATATACAAGGAGAAGATACATACAAGGTAAAGAGCAAATACTTTATAGGGAAAAAGCATGAGAAACAGAGTGAAGGGAAGGAGGGTCAATAAGGAGCGCAAACAGATTTTTTGCTGAGAAAGTGCTTTTGCAAAATCTTTTTTGCATTTTTTAATTTTTTTTTTTTTAAGAAAACAAAACAAACCATTCACTTTCTCATTTTCCATTTAACTTTCTAAAAGCTTTGAAGGCATCTGATGCAATTGAGAAAGTAGTAGTGCATTTAACACCATGACAATCTGAGTTTCATCCTTCTCTGCAAAGCCTGGGAGGAACAACTAATGTTGGAGTTGTCCCTCCCCTTCCCTGCGAGGAAGCCACTTCTTTGTAGTTGCCCAGATCCTCAAGAATTCCCATAATTAATAGCCCCTCCCAAGATGAGCTCTGCACTGAGGCCAAGCAGCACCCAAGTACTCAATATGTTAATTCACAGTATGGATCTCGCATCTCAAAACTGTTCTCAGGAAATCTCCCCTAGAACAATTATTGGTGAAAAACAACTACCATTAGTAACTCCTCCCAAACATAACTCTGATTTAATTAATAGTCATCAGCTTTTCCTACTAAGGAAATTTTTTAATTATTAGCTGTTGGCAGTTATGTTATCTACAGAAGAGCAACTAAAGGTTCTCTGATGAATCAGACTTTAAGAGGATAACTACCATGAAAACATTCTCCTGGGACCTCAAAGAAGTTCTTATTGAAAATTAAGCTCCTCCTCTCTATACAGGAAAGGGGAAAAAGGCAGTAATTTCTCAAAAATTTGGAAGAGATCATACAAAACACAAGGATTTACAGAGAAAGTCATTCATCAATGTGGAGAAGAAAAAAGCCAACTAAAACTAAGTGAACTTAAACCACTTGTGCAAAAACAAAATACATTTTTGTGTTTTTGCTGGAGTGGAAAGGGAAGGAATGCTTCAGGTTACCCATACTTAGTTTTTATTAGCATTTCTCCTAAATGTGCAGAATTTTTACACAATGTGTAAACTGTAATTGGTTTGGATTGAAATTTCTAGATTATTTTGAAAAGCAAAATTGTCTTGCAGCCTGTGCAAGACTAACACATTTGTGTGTTTTCCTTTTTAAAAGCCACTTGTGCCATTTGTAAGCATTACAGCACTATTTCTCCATACTCATATTCTTGTAACTTGCTATTCAACACTAAGTAACTATTGTGCTTCATGCTAAACACCTGCAATCAGGCATGGAATAAAACTGGCTATCTTTGTTGACTGCCCTCAGCTGTGAGCCACATTCTACCAAGTGAAACAAAGTTTCTGTATGCCACATCATTTAAGAGACAGGGACACAAAGCTAAAATAAATAAATAAATAACAGATAAATTGAGAAAGAAGGAATGAGACAAAAGGTAAAAACAGCATTACTGTGGTAACAAAACAAAAAAGTTTCTAAATGTTTATTTGGCAAACCTAAAAGCCGGAATAGCCCAAATAAACTCAAGACTAGCACTTGATGCCTCTTCACCAAACAAAAGAGGTAAAAGAATTGTTATGGAGTCACACAAGCCTATTGGGACAAATAAGAAATGCTACCCATGCCAATCTTCACTCCTAGACTGCTTTTTCATCCATGTAAAAGCTTTTCAGAAGAAAAACATACAAATTCCAGCCCATGGGAATGAACTAAGGCAGCTCTTCCAAGCCAGATTAGCTCAGAACAGCTCTATGGGAACCCGTGGTACACACATGCTCCAACCTCAAGCTGGAACCTGTCCACCACAAGCACTGCTGCCAATAGCAGCATTTGGGAGCCTCATTCTAGATCAAATTCCACATCTTTTGTGTCAGATTGACTGACATAGATTTCCAGATTAATTCTATCAATCTGCTGGTATTTTATTGGAGCACTATCTTAGTAACAACAGTAAAAAAATCACTTATTTAAGTAACGGTATGTTAGAAACTTATCAATGAATGAAGAAACCCTCAAGAGATGAATTCCTCAGTTTATACCTACAATTAAAATTGACATATAATATTAGCATATTAATATAAGTATCAGGATCTTGTTTATTTCCTGTATAATCTTTTAAGCTACAGAATATTGTATTGATCCTGACATAGATACGTATATGCTTGACTGGATCAAATTCTTGAATGCATTAGCATGTCCACATCAAAATCAGAATGAGTTTAAAGTGAGTTATCACATACTCACATATATGGCATTTTAGAATAGCACTTCAAATGTCTTATTTTGTACATCCACACTGTACTAATAACCGTGCTGCTACAACTATTCTCTGTTTCAAGCAAGCAAAATTATAAAAGATTAAAGGTACATATGCCACATTACTAGCAGGTCTAACATTTTCATTGCAAAGACATTTTTAAAGGTAGAAAAATAATTCAAAAGAATATATGCATTCTCCTTCAACAGTTTACTAACCCAACTGATTTCTGGATGCTCATGAAAGATACCTACAACTTCATAACTGAAGCCCTTATGTTGTCCATATTCTAGAGTAAAAGAAATACTTAATGTTGAAGTTATATCCCTCACTTACACATACAGAAATTTAAACTGGAAGAATTTGCAGGAATTTATACAGAGCATTTCTGATATTTTTTGTTCTTATTTTCTACATGATTGATACCAATTGGTGTTCTTTCTCCATGAGCCTCCCTCAGATATAATTTCCAGTGTGTTTGGTGAACAGGTACTTTACTGATGTGAACCATAACTGAAATGGTGTGGTTAAGTTTGGCAACCTTGTGAGTGGCATTTATGAACACGTGGCAGCAATCCTTCTGAAATAATAAAAAAGAATGTGCATGTTTAAGCCTATATGGGATAAAAGTTTCAGGGTCAAAACTGTAACACATATTTGAATGTCCTTGCTTTCACCTAAGTTATTCTCGTGCATGTATCAATAAGGTCACAAACAGAAAAAATGTCATATCTAAATACATTAAAAAAATAATTACCAAAGACTGCCTGATACAAAAATCAAAGCTAGTACAAAGACTTCCATTGATTCCATAAAGCTGTAGACATTCTTCTGAAAAGTCAGTACAAAGAAGGATTACATTTCAAAATAATCTGTTATCATGTTTACAGTTCATTCCACAGAAGTCTTCTCAACATAAAAAACAAACAAAAAAACCCAACAATCTGCTTCCATTTTTGAAGCATACTCTTCTTTCTCTGGATTTATTTTATACATAGAAATACATAACATCAATCAACCTTTTCAACTGTGCCTGCAAGGATTATTTTAAAAGCCAGTATCATATATTGCTCTTTGAGCCCATGTTGAAGGAGAGAGCATATTTCTTTCTGTTTCTAGTTAAAGACTGACTGCAACACAGTGATCTACTTGTGCAGATACTTTGTACTGACAAGATGTTGAGAAGTTTACACTTGAGAATACTTTATATTTATTTAATAGAAACTACCCTGTAAAGCAGCTGGTGTCTCAAATGGATTCTGTGTGTGATACTCCACTCCTACTAGGTGAACCAAAAAGAAGATGCAATTGCAAACAGGCTAGCAAAAAGATAGCTATAATGTGGAGAAATTTTATGTACCCATGTAATGTAGTAATGCTTCAGCACATACTAGACAACTGCAGTCATCTCACATCAATCACACGCTGACTTACTTATGTGAGATATGATGTTTGACTTTAACCTACACATCCAAAGTTTAGGATGCTTTATGAGGCGTAGCCATTAGAAAACATACATAAAATACACAATTACAATATATTATAAACTACACTTTGGGATAGCATCAGGCCTCACTTTCTAAAGTTTACTTAGGTATTTCAAGAAGGTATGTCTTTTTTTTTCTTTTTTTTTTTTAATAATAGTATACAGCACATAACAGGACAGCGTGTTACCTCAGTTTCTGGAGTAGGAGATGGTGTAATGGAACCGAGTGATCCTTTCCGTGAACCCTGAAGATCTGTTGGAACAGACACAGGACGTTGCCATTGAGTTGTTCCTGTAGGTATGTGCCAGTAGTAGATTCCAGCAATATCATTGATTTTCTTCCATCCAGGTGGTAAGTCTGGGTCTGTCTGAAATGACTGATCACTCCATATATCTGCTGGGAACAGGAAATAAAAAGAAAAAATAAAAGAAAAAAAAGAAAATGAATCAACATTACAAAGATGAACTTTTTTTCATAGGTCTTCCCCTGATGCAATCAAAGCACAGCAGCTACTGCTGCTGTCTTATTCCTATGGACAGGAACACCAAAGAAATACTCTGAGTTACAGTCTCAAATTAAGTCAAGAAAGTCTGCATGGTTTGAATTAGCCTACAATGAAAGGCTATATGTAACAAAGAGCTATTCCATTATGGCTGTTACCTAATACCATCAGATAAACTAGCTTTTCTAATAACATTCAGCTTCAGGTACATAAAAACACAACATATGAAGAAATATCTGGAATTGTGGTGTAACCTGTTCTGCTCCCTTCATCACACTACTTTCCCTTGTCAATGCATGTTAGCAAAAAATCAATCAAAAGAGAAAGAAAAAAGTAACACAACAAACAAACAAACAACCTGAAGTGCTTTTACCTCCTACATCCAAAAGACTGCTTGCTCAAAACAGTGCAAATAAAAGAATGTAGTGACCACTCTGCATATAACCCTGACTGTCAGAAATAACATACTGTTTTGTAATAGGGTAGGAAAAAAAACACCAAAGCTCATTAACAGTGCCAGCACAGGGATGGAGCGTTGGCTCTTCTGGGAAATCTCTTAATATCTGAAGAATGTGCCAGCAATTCATATCATAATCACAGACATTCCCAAATCTATATGAGACTACAAATGCGTATAAGAAATGTCACTAGTGGAAAAAATGCAGTACTTTTTAAAAAGGCAGAGACACTGTCTATGTGAAAAACAGCTGTACTTCAGCAACAGCAATTTTCTCCCGAGGAATACATGCTTTCCAGAGGCTGGGAAGGGAGCCAGTGCTCTTTAAAACCTCCCAGCTAAGAGTGCTTTGGAGGTGTCATTATGTTATGTGCTGTTAACCAGCTGCTATGCTCCAAGGGCTGTCAACTTGCAGCGGAAGACAATAACCTCCTGGACTGACGTTTTGCCAGCACTCAAGTAGACATGAGAGGGGCTGATACTGGCATACAAACTGTTCTAGCGAGAAAAGGGAAAAAAGCAAAACAACAACAACAAAAAAGAAAGAGAAGAAAGAAAGCACTGTACCAATGAACAGTGGCTCATCTATTCCAGCAACTTGCTTTCAGAGACAGGCCTCAAAACACCCACAACGGAGGGCAGATGAATTGTAGAACATTTAAGCTGGAAGGGACCCTTAATGGCTATCTAGTCCAACTCTCCTGCAATGAACAGGGACTCCTACAGCTAAGATCAGGCTGCTCAGAGCCCTGCCCAGCCTGGCCTTGAACGTCTCTAAGGACAGGGCATCCACCACCTCTACAGACAACATGTCCACCGAACAATCCGACCACAGGAAGAGGTCCAGCCCATCAGAAGCACTAGAGTTTGTTTAGGAAACCATTACTAAGCTGATATGCTGAGTATTTCATTATTTTCCTATTAAATTAGTAGAGGATAGCAGAAGGTCAGTAATTTGAAACCGACAAACAACATATTTACAGAACATTTTCTTTCACTTAACAAGAAATAAAGCAGAAAAATACAACAGATAATACCAATCTCCTGATTTATACTGTCAATTGTTTTATATTTCTCTTTTTCACATCTTTATTGAATTAAAAGTTTATTGTTAGCCTGATTAACATTTCTTACTAGATTTGTTAGCACTTCTATTACCCATTTCTCAATCCCTCTCACTTCTGCTATCCTCATTAAGTCACATGCAAACTCGCACACAAATGGAATGATAATTTGATTTACTATTACACTTTATAGCATAAATCAGACAATTTTTCCCACAATGCCATTTTCAGTTCTTAAGTTACTGATTTACAGTTTCAGGGCTAACCTGAGACAGATCTGCAGAAAAGAAACATAACTTTATAACTACACTTAAATTTGATAATGTGCTTTATAGATTGTAGCCCAATATCATAAATTAGATGCAATCATATAATCCAATTCCAAAAATTCCCAAGTATTCTAAATATCCATCCCAACATGCCCTCTGTAGCCTCTCCTGCATTCACCTACACAGTTCCTGACTGAGTTATTACACATCTTGAAGCACGTTTGTATTCATACTATGGCCTGGGTTGGAAAGGACCTTAACGGTACCCAGTTCCAACCCCTCTTCCATGCACAGAGTTGCCAGTGACTAGTTCAGGGTGCCCAGGCTTGTGCCAAGCTTTTTGTTCACCAGGACCCCCAAGTCCTTCTCTTGTAGGGTGGCTCTCTCAATGACTTCTTCTCTCAGTCTATACACATATCTGGGATTGCTCCAACAACCTTGTCCATTTCTATTTCCCAGTCAAACAACTTACATGCACTTTTCCCAACCATGTAAAAAGAAAAGAAAACTTCCAATAACTTAATAGCATCATGCAAAAAAACTGGTATGTACAAAGACTGACCTCAATATCACACTGTAACATGCATGGGAACATCTACAAGATGAAATTCACAAAGGTAGGTTTAAATAAGAGGTTAATTAACTCTAAAATGTAATGATAATGCTGGTGTTCATAAAATATACATATTGGGCCTTTCAATGTATGCTGGAACAGAAAAACGTTAAACCCTTATTACACAATGAGGGAAAATTTCACATTAGTTCAGGTTCATACAGTTTACAGTATTAAACAACTGTACTTCAACAGTGCCATGACATGAAAAGTCATTGTGCTCACTTTAAGAAGACAGCCACTGCTTCTATGCTTGTCATATAAACATAGGTATGTATGCACATTTATTTCCACATGCTGTTTACGAAGTACTATGACATGGCTGAATTATTTATTTTAAACAAATGAACCAAAGATGCAGAGGAAACAACACCGTTAATTACTGTAATGGTATACTACCAGAAAAACCTTAACTGAAATGACCTTGAATTATAAATATACAAAACTAACAGCAGAGAAAAACTGTTAACCCAGAGATTGAAAACAACATTTATGCAACATTTAACCAGAAATAATAAATTCACTTGTGCATGAATGAACACTTGGAAAGAAATCAGGTAAAACAGTTGGGTGCATTCTGGGATAAGAAAATATTACCTGGCTGAGTACTGGTTATTTACTTAGAAAAATTATCCATTAACACAAATAAACATACCAAAATATGCTTGCGTGTGTTCTGAGATAAAATAGAGAGTTAAATTTAATCACCAACTGATTAACGCAGCTGAACAGGAGGAAGCCAGATCACAGGTGCTCACATCGAAGCACCAGCCACAGTACTAGCCAATTAAGGAAACAAAACTCAGTTGTACAAACCTACTTGGAAAAAAAAATGCAACCTTTTCCCACCTACAACTAATTTGCAAACACACCTGAGGATCAGATAGGGCTAACCTCACAGGCTGTGACTTCCTACCAGCACAATCTGGAAGACCCACCTAGCTTGCCCTCTGCTGTAACAGGTCAAAGCATTCATTGTGCATATAGAAGGTAATGACCTATCACAAGAGACAGAGCACTAGGAAGATGGAAGTAAGAGCCAACATACAAAATCTGACAGGATAGATGAATGCTCTGCAGCATCAGAGACATACTACAGGACACCAGTTTTCTTTATTTGAATGTAGAATGATGAGTATTAAAATGCTCTTCCATTTGTTAAATGGTATGATATTGAGTCAAAATGTCAATTTGTCGAACAGGCCACATTAAGAACACTCCCTTAGCAGATCAGAGTCCAGAGCACAGAAAAAAATAAAAAAATAAAAAGGTACTGCACTGATACCCTGTTACATTCAACAGTCTTTGCAGTTCCAATCTTCTGGTAAAAGGGAAGGAGACAGCCACAATATGGGGGAGAAAGGAAGCAGGTATCTATACATCAAGCCCATTGCAGCAGGCAACAAATCCAGATGACTTATGACCATCAGGAAACTTCTCTGCTGTACCTCCATAGTTGTACCCAGAGGTGAGTTCTACCTGGCAACTCCTGGTCTCATGGTCTTTTTCATGCTTTTTACTGACTTGCAGATGAAAGGTTTTGTTTCGACTTGGTGCAGGATGCTGGTTGCAGCACTGCATGATACCCTGATGACTTATGCTTTCAAAAAGGCAGATGCAAGGCTATGCCAGGTGGATATACAACTCTAGAAACACTCACAGTGAAACTAGTAACTGCAAACTTCTGTGCAACAGAAGCACATCCAACAGAATTAGAAGCCAAAAGTACATAGATGCTCTAAGAAACAGGATCACATTCTCCCATGCTGTTTTTGGAAATGAGCTACCACCAAGTTCTCTTCTAAGCAAGACAAACAAGTTGCTGGGGATAGAGTGAACAGTTAGTTCCTCTCCACTGACGTCCTTGAGCATGTTTTTTTCTTTTTTCTTTTTCTTTTCTTTTTTTTTTTTTTTTTTAAGAGATTCATTTCTGTGTGCATAACTTCTTGTACTTGGAAGCAGCTAACGATGTAAATTCAGTTTCTAGCTCATGCAAATAAAGCTTAACTGGAGTTGTTAAAGTGCCTGGTTTTCAGTCCCTCTTTTCAGCAAAGAAGGGCCTCCTTTCACTGTGTGGTGGCTGGATGACGAAGTGAGACCATTTGCCTGCAAGTCTCAACAATACTTCCAAGTACTTGATCCAAATTATCTAAGTAGGTTAGGAAATAAAATACTTACGCTGTACAAAGATAAAGATGAGAGATCTCACTTTTCTCCTTTCAGAAAGCAGTTACTTCTCATTTACCTTTCAGTTTTTAGGACTGTTTTGTATCTGTTCTACCTATAACGATTCTCAAGAGATACCATCCAAATTCAAGATTTGATCTAGACTTCAATTATCTACTACTTTTAGGAGCATATTTTCATGCTGAAAAGTTAATTGAAAAGGAGCATTCAGTGTACAGTCTGGGAACAAAATGGTCCAACCTGAGATGCGTGCAGAGTTCTCCGAATCTACAAAAAATAGTCTGTCCAAAAGTAAATTCAGAGATCCATTTTTCAGTCTCTGGCTCTTCCATTGGTGCACATGCAGTATCAATAAAGAAATTAAAATAATAAAAAAAAAGCCACCAAAAACAACATAGCCTCATTTGTAAAGTGAAAGTTTCTAATGGCAAAATTGCAAAGCGGGTGGTGACAGGATCCAACAGCATGTTGGTAGTGTTCTGGCAGCAATGGAAAGCCATTAGCTTAAAATTTGATAGCCTTTTTCATTGCTGGGGTGAAAGCATCAGGAAACTGCTGACTGACAATAGAATGTGCATGTTGCAGATGCTGTATTTCTGGGAACAACAGATAGGAACAGAGAAGATTAGGGGATAAAGAGATTTTATTAAAAATGAAAGAGGTGGAGAAAAGCATTTCTTTACTCCAGAGCTTCTAAGATACTGAAATAAAAATGTTTTCCTTCTATCTCCTGGGCCTAAAGAAAAATCAAGCTAAAGGAAAAGACCAGAAACAGAATCTTTGTGAGAAGATCCCACTGATTTCAACAGATTTGGTCTTTAACCCCAAAGGGAGCACAGTACTCTCTCCACCTACCCTCATATGCACATTGAATATGAAGAAAGACATAGGAATGGAAAGGAAGACGTGTTGAACTAATGAATGAAGGCAAACAAAGATAAATGAGTGTTCTCTATGAAACAGGACAACAGTAAGAACACAGACCCTGAATATTTTTTATCACATTTGTTCCCTGATTTGGGTTCAACATACAAATTTAGGCTGCTCAGGTTTAACAAAAATACACCCAAAAGACAAATTTTCTTCTCACTGTGCACTATAGAATAACTGACACTATTGCCCACTCTCATAATTCACGGTAATGATGGCCAGCAGGTAGCTTCTCCCAAGCATTCATACTTCTTGCAGTGATGCTATCTCAGAAATAAGTGCAGCAAAAACACAAGTCACTAGGACAAGCAGTAATAAATCAGAGAAGCCTGTCTAATTTGGGGAACATTACTCAACAAGGAGTGACAAACAGGCAGAAGCTGGTCATTTGGTGCAATCTTTCCTCACAGCATGCAATGGGTTGTCATGCCAACCCAGTCCTCCTCATCAAACTACTGAACCAGTTGCTTGCATTTTGGGAACTCGGAAAGATTTCCAAACAGATTCCAGGAAAAAGTGCTGAAATGCACGATTTACAAACGTGCCTGCAATCAGGCACAATCTGTGCCAAGACAAACTGTCATTCTGACCACCTGCAATACAAATGGTAATTAGAAATGCCCAGCAATTTAAAAATCCTCAAGAAGCTCAGGATTAATCACCTGTGCTATTCTTTCCTTCTTTAAAATGTGATGTGGTCTTTGTCCTGCCATATGAATTCCTACAGGCATTTCAAGCAGAGATGAGTAATCTCAGGGAAGAGAAGAAAGCAGATTAGTCAACATTCAGGGGGAAAAAAACAACAAAAACAACAACACAAAACATTCAACCCATGCCCTGGCATCTTCTCTCTTTCAACTACCAAAACCCAAGCTGCTGATAAAAGAACTGAAGTACTAACACAGTAACAGAAGAAAACTAAGAGCCCTGGGAGAAGAAAGCTCTGGCGTCCTTAAGTATTGGTTGATGGTGGCGCTGTTGAGCATCCAGGACAGCACTGCCTCTTCTGTGTAAGAGGAAGAATTCTGGGGCTCTGAGATCTTCGCACAGGTCAGTACAGCCTGCAGACCAGAAGTGAAGCTACAAGAAACTAGCTTCTCTGTGCTTGTAGGAGTTATTACTAATGGGGCAGGAAGAAGAACCTTGGAAGTGTCATGAGGAAACGCTCCCTCCAGGAAAATGGTCCCAAACAGATAGGAAAAGGAGGACTAATCCATTTGCTAACAACAACAACAACAACAAAACATTCAGACACACAACAAGCAGAATCTGACAAAAGTAGGAAATGAGACTTGGAGGTGCACCAGAGGGCTGCTGTGGGCCAAGGAGATGCTCTGGTAAGGTACATCCCACCTGGATGGAGGAAAACACAATAATGGCAGCACAGTCCCATGCCTCTGAGGCACATGACATGAAGGAAGGAACACCTCAACAAAGGCTGCCACCACTGCTGGAAGGCATGGTAGTGGAGGCACATTTACAGCTCTTGCAAAAGCTTTATAGTGTCACAAGAGATGGCTTTCTTTTGACAAATGAGCTGATAAGAGTCAGACAACTGTGAGGATGCCTGGCTGGGAGGGAGTTAATTTCCTGTATTTATTCTGAGGGTGACAGAGCACTGGACCAGCCTACTCAGAGAGGCTGCAGAGTCTTCTTCTCTGGAGATATTCAAAACCTGCCAGGACAGTCCTGTGCAACCCAACCTTCTGTAGGGAAACTTGCTGGACTAGGTGATCTCCAGGGGTCCCATCCAACTCTTACAATTCTGTGATTCATAGCAGCCCATATGGTGTTATATTTAAGGTTTGCATCCAACACAGTGTTGGTAGCATACCTATGCTTTAGCAGTTGCTGAACAGTGCTTGCAGAGTCAAGGCTTTCTCTGCCTCTCTTGGGGTGTAGGCAGCTAGAGACTGACAGGGCACCAGTCTGCTTGTGGGAGGCACTGAGGTACTGCTTTTGCATCACTTGTTTCATTGCTTTTCTTAACTTATTAAACTGTCTTTATCTTGACTCTTTTTGATTTTTGCCTTTGATTCTCTTCCCCATCCTGCTGGGGGGCAAATGAGCAGCTTAGCTGCCAGCTGGAATCAACCTGCTGTTGAGGAACACAGCACACTGGCTGAGCCCAGAATCCAGGAAGGACAGGTGCCTCTGTAGTGGGGTAAATAGGAGTCCCAAACAAGAGAGTATCACACAAATGAATGCCCTGTTAGCAACTTTGTGCTTAAATGAGATACAGTCTCAAACAGCATGTGAACAAAGCACACCATTTACCTTGGAAGATCTCTTCTAAGTTCTGCAGGAAATCAGAATAATTTGTTTTAGAAAGTTATTCCTGCAAGCAAACACACATTGTATGCGACCAGCAATGTGTGTTTCTTACTTAATTGAAGTACTAGTTCTTTCTTCTTCCACCAGGTGGCAAAAGCTTTTAATTAAAAATAACAATTGTTCAACACAGCAGACTAATATGCTCTAAATATATGGTGAGTGTGCATGGTGCAGTGCCTTGAGGCAATCTTCACCACCAAATTTATCCAGATCAATATTTTCGTCCAAATCAACACACACATAAGAGTGGTCTTGTAAATTAGCTTTCAGGACTGAAATGATCCAGCAGCATTTTGCCTCTGCTTTTCTGATTTTTGCATAATACCTTTTTTTCCTATGACATTTGTGATAGGGAGCAAGACTGAAGCATGTGCTCTTTAACTAATTTGTATTGTTTTAGGAGGGTTTTTTTGTCTGATCTAATGATGAAAAATGGATAAGACATCAGAGTGGGGATTGCAGGACTCATGCAGCAGTTTGCACATGCACTGCAGCAGCATAATCCATGTACACAGGAAAATCAATTTGCGCAAGAGCCCACCCATCCGAGTGCAAACCCCTCCCACCCTGAGTCCTACCCCACAAAATTCATCAGTCTTAGCAACAGCTGCCAATATTTGTAGGAAAAGCAGGGAAAAATCAGTTTGGTGGCTCCTCTAAAATTTATGTATTTCTCTACTAAAATATGGAGCCTGACTCTGTCTGATCAGAGTAAATCAATACGTGTCAAGCCACTCACAGAAGAGACCATTACTGTTTCATTTAGAGCAATAAACAAAAATTATCTGGAACAATCAAACCAAACAGCAAGATTCAGCCCATAAATATACTGACATAACAAGCAGTTAAACTAAGCTGTCCTTATGATGCGAAGAAACCCGCAGAGCGGAGGGAAGCTTTGTGTCAGAGGGACTCAGTGTTGCCAGCATCACCGTCTGCAGGCAGTATCATGGGGCTTCAGGCAGTGCCAGTGTGCAGCACAGAGCTATGCTAACACCTCAGCAGCCTAGGTATCCACACAGGAAGCAATGCACCATGAGGCTTCAATTCCAGGTAGAAGCCTGTTTCACCAGACATTACCGAGTTCAGTACCTTCTGATCCACAGCTCTCAAGCTTGACTTGGACTGGATGCAGACACAAGTGGTTCTGGGGTCTCCCTTCTACCTTCAGCTCACTGCTGGTGCTACTCATGAATGACAGACCTGGGGGGTGGGGTTGGACCCAATGATCTCTAGCGGTCCCTACCAACCCCTACAGTTCTGTGATCTTTATTCCCTTACTCAACTACCATACACCTGCTGTCACATACTGAAACCACGGAGTCCAGTGTGCTGCCATCAATAACAGATTTGTTCCAATGGAAGAATGTAAGGAGCCACAATAGTTTAAATTTGCTGGCATTAGCACATCTTTTTAATCTGAATGACGGAAATACTAAAACAGAGCATGGAAGGAGGAATTCAACAGTCAGCATTTTCTTTTCCCTTCAGAATACGAACTTCAGGAAAAAAAAAAAAAAGAAAAGAAAAAAAGCCTGCATTGGAAGCAAGGTATCAGGAAACTCATAATTTTCTTAAGGTAAAATATGACGAAGCCTACCAAATTCAGGAGGGAGCAATGTAGAGAATCAAAGGAAAGACTGCATTCCTCTGGAGAATGTATTGCATAAATACATTCATAGAGCCTGAAGATGTAAAGAAGTTCTCTTAAGTGGGTCTTGTGCATGTGGTTGGCTAATTAAGAGCCACTGAAGATGGCCAGTGGCACAGACATACAATTCCAACGACAGCTTGGCTGAAACTGCTCTTTGACAGTTTCATTCACAGCACTGTGCAAATGCACTCAAAAAAAAAATCTCTTCAACTGAATTCAATGATTCAATGAAAACAGAACATAAAATTGAATTACAACTGAGTTACTCTCTGAAATTAAATGTTTCACTTCTAGAATAAGTAAAAACTCCAAGAAGAGATGTTTCCTATCTCCTGCACAAGCTCTGCATATCCCTCAGACAACGTGGACGCATGGCACAGCATGGCAGTTCTTCTAGATCACCATAAAACCAATGAATCTATCTGCACAGCAGGAGATCTTGGAATGTCATTTTAAACACAGCAGGACAGGGGAAGGAAGAGAGGTGTGAGATGCCTGAAACTGCTTGCCCAGAGCCATGGCCAAGCTCCCCAAACCCAAGTATAAGATAAGGGCACAAGGACAGGCCAGTCATTGTCCCTCCCAGCATGTTCAAGCACTGGGTCCCCTTTTGTCCCACACACAGTGCTGCTCTTCATGCTTGGTCCTCCCTTCCACAGCAAAAAAAAAAAAAAAAAAGTATTCCTACCACATCCTACCCAATTTAGTACCATCATTAAAAGGATTTTAGCAATCTACGTAGTGCATTACTTTGATACTTTAAGGCTACAGTCAAATGTGCATTAGAGAACAACCTGAAGGGCTCCTTTTTTCAACACAGAGCTTAGAAACCCAATGTTCCCACATCTCCTAATTCACTTTATGTATCCATTGCTCCAAAGAAAAGACAGTAGAAGCTACAGCAAAAAACCCTTAGAATTAGAGGCATTTAAGTACAAAATAATGCACAAGCACAGGAAGCAATGCATCACAGACCTCATGGCCTACAGCTTGTCTAAAACGAAGATGTTCGTGAAAAAACACCAGGAGATAAGGCTCTTCTGAAGCTTCTAAACTCACCTGTTTCCAATTGTT
Organism: Callipepla californica brunnescens; assembly: GCA_023055505.1. Classification (NCBI taxonomy): domain Eukaryota; kingdom Metazoa; phylum Chordata; class Aves; order Galliformes; family Odontophoridae; genus Callipepla; species Callipepla californica. The sequence continues at coordinate 22,275,272 of JALIRH010000005.1, read as the reverse complement.
CCAGCTCTGAGACTTTTTTTTTTCCTCCTTCTAAACTGTAAACTTTTCAAAAGGAATCTTGCTTCAGGGGAACTGAGTCTTATTGGGAGATCGTTCAGTCTGGAAAAGAGGCTCAGGGGAGACCTTATCACTCTCTGCAGCTCACTGAAAAAAGGCCATGGCAATGTGGGGGTTGGACTTTTCTCCCAAGTAATAACAAAAAGATGAGAAGTGATGGCCTCAGGTTGTGCCATGGGAGGTTCAGGTAGGATATTAGGAAATACTTCTTCTCAAGAAGAATGGCAATGCATTGGAACACATTGGCCAAAGAGGTGCTGGAGTTACTGTCCCTAGAGGTCCTCAAGAAACATGGAGATGTGGCAATGAGGGACATGGGTTAGTGGACATGGTTAAAATAAATGATCTTAGAGGTCTTTTCCAACCTTCACGATTCTATGATTCATATCTCATGGGAGAGAGAAGCATGTTGATGGAGCAAAGGGGCCACCACTGCATGGAGGCTTCTATGATTATTTCCTATCTCTATGTTGTTATAACCTTTCTATTAAAGTTTTATTCATAATATCCAGGTATCTTTGGCATTAATAAAACTCAGAAATAAAAATAATGTCTGAAAGCACAATCAATTCAGCACAAATTATTATTTGCATTCTTCTTTCTATTACATGTTACCCCAGCTCTATATTTTGCATTTATTTTTCATAGAATGGATTTATGGACAAAACTGAAGACAGATTCAGAAATCTAGAATTTAGGAGACAGAACCAATATTAGTGAAATAGCCACTAACAAGAATTAAAAGAAAATTCTGAAAAATAGCTTGCATCACAGACTACACTAGCAAAGTGAACATTAACATTAGCCAGAAACCTAATACCCATTAGCTGGAGCCTTACACTAGATAAGCATTTGAACGGAGAAGAAGGGAAGGATGAATTTTTCATTTATGCAGAATCATAGAAGAATCTCACTTGCAATTTGCACCTCCTGGTTTCATGTTTGATGACAGGAATATTATCCAAAAAGCTACTTGCTTTGAAAAGCTCTGCACAAGCTCTCCCTGAAGTTGCATATGCCAGGAATAAAAGAACAAAAGTTTTCTTCACGGTGAAATCCGAATCTCCCTCAAACCAAACACTTTATTTGTAGGAATGTAAATCTGACAACCTACAGTGAAAACAATACACAAAAGTCGCCAGCACATGATATACCTCAAGCAATTAAAACAGATTAACGTTATAGAAAAAACACAGCTAATTGTCATCACAAGATGTTACAAACAGTGTAATGTTTTCTAATGCATGGCCTTTGGTTTCCCGACCACACACATTTCCATGCCCTGGTTTTTATTAATTTCTTGAAGTTCCTTTACTCTTACTCTTCTGTTCTGCTACTTAAAACGCTCATACACAGTGACAGGCAATAAATAACCTCCTGCTACTCTGGAAGGAACAAGGTCATTGAGAATTCTGAAAATAACAGCTCGACTGTATGTTAGAAACTAAGATCAAGACACAACTCCTTCTACCTGCTGCTTTAACATGCATTGGCACGACTATGGGACTAGCACATGCTAGTCCACTCACCCTATTATAAAAATGGACATAGTTAAACTAGAAGCATAAAAATAGATAACACAAATATAAAAGCGCTTCTCCAGACGGAGCCATTGAGTGTGGCAAAGCCTGGAGAAAGAGTGAAAAGGGAATCATAGTATGGTCTGGGTTGCAGAGGACTGTAAAGATCATCTAGTTTCCCTGCCATAAGCAGGGCTGCCAACCACTAGGCCATGCTGCCTTGAGCCACATCCAGCCTTGCCCTGAATTTCTTGATGAGGCATCCACAACCGCTCTGGGCAACCTGTTCCAGCACATCACCACTCTTGAGGGGAAAACATCCTCCTAACATTTCTCCTGTCTTAGTTTAAAACATCCCCCCTTATCCTATCGCTATCAACTCATGTAAAACAGGCATTCCCCCTCCTGTTTATTCATACGCTCACTTCAAGTACTCTGTAGGGCCACAACAAGGTCTCCCCAGAGTCTTCTCTTCTCCAAGCTAAACAAGCCCAGTTCCCTCAACCTTTCTTCAGAGCAGAGGTGGTCCAGCCCTCTGATCATTTTAGTGGTCCTCATCGGGACCCGTTCCAAAAGCATTGCATCTTTCTTGTGCGGGGGGTCCCAGGCCTGGATGCCTGGGAAGGAGGGATGAATGTCACAAATCTGTAGTCACGAAGGGTGTGAAGAAGGCAAGGATGGAAAGGAAATGAACATTCACTGTTATTTACTGCTTCCTATAGCAGTAAAGCAAGGGGCACCTAACAAAATTATCAGAGAGCAATTTTATAACAAAGGGAAGTACTTTTTCATGCATCACATAATTAAATTGTGGAACCCATGGTCACAGGATATTGTGGATGCCAGAAGTACAAATGAGATCGAAAATGATTAAATAAATTCATGTTAGAAAAGTCTATTTATAGCAATTAAAAGATAATGTGAATGACATACCAGGTCTGAAAGCCCAAATCCACCAACAGTAGAAAGGGCAAAAGATGTAAGGAGGAGAACCACTCTCTATACACTAGATCTGATTTTGGTTTTGTTTTTAATTTACTTCTGTTCCACCGGTAAATTTTTGCTACCAACTCCTGTCAGAAGAAATCCATTAAAGAACAGCCATCCTTACAAGCTGATGAACTACCCAGTGACATACAAAACTGTAGCCCACATCTGCAAGCTTGAGCTTTGAGTCAGTATAATGTTTGCACTGAAAAGAGAGGAGAGTAGCAATACAGGAGTTACAGGATTGAATATTGTTATCCCTCTAAATTTTTTTTAACCTTCAATTTTATATTAGCATATATTTAAAAGGACAATGTTATTACTTTTGTACTGAATAGTACGGAACAATTTAAAAGATGGACATTTTTTTTCACAGGCAAGTATATATACACCTTGTTTAAATAGAAACAAGAAAAGGACTGTGTCAGAAATGCCCAGAACTATAAGCAAATATGATCTAGTGATTAGTGTAGAGCCTGTTGCTCAAGAAATACATTTAGGTGTTTTGGTGGAGAGGGGGAGATTAACTGCACTTATTTCCCCTGACATGATTGCAGTTAATGTCATTAACTGCTTAAAATACAGGCTTCTACATAAGACCATTACAGTTCATGAGAGCTACATCAGTAATTTTTTTACAGGCTTGCTTCCCATGTTATTTGTGTTCCATAAAACTTAACAGAAAGGAGATGACAGCAACATACTGGATGTGAGATGCAGTTAGGAATTCACTGTTTCTTCACTGATAGTGACTTCCCAGTGAATCCTGTCACCTTCTGAACAGGATTAGCCCAGATAAAAGACCATGGGCAGCGCAACATCCAATCCTGGCACGGCATCTTTAAAGCAATAATTGAAGGCAGAATAATATCAGTTGCTTGACTTCAAACTGACCCTTTTGCAGGTTCACCAGAACGAGAACTTTTTTTCTCTCTTCTAAGCTTGGACCACTACATTATCCATCATTAAGTTATAAAATAAACCATGCTCCACAGAAAACCTTTACCCTATTACAGAATGAGGTGTTACATCTGTTCATCAATGCAGAACTAAAGCTGCAAGGCTTTCAAAAAGTCTGCTTTTAAAGCATCAAATAATAAACAGAAAAAAATACTACTCTTATAAATGTATGTTTATTTTCAGCAAAAGTTTTAAAAAGTTAAAAAAAAAAATAGAACCAGAAATTACTATCACTAGTCTGTTTTAGGTGTGTTCTGCAGGCAGTACAGCTTTTAAATCAGTGGTAGATTGTCATCTTTTTTAAAACTATTGGTAAATAATTATTATACCAAATTAAGTGAGATTTGGAAGAAGTGGTTGGTCATATAGAGAACATCTCTATTTACTTCTGGCAGAGACTTCAGAAAGGGCCCCCCCATTCTGCACTGTTAGGAACACTTGAAGACCCAGAACAGGCAGCTCTTCTCTGGGAAGCATTAAGCATGCTGAACTGTGCTCTGCTGTTCTCTGGATCGGGTCCTTCAAACCAAAACCTTGTGAAGCTGAAGTGGACAAAAGTCACAGAGGAACAGAGAATGGAACAACTACCTACTCCCTAAGTGATCATCTTAAGAAACTGCACTTTTCCCTATAGATCAATCTTGGGGTTAGTTAATCTAAGGCAAGAGGAATTTATCGAGAAGGTAAATATTGGGTATAGTTAATGTACAAAAATCCAGCGTACAGTTATTTGGGAGAATTCCACTACGGTATGGAGTCAAGAGAAATAAAGAAAAAAGCCTCTCTATTAATGACCACACATTCATTTTGATGACTGCAAAAGAGCCTTATTTCTTACACATACACAGAATGGAATTTTGCGAAGCCCAACACACCCATTATTGAAAAAAAAAAAAAATAATAACCCACAGAACCACCCATCCCACCACCCAAAAAGCCCCACCAAAACACAAATGCCTGAATGCATGACTGACGAAATAAATAAAATCAAACTTCTTATACTATGCAAGCAGAAGCTCAAGTTTTGAAATCTCTGTTCTTGTGTATTCTTCCTATTCTTCATGTCTGTTAACAAACAGTTGGCTGTGTTTGAGCACAATTAACCACGGGAAATTTGTGTAGTCAGGAGACTAAAACTTCCTTAGTTGATCTCCTGACAGGCTCCAGAGGGGAGGAAAAAAAAAAAAAAAAAAAAAAGACTCATTATCTCATTATTCTGGTTTAGTTAAGCATGAAGGAAAACAAGGTAATTTAACACAAAACATTACCTTGAAAACCTGCTATAGCTACTGTGTGTGATAAACGATATTGGCTTGCCTACAGGGAAGGAACCAGCATTTGAATTTTTGTTTTATTATTCTTTTAAATACAAAAGACAAAGCAGATCACTATTTCTTACTACTCCTTTGGAGTGAATACAGATGAAGACAGAAAGTTGTGTGTAGTAAGGTTTTATGTGGACCAAAGATCATTCTTCTGATCAACTTCAACTGACCTTTTTAGAACTGGCAAAACTGGTGTTCATTAAAAATTAACAGAAAAGCGTCCAAGATACCAGCCAACACTCACTGAGAAATACCAATTAAATACTGGCTATAAACACCTCACCTTTCTAACCCTGAAACCTCACTCTGTGCATCAGAAGTTGCATTACCTTGAAATTCAGGGAACGACTACAGGTGCTGCTTTTTATCTGGCCAGACTCCCCCCTGACCCTGGTCTGCATTAAATAAAAAAGACCCATGGGAACTATTTGTGACGTGTAAAGGAGAACACAGAAGTTCAGCTCATCATGGATTTTAAGCCTATGTAAAAACCTTTAAGTTCTACGAAACACAATTCTAAAACATCCCCTGTCAATTCACTACTTAAATGCAAGCAGCTGGAAAGACACCTCTACAGTATTTACCCTGCAGTTTAAGCTTTGTCAGGTATCAGCTGATCTTCCATTGAATTTTTATTAACAAACAACAAAAGGGCTAAGAGGCATTATAACCCAGAGCTTTGATAAAGTAAAAGAGAAAAGAAAATGCTACTTACAGTTATCAGATGCTCCCATACAGTTCAACATGTACTTATCTGCTACCAGCATCCTTAAAGTTTGCTTTGTACATGTCCCAACAGCTTCATATTCTCCTTCTGTACAGCACCTCAAAATCAGTCTCCAGCTCAAATAAGGAAAATACTGCTGCTATGCTTAACCAGACACTTACTTAATTAGTCTAACAAGGAACAGTGCTTTGGGTGGGAGAAAAGAAAAGCCACCTCATTCAATTAAAGATGGAAATAATAGAGGAAACACCACATGTTGACTGTATAAATAACTACATTTTCTAGTAAGCCAGGAAAACCTAAGAGAATCTGCTACAGAGGAACTGCAGCAGTGTGTGCATTCAGGGTACTCTCTACTGAATTGATTCCAGCTTGCAAGACAGTGATGTATTTTCTGACCGACTCTGCTCAGGAGACAAGCTTTTGAAACAGTACTTTCAGCCCACAAGCACTCAGATATCAATCACATCAAGATTTAATCAGCTCAACTTTGGACCAGAACAGCCCCTCACCCTGAAAACCAACCCTGGTAATATATTTATGGTGTTTTCTTTTTTTTTTTTTTTCCCTTAGTTGTCTGCATAAGCATGAAAAGAAAAGGTTTAGAAAAATGTATGGCGAAGATCCACACACTGAGGACAAAATTCTTCTTACGGCTGATAACCTCCAACTCCCTGAAGGTGCATTGCAGCAATGGTAGAAATTGATTTAGTGAAAAGCTTCTATTAGCTAGAGCACTGTTCTCATCAGAAAGTCCCTCCCCTTGCTATAATCAATAATTTAAGCAAAGCCAAGAATCATATCAGCCAAAATGACCAGGGCAACTGACTTTCACTTTCTTGCCGAGTAAAGGTAAAATTAAATTAAATTCTGAGTGGGAATATATTCTAATTTAAAAACTAATTTGGGCGATCTAAGTCGTACATTTATTTTGAGATGGGGAAGAGCTCTTTTATTCATTATGGAAAACTTCTCAGGTTCACAGAAAGGCCAAAATCCACTTCTAAAAAACAAAGACAGCTATAGCCTTAGATTTAGAGTATCTTATCCTGCAGTGCTCACTTATACACAAACAAGAAACAAATGAACTACACAGACTTACAACTCTTACTTCAGTGTTATGACAGTGCTACTCTACCTATGTTAGTGTACTGCAAACATGTCTGAATTAATAACTGAAGATGTGTTTAATTTTTAAATTTAACCCTGTGGAATCTTGACTGAAGAGGTACTAAGAAAATAGGAAGAATTAATTTAGTTAAACTATGACACTGATTAGGGGAAAGAAAAAATACCAGTTTCATTAAGACAGTTTCTTGAATAGTTCTGAGACTGTATAGTACAATCTGAGTAATAAATTAGTCCAGGATATGAAATGATGTAGGCATGACACTAACAACATAATAAATAGTGGTTAAAAAACCATCCTAGTAACATAATACCATATAAAAATGGATTTAAGTTTCAAATGCCCCAGAGACAGCAAGCAGACAGCAAAAATACATGCCTGAGATCTGGGGCTGTTATCCCCCACAGCTCAAGGATTTCTCATCTCTGAAGTATCAAGGATAAATCTACCATGCAAACAGAAGGACATGCTCAGCTAGGCTTTAGAAATCCAGATCTCACTACAGGAAGCCTACTTAATGTCATTATCTTGAGTTCTGTGGCATCCTGGTACTGGACACTTACAGCCTAATGTTGAGTATCCAGGGGCTTCACACATCTTGACATCAAGCAATTGAGACTTAATTGCAAATGTATGTGCTTTCATGGGATTGAGTAGAAAAGGCTTCAAGGCAGGGACTAAACATCCACTCTCAAGCAAAGGCTAAGTTCAAAACAAGTTCTCTGCAGCATGCCAAGGCCCATCATACAAATCCTCTCCTGGTCAAGGGTGATGCCTCAGTACTGGTCTTAATGTACCCACCTCATCCTGCAACAGCAGCACCAAACCCAAGGCTACCTGCAGCAACAGCACATGCGCATGCTGTAGGATTCTGTGAATATGCAATAGCACAGTTATGACCCAAAGGATCCATTCAGCCAAAACTCCACCATTAATTAAAGCTGAATTAAATTTCAGTTACTTCAAGCTGAGCTGCGTGAGAGGTAAGCGCGTATAAAACTGGGTCTAAATGAGCCCCAAACTTGGGAAGAGTTAAAAGCTGGCCAGAAGATGCAGCTATAGAGGGACAGGAGCTCAGGGGAGCTAGACCTGTGCTCCTTTGTGCACAGACATCTCCTTCCATGTAGCCTGAATCCAGTCACGATCAAGGACTTTATTTCTTCCTGAAGGTACTTCAGGATTAAAATCCTTTTGTCCAAAGCTCTCCAGGTTTTGCCTGCTGTATGCTTTCATAAATTCTATGAGGGATACCCCAACTTCAAGCACACAGACTGAGACAGCAACACTGGAATGCTGTACCTCTAAGGTGTCTCAAAAGTCCCAAGGATAAAACTTCTAAAATCCTCAGTGCTAACTTCTGCTTTCCTCTCACTTTTGGCCATCCTTTCTATTACCACTGTCTTTGTGTAGCCCCATTTGCCTAACTTCATAAATACCAACACTCCTGCTTCTCATTCATCTCAGCAACTGCAGTAATTCTCCTTTTGCCTCCCCCTGCAGCAGGTCACATTCTTATCTTCCAGCTTTCTTCTACCTTTCTCCACACCCCACAACAACTCCTCCACCAAGAACAGGGAAGGACAGACCCACCATTGCTACTGGGGCTCAATGCTCGCACTGCTGCATCTGCTTGGAGCATCAGCTCAGGCTCTGATCTGCACTCAGCAAGGTTTTTCTGGCAACAAGGCAGGAATTGCTTAAGGTGGGAGACTCACAGAATTGCACCTACCCCCAACACTGTAGTAGCAATTCAAGCTCAAGAGTGCTATCTGATCAGCAGCATGAGCTTCCATAAAACAGGCCCTTGTAACAATGAGGGACTCCTGCTGCATGGCAGTGCTATTTCTCCATCACATCTGCTGTGACACAGAAGACAGACAAGCACCTAGCCAGATCTGGTGTGCCTGGACAGCATGCAGAACCCAAACAGCCCACCTGTTTCTGTTGCCAGCTATTCTCAAACATTCAAACTTGCCCTAAGGAACAGCAGTCCATAGGCTGAGTCCTTCCAAAGGTAACAGCGAACCTTCCTTCCCTCCCCTATAGATTTCTACACCCATTTCTAAAGCATCAATCAGGTGGATTGAAATTTGGCTTGAGTTCTATGCACCATTCAAAAGTGCTGAGACAGAGATTTGCTGGATCAATTTTGGTCATAATTTGTGATCACTTTCACAGCTTTATATATTGAAAACTTTTTTTTTTTTTTTCTCCCCTTAAGGAGGGGCTGTTAGTCTGCTATTAGTTACCGGTGGATTTTCTTCTGTGTATCTTCCTTAACATCCCTCCGAAAGGGCTATTAGGATCCAGACTTTTCCCATTATCTTCTCTGATTTCCCTTCCTTAGTTTGTTTTCCCGTCCTCTTTGCTTGGTCATGTGTCTGCCTGAAACTGAACTCTTTCCATGGTCTCAGAGGAGACCTGGAAAGAAACACAATCCTAGGCACAGAAGAACTTCAGCAAGAAGATGCATTCATATCCTAAGAGGACACACAGGTTCTGGAATTACACTTTTGCATTCCTGAAACAACAGAAGCTTGAAAAGCTTCCAAAAATAGTTTAGCAAGTAAAGTATGAGACATCAAGCAGTTCACCTCTTCTGAAACTTAAGTTTTCCCTGCAGGCACTTAGAACAGTCTTCTGCATTGTTGAAAGATACAATGAGCCCTGTTTGAAAACCATGTTGGACTACTCCTCAACATTACAAAACAATGTAAACTACACTACAGAGACACTATGCTACTTTTAGTGCTCTGAAGATCTTGAAAGCTACTCCATAGCTTCCACTCTGGTGGTGGTACAATGCCAGCATTCACTTTCCTGAGTTGCCTCACCACAAGCTCTAGCTAGACAAGCAATATTTCACCCCACAACTATGTGTTATACCAAGTGGAAAATCTTTACTGTAAAACACTCACAACAGCACTGCACTTAAAGCAGAACTCTGATTTTGCCCAGTTTAGGAATTATATACTTTACTATACCAGCAAGTAAACTATTCTTGAGAAGGCAAGCCATCAACAAGAAGCGAAATATCACAGGGAGAATTGTCCAGCTTGTTAAACTCCCGCTGAATGGCCAGCAGTTCAGTCAAGAAAACATTAAAATGAATGAAGTGATGTCAGTTAGATACATCCTTGACATTACTTTAGGCAAAGCACTAAGCTAGTGGCATGGTGATGCACTGGTAGTCAAGGCACATTCACTTGAAGGCAACTCAACATCCACTGGCCCCAGAGCACACAGAGAGATGTAACAATGGAGAGAGCTATGTTCAGAAAGTAAATGACAAAACTCTCAGATCCTATGGGCACAACGTAGCGGAGATTTCCAAGGAGCAATTTTTAAAACAAAATCAGACACAGGAAGGGAACAGATTTCCTTCCTGTACTACAGGATAGATGTTGCAGGCAACAACATGTCCCAGTTAGTTCACTCATTCTGTGAGCACTATATGAAGAGTGTCTTGTTCAGCTCGCTGTCACTCCTGCACAAGGCAAGTCTTCATCCCACCTGCTCACCTGGGCCAACAGCAGGCACCCAAGGACATGAAGCAGGCAACTGGACCAAGTTCAGCGTGGAAGGGGGGAGGTAAAGAATGGCTCCTACAAAATGATGAATCTTTATCTTTCTGGTAAACAGCAAGTATGAAGCTACAACCCTGCCCATACAATGTGTCCTGGAAAGCATCTTCTGCATAGTCCCAGAAAAGTTAGGGAGAATGCGCATCACTATCATATAAGACAACTATTCTCCGATTCCTGAATTTAAGCACACTATTTCAATTTATACATCTGTTTTTATTAGGTGTTCAGATTTAAAAGGGTGCTCATCACCTCTGATTTACTACTTAAACTTTGGGTTTCTAGCCAGAGCATGCACTTCAGCGCTGAAGCCAAAGATTCAGCTACTGCACTGAGAAGGGAAGGTTGACCTCCAAGAGCAGAAAGTGGCTTCTGTAGCACTAACAGCAGCAGTCTGTATCCAGGAGACACTAAACTGAGCTTCAGAGGTCATCAAGTTCAATATACCCTCTACCAGTAGGATGCTGGTAATTATTCTGAACATTCTAAAGGGCTGTACGTTTATTTATATCTTAATCTTGCTTGCCTTTTTTTCCTAAAATCTCTCACAGGAACAGCTAAAAGGAATATAATCATGCAACTAGTTACTCCCCATATAGGATAGTACCTGTACAAATACAAATATGCAGCAATAGTCACCTTTGGTATCTTGCAAGTAGTTAGCAAATGGTCAAGTCAGACTATAAAACCTGCGTTGTTCTTGATATGTAGCTATCAGCAACACATAGGATTAAAACAAAAAACAAAAACAAAAAAAACAACAACAACAAAACAAGGACTGCCTGCTATTAAATTGGCAGGCCATTAGGATACATAGTGGGTATGAACCAAAACCTCTCATTCCTTGAAGTCAGATGCTTACTTGGAATATTACAATTGTTCAAATGACAGTATATTTTGTCCCCCATATTACAGGACTTGTGCTCATCCACGGCATAATTGACTGTGTTCCTATTACCATAAATCATTTTCTACACTCAAGAACACAGAAAACGTGTTCTGTAGTAAATAACATCCTTGTTGTCTCTATCAGATAGGTACTGCAAAGGAAAACTGGAGCTTTTAAAGGACATTCATTTTAATTTTGTTCAAGATGCAGGTTAAAATCAGGGGCAGAACTCGCTCTTGGTATAAATCTTTCTGACTAGTTCATGATTTGCTGCAATTTTTATTGTATTAGAGGGCTGTTCTATCCATGCACACTATTATTTCAGAATAGCAGGCTCCATTTACAAGATCCCAACTCTTGCTCCCCAAGGGCCAGTCTCATTGCTGCCATTTCTGTGCTGAGCTGAACTTGTTTATTTGTAACCAGCCATTAAGCTGACATCCTAGATTTGCTGAGAGAGCAGCAGCAGGCGAGCAATTGCTCAATGGCAGTCACATTCAGCAGCAGTGCTGCCTGAAAGGAGGAGAATTGCCCATCTGACTCCTCTCTTTGACTGATATTCTCATCTAGGGATAAAAATCCATCTGCCAAGGGCCTTCCTCCTTCCAGTAGGAAGGTTGAATTGGTTGTCTCATTTTTTTCTCCCCACTCAGAATATTTTGAAAGCACCTCTCCATTCCTACCTTGAATTTTGTCTGAACAGTAATGTGTTCCTAGTGCACACAAAGCTTAAGAGTCAATTCTACAGAGTCTTTGAGTCACATACTTCCAAAAACAAAGCAAGTAAATCCTCAATCACTCAGTTATTCAGGAATTGAATAATGACTTGTGTTAGCAGAGGGAAAAGGAAGACAAAGCAATTTAAAAGATGTGAAAGCAGTATATTGCTATTTTCAACTGCATACTCTGAGGTAAATGGTATTTCTCTCACATTCTTACATATGCTAAAGTGCTAAATACAATCTCTGGAATGAACATTAATAATTCTCCATGCATCTGCTGCACTGCGCTATTTAATGGATTAACTGTTTTTGAAACTCTATCTTTTTTTCCTTCCCAGAAGCCATATAACTAAAGCTGTCTGCTTTTGCAGATTTTTCTCCTGGATGCCTTTCTCCCTTTGGCTGCTGGCATTTACTGCTGAAGCACAAGGACTGAAAACCATACCCAATGCTCTCCTTCTGCCCAGGTGTGGTGGCAGCAAGGAGCCTGGCAGTGCCCATCCTGTGAAGACCAAGCACAGCTGACAGACCCTAAACAGCACAGAAAATCCTCTTTTCTGAGTGCCAGAAGAGCTTGGGTGTTACACAGTGCTAACAAACAGCTTGGAAGAAAAAAATTTAACACGTTAAATTAAGAGCAAAAGAGACAAAACTTGTACTAGCTCATCCTGGGTGACCCTTATTTAATTAAGTTTCTTGGAATTATGCTAATTTAATTTCCACTGAACATAAATTTTCTATCCACATTTTCCCATTGTCAAGCCTTGGGCAAGTGCACAGACAGGGCTAACAAACTCGGCACTGTTAAGTAAAACCTACTGATGCTCATGCAAATCGTGTATCTGAAGAAACAACATTAACTCAAACAGCAATCTCAGTAAACAGAAAACATGTTCAGTTTTCACATGAAGAGATGAATATACAAAAAAATTCTACAAGGTTTGTTACACATAAAAGATTGAAAGATCCATCACACGCCAACTGCAGTAGGGACTTCTTGCTGTGACTAAACTCCTTCACTAAAGCCCTAACTCACTGTTGTTACAATCACACCCAGAAGTACTGTCACCAATGCTACAGGCACGTAAGGAAGCTGTGAATTTGGATCCTGGTAGCCTCCAAACGGTACAAAGCTTCTATACAGTAATTATGAAATCACTTTAAATACAAACAAGATACATTTGTTCAGCACCACATCACCCTCATGAATTATGCTGCCTCCCTTCATTTTGACAAAGTTGTATCTTTGAAGATTGGCTTGGATGTTAAAAAAAACAAAGTGATAAAGTCCATTAGCTAGAGAAAATGAGAGCTCTGCACTTTCAAAAATAATATAGACATGTTGTAAATCACAACAAAACTCGTGCAGCAATCACCATTACTTTCAAAATAACTGATGCGCCCAGACTTTCAAAATATGCAAAGATTACAGCTTCTGAATTACTGCAGGAAACTGCATCACCAAAAAACTCCAAGCACAGTAGTTAAATGACCCAAATTAATTTTTCTTTCCCTTTTCAATAAAAGCATATCATCAAATGACTGAGGGCTCACAAAGATTTGATCTGAAAACTAAATAATCTACTGAACCTGAAAATACTTGCTCAAAAGCAACTCTTCATACTAAGAGAAGTTTTTCCTTGTCATCTGCAGGCAAATAACAATAGTTGAGCACCTCCAGGCCAATTGCATACACCTCATAATATGCACCCACTGAGCCGTGAGGTGATTATTTATCAACTGGTAGTGGTGGAATTTGCATATTATTGACATTGTTGAAGCAGTTTGGAGTTGCAATGAAACTTTAGCCCTCACCTTTAGGATCCTACCTAAAACATCTGATGGTGCCTTTTCAAAACCAAACTTCAAGACACTAGCACCAAACAGGAGGGGAGTTGTGTGCTGGCCCAGCAGCAGCCACGTTGGGATGCAATCCACACCACAACTAAAGTACTGTAGAACTGCCCCACTCCTTCCTTCCACCAGCTGGGAAGGCTCAGGCCCATGTTTCCAACACTAAGCAGCTACAAGCACCTGCTGCTACGTACCTGTTTCATCAGGTGAGCTCAGTGAAGCGCTATCCTGGGACAGTGTAGTCCAGCTGGAGTCCTCATCACTTGGAGCCAGGTTCTGAATCCTGTGCAGTGCGCAGTCTGTTTTGGCCCCCGTTTTGGGGTGGTCCTTCTTAGTCTCAGGGCTTGAAGACACCGTGGCAGTTTGGCCATCCTCTGGGCTTGACTGCTTGTTTTGCTTCTGGGGCAGGATTTCCCCATTGACAATAATGGTGGAAGCCTGGCTGTTGCTTTGTGCAGATTTATCTTCCATCTCAGCAAAGCTCTGCTCCAGCTCTCTGGCAGATGTCTCCAGGTCTGCATAGTAATTCAGGAAGCTCTTGGTCCTCCTGGGCTGCGAGGGCAATATTTCACAGCTAGAGGAGTCCTGTGGGATTGGCTCTTTGCCTTCAAACTTCTCAGAAGTCACACTGACGCCAGCCGTGGTGCTGAGGTTCTTGTTGGGATCCTGCTGGCCCTGCTCGGCAGCTTTCCTCAGCTGGTTTTCTCCATTCTTCACCAGCTTCATATTGGCAGAGCTGCTCCCTAGAAGGGGCTGTGCTGCTGGGTCTGAGAGGCCCATGGCTGTCTGAATGTTAGTCAGCGCATACTTCTTCCTGCACTTTGGAGGAGTGTTGTTCTTGGTCTCTGTGTGCCGGATCTCAGCGTTCAGCAGCTCATTGTGAGAGGAGCGCAGGCTGAGGGTGTTGGGTGGCGTGGCGGGGCCGTTGCGATTCACCACGTCCGTCGTGCTGCTGCTTGCCATAAACACCGCCAGCGCGTCCACACTGGAATCGACTAGGAAAGCAAGAGAGACAGCCATGAAACACTTGCATTATATAGCATTTTGGCTTCTGGTAAAGAGATGCAGCGCTTTACATAATGGCTTTATAGGAGGAAAATCATCATAATCTAAAATGGGTAAGAGAACAGGCAACAGCGTAGCTTATTAAATAGAGGAACACAGAGGCAGAGAAATACAGAGAGATCATCACCGTGAAGCTGAGAAGAAGGCAGACCCTGTATAAGTGGGGTGTTTTTTCATGCCTGAGCTCCTTCAAGAAAAGCAGGCTGGGGTCAGGTGAACAGCCCTCAGCAAATGCCTCAGGGCCCAGGAGCTGTCCCTGCTCTCATTCTATTGCAGGACCTTACAACTATCTCTGGAGCACAAGAGCGGAAGAACTACTCTGGTGCCCATCACTAGGAAGCAGAAAATCAGAGACATTTCTCAACAGATTGTGGGCAGATGTTGCTCCTTCTTCAGTTAATATCAGAACAACTGGCCATTCAGCTCTTGCCTCTTCACACCTGGGGTTTCTATATGGTGATTCCTCAATAACCACATAATTACTTTATTAGGTCTAGGGCATGGTGGTTGGACTGAATGATCTTAAAGTCATCTCCAACCTTAATGATTCTGTGATTCCAAGGCATGGAGGAGGGACAAGGAAGATAAAAAGATGAGGAAGCCATTGGTGCACCTTGTTTGACACAGTACTGTACTACACAAAACTGTAATTGAGTTCAGGGTGGGCTATGGTGATTTGGATCCCTCCCATAAAATTTCCTGCTCTAGCTCAATCAGCTTTTAAAAAAAAAAAAAAAAAAAAAAGAGCTCTACTTCAGATATGGAGTTTGCTCATTATTTTCATTATTTTTTACAGCACGCAAGCTTAAAACTTAGGACACAACATGCATCCTAAGAGAGAGTACATATATTTCACTGCTAAATAAAACCATTCTTTGCCTACTTGTAGAAAAGTTTCTGATTTTGATCAGCTGAGGGTACAGTTCACGTTTTGAAAAGTATAGTTTCCTCAGGGAATAGATTTTTAAACTGTTTTTGTTTAAGCCATCATTTGTTCCTCATCTGCCTATTTTTGGCTCCCACTCATCTTCATAAATACTTCATGAGCACCTCAACTTACAAACTGTAGTAGTCACCGTTTTATGACACCTGCCAACCAAGTAAGAGGCCAATTAATAAATCACTCCCATCTGCTGCAGCATAAAACACCCTTTCTGTTGCTCCTAATTCTTAGGTATCACCAACTGCTTATACTGCACATAAAAATATGTCTGAGGCTTATCTAGGAATGAAAAATTATCATTTGAGCTAGCTGATGACAGATCATTCCAGCTGAGTTGTGCTGCAACTGTGTACATCTGATACGTAACAGAATAGACTGCTGTATAGATTTGCAAGAGATTAAACATTTAGGTTTTAAAAGAATATCAGCACCAACACAAAGCAAAAAGAAGCTCTTCACGTTAATAAATAGTGAGTACACAGCTGACAGTATTGCCTGCCCTGTATTCAACTGCAAATGCTTCAGAACTGCCCATGCAAACTTCAACAGCATGTATTTAAGTAATGGCTAAACATCCTATTGACAATTTTAGTTTTACCCACAAAAGACTTCTAAAATTTAAAGGAATTCTCTAAGTGCACATCTCATATACATCAATACACGTTGCTTTCTGCATCTTGCCTTAAAACAGTGCAGTCTAGTGCAAGTAGCAAGTTCACACCTGATCCAACGTAGTTTTATCAAAGTGCATGTTTTAATCTAAAAGCATAGAGAAGCTTGTGTTTGTAGACTGGCTGCTTTATATTCTTGTCCTGAATCAGTAAAAATCTGACCTCCTGGAAATAGTACATAAGAATAAATTTTTAAGGCAGAATAATTTTAATGCACTACATTTATGGAATTACACAGTATCTGTGGTTTGCATTAGATTATTTGCATTTCAGGAAATTAAAAGAGGTGTTTTTTCATCAGTAACTACAACAGCCACAGCCTGAAACAAGACATATTCTTGCCACCTTGTTACAAGCAATTTGCTTCATAAAACGTTTGCTGCTATTTTCCACCACTGAACAAGTTACTTGAAAAAAACTGATCTTCCTAGATAAACTATAAGTCTCTCCCTGTCAGATTGTCTTTCATTGGCTTCCTGAAGCTAGCATTCCACATATCAAAAACATCATAAGTATAAGCTCACTGAGACACTGAAGCAGCATGTACTAACTTCTGCTTATCTGCCTGATGAAGCTTCCCTGCAGTTTTACGACAAACACCAGCACGTGACTCAATGGAGCAAAGCCTCCAGAGGTTCCACCCAACGTCTTATGCCACTGAGCAATGTTTATAAACTGGGCAGTAAATTGGGCTGCTATCTGATCATAAGCAGAAAAATCTGCATATGAACCTTTTGTTGTACACCAGATTGTCTCCCAATCCTGTACAGTCCAGCACAACCAGGAGGTGCATGCAGAGAGGAGCATCCCATCCCCTACTGTCACCCTGCACACCAGACCAGGCTTCTCAAGAGGCAAAGCCAGCACCAACCTCTCTCAAAGAGAAATGAAGGTGGGAAGAAAGAAAGGAAACTACAACACAGATGAAAAGAGAAGATGAAATACAAATGTCGGGACTTAGGTCTCAAGGGCAGAAAGTGCTACCAGACCAGGATTTAGTGAAGTGTTGGAAAATATCTGAATATAAGGGAAAGCTAGTGTTTAAGAGGTCAGCGCTCCCACTGCAATGAGATTATGGCTCAACTCCAATGACAAGGAAGGAAGAAGGCAAAGGATGGGCACATCATTTCCCTGCCAGACTAGTGGGTGTTCACTATTGTTCCAACATGGTTATTACACTCCATTTTATAGATGTACAAATTGCACCTCACACACAATTTGAGCAACAACTCTCATCAGAGCCCGAGTAATCTACTACTTTCTTTAAGCTAAAATGTAAACAAAAATGGACAAGCAGATCAAGCATTGCTGTGTTGATACATATTGCAGCTAGAGCACATGTATAGTAGTAAGTTACAAGCAAGAAAAACAGGGCATCCCAAGAAGACAAAAAATGAACTCTGGCAAAAAACTGAGAATAGAAAGGATATTATCAACATTCAGGTGCTTTAAGACAATACTTTAGTAGGCAGAGGATCTATCATAGCAATTCATTAATTATTCTGGCTCGCTATTTATGAGAGATAGGTCTCAGCAATATACTTTCAATGTATGGAAGCATAACTACACTTTCACAAGTGTGTTTAACAGGATCAAGTCCCAATTCACTAAGCATAACAATAATATAAATAACACTATTACTTGAATGGCTTTTATTTATGTTTGTCAATCATGTAATGAGCCTTACAGAGCTTGAAAGAAGAGAGAGAAAATGCCATTACAAACAGAAAAAAAAGCACATTAGCGCTTGGCTGATTTGCTCTTAATGAAATAGGACTTTATCTTTTTTTTTTTTTTTTTTGCATGTCATATAGTCTATAGGAATGTATTTTTAAAACACCACACACGAGTTTTTTCAAAAAGGTGCTGTCAAAAAATAAATGAAAGGCTTTGCTCTTTTTCATTTGTAAATGCAGAATGAAAGCAGAAGATGGCCCTGGGAAGAAGAAGAAATAAGAAAGTTTTATATATTTGCAAAGCAGAATCTTTTAAAGGGGATCTGACCTGGAAGTACTTCTGACATGGCTCACGGGGCGTCAGCAATGCATCAGGAAATAGATTATAAATTGAAATCTGAAAAGAGGGGATCATGTAAGAATTAAAAACAAAGGAAAACACAAAATAATCCAAATTTCTGAAGCTCTGGAAAAGTTAAGTATTCTAAACAAACTCTGGTACATTAGCAGTGATGATCTCTGGAGCTTTCAAAGCTATCTGAAAATCATTAAAGCATGGGAGACACTGGCCTACATCTAACAAGACCAAGTAATTAAAACTAACACAAACATAATTCTTCTTAATTTATGCTTAGTCTCCAGTTTTACACAACATATTGCAAGGGGGAAAAAAAAAAGGTTAGAAAATCAGGGTTTTTCCCCAGTTTTTCTTCTCTAGCTTACTCAGGAAACTACCCTAACATTAGTAAAATAAACCCAGCAGTAACATGAACAACTTGCAGAATAATTTCCACCACATGAAACTAGCCAGCACAGCCTGCAGAGCAGATCCAACAGGAGAGAATTCCAAGAAGCAACTGAGCAGCAGACTCCTGTGTGGGACCTGGTGTGGCCATCTCTCTGGTGGTAAGCTATTTTTACTATAGAGTCTTTCGTTTGGATACAAACGATGCATACACTGGAAGTCAGGGCATTATGTAGAGGAAATGTAGGAAAGAAATGGTACAAACCTTTTCATAAGGCAGATCTCCTATCTGCAAGGATTTCCATTGAAGGCAAAATGTTCAATGACAAAATCAAGCAGTGGGGCTACAGCCTCAGGTCCTGCAGACTTACCTCATTAAAGCCTGAGCAGGTGGAGAGAACAATTCCAACTCAGTACTAGCTAATCCTTGAGTTTCAAAGAGTAAACAACCAGGTTAAAATGCCAATTTAATTAAGTATCCTACTGCAGTCTTCTTGCATCTGCACTTTTCCTCAAGTAGAACTAGCAAAATGGTAATAGCAGCTGAAAACCTCTTTGTGAAGTCCGGATTTACACTAACAAAGCAGAAATCAGAATAGGGTCTAGCAGCTTCCTTCCTGTCCAGCATCACCACGTGCCTTTTTGCCTACACAAATTCCACGGGATATTGAATGTTTTCAGAAGGGAAAAAGAGAAAAACGCTTGAACGTAGAGCTGTAGTAGAAGAGAACAACCAAAGGTGCTCCTACAGGCAGTGATTCTCCTCCTGCTGCTCACTGCAGCACCATGTCTCTGCTGGGACCAGCTGGGAGAGGGAGGAGGAAACACAGCACAGCAAGCAAAGTGAGCTAAGCACCATAGCATGACGGGCACTGCGCAGCTGGGGAACACAAAAGCAGGGCAGGAGCTGAGCTGCAAGCAGCTTGTGCATGTCCTCTCACTTGTTTGCAGGCTGCTCCATGCAGATTTCAGAGCTGCTAAGGGCAGGAGGGGTCTTTCAAGAGCACTTACTCCATTCCCACTGTTGAAGCAGGGCATCCCCTGGGCTGCCTTTCATGCTCAACCCTGGTGGCTCTGTCCTCACCCCCAGAGTCCTTGCTAATGCAGGAAACAGCTTCCTGCCTTGCTCCCACTTCCCAGTGAGGCTCACTGCCAGCCTCTGCTGCCTCAGAATCACACTTCTGATAGAGTCAACCATGCTGCCAACAGCCTGGCAGTGGTATCTGTTCTTGTGATGCTCTTAGTAACAGAAACCCATAATGATGATCTATTTTTAAATACTGTTTTTAAGGAAAAAGACCACTTAGAGTCCTGCCACTAGTTCTGGCACTGCTGTTTGTCTTTTTTTTTTTTCCCCCTCTTCCCATCCTTCCAGTCAAATTCCTCATTTAGCAAGAATTAAGGGACAAGATGCCTCTCACTGACAAATTCTAACACCTACAAAGGGAAAAAATAAAACAAAATCAAGAAAACACTAGATTTATCGTTCACAACCTTATAATTTTATGAAGACTGACAGATGTAAATAATCAGTATATATCTGATGCCTGAAGCATGGTGCTGCAGACTCCCTGGGCCAAATCACTGCTCAGAGTGCTCTTCAGTCGAGTGATCACTTGCAGAAACAAAGGGCAACGCTTTCATTTATATTCTGCATAACCACAGCATGCAATCAGGATTAAGCCTGCATTTAGTACCACAGAAACAAGACACCAAGCCTTCTTCAAATTCAATTTTCTTTCTTTAATCAGATTTGCTCCCCCCCCCCCCCCCCGCAGAATAGAAGAGTCTGGCAGACACAATCAGTGCTGTCACTACAAGGAGATGGACTGTGTGTTATCTGTTGGCTACGGCAAGCACTGTTATCAGGACCTTCTGCCATCTGAGCTTTGTGGTTACAGCCACATCTGCTAACTAAACCTGTCTTTTTTTAATCCTAGTATGTAAATTAAACTCCAGAGCCTAAATATTCTTTTTTTTTTTTAATCAAAGTATTTATCACTCGGTTTCTGCAGTAAAGAACATACCTCAGACTTGGTTACTTTAAAATTTACTCTACTTTAAATGCATGCTTTACTCTAGGGAACAAACTTACTTAAACGAAGATGCTTAATTTCCTCTCATACAGGCTGAGACAAACTCAGAAATCGCAACTTAGGTTTCTGCAGTTGAGAAAAATAAACCAAGATAGACTTAATCTTCTGTATCCTGCAACTCCAGTACTGAGTGCCACACAAAAATAGCATTTACTAACCTTGATGGTAAACAACATGCAGTTAAATCTGATTGGAATTACCAAAAGCAAAGCATGATAACATACAAAAAAGAAAGCCACAGTAAATCTGTCTGGGGAAACAAAGCAAGCAACATGCTCTGTAAGACAGAGTCTATACAGGTGCACAGACAACGAAAAAGAATCGGTGGTCATGGGCTGGGCACATTGGCTGACTTAGAGTGATTCAGATTGATTTCTGAGGAGGAAATTTTCATCCTCCACATAAACTTAACTTGGATCATTTGACAACTGCTAAATCAGGAAGAAAAATTATTAAAGAGATGACTGATTCCCGAACTGGGCTGAGGAATTGGCAGCATCCATTGCCAGTACCAGTGTTCCAACTGTTCCCCGTGGCACAAGCCCAACACCAAGCCTTTTGGTCAGGAGGGGACAGGCAGTGAAAGCTGAGATGAGACTGAGCATAGGTCACAGCATCATAAACAAAAGGAGTTAAAAAAAAAAAAAATTAACTGACACCCTGCTGGATGGGATGGATGAGCTAAGTTTCAGCTCAGCACTTGTGCTGAAGAAAAAAATAAAAATTAAAAAAAAAAAAAATTAAACAATGATCATCATTAACCACCTCCCACACACCCTGTCTGTGGCCCTGCTGTTTGCAGCCTGCAGACACTCCACTTTTCCCACAAAGCCTACAAACAGCACTGCATAAACCATCAGCTTCTCCAAAATAACTCACTGCATGCATATAAATAGAAACACTTCAGGTTCTCTTTTTAAATTAATACATGTTACCAATCAAATTCCTGATGGCCAGGGTTCAGGATTTCACCTGCAACAACTTCAGCTGCCCACTGAATTACAGATAATAAATTTATGGCTAGTTATACATTAACTTCTTATCAAGGTTAACCAGAAACATTTTTACCCTCAAACTACCCATGCTGGCAGTAATAGTAATAGCTTTGAACCAGCAATTATCACTGTTTTCATAGGTCAGATTCCAGAATACATTTAAAAGACACTTTTTTTCTTGCTTCCACAAGATTACTTACTGTTAAATTGAGCTTTAAAAATGCAAATCAGAAAACTAAATTAATGGGACAATCTTTCAGAAGACTCTACAACTTCATATGAAAAGAGATAAGAATAAAAATATAGATATCTAAATATAAGGTATCAAAACTCCTCATTTCATTCCTAGTGTTTGCAAATCACTTCAAATCACTAAAAGTAAATGGAGACAAGCAAACAACAAAAATATAGTCCAAGCCTTACTAACAGAACAGAGCACTAAACCGATGGCCAGGTTTTGTAAAATAAGATGATATGGACTATCAGGGAGAAAGAATTACAGATTTTTGGAAGTCTGCTCCACATATTAAAAATGTTCTGTACCTCACCCAAGCAAGGTTGTTACATCATACATGTACACTGTTAACTACATCTGCTGAAACTCTTCAAGTTGGGCTCGTACATCTTTATTACATTTCCCTTGCTCCTAGTAATGGAGTAAAACACATTTCAGAGCAGAGGTTTCACCAAACCTGAAACCGTGGCCACATTTCTAGTTCATAATTCGTCCTTTCATTAAAAGCCATGCTACAGTAAAGCTTATTATACAAAGAACAGTTACAGCCAGGCTAAACATTTGCCAATAAGTCTATGCATCACCTTCAGCAAAACCTTAATGGGACATACATTAAAACAGTTTATGAACCAATTGCTGCAGTTCTGCTAAAGCTGTCAGAGAAGTGAGAGATGATTAAGGGGGCCATACCCTATAGTAACTCTCCTAAATGTTATTATGGCACTAGAACATAGGAATAACTTTAATCTTGGCCTACTGAAGCAAGCAGAGTTCCTTGAGAATGTTGTTGTACTGCAACAACAAACTTCTACCCATAGAGCTCATATATAAAACAAAACACATACTCATAAATAAAATCAAAGTGTACTTGCTTTATGGTCCCCATAAACTAAATGGATCAATCCATAATAAAGTGGAAGGAGAACATAAAAAAGCAACGGCACTGACTGACATTTATATTCCTCTAAAGCATCGCTAAAAGTGTGCTCAGTTTCAACAAACTTGGCTGTAAAAGCCTTCAAATGAGTGGAAAAGAACAAGATAGTAGTATTATGGGCCTAGATTTCAATTAGTCTTCAGGTCTTGATGTGCTAGCCAAAATACTCCTTTCTTTTGTGCTGTCGCTACCTGCATACTCACTGAGTATGACTGGCAGTGGACAATCACCTCAATGCAGTTGGGCACTCCCAGGCAACTTGAAGAGAAATAGAAAGAGCAGGCATTTGAGCATTCCTGGAAGAAAAACCAAATCCCAGGTTTATAAAAATCAATCCTGCTCTCTCTGCCCTCAAGTATACTGAAAAGCTCAAGCATGGCAGACAATCAAGAAGAACCAAGACTGAGACACCTCCCCTCCACAGCCCACGGAGTGCCATCCCACAGGGCATGTTTCCTTTCACGCTCAGCCTTTATTTATGAATGTTTCATTAAAAAGGCATTTCCCCCAGAAAACTTTCTTGGAATACCAACCTCCATCAGAAGTTTCTGAAATATAACCTCATTCAACTCTAATAATGGCATTGGCAGAATGTTATCAAGTCATTTTATATGGACACTAGCCTAAGTAGTTTTTAAACAAAACATGCCTGATAGCTTGTACAAAAAAATCCACCTCTGCCCTCTTTGGTGACTTAGACAAGGCAGATGTGGTGCTCTCTTCTGCAAAATCAAAGACTGAAGACAGAGTAGCAAAGACAAGCAGATCCTTGCCACCAGGGTATTGTCTCCACCCAGCATACTCCAAAGGTTAACAACTACCAAAACTAACACCCAGAAATTCCTGCCTTTCTTCACTTTTCCTCTGAGAAAACAAAAAAAAAAAAAAAAAGGGGCTTTTTTTTTTTTAATTTGCCTTTTCACAGCACTCTCAGAAACTATAACTGCTGTGCATTTAAATATATTTTAAACCATGCCCGTGCTTTTGAGGGCACACAGGACAGCAAAGCAGAACTGGAACCAATTTCAACAGAACTCTGTAAGAGCTTCAATTCCAGTATCATACAAAATACTACAAGAGAGTAAAGCAAATGAGTTATCATGCAAGGGGCAGATTATACACAGACATCGTGTTAGAAAGTTTTTCCAGTTATACAGAAAACTTTAACTCTGTGCAGAGAACCAACATTTTAGCCACAGTATAGAATTGAAGCTACATAAACACAACTCCTGCCCCTTCAGGAGAGTTACTGCAACCTATGCAGAAAAGTGGTTTTGTGAGCAAATATTAGAAGAGATAAAAATATGAACAAAGCTCAGGAAAATTTGTGAAGGAGAACTCTGTTTACAAAGCCAAGCTTCTCCATGCTGGAGAC
The DNA here is from genome assembly GCA_023055505.1 of Callipepla californica brunnescens. NCBI lineage: Eukaryota > Metazoa > Chordata > Aves > Galliformes > Odontophoridae > Callipepla > Callipepla californica. The sequence continues at coordinate 22,250,780 of JALIRH010000005.1, read as the reverse complement.
TTTCCACTCTTACGTCTGTAATTTTCATAAGAAAAACAACAACAGAACAGCACAGGAGGGAGGTTCCCTGTTGAGTGTGAAGTCAAGGCAAGCAGTGTTAAAGTAGAGCCAAGGATACACCCAAGACTGTTTTCTTCATGGCCAGTAATCAGGCAACATCACTGTTCTTTGATTAGATGTTTAAGAAGTCACAGGGACTTGTTAAATTCACTATTTTCAGTTCCATATTTTAAATATCTTGATTCCGCACCTTCAGCATCCAGCATTTCAAATGTATTTCCTAGCACTGGGCTTCAAATAAGCTGTTTTCTATTTAAACTGTTATGTTTCCTTGCACATAAAACCTTTTGTTAATCTACTAAGAGTACACAATACTCTATATTCACTATTACTACGAAATCATTCAACAAAACAGTCAATGTCATAAGGGACTGAAAGGTCATCTCACCACAGAAGGAGCAGTAGAAGTGCCATACTCCACATGGAACAAATTCTTTCCCTCACAGATTTAATTATTTACAGAAAAGTAGTAGTTATCTATACTCATATGTACAGACAGAATAGAAAGTCACTGATTAATGTTTAAAACTGCACCAATTCCTTAATACTACATTATTAAGATCAGAAAGTGAGGGTAAAGTTCTTCCTTAAATGGCAAGAACTGTGATTGCCTCTCACACACAATTTTAATACACTCTGTAACACATGACTGGTCAGCAGCAAAGAGTAGATGTTTCCTAGGATTTAGCCATGGGGTTAAGAAAAACTCCATCAAGTCAATTTCTGCATAGAGGACTTCAACATACAGCTTCACCTGCTTGGTGGCAACGCTCCCATAGGAAGCCTGACTTCAAGTACAAGATAACTTAAGATAACATATAATTCAGAAGGATGTGATTCAGATGAAATTCAGTATGAATAAGATTGACTTCAAGTGTATAAATAATTTGAACTGGAGCTGTTAGTGGCAGTTGTAAGCAGTTAAAGCAACAGCACACAGTGATGGCTCAAGTCTGCTAATCTGAAGGTATCTCCTACTGAACACTTGGGTTGGGAGTGAGGAGAAACAGCAGCTAAATTTTTGAATGCTACAGTAAATGGCATTAGAGACCTTGATCACAAAACTCAGCACAATGCAGTAGGTTCAGTCAAGTCAAGCCATAAGTTTTTTTTTAAGGTTCTCAAAAGACACCTTTGCAATCTGAACATTAATCAATATACTTACTGTTTGGGTATACACACAGGCATCAATTATAATGCGTCAGCATCCTTTTATAAATACTTCTTCAAAATTTATGAACTTAGCAGCCTTCAAAAGCAATCACGCGACCAATAAATGAGACCAATTGCATACATACATGAGCTGCTTGGCCGATAGTGAGCCCCTGGGTAGCGCCTGCCCATAATGCCGTCAGCACATCCCCGCGCGCTGTCAGCTGCTCCCAGCACAGATCGAAACGCTCAGCTGGGGGAGGAGGAAAGCACAGATTTAGTACAACAGCTGTATCTTTTTCATTAAAATGCTAATGACCCCCACAAATTTCAGGCTAACTACATTTATGAATTATTCATGGCCATGCTGTCAGAGTAGATGAACTGTTGCGCTATACATGCAGCATAAATTTATTATTAGTGCTTGGCCTCCATTAATAAGCTTCCATAAATTTGAAGGCACAGAGAAGTCGCAGGTCATACAGCAACTTAATATGGCCCACAATGCCAACCACCCAAACAACACTGCAAAAGAAAATTTGCTTTTAGCTATAAATACAGCCAGACGGCAGACGAAATTTAACAACATTGTCATTTTAATTATTGTGCAGCAATCAATAAGCAACAAGTTTATCAACATTCCACATTTACTACAGAAGCAAAACTTATCCATGTCACACAATGTCAATTGTTTTGAATCTGTCTCTGAAAACTATTCCTGTCTTTAAAGGAACACAGTCCAACACAAGTGCATCAGTTTTCACAGTAACAAAATCCCAAGTGACCAAGAAATGCATAGCACATGTTAGGGTCAGCCTGGAGTGACATACTGCAAATCCTAAACCTCAATCAAAATGCTAGTGAACCAATAAAATACCAAGCATAAAATATTTTAGTCTAAAAAAACGAAGTCCCATAGTTTCTTTTTCATGCCTTATAGTGATTTGTACATCTTTGCAGTTAAATGAAATTTAAATCCATCCACGACCTACTCAATGACAAGGATTTTCTAAGAGCTGCATGATAGACCTTCCAGCCACTCTTCCTGCACAGACAAGGGCACACATAGCAAAGCAGGCTGCCCTGACTTTCATCTGAGGCTGCCACCTTCTTAAAACACCATCTCCTTTACGGAGCTTGTTGCAGCTCTTATAATTGATGTATAAGAGTTCATTTTACTTGTATGGCTCTTCTGACACCAGTGGGAAACTAAAAAGTGTTTTTTTTTTTTTTTTTTTTGTTTTATTATTATTTTTGTTTTGTTTTAATGTATATTAATGAGTTATGATCAAATACTGAGTGGATAGGATCAAGTTTGCTACAGGACACTCTGTAGGACAAACAACCCCATCCAACCTCCACACTTCTAATGAACATTAAACCTTTTTCTGTTTTCAGCTGTACATATTTGCAGGCATATGCAGCTGCTTATAAGGGTGTGCAATAGCAGTTGACTGATTCCTTGGCCTTCCCTAGACTCCCACAGGCAACGTTATGTGTGCATTTAAATACAGGTCTGCGTACATGGCTACTCAAAGCTCACACAACAGACTGCCAGCAGACCTACTGCCACAAGTCTAAGAAAAAGGATATGAAAAAAGACAAAAGACTGCAAATGACAGAAGTCACCCAAGTGAGACTCCCTCCATCATCCAGCAGCTGTAATGAGCAGTTACACAGCAGGAAAGAAGCACTGCAAGAAGTTTCTCAAGGGACAGCTAGTCAAAAAAATCACATTCCCATACTCTTGGGGTGATGTTCTGACAAAAGCATACTCTTGCCTTCAAACTATGGCTTTGAATATCAGGAAATAATTCTGCTGGGAACGAGGAAGAGAATGCCTTTCATTGTTTCAAACCCACACACAAGCCAGCGACAGCAGAGAGCTCAAGCACTGAGAGAAGAATAAACCCAAGAATTTTCACGCTATAAACTGGAGGGCTCTTTTTGAGATAAATGAAGGCATGTTTGCATACACACATACAGTTTTGGTACAGTTATGTTTCTACATTTGTGTACATATAATGCAAAGTTAGGGATCCCAGCAAGCTGCACAGCCCATGCCAGGCCCTGGTGGGGAGCACGTGCTCTTGCAGAGCCCCCAGCATGCAGCAGTTAGCACCAGCCAGCACAACTCTGCCAGAAAAAGCTGAAACAAGAGGGCAATATTCAGGGATGCAATGGCCATTTTGGAATCCCATTTTCACCAAGATCAGAGAACAGCATTTTTCAGAGTGACTGGCAGTGATTCTGCATAAGACATTAATTTCTTCTGAAGCTGCAGATGCCTCTGTGCTTTCGTTTCCTGTGGGAAGTTTTCAAGCACAACCAAGGCTTCTGTTACAGCTTTTCATAATTCTCCACATCTTTCCTGCATGCTGTAGGAATGAACACAGTGCTGCTGATGTCCTTCTAAGGATGGATGCAAAACTCAGAAATAGAGATAAAGCAGGACTGGAAACCCCTGAAAATGTCTTCATTTCCAAGCTTGCCAGCTCTCAATTAACTAATGAGATGCACTACGCTTTCTCCAAGCTAATGAATATGCTAAACTAAAAATGTTCATTAACTGTACAAATGGGAAAACAAAAACAAAACCATCACATTTCTCACTTCAGTATCCTCCATTAAGAACTGAAACATAACCAAGAGAATGACTTCATGCCAGTTTATCCAGCTTGCCCATTTCCATCCATGTTACCTCAGCTGCGATCCCTGTGTTTCACCATTTTTCAGAGCACGAGCATGGTAGAACCTTGCAAGGAGAGCAGGGCTTCAAGCCAAGGCTGCTCCCTGCTCCCAGGATCACTGGAAGATAAAACTGAGCTCACTGCTTTCCAGAGTGTGAGGACAGGAGAGCAGCAGAGTGTTAAGAACACATAGCCTGCACCTGAGTTTCTTTAAGTGGCTCCCCTGGAGCACCTGGTCCACCACCAGTCACCTTCTAACTTCCTTCCACACTGACCTAAGCAATCTCCACTCTTTCTACCTTCAAAGGAGAACACTAAAATAAATCAAAAATTACGTTCAAATCTTATTTCTGATTCCTCCCGTCACCAGAGTTCCAATTGCTATTTTTATTTAAATCAGCGCATTATATCCCCAGCCAGCAATGCAAAAGAGCCACAGCATCACTTATTCCTCTTTTTTATTTGTAGCAATGGAAGGCAATAAGAAGATATTAGCACAGGCCTACTTCATAACTGATTTTGATCTCAGCCTCTTACACAAACTTCAGCAGCCCAGACCAGGCAAGACAACTTCTCTCAGGATATTTTTCAAAGATCATAAAAAGAAAAAATAAGACTTAGAGAATGGACAGTTATCGAAGGTACTGTAAAGAATATTGATGTGTGGAGGGAAGCACAAAACTTTTGCCTCAGAGGAGTAAACGAGAGAATGCGAAGAAAGGTCCAAACAAATGGCTCAGTATAAGGGGGAAGTTCTAGGTACCTTATGCCACAATCACAGGAGAAAGGGAAATACAAATTATATGAACAAATAGAAAGTACTGGATGATGAAAGAAATTGTAATTAATGTTGTCATTAACAACCTTGTCATGAAAGGTGTTAGTGAAATCTGCTGATGACACAAAACATAGAAGCTTTTCTGCAAGGAAAGATACCATCACCAGAAGGAAAACTGAAAGCTGAAGCCTAATAGGAAAGTAATTGAGTGAAATAACACAGAGCACAAGGTCATTCAGGGGACCCACTAAGAAATTCTGCTGTCAGTGCTGAGCCACAGTGTGTTTGGAATTGATGGAAGAAACAGACCTAGGTACATCAGCAGGGCACTGACCTCTGCTTAGTCTCCAGTGGGACACATCCATGGGGAAGGCAAATAAGTTCTCTGGTTACAGCTCAGAAAATACTGGCACCATTGTGCTAGGTAATGCCCAGACTTCATCCAAAGCAGCACAGTGGCATCTGGTCCCTCGCGCACCAGAGGGATTAATGGAAAACACAGGAAATTGGAAAATAATCAAGGTAACAGATTTCTATCTTCTACAAGGATATTAAGACCTTGGGTTACAGCAAAATGAAGGCTGAGAGAAGCAACAAAAACTTTAACGCTGGCACAAGAAAAAAGCATATATAAAGCAGTCATTACTAAATTTAGGTTGGAAATCAGAACATACTTAACATCAGAGAGCCACAGTCCAAGAACAGCCTCGAAAAGAGTGTGTAAAATTATCTAACAATAACCTAGTGGATCTTCATCTAAAAAGTTCTGAACTAAATACTATAACGGGACTAAGTATCCAAATGAGAGATAACCTTCCAGAGTTTTAGTCCTCTGAGGTGATTTTTTTAAATTATTTAATTTTATTTTTGTGAAACTATTGCTCACAAGTTGTGGAATTCACCAAGAAGTGAACGAAAATTTAAACAACAACCTGAGGACAAGAATACAGGAGGTTATAAAACCGCATGATTTCTGAATAAGCACATCCAGAAAACAAACACTAGGTGAAAACAAGATAACTAAAATTCTGGGCATCGAGTTTCAAACCATAAGACGACTTTCATCTAAAAGGATCTAGAAGAAGCTTTGTAAACAGATTATTTGATCTGTCTTCTGCACAGCTTATTTCTCTGAAGCCGAAACCAGCAATGAATAAAAGCAGACAAACCGTTTCTGAAGAACAATTAGGATTATTTTTAACATTAAAAGCATTTCGTCTAGGTGCAAGTGAACAAAGGAGCATCTGAAATCTCAGTGTGCCATGAATAAGACAATAGACACCGCTCTAACATTATTAACAGTACTTTTTTGTCTGTTTGAACTGAAGGAATACAGTTTACATGTAGGAATGAGCAACTAGATTGGAAATGAACATTTTGGAAATGAAAACAATTCAGCCCTGCTTTTTCATTTGGGGGAAGAGAGTGCTGGTAGTTTTGTTTTATTAGTTTGCTTTTCCCCACAGAGATATGAAAGAATAAGAAATCGAAAGTCATGAGGAACAGTACTGCAGCATCCAAATAGAGCATCACAAAATAAACTCTCCTTTGTTTTCTATTTTGGATGGTTCTGTAGTAGAGCCATCAGACACAGAGCATTTTCAAACAGCACCTCTACTGACTTCAGAGCTGTACATCAGCCATGCAACTTTTATTTTTTCTTTAACACATCTTCCTACAATGAAGCTACAGAAACTACATCTATAGACTACAACTACACTCTATAACAAAATCTTACAATTTCTTCATCAACATTGTAAAGAACTCCTGAAAAAGTTCACCAAGTAGTAATTACATTGAAAACAATACAGGGTTTTTTTTTGACGAAGTACTTGTTCAGTCCCTCCTTCTCTTAAAAGTGATGACAACAAAGTGAAAGCCCAGCAGCTCAAACCAACCAATCAGCTACCATTTGGTCAGGTCTTTCCACAGTGCTTTTGGAAAGGTGAGTGCCATGTCCATGGTTTGCAAGGACAGTTGATAATGGTAGCAAAAAAAAATATTTATTTGGGGAAGCATGATATACCAAGGTTCAAAAAATGGCTGAACCATCAACTACATTACCTGCTACATCTTCTACTGCTAATACCAGTGGCAAAACGTGATGATGAAGTACTACAACAGTGCTAACGTAAGGCCATCTCACCCACCTGCTGCAAACCAAGACCTTCCCCAGGGCTCCCTTTACATCCCACTGTGCAGTGCTGCTATTATGGCACCAGAGAACAGCTTGATTTTGTGAATAAAGTTTTCCACAAACAGAAGACTATTTTCCCAGTCTATACTGAAGATAAAATATAGCAGCAGCTTTTCTGCAGCCTCTAGTGTGCCACAGGAAACAGCTTGCAGTCATCAGTCTCATGCAACCCCATCTGCCAGGCAACAAGCATTACAGGTGAGCTGGTCAGATCTCAGCTTCTCTTCTGCAAGTGCAGAAGCAGGCCAAAATGAGGTCAACTGGAACAGGACACAAGAAACTCAGCTCCTGGTTTCCCTATGAAATATAGCTTCATAGATTCATAGATTCATAGATACATTAGGTTGGAAAGGACCTACAAGATCATCTAGTCCAACCTTCCTCACACCACCATCCCTACCCACCAAGCTACTAAATCAAATCCCTCAGCACCTCATCTAAACGCTTCTTGAACAGCGCTAGGGACGGTGCCTCAACCACCTCCCTAGGCAGGCCATTCCAGTGCCGGACCACTCTCTCAGAGAAAAAATTTTTCCTCAAGTCTAATCTAAATCTTCCCCGGCACAACTTGTGGCCATTCCCTCTCGTCCTGTCATTAGTTACCTGGGAGAAGAGGCCGACCCCCTCCTTACCACAGCCTCCCTTCAGGAAGTGGTAGAGTGCAATGAGGATACAATGGAAAGAGTGGTAGAGTGCAATGAGGATACAATGACAGGATACATGTATTTTGGGACATGTTTGGACCTGAAGGTCAGATTCTACCAGCCTTGTAGCTTTGTATTCAAGAGTTTTAAATGAGTCTTTTAATAAAAAAATTGTTTAACTAAAGGAAAGGTCATGCAATCTGAGGTGGGAGCAACCATTGATTTTCCTCCAAGCCTGTGAGACAAGTTAACAACACTAGTTTAGCCCCTAGCACAGAGGCCCACATCTTACAGAAGTTCATGCCTCAGCAGAAATACAGCTGAGCAAGCTGAACTCCTTTAGTAGCAGCAGAAATGCCACTGGGTCACAGAGGCAGATGCTGATGCACCTGAAGCACAACCGGAGCCATTGATGTGTCCACACAGAGTTCGTTCTTGGCACAGACTTGGACTCTTAAAAGTATATTCTTACGTTAACATAATTAAACATAAGCTCTACTTTCAAGTAACTACAAGACCACATTAATCACAAATATTACATGCATGTAACAAAGACAAGATGTTATGGTTTTATGGTTTGGGTCAGAACATCAAGTGCCTGGGAGTAACATTCATGTAAGGCAGATAAGCATTGGTGCGTGTCAGGTTCCACAACAGAAAGTTCATCTTCATGCAAAAAGGAACACAAAGGATGCACAATGACAAGTGAAGGAACCCTGATAACCCCATTAGAGGCACTAACACAACCCTTACAAAGGCTGTTCGAGAACCTCAGCCCCACGAGCTGGATGTGACACTTGGATGAGTCAAGTAAAGCAGCCCAGCAATCCACTTTGCAGAGTCAAGGGAATCACTCTTTACAAACAGGTTGGAGCTTAGCTGCTCATGCAGGTTATCACAAAGAAGGGTTTCTATTCAACTTTCTGGATGGATTAAACATGTTAAGTCTCAGCTTCATCTTCCTGCAAAGGATCAGATGCTTTTGGCCTTCCCCTTTGCCTCCATACCCCTCTAATTTCTTATTTGAAGTTCAAGTGAACCCTGCAAATACCATAAATGGCACACTTGGTGTATGTGAAAATACTAACAGCATGCACATCTGCACAATTCTCCAGCCAGGGATCTGGCCACATTCCTGGGAATTCTCATAGCCAGCCCTGGCCCCAGGGATATATGCATATTTCCACTGAAAACTCTCCTCCTGGTCAGCTAGAGATAGGACTCAGGGAAGGCATGGGCTATGTCTGCATTTGCACAAATGCTGAGTTTTCTTGCCTATGCCAATGTATGCAACAAGATGAGCGTGTATGGTTGGCTGTGTCCCTGTTGGGGCCACACACTCAGTGTGCTGCTCCTGGCTGGATCTGGGGTCACTGCAACATCAAAACACTGCACTTTCAGCAAAGTCAAAAGTCTGCAATCTGGGGAAGCACACAGACTCAAGAGCTCCTTTCAGCAGCAAAACCACACATCTTCTCCAAGGTGACACGGGAAGGTTGATGTGAAATGATGAACAGGTCAACAGTTCCAAATTCCAGCACCTCCTCACCAGAATTTGACCACAGTAACATTGTCAGATAAAAGGAGAAGTAGACAGTCTGCTGCACAACTCTTACTTCCTCACTTAGTCTGAAAGCACTCATTAGTAAGGAGGAATTCCCAGAAAACTTACTGATCAAATTAGTCATTACTCCTTTAATAGTTTCCCAGCTGTTCAAAAAATAATCAAATTAACTAAAAACTCAACAAAATAGTTACAGTAAGCAAGAACTAGTTAAACAAAACACTGTTCTCCAAGTTAATAAAAACACATACTTGGATTTTTCCAATCATAGGCCAAGTTTTTCCTCTGGAAAAATTCTGCCTGGAAAAAGGGGTCACACATAACCACTGTGCCCCAGCAGGAAATTGCTGCTCACAACCTCTCAACTGCTTCATGCTCATCAAGCTCCTCTTCATGCTAATCTGGAAAGCCATTTGCTGCTTGATTCAACAGCAAGTATTATTCCCACATATGACTGGCACAGGTTCTTGACTTTTTAGATTGGACATAAATTAACATGACTTTGCCATAAACACTGATCTGACAAAGCCAGGTTTCCTATGATTTGTGCCCTCCAGCTCTTCCTCCTGTTCTGCTCCTGAACTTGTCAAGTTCAAGTCTTTGGCTTGTAAATGTCACTGTCCTGCTTAGTGTTACCTTAACTAGAAAACTACAGCATATAACCAGGAACTCATAAACCAGGGCTTTCAGATTCTATCTTTGAATCAGATTCCATCTTAGACTAACTGCAAGTGCTCACAATCTAACCAAACACTACAAGCACCAAAACACATCACAGGAAACCTAATGTCTGCTACAAAGAACACTGAGATCCACCAAGGGTATCCACATTAGCAGATGTACCACAGAGGAACAGCACTGCTATAAGATACCTCTGTTGCATACAGCCCTTTCTCACATGAGAAGGCAAAGCTGTAGTGCTTTATTGAGCAAAGAGCTAAAAAAGCTACAATACGCAAGAGTAAATAAACCAACAACTACTCTTGTTGGAGTACTAGAGGATCTGAGACATCCTTGCTATCAAACATCATGATAAATATCCTAAGTACTGGATAGAAGTATGGATATCTCCTGTCTGTGCTGGAAGAAGTTTGAGACTACAGCATCCGAGACGTGGGGCAAGATAAACACAGAAGGAGCTCCCTCTCCAGCCCTAACATTTACTTAAACACATTAATATGCGATGTAGCAGAACTCTTACTCTCCCCAGCTCACCAGTGGAAAGTCTGTACCGGAACACCAAGTCCTCAGTACCTTAGCACCAACACTCTCTCAGGTCATAACAATAAAACAAGGAAAACCGCAAAGGAAAAACATATCACATATTAAGAGTTCTAGTTTTTGACAGATCATGGAGAGATTTTAAACTCTCCTGCACTCTGCACCACATTACAGACCAGTGGTTTCTCCATGTATAAACACTGAGCATCAGTAAGAAAGTGAATTCAGCTGAAGGAGATGAGCCCACAGGTTAGAAAAAAGCAGCAAGTCCTCACTAAACAGCACATTCATAACCTCCTTTACAAATTAAAGCAAAAAATTTACTGTTACACTTGTGCTCAGTAAACAACAGGTATATAGTTTATTTTTGCAAATTCAATTTGTTGTAACAGGCAGATCTCAATCTGCCTATCCTCTGGTAAATGATTATATTAATGTTGTGGATTTTGGTTTTGAAAAATATATTGAAATTACTGCCACACAGCAATGGAAGCGATGCTATCTCCCTATCATCGGATGCTTCAGCAGCAGCAGCAACAGATCCATCAGTCAAACTATGCTCTGGGATTCAAAGTATTCAACTTTTTATTTTCCTTCCATCTGGAGAAAATAAACATGCAAAAGACCGAATGTAGAAATCTCATCTGCTGAATAGCTTCAAAAACATTTTTTTTTTAAAGCAAAAGCCAGTTTAAAGTACGGCAAATCATATTCCATTTTAAAGAGATTTGTTTTTTCCTGTCCTTGTTCTAAGAGGAATTCAAGAACTATAAATCCCAGTAAGCATAAAGACAGAAAAGATCATTTAAGACAGATAAAAATGCTCTCTTTGAACACGTCATCTGGAAACTTAAGAAATGAATATTTCTATGAACAGGATGAAAAATAATTTTAAAATTTAAACTTCTTCGAAGAAATCAAGAAATTGCACTTGAATAAAACTGTGCTTTAACAACAACAAAAATCCAAACACCTCCTCCAGAGGGCAGGAAGGAAACAGAACAATGCTTGGTGCTCGTTAGACTAATATTCTAACCCATTCTAATGGGTACAGTTGTGGACTTTTGCATCAGGCAATCAGATTTCAGTGTAACAGAACACACATTACGTTAACATCCTCATGCCAGCAAAGCCAAGAAACTTGTCATTTCCTTCCGTCTGAGACTTACAGGATTTAAATAAAAAGACTTTCTGGGGTAAGCATGAGAACCTCAATCCCCTCCACAGACCGGGCATACAGGCTGGTTTATTCCCCATTCATTCTAAGGGTTTTCTTCCTGAGAAAAACAAACAGATGCAACCATCTGTGCTGGTGTGGCTGTTCTTATAATTAATCCTCTTCACCCTGTACATGAAACTTAATTTACCCTAGATCAAGCCTAGCGTAACTGCAGCAGAAACAGTACTTAATTCAACAGAAACCAGACAACAACTCAAAAAGCGTTTTATGTCTGGAATTATATATTATTTATTTATTTTTCTAACTGAAACTGGTGCAGGGTCAGCAGCCAGTTCTGAGACCTGAGCAAAGTCTGAAAAGCCAAACACAGCTCCTGAAGGTAGGAGTAACTGAGCTCTCAAACAGCACACAGCCAAGACAGAAGGCTGCAGCTGCTGCCTGCATCCTCGGTTAGCAACATACTGCAATGTTGGCAGCCTTTGTCCAAGTGCACTAGCTATGTATCACTGCTTACAGTGGCTTCTATCCTTCCCTGCAGTGGACAGGAGGAGATGGAAGGAGATGAGTTGAGTCCCAGCTCCCACAGGGAAGGCAAGCAATGACAGTGCCGCTGCAAACCACCTGGGAAAACTCTTCCTCACATGAACAGTTACTGTCAGGAAGCTGCAACCCTGAGTTCCAACATGAGGCATCTGACTTTGAATCCAGAGAGATATAATGCTGACAAATTACTGAAGCAGTGCACACCAGAATTTTGTATTTCCAGATGGGAACTTTCCCACCCTAGCAGTCCTTCCATGCTCTTCACATCCTGCAGGACATGTCCACCTCCTCACTCACGCTTTCACCATATGGCCTGCTTTGAGAAGTGTCAGGTCTGAAAACAACGGCAGTAGGAAAAATATGGGACTGGTTTTGCAATCCCCTTCCTGCTTATGTATCCAAAGAAAACCTCTGACAGCTAACAGTTCAGCAAGCTGTCTTGCAAACCTATGCAAACTAGAGTTATTTATTTAGGACTTCACTAAAAGCAGTGAATTGGAAGGTAGACAATGCCCAGGCACTTCTTCAGAAACAAATTAACACATGCTTAACAACCACAAGCAACAAAGTAGAAATACACTGTTGCAACTGGTGGAATAAACAACAGGCGGATTGAGAAAGTACTAGGCGCAAGTTAAGAAATCTCAATGGTCTCTACTTTTCTCATTTATGGAGAAGGAGTGACAGCCACATCCACACAAAACAAGACCACACATCCCTGGCCTTCCATAGGGCACAGACCTGTTACTTACTATTCAGTCAGCCTCAGAAACTGAGACCAAGCAACACGACCTTGCACAAACCACATCATCCCTGGTAGAAGTACAGAAACAATTAACAGCAACCAGCAAGGAAACACCGGGGAGCTATCAGCCCCCTGGAGATGTTAGCACAAGTCTTCAGTACCTTTCTAAAAACAGCGACATCTACTTGATGAAACCTCCCTGTGCCTTGCAATATTTGACTCTCAGATCATCTCCCATGCTTTTAGAACTGAAGTCATTAGGAGTCATGCATGAGATTTAAGATATTACCTAGATAGTGATGAGTGAAATCATAGCAGTATGAAAGCAGTAACAGGTACCGTCCTCCAGTTCTGTCTGCACAGACATGCAGGGTATGCTGCATTCCTACTACCAGGCTGAGAACTGCTTTAAGCTGTATTTCAAGTAGGGATTGAAGGATCTCACCCACTCCTCTCTTAAACTTTCCACCTCTTTCCCCTAGTTTAAAAATAGAAGAATAGAAAGAGTCCAACATAACATCAATATTTAATAAGTACTGCATGGTCAGCTATTTTAGGGATGAATTATTCTCTCCTTCTAGAAAGCACACTGTCCATTTGAAACTAGTTTGCTGGAAGTTCTCAAAAGGAAAAGGAGGAGAGAAGGAGGCTCCGAGTCTTGTTCAGTGGTTTCCAGGGGCATTGGTATGGAAATAGTTAAACAACAAGAAAATAGAAATGATTATTTCCTTCAAGTACAAAACCTGCCAGGTGTATCAAGTTGAGCTGCAGTCTGACACAAGTGAAGGATGCTCATGACATACTGAAGGGTAAAAGAGTCATTAAAAAGGGGTAAGGGAGAAAGATACTGTCATTGCCTCAAGAATTTCCTGACATTTTTACTATCTTCCCTCTTCTGCAAAGAAATGGGAGCTTCTTTGACAGCAGGTCTTGCCAAACCCACAGAAGGAAGAATCTTAAAGCATTAATTCACCCTGTGCCCTAGAGGGCTGAAAAGAAGAGAGCATCATTTAGATGGCATTTAACCTTCACAAGTTTTTGAAGGTCAGGAAGGTGTAGGGGAAAAGGCTCTCAGGTACCCCATCATATTTCACTATGTTTAGAAGTTCTTTTGTGTGTTTTTTTTCCCCCACAATTAGTGCCTAAAACATCAAAATACACAAGCCACTATTTAACAAATTCTGGAAAGTGCAATCAAAATGAAGAGTTTCAGTTATACGTCTCCTGCAAGAGGAGCCCTATCCCTTCCCATTGAAAAAGTATTCTGGAAAATGATTTCCTGATCCTATCCACTGGAATTAAGGCTTTTTGAAATGCAGACTCTATGTTATGCACCAGTGCTGTGAGCCAGCTCACACTCCCACGATGAGAATCCATCGCCACACTCCAGCTTGGTGTACCTGTAACAGGTGGTTCTGCAGAGAGGGTTCAAAAGCCCCAGTGCCCTGCACAGTACCAGGACACACTCCTAAAAAGGGCAGAGTTGGCCAGTGTCAAACTGGAACATGGGGATGGGTTTCCTTCCTGCCCACACAGCATGGCAGCCACATCACTACCATGGAATAGGCAGCAAGAGAAAGGCCTGCTATTCACAAACCACAGTCAAGCCCATCCTCTTTGTTTTCGTGATTCTTTTTATTAAAAACACTCAGGTTCCTCTTTAAGAGTTTTACATAAAGGGAAAAGGAGAAGAGAGGGCAGAGCCAAGAGATGTGCCTTTCAGGACCAAAATCTACACTCTCATTTTGGCAACCTCACTCCAACCCTTCGCAGTCAGTGACGTCTACACCTCCTGGTTGCCAGGGGCCATTCCCAAACACCAGGGTGTTATTCCGGCCCTGACTTACTGCTTTTCTCTGCTCTGACTTCTCACTGAGTTGAGCTACACTGCAGACAGTGAAAAAGCAGACAAAAACCACTGGGCTGACTCCTGACAAGAGTCAGTCTCGGGAAGAGGAATTTACAGGTGCCTGCCCTGTGTTCCTCCTGAACACTGCCAAAAGAAATTCACTGGTTGTTTTTCAGCCAGCACCGCAGTTTTGTCTATCCAAAGACATTCCTTAGGGGCTCTGTTGCACGCTGCCTCCCTGCTTCAGAATAAGGACTTGAACCTCCAGGCAAAGCCCTGCACACATCCAAGGTACAATCACTTTATGCAGACTGATCAGCCAGTGGGGTCCCATGTACAAGTCCCACACTCCGAGACAGGGCTTGCAGCATGCCCGGCGTTCCCGAGGGGGAATGAACACTTCTTCCACTTCCAGTCCCCAAGCCTACCCTTTTCCTTCAGCTTTCAACATCACTACAACCATGATTGCTGAACTTGCAACAAAATAAACAAACAAACAGACCACTACAGAATAGTCAAATAGCTGTTATTACAAAACTATTTGAGAAACACCTGGGCTGAGGCTGATGGCTCTGGGTTACTAAGCCAAAAGCACAGCACAATCCCCAGAGGGCATGTACTGCTCAGTACTGACTCAAACACCTCTGCAGTGCATTCTCTCCCAGTGGATGGCAAACAAGTCTATTTTCTGCTACCTTACCGCTCCATGACCCAAGCATTAGCGTTCACAGAAGCCAAAGGCATGATCTGCTGCTAATGCTTCACCAGAACAGGTGTGCTTTGAAAACACTCATGCTGGAAGGGTTGAAAACAAAGAGAAAAATTAAGCAGAAAGGAAAAAACCTTAATTGATACTTGTAAACAAAGAGGCCTGGAATTCCTCTTAGATAGAGATCCTGTTCTTAATTGTACACAATGGGATACATTTTACCTAGCTGAACAATTTTCCAAACAAATGTTAGAATGTAAACCTTACTTTCACACCTGCATCAAATTTTAAGGAAGGAACTCAAAGTCTGAGAATTCACTCCAATATGTGACAGAGACCAACCATAAGAGATAGAAGCAACTAAAGATGCTAAACCAGAAGCTGTTCCTGATAAAAGCATTTCCAAATGATTCAGCTGCTCAGCAGACATACCATACTTGCAGCCAGATCTTATCTGTCACTCGGAGAAAGACCTGAGGGCGATGAGCATTCTGGTCACACACACCTTTCCTGCAGCAATCCACAGCACCACTACTCACGTGATAAACACCCATGTCACAGCAGCAGCCAGAGGTGATGAATAATGCAGGAGATCAGTCACTCTACCACACATCATACCCACGGGAGAAGGAGGCAACGGCTCACCCTAAGCTATTCTTCCCCTCTGGAGCACAACACACTTCTTTGGTTTTCTTTCCCCTTCCTGTTCTGCACATACACTAACAGACTGAACCCAGCGAAACAGGGAGAGTTATTGCAGGACACAGGAGACTCAAACAGAAATGTAACATTTCCTCTCATAAGATGATGTTAAAATACATAATCTACTCCACTCAGAACTCCCTATGCCAGAATTGCCAATTTCCAGCAAGGCAGTTCTTTGCTCAGAGCTCCCAGGAGATCTACTTTCCCACCATTAAGACAATCCAAGACAATCCCACAGAGCATTAGCTAAATCAGGACAAATTTAGATGGAGCCACAGTCTTAACTTGTTAGAGAAAGCAGGTCACTAGAAGTGCACTGCAACACTGCACTGGAATCTGACTTTGTAAGATGTAACAAATGCATTACCACCTGTGCTCAAATCACCCCCCCCCCCCCTCCCCCCCCCCCCACACACACACATTCTCTGGTACTCTCCAGTTCATGCAGCACACAAGAAGATGCTTTATCTCAGAGCATCCTTGTCATTGCCCATACCAGGCAACCCACAGAGCCCAGGGAACCTGGGATGAGGCAGTCAGCAGTGCCCACCTGGCCACCTTACCCTGTTCTGCCAGTCCACGTCCTGCTTGGCTGAGCTCCCAGTACTGCTGCCCTTCGCTTGCTTTTCACATTAGCCTGGGCATCCACTCACACAGCACATATAAAATGGCATTAGAAAGGTGCCTTTGTCTGCATACGCATTGTTTCATACCCTTTATTTTATGTTATTTTCTTACACTCAGGAAATCTATGCAGGCAAGTTTGCCCAACAGGAGACCAAACTGCTTTCATGAAAGATCAGGCAGACTCAGCACGCTTAAACTGACTGAAGTGAAAAAACGCAAAATAAGATGCTCAAGTCCCTCCAGTTTCAGTCATGGTCAATTTTAATGACAGTTACAAGCCCTCACAAATTTGACTTCATAGACAGCCAACAGACAATCAGAAAAACCCTGTTAACTATAACTTCTGCAATGTGTCCTAATAGAAACCACCACACTGAGTCTGTACAGCAGGACCACATATTCCAAACCTTTCACAGAACTGCTGCTTACTGCTAAGGGAGAGGAGAAGATCCCCTTTTACGACTGCTTGCTATTTCAGTTTTGGGGGTAGGAAAAGAAGGCTACATCACATTTTTATCTGGTACCACAAAAGGTCTCATGCAAACGTATCAAGGATTTGAAACGTATCACTTAAACACGTGCTTAGTGGAATTATAGTAGGACCACTGTTAGGAATAACCATCACACCTGCCCCATCTCCATTATCTCAGTTGATTTTAATTTTAAAACTAAAATAAGAAACAACACAACAGAGTTTTGGAAGGGACACAGGAATGTCTTGCTGAAAAAAGCTTGTGGTTAATAGAAAAATCCATATTTAGCTTATTCCTTTATTAATAATCTCTGCTGGCCAGCTGACGCACCAGTCAGAGTTGATGTCTTAAGGAAGTGAAAAGGACAAAGAAAACACAGCAGCTGTGGTCATGCAATTCTCACCAAGACAAATATATTTACATTGATTTTTCTTAGTCAAGACTGCAAGTTGAGTGCTCTGCAGTATCTGTCCAATTCCTCACCTCTGATAGGGAGATCTATCAGTGGAATAATTTCCTGATGGAAAGAAAGATCCATTTTCTCATCACCTTCAAAAAACAAATGCCTTCCCACTGCATCATGGGATCTGCTATGAGGCAAATACCACTAACTAGTCCATGCAGATTGCACTTTGTTGGTTTTTTTTAAACACACTTGAGGCCACTGGTAGAAGAGATCCTGCAGTTTCTCCTGAAAAAAATATGATCATTAACTAATGTAATAATAACAGGAAAAAAATTTTCCCACAGAAGATTAGTTAGGAAGGCAGAAAACCATCAACTAACAAGAGGTAACAGGAGAACCACTACTTAGAGAGCAAACTCCAAGGACAACTGCTGGATGAGAAGAAATTCAATGCTCGTTTGTCTGAGACATTACTCATGCATCATACACTTGCATCCTGCTTGGACCAAGGGCTTTTCATTGTTCCTAGTAGTACTTCTGACTTCAGAAAAGCGTTGATTAAGTCTTTACCTTTAGGCTTCTGAAGTTTATTCCCATAAATTTAGCCAAGTTCCATCATGCAACACGCAAGCATATTCTTAATTCGTTTGCAAGAAAATGATGTTCAAAGAACTACATTTTGCGAGACTGCATTTGGTGTTTCAATTTTGTTAAAAATAATGTGTCAGTAATTATTTCTGCTTGTGCGGGACTCTAGACAGCCAAGAAACACAGTATGTGCTCACAAGTTAGGACGTGGCAATTATTCATTTGAAACAAACAAACAAAAAAAAAAAGCCAAAATCTTTCTTCTTACCACTTATTCAAAAAAAAGGTAGAAATGAAGTTGCTTGCTTGGGAAGGTTTTTCAAAGAAAAAAAGATCACTTAAAATGTGTTTAACAAATTAACAACAGTAAGTCTGCAGATTAATTATAGTACTGTGCTTGGTTAGGTTCTTTCCAAGTTCTCCATTCTTAAGACTCAGATTTCATCAAGAAGTGGTGTGGGTGAGTTTAGTTAAAATCACACATGTGTGAGGCAGCTATGACTTCGTTACAACAAAAAGTTTCTAAATGAACTTCCTCTTGAACTGGAAGTCTTCTCAGAGGACACTGCACATACACCACCAAATGGCTATATTTACACTTCACATCCATACCAAAAAGTGGAACTACAGAATATCTTACTACTATATTGCTGAGTTTTCAGTGAAATACTCTGTACATTGCTACAACAACTTACATATTAAAACACAGGAAATACTACGTCAAAAGAGACTTGACAGCAGCATGGAAGCAACATCAAAAAAATAAAACTAAAATTCACCCAATGTTCTCTCACTCTAAACCTAGCTCACTTATAATCCTATCCATCACCAGAAACAATTAAAACCTCCTACCGTCCTCCTGTTTTAAATAAGGTCTCAGTTTCAAAAAAATTACATTGATTTTACCCCCATGTTTTCCAACTCAGGCAGAGCCATCCAATCTCATAAGAAATCAAAGAGTATCATATATAACCATAGTATGAGGGATCTCACTGTCAACACAATGCTTCCAAATTAGATTTAGCAGAGAATAAGACTTTTTATTTATTTTATTTATTAATAAAGACTTTCCTGGATACACAAAGCCATGCTTCATCCTAGAGCCCACAAATTCACAACACACCCATTTGTGCTGTATCAGGAATGCAAACTATGTTCAGTATCTTGCTTGGAGGTGCCGCAGGAATCTAGGGTCAACAGCAGCCACAGGCTGTAAAATTTACTCAAAACAGTTAAGTTAATCAATATAGCAAAAAATGTGACCTCTTCACCAGAGGCAGAGGGGCACGACATGTTAACTGAGAACCACTAACAACCAGAAGCATGAGAAGAACTCTGTTTTAGATAGAAAAATTTTGGAGCTTTCTGTGTATTGATCCTCTCGGACTAAAAAGATGCCACATATTATGAAAGTAATTAAAAAGAACGTGCTCTGCAACAAGAAACAAAGTATGTAATAAAGCAAATTGAGCCGAAGTAATAATGGCAAGAGTCTGAGGAAGACTTTAGGAAATTAGCTGGAATTAACCACTGTTTCACAGAATCTACAGAGGTCTGTGAATCTAAACAAGGTCTTGCTACGACTGAAAAATAAAACTTGAAATTCTTTTGGAACTTTTAACTATTTTTTTCCCCCTCACAGATGGCATTTCCAAGATATCTCTGAATTCACTAGAGTCTACGCTCAGAACTGCCATTCTATGATTGAAGTCTCTGGCTACAGTATCACCTAGACTGAATAGATGTTGCTGGAAGCTAAAACATTAGAACTCTGTATTGGATACTTTGAAAACCTAAAGGGCATCACCAGGAGTTGACAGAAAACACTGCAATAAGTGAGCACTCACAGCCCCAGCTCAGACCATAGCAGCCAAGAAAAACTCCCACTGTTCCTAGTTTACCCAAAGAAGAAGCTGGCACCATTCATAGCCCCTGAGATGAAGCCAGTGGCTCAAAGACCTCCTTTTAAAAAACACACACTGTGTGTGCATATCTATATGTGTGTGCATAGGTACATATGTACATGGACCTACACACACAGTTAAGATGCCTGCACAGCCAACCAATTTCAAATCTTCTCTTTACAGCTTACTCCCATAGTAAACAAAAACAGTGAAAGTAAGCACTGCTATAAAGCACAGTATAATCACAGAATTGTAGAGACTGGAAGAGACCTCCAGAGATCACCAAGACCAACCCCCTGCCAAAGCAGCTCCCTAGCCCAGGTTGCACATGTAGGAGTCCAGGTGGGTCCTGAATGTCTCCAGAGGAGACTCCACCACCTCTCTGAGCAGCCTGTGCCAGTGCTGTATCATCCTCACCGTGAAGAAGTTCCCACGCACATTTGCGTGGAACTTCCTATGCATTAGTTTGTGGCCACTTCTCCTCATCCAAAGCTTAAGAGGAGCATAAAGAAAAGCTAGAAATGTCAGTCTTCACACAGACAGAACTTATATTGAATAAAGAGTCCTGGGCTCAACAACATGAACTCTGGGTATGACTCTGCAGTGCTTGCCTCAGCCTCGAGAATTATTTCATATACCTCCACCTGCAGAAAGTAAATATTGCTGTTCAGCGAAGTGAAATGCTCCCTGTTACAGTAGATTCCCATCTATGCTACATTAAGCCAACTGTCCCTTCCAGCAGGAGCTGGCCTTTGGATGGCTCAGATGCTCACTGCAGTGACACTGCCAGAAGGGCAATCTCTGTGGCTGGTCCAAGTCCAAGCACCACCCGCCTCAAACGATTTTTGAGCTCTTCCTCTCTTGCTGGCAATCCCTCTCCTCACCCCAGGCAGAAGGCTTCAAAGCAATCACTGATCCAGGTAAGAGCCGGGTTGTGGTGATGCACTTTGGTGGGGACAGTGTAATAATCAACACAGTAATCCAATAATTTCTTCATGGTCAACCTCACCACTTCTGCTGGCTCCAGGGCTCCTACAATGAGTCAGATCTGTCCTGGGCAGACCAAAAGCCTCCTCCTTTTTGAGGGGTTCATTTTCACTTGGGTCCCCAAATTAATCAGCTTGTACAGAAGGCCACAAGATTGCCCAGACTAGGATCAGGTATGCTACAGTAACTTGAAAAAGATGGACAGCCTTTAACAGTTGTTGTCAGTAACAGCCTTTAGACTGCTCCAAATTCGGTATTAAAGTGATATGAAACTACACCCGTAATCCTTTGCAATGCATTTAAACCTCACTGAAAGATGTCATATCTAATGCATGCAGTGGGCCAAGAACACTGTCAGCACTAAGGACTTGGATGACATATGCAGCCTCAACTGCAGGTTTAACTCATACCCTGTCCAACCTGTGCTCATTATTCACTGTTGTTGACAATGGAGAGGAGAGCTCTCATTGCAGTCTTCCTTGAAGCTCACAGAAATCCACATACAGATTGTCAGAATTTCAGACAGGGTTCCAAGAAAGACATCAAGGATCAAATTTCAGCACAGACAAAAGGTCCACCTCCACTGAAGATTCAGAAAGAAGATGCAGCAGCTGACACAGACAGCACTGTTCACCCCTAGATACATGGGAAGCAATAATCAAGCAAGCAGGACATGATAAGAGCCATACAAGAACAAGGATGCAACTCACATCTCAATTCTTGCAACAAATCCTCTCTGCAAGATTAGACAAAACCTTCAGGACTTCAGCCAAAGCAGCCTACATGAGGCAGGCAAGATGAGTGAAGAGCATAGTGTCACCTACT
Organism: Callipepla californica brunnescens; assembly: GCA_023055505.1. Classification (NCBI taxonomy): domain Eukaryota; kingdom Metazoa; phylum Chordata; class Aves; order Galliformes; family Odontophoridae; genus Callipepla; species Callipepla californica. The sequence continues at coordinate 22,228,933 of JALIRH010000005.1, read as the reverse complement.
GCTGTAACAAAACTTGCTGTGTGAAATCATGCTGCCTCTGGTATGCTTGGATCCTAAATTACAATGAGAGAAGTTGTTGGAAGTCTGCAAAACATCTCCAGAACCCCTGATAAAAGAAAAAACACCAAGTACATGCTCCTGTCAGTAAACATAAGCTATACATGTTGCTTGGTGTTTTTACGGTTTCCTTCATTTCAGATCAAGATAAAGTAATTGATAACAAAGAAGCTATACAGAAGTTTTGTTTCTTTTTTTTTTTTCCCTTAAATGTGAAGCAGTAATATCGTGTAATTTATGTGCATCAGTTTAACCTTCAAAAGGGTATGAGTAAACAGGTAATAAATACCCACATCTGAGTGGAGCATAAAGCTAACATTAAGATTAATCTTGAGCAATAGAAAACCCAGGGGTCCATAAAATGGTTCCAAGCAACAGCAGTCTTTCTTAAGCAGCCCATTTAGTTGCTCTGTTCTGTTTGGTAGAACGCAACTATTAACAATAAACCCCTGACTGAATAATCTACAAACCAGGGAATAATATATGTCACAGTCCGTAGCTGAAATATGTAAGGAGCATTCCCCTTCCTACCACATCCAGTGCTTCAGTTAACTGCTGCACCAGCTCACTAGTGGTAAACACCACAATCAATTTCCAACAGTAACAACTCCTCAAGACTGCGCAGTTCTGACCCTCACTACCTTTTGTGTTACGGCTGAGTTGCAAGCTGGCACAACTTCTTTCTTCAAAAACAGGAAGAACACCTCAAGACTGACCAATTCTTTCCCTTTGCATTTACAGGAAATGATGCTGTGTCCCACAGGGTATAACCAGACCACAACAGGACAGCATCTGTGAGAACTAAATAAAACCATGCAGATACATCATCCTAGATGCTTTGGAAAAGCCTGCGTAACACTGATGCAGTTGCACAAGTCTTGCATGGTTAAAGAGACCTGAGCTCACGTGCAACAGCTTCGCTCCCTCTGGAGAAGCTGCAGCAACATACCCAGCTGTGAGAGCTGGCTGTCAGAACAGCTGCCAAATGCAGCAATTGATCTAAATCTGATAGCAGCTACAACAGTTTTGCACAGCAGAAAACCTCTGTACTCCTGGTGCTTATAGTCGAGAATTATTAGTAGCACTTATTCTCAAAGTCCATTCACATTTTGCAATGTTCTCTTGACACCTACAAAACGCAAGGCCAAACTGGTGTTGGAGGTCCTTAAGCTGGTGGTAGGATAGAACTGCTGCAACTTAATGCAAATAAAGAAACTGCACCAGGTAATCAACATGAAAATTAGCATATATATACTTCATCAGAGAAAGACGAACAGGTTCAGCAAAAGCAGGCTCTATGGCCACTTTGCTGCTAGGGTAGAGACACATGAGGTGATTTCTCTTTCTAGAGAGAAACTACACAGGGAAATATAACCCAGAAGACTGCAAAGGGAAGCAGAGGGAGTAGGATGAACCTTGACAGTATATTTAATTCCTTGTGTTGGATTTAAAAAGTGCCAGAGCTGACAGAAACAAGGAGACAAGGTAACGTCATGCAAGGTATAGAGAAAAAGAAGAAAAAAAAAAAAAAGTAACCCACATCGTAGCTGTAATAATACTTTTCCTCCTACTCAAAGCCATTTGACTAAAAGGATGTCCCTCAGTCTGTGAGAACTCCTGTGAAAACCTCCTGTGGAAATATGCACTCATCTTCTCACCCTTTCAGTTATAACTGAAGCAATTCAGTTGAAGCAATGCTCAGAACCAAACAGGCTTACAAAATTTCAGGCACTTCTTAAAAGCAAGTGCTGTGAAGTTCACTAACTTCACTTAAAACCAATTAATAATAATTAAAAAAATAAAACAATACAGAAAAAAAAATAGTACTACTACTCTGAAAGCAGCAGAATTCCAACTCCTCAATCGTCACATTAAATCTCTTTTGTGTACATGAACACAGCTCGAGTTTTACAAGCAGAGCATGCACTGACATCTCTGTTTTCACTCAAGTCCCCAGCTTCTGACTTGAAACTCCCATTTTTATTCTCCAGCCTTCAGATTAACATTTCTACACTGTTTTGTCAATCCCATTTCCTTTGAAGAAAGGAACTGGCAGAGCCCCCTACCTACAAAATATATCAACTCCGGTAACTGCAGAAAAGACACAAAAATAAATAAATTTAGTAAACATTACATGATAAATTCCTTTATCGTGAGAAGGAAAAGTAGCCAATAGCCACATCATGTTTAAGCCTTAAAAAAAAACACGGTATTAGTTTACAGCTGAAATTATTCCAAACATAATTAAGCATATTCCAAGTGACATTCATACCAGTGCACTAGTGCTGCTTAACAGCGTCACATTTAAATTAAACTTTTCTTAATTCTTCTAGGCCTTAGTGAGAACAGCCTTCCATTCTGATGACTTAGCAGAGGAAAAGAAATGCAAGATTGTATTAGCACAAATCTAAGGAAATAATTGCTTGGCTCAATTCTGCCATCTACTATTTTTGCAAGCTTTTAAAAACACAGACAATAGGTTACTCCTAGATCTACTGAGTTGGCTTTTTAGAATGCAGGACAAGATAAAAATGAATAGAATTGTAGATCAATTAAAAAAAAAAAAAAAAAAGACAACAGTTGAGTTCAGCTTCTTTCTCATCAGAGAAGTTGGATAAAATTTCAACTGAAACAACTATTTCTCTTTAGGCACAGAATCAAGAAAACAGACTCAAAATGTCATCAAATACATCCCATCAAGAATTAAGCATGCTCCCAAATGCTTTTGATCTCAGAAAGGAATCCGGCACTGTTGCTTGGACCCATGCTGTGTTATCCTCCCTTTTCTCTCCCAGGAACATGACTTGGACCCACATAGAACAGCCATACCGCTGGAGGCACCAGAGCTAAGCACAGTACAAAATGGCACTGCTGCTACATGGACCCTATCACACAGTGACAGTAACTGAGGAAGAAGAGTGGGCCTCTTAAAAATGGGTGCCTGGCAAAATGCCTCTCTACATCCATCCTGCCACCAGCACTGCTGTGCAGTGTTGGGGTTGCAAATACAAAACCCTACCCACTCATTAGAAAGGTACCTGCTTTTCCAGATTACAGGACAAAGCCAGCAAAACTGGCAGCACCTGCAAAAGCCTCAGCAGCACTCAGAAAAGAAATTCCAACCATTTCACCCAGACAGAGCTAACAAGACAAGACAGTAAGCAGGTATAGCAAGAAGATAAAAAGGAATTCAAGAAGGTGGCAATTTTTTCCCAGTCCAGAATTATCCCTTGTTTTCTCCAAATCTATTTCATCTCTACACTGATTAGAGAGATGCTGGAAAGCCACATTAGCTCAGACTGACCTATTAAAACAGCCAGTTTGCCTATATGTCACATGGTGCAAATGCTTTTTTGGATACCCTCAGCAATGTGCTGATGTAGGGGCACAGCTCAGTGATCTGTCTCAGGAAATCTGGAAATTTCCATTTTGCTTTTTAGATCGAATTTCTAATTATCAGGAGGGAAAAAAAAAATCATCTACTTTGTAAAAATGCAAAACATTTTTATTCCTGCTACAGAGCCAAAAACAACACCAGATGGAAACTCATTTAAAATTCTTACATGCTTAGCTGCCTTTCTACGAGGTTACCACTACCAGCCAGACAGCAATAGCAAAAAAAAAAAAAAAAAAAAGAAAAAAAAAAAAAGAATGTGATTTGCATTATATCAGATGACTGGGAACAGATGTGAACTGCTGAAATCAGAGACTGATTTTAAAAATGCCCTAATATTTACTTTTGAAAACAACAAAAAGTGACAAAAATACCATGCTGCCACACACAGGTAGACAGACAGGATTTTCTCTTGCAGAAAATTGCCCTCCAGTACTTCTGAAGCAGAGTGGTTGGCAGGTCCCTAGAGGGCAGAGGGAAAACCTGGAGCAGCTCTCCTCTGCTAAAAACTAGTCTGAGTTGTTCCATGTCTCTTGCAGAGGCCAAAGCAACCCAAAATCCAGCTCCCCTGCATTACACTTTCTCTATACAATGAGCAGTCTGAGAAAGCAGGACTGGGTAGAGTCTGAAAAGCACCCAGAAGTAGAGCAATTCCAAACTTAGGTTTGCTAAGTTTCTAGCTGTAACTTTAAGCTGTTCTGCAGCTTAAATTTCTGTCCCTGGCTTGCATTTCACACTGGAATTACAGAAGAGCTCTGTAGGCAACAAAATCCATACAATCTCGAGTGCTTTGCAGCTCTATAAAGAGCACGAGGCAGCCTTTCTTGTCTCACTTATCACCGTCAATCTTAGCAACAAAACTGATGTGTAAATCAGTAGCAGAAAAGTTTTGTCATATTGAGAATACTTTGCAAATAGTGTCAATGCAACACTTCTACAGCACTTCTACTCTGAATATGTGCAGTGGCTGTTAACTGATCAATTACTAAAGAGCCTTGAACAATGGTCTCACATTTTAAGAAAATGAGGGCTGTAAATGTGCTTTATTTACACTATTTGAAAAGCATTCTTTATTTAGATTTCTATGGTAACTGGAAAGTAAAAGGACTGCAGTTTATAATTTGAATGTTTTCATTCCTCATAGTCCAAAACAGCAGAATCACTACAGCTATTTTAAGTACAACAAAGAAAAGAAAAGCAAACATACCACTGACATGAGTAGAGCTAAACCTTCATGTAACTTCAGATGGAGTTCTCCAACACAGCAACAACACAGTCATGTAGATTACCTTGCTCAAAGTCACTCTGAACAAGTACTAGAGCGAAGCAGGCATTACATACCAAGCAAAATGCATAAAAACTGCATTTCTGCTGTAATATCACCTTACCTATCTGTTAAAATACAGCTTACATGGAAGAAGCAGGCACAAGCTTGTTCTCTCTCTGGCCTGTAAGCGATCAGGTGCTAGATACTTTGTAGAGAATCAATACCCACTGCAGGAGGAGTGCTATTACCATTGCAGGTAGTGCTGGTCATTATTTAACATCACTAATTAATCTCAAATGAGCTTTGCAGCAGACCATTGCTGAACTTGAACAGACTGCATCTCCAGAAATGGCCTTTATTAGAAAGGCTCCCTACAGCTTCTGCCTCCTGCAAACACTCTAGATCCAACATGAAGAGCTCCAGCCACTGTACCTACACTGCACTAGTGTTAACCAGCTCAAAAGCCACTAAAAGGGATGACGAAATGAATCTAATCTGCAAAGTCATGTTGTACTTCTTTTCAACAATATTTCAAAGCAGAGAGAAAAAAGAAAAACACTGATACTTGTTTCCTTAAAAATACAAGCACAGAAGTGAGTTTTAAGTAAGAAAACTGCACATACCAATTCAGAAGTTTAAAGAGAATAAATAGCGAAGGGGAATTAACTTTCTCATGATTTTGCAGTTCTCTTGCAAAGGGTAAAGGCAATTTTAATGAAGCCAGACAGTTGTACGAACATTACTGAGTAAACGATGATACTGCTCAACTTGGTAACGTTCATTTTCCCCATCACCTTCACATCTTATTAGACTTAATACACTAAAAAAGAAACAAACACCCCTATTTCTGCTTCCCAGGAGGGTGCCAGCCCCAGCAGCTGACAGCAGTTGGCTTTAGTCTCAAATATCACAGGTTAACTTCCCAAACTATCAAGAGAAATTACAGGCTGTTCCTCTCCCACTTTGTTCACTATAGCTGTGGACAAAACCCATTCCCTCTGGGAGCTCTCAGGCAAGCCTGCAGCAAGCACTTCTGAGCAGGACAGTTATTGCCTACAAAACTGAGGCAAGCTGCTGGGAATTCGTTATCCTCCTTAGCTAAGTCTATTTTCATAAAGGAGAAAGGAAGCCCTCCCTCTTTCTGCTGCAACTCTGAAGGGAAACTACACAGAACTCTGAAAACTACCCAGGTCCAGTAAGAGTACTTGGTTTACCTCACAGTGAAATAATTGAAAAAAAAAACAACGATGATTGGTGGAAAGAAAAAATGAAACACATCATAGCAAGAGCCCTGCATTGCCACATTCCTGATGCCCACACGTAAGATGGAGCAGAAGACTGCCCAGGCATCTTTGCTGTGCCTACCTAGGAGTCATAGCCAAGGACTGCTCTGTCTCAAAGTCATCTACTGCTGTGTAGGCTGGAAATATTTACCATGGGAAACAAGCCTTCTGCTACAAAAGCTTGATCAGCACAGGATCATCATGGATTCATCAGTGCTTGCAGTGGGACAAGTGGTACTTTGCCTCCAGGCCCACAAGCAAGCAATATTCACTCACTCACTACCACTCCAAAAAGGTGGAGAAGCAGCTGAGAAACCCAGGCTTCTCTATACCAAATATCCCTGCGTACTGAGAGCCAGCAGCTTTCAACTGAGACGATTCACAGAGCCAAGCAAAACAGCAGTGACAGACCTGGGAAGGTATTTACTAGCAGGGCCCCATCAATGGGGACCATTCTGCCTGGTTCCTCCAGGGGCCTGTAAGCACCAGCCATCCACTTCCTCTGCCAACTTCCCACCCCCAGAATGGCAGTGTTTTAGCACAGACAAAGGCACACTGTTTTACCTCACCGCTTTATGTCAAGAACATGAAATGCCATTACTGGGTAGCAGTCCAAAAAAATAAGGGAAATAGGAATTCTATGGAACCAAAAATACTTGCGAAGTTTCAGTAGGACTTCGGGGCCAGTGAAAGAATACTCAGTTTTGCTAAAATGCTTGCTTCAGGCTAATAAAGCATAACATTACACAGTAATTTTTTTTTTTTAATAAGAGTTTGTATTACAGTTTTGATGTGTCTAACGTTTTAACTGTGGCTTATATTCCTTCTTTAGTGTCATAAATCCAATTAATCTCAACATCGCAGAAAGAAAACAAAATATTTCAACTTCCTACCCACCAATCTAAACACAGATTACGAATTTAACAGGGAGACAGCACGGACACCTTGAGATGCACATCAGCCTTGCAAACAGTATCACAGTGCAGTCTACCTCTGCACTTCCAAACCACGTCTTCTAGAATGTTCTTCACAGCAGATTTTTGTTTCAAAATTTCTGCTCTTCTGAGAACGTGTTCTGCTGAAAAATCTACCACTGTCTTTTGAAAAGTGAACTACAAAGCTCTCACATATTTCCTCCCTCTACCCTTGGGCATGTTAAATCATGCCTGAAAGAATCACAAACCACAATTTAGGTGGGCAGTCTGCTACATTCTCTCCAAAGTTATTCTGGGCATCCCCTCTACTCCAAGTACTTCTGTGTCTGACTGCCAATTTAAAAATGCACCTCCTGTGCACTCGCACTGCTGCATGTTAATATTCTGAAGCAGTTGCAAAGTTCAACACACGAGCATTTTTAGTATGTTGAGACAGACATATCTAGGGAGGGATGGTCATTATATCCAGCTAACTCCTTTTTGCACTTACTGAACAATTCCCATCCTGTCTCACTGACTTTAGCTACACTACGGCATTCTCAAGAAATATGCCACAATACCAGCATTCCTATTCATCCCATACTTGATGACTAGACCCAGACTATCTCCGATGGAGCTCAGAAAAGGCAGGAGTAGCAGAGACGAAGAATTGAAAGAGATATTGAGACACTGAGCAGCAACAACAAAAACATAAAATGCCCAACAACTCATCCCATTTCAGCTGCAATAGTCCCAAAGACAACTATGTAGGGAAGTAGTTTGGACAAGAAAAGTACAGTGAGATAGGTGGCCACACTAGCACCACATATCTTTGTTTTTGTGATAGAAACATCAAGGTTCAGCTTTGTGAAAGCCCAGACTTACGTTACAGGAATCCTCCAGAAAAAAAAAATTAGCACCCTCCCCAATTAACAGATAAGGGAAATCACCTCCTGCATGCACCTACCCACAACAGTACTCAGTTCAGCTACTGCTCACTCTCCAGAGTGAGGTGAGATACCTCCCACAATGGCAACAGAGCCTGAGTTCACCCCAGACTACACCTTAACAGGCAACTCGGCCTCTCCCTCCTCACAGTGCAGAGTAATCTGTTGGCTTCACAGATGTGCAGCAGCAGGCAGCAACATCTGTGTGTCTTCCTCAGATCCCACTTAGTTCCATGACATCTCCAACCTTCTCACCAACCTCACAAAGGTGGCTTCAAGAACATTAATGCTGATTAGCTCCATCCAAGAATAAATTTCCTAACTTACAGTACATGGGAGAATCGCTGTCTCCCAGAATCACAGCAGTAGAAAGGCCACCAGCAGTGCCACCAGCAGTACCACCAGCAAGAGGATCTCTCTGCATCCAGCCTTTCCTCTGATCTTCAGTTTCCCTCACTAACTGAAACAAGCTCTTATCCTGGCCATCCTAAGAACTTCTGGTACTTTTCTCTTTAATACATGGCAATTATTACTGACAGAAACACAGTCAGCTGGAAAGTGCTTACTGAGCATCAATATCCTGCCTTCTTCCTTAGTTTATGTTCTAAGTGTTGGTATAAGAATGAAATTCTTTAAAAGCAAATCACTTCCAACTGAGAAGTTAGCAGCATATTTCTGCCAGCATTTTCATTCTGCTGGTCAGATTGTGCCAATATTCCTGCTTTTTAGCCTTACAGTTAACAATTTAATATACAAACTGCTCTGTACTCAACCTAACACTGAGTTTATGTCACTGATAACCAATTGCTTAGAGTATACAGAAACCATATGGATATATTGAAAATCCCTGCATAGTTCTTATGGTTCCACACATAAAGATGGAAAAATACCTCTAAATGTGCAGTTACAATGAAAGAAGAGTGCACATACACACAGTTCAGCTGTTGGGACAGCTAACAAACTGCAGGCTGCTTTAAGAGAAAAGAGTAAGAGCCGGGTTTAATTAACCACAGAAAACCCAGGCTAAGTCTTCAAAATAAATAAAGATAAGTGCCTGAACGGGGCTATTCATAAGAAACACCACACCAGTGCTTTGCTCCATTGTTCTCCACAAAGGGTTTGGATTTGCGGGTTGTATATCACCACCCACAAAGTCTGCTGAAAATTGAACTGAACACTAGCAATGGTCTCACTGTGCTTCTGCTGGCTTTAAAAACAAATGACTCAAGCCAATTGCAGGCAGGTGAAGGTTCTACAGCTATATATTTGCATAACAGAAATTTAGATTCCTCTAAAATGTGAGGTAATTTTAAAGTATTAGCATTCTGTCTTTGTGAACTAATTCTGTGAGCAACCATGAAGCAGAATAAGCTAGCCAGAGAAATATATATATCAACTGCTATGGAAGGAGTAATTATGAAATGTAGAAGTAGGTCCAGAATCTGTCACAAAGCCTACTGATCTGCAGGGAAACAAACTGGATTCAAGCACCTCCAAGAAGTATTCTTTAAATCACATACCTTAGGTGCCCAGCTTCTTCAAGGCACAAGCAGGAGCAGGGTCTTCCTTGCTTCTTAGCACCAACCTGACAAGTCAGACTGTTTTGTACTATCAGATAAGAACCAGCTTTTCAAAGTGAAGAGTCTGACAGCTAATCAGAGGAAATTCACCCCAGGGAACTGAACGCTTTGCTTCTCCTGGAATCATGAAACACATCCAGTTGCTTCTAGCATAAACGTCCAATTAGGCAGCAACCCACACTGCTAACAGTGCAGCCTAACACTAGCAGCTTGCCTGAAAGACATCACCACAAATGTCAGCATATACTGGTTTACACTGCTGTTGAGTAATGCCTTAGGAGTACACTGCAGTTATTTTTCTTTATATTAGAAACTGCAGAGCATAAAAACACGCATCAAAGACATACCTTGAAAAGGTAATAACAGTTTCTTCTAGACTGCTGATCATTGACAAAACTAAAGAGCTAGGAACACAGCACGGGTATGCTGTCTGAATATTTTGTTCACTGGGTTACCACAAAAAATGCAAAAGGCCTTCAGAAAACCCCTACCTAGACTCAGCCAGAAAAGCATACCACAGAAGCGCAGTTGTTCCACTAACAAAGCAGCCTTTGGGGTGGTTTTGTTTATGCACTGATTAAGCTGTTAGAAGCATTCAAAGGTACCCCACCTATATGAAAATGCATTCCTCAGAGACTGAAAAAAAAAACAGAAGTCCCTACTTTCATTAAAGACCTCTGAAACTGTAACAGAGAACATATTTCTTCCTAACACCTTTCACATAATTCCATTTGTGTTTCTGCAACTCAAACATGCTGTTCAGGAGACTTAGCTTCTTCCTCCTCATGTTAATCTAAATTTGATGACTGTATCAGCTGGTTTTCCCCATTGAAACTCAAAATTTATAAAACAGTAAGGTTCAAATACTTTCAGGTACGTTGCCTTTATATACTAGAGTCAAAATGTTGTCATATGCATATATTACAACTTCATTTGACACATATAGTATGGACTGAAAGCCTTGACAAGTGATTTCCCTTTTCTTTAAACCTATAAAGCCTTTCCTTTTAAACAGTCATGTAAATGCAAAAAGGAGAGCTAATGTCAGCTAATGTACAGGAGCACACTGATGCTGATTGTAGAGCAGACACACCCCCAACATAGCGTGGCACAGACTGCTAAAGCTGCTTGGAGCCACCCAATCTGCAGCACAGTGCTTCTAGCCTGAACTCAACTACCTGAAAACAGCTCCGACCTCCTCCTCTGCATCCATTGCGCAGTTGTGTGCAATGCTGATAATCCTCCCACAATAACAGAGAGTGGGTGGGCTGTGCAATGCAGGAAAAATTCCAGCAACACTTAGCTGAATGAGACAAAGTGCTCTCAAGCGGCACGTGCAGTCCTGCCCTGAAGTGCTTTACTTGAGTAGGTGCTGAGTACTGGTTTAGCAAGTAAAATCTGTAAAATCCTAACTCATATTTCAGTGTACCAGCTTCATAAAATGAATCATACCCTTTAGCAAGTCTATTACCTGCAGGACTTCCTCTCATTCAGCATACACTATTATAACAAAACTTGAAGTTATGTTCTTCTTCCAGACATCTCCACACCTTCACCTATACTGCAACTCATCACCTAATGCTAAATATGTGACGTGGCAAGTTTTTCAAGCTCTGAAAAGAAAAGAAATAGATCCCCTAAATGAACACCACCCAACTGTATGCAGAGGATCACAAATAAAAGCCAGAATCAATTTGATGCAGCACATCACATTTTCAATGCTTCTAAAGTAATTGACATTGGCTGTTCAAAGAAAAGATGAATTAAATTAAGAAGAAAGCGGCTACTATCTTGGACAGCAACAGAAATAATGGGTCCAATCAGAATACTATATACAGAAACAAATTAAGACTTGGAAAACATTGGACCCACATGAGTAGAATTATTGATTAACACTCAATCACCATTTGATCTCAGCAGAGTGCTCACATGCTGCTTGATAAACTTCCCTGAAGTAACACACATACTATTACCTGGGCTAATCTTCCAGTTGTTCCTCAAGTAAAGACGTGAGAAAGTTCTTACTTCCTTTCTCGTACAAACTCAGCCATCTCTCTGCACATATAAATGCACGTTAACATGTAGAAGAATAGGCAGGCACAGAAGTGCATTTTTTTTAAAAAAACACTGGCAAAAACATGAAATTTGATCACTAGCGTTGGAAAAAAAAAAAGTGATCATACTGAAGGTGTTGCTTTGTTTCTTGCTTGTTTTCTTGTTTGTGGTGATACTATTTAACCTGCTACCATGCTTTCTTGTCTTTGCATTAAGAAAAAAAAGTGGAAACGAGACACCCTTTCTTGTATTTTTTTTTTTTTTTTTTTTTTTTTAACACTATTAACTTTAAGCCAGAACAGAAGCAGGAAACACAGGAAGTTTCACAGGAAAGCTCGCCAGTTTTATTTTATTGTTGGAAGCTACCCCAAATTTTCTATTAACATTTGAACACAGAACAGTTATGAACCTTTAAAGACAGAGGTGCATACACACCAAAATCAGAGCTACATGTGAACTGGCACTTTTATCAAATCAGAGTTTTGCCATCCTGATATCAAGACCACCACATTTATGGATTCTGCTCTGATGTGATATTTAATAAGACTGTAGAGCCTTGTTTCCTCAGAATAAGGATTACACATTTTGAGTTAAAAAAGCAATCATCAATCATTAAAATTTAATATCAAACTGTGCACTCAAGAGAAGCTTAACTACAACACACAAAAACGCTCAGAAAGTTGTATTTTAAAGCATATACTTTTCAAACATGTAACTAAAGCTACTTAAGCCCTACCCATCAGTTTTGAACCAGGGGATGGCAGTCAGCACATCAGGACCATGCTCCACACCATGGAATGGACTACACACTTTCATCTTTACTGCCTAGTGTTAATTCCAAACAGTAGCTTTTAAGAAAAATGAATAGGATATTCACATGTATACGAGAGGTGAACTAAAAATGAAAGGAAATAGAGTTCTCGTGCCTGAGTCATCAGAGTTGGTATATTTCTTGGCGGGAAGTTTGGTAAGGAAGGAAAGGGAAGAAAGTCCTGAAATGAGATTGAAACACACCCAAGTTTTCAGTGCTTCTAGAGCAATTGACAAGCACTGGCCTAAGAAAAAAAAAAAAAAAAAAAAAACAATTTAATTTCAGTTAAAATTATTTTTTCCTAATTCCTGTCACCAAGGCAAGACCCTGCCTTCATTCTTTGAGCTACTGCATTACCCATGTGATTATTAATGCAGATATATTTTACAAAACAAAACAAATTCACAAAAGAACCCAAAAGAACTGGACAGCTCTAAGAGTACCACCAAGAACTGCAATGTGAGCCCAAACTTTTCTGGTTACCACATCAAATGACACTTGTGAGCCACAACACACAAATCATTTTTTAGAGCGGCTCTGACATTTGGTATTTCCTGAAGCATTTGAACAAGGCACGCTCTGTGCTGCCTATTCAGTCAAAAGAGGATGGAAACAAGGACTACCATCTGTGCCTTCCCAGGGGATGATCAGGTAGAAGGATGCAAATGCAGGAGATGAGCAAAGGTGAGAAAAATAAGAGCTTAATGCTCATGGTAGCTGAGTTTAGCTGCACCCTACCTCCAACACCACTGCGCTACAGAGCATTTCACAGATCAGTGCACTGAAGGCAAGGCTGCGAGGGGGGAGAAACAAAGGGTAGTAACATCAGCAGATGACAAGCTGATGTAAAGCAGTATCTGACAGGACTGTCACAAGTTCTTGGAGAATTAAGTGATATGGATGGACAAGGAATAAAACATCAGTGAAATTCAGTATTAACAAATGTAAATTAATATACATTGAATGCTAACTTTTACGTCAGTTATAAAACCTCTCAGGATTTTTAATTAAACCATAAATTCTAAAAAGGAACTCGGAATGGCTCAGCAAAAAATAAAATCAATGCTCAAATATGCAGCCATGGTTTTAAAACAAACAAAAAAACCTATCACACAAAATAAAACAGAACCACAAATTCCACACCTTTGCATGAACAGAATTGACATGAACACTGAAGTTCTAATAACTGACTTCTCAAAAAAAATATATATATGGCAGACTCATATAGAATAACCTGTTTTGGCAGCCACTCCAAAATATATACTAAACCCATTCTGGTTTCAGAAGCAAGTAATGCACCTGGCTCTGGGAATGGACCCAGGAAAATGGCCATACAGCCACAATTGGATCATTAAAATGCAAGTTTTAGATCAGAGATAATCTGTGAGTTCATGCAGAGCACAGCTCACCAGAGCCTCCAATACCCATGCACATGGGAAGACAGCCCCACAAAAACAGCACCCAATAGCTGCCCAAAGAAACTGGTAATGCTGAATGCTGCTGGTCACTGACTGACCTCTTACATAGCTCTAGAATTTGGACTTCAATGACATTTCAGTACATTTCCTATCTGGAGATTTGACAGATCTTTTTGGAAGCCATCTACTCAAACCGCAGAGGTTTTTTTTTTTTGTTACTCCACAGGGGATACAACAGAATCCTCCACATAAACTGCTAGAAGCTTAAATTGTTTTGAAAATTGAATACTAAGCTTTTGGGAATGTATGATTTCCTTAATTTTCTCAGTTCTGCATGTCCTGCTAAAGACATCTCAACCCTTTCACCTCAGGAAGTACATATTTAGAGTCATGTGTGGGCAAAGATCTGCTTTCTCAGAGAACTAATGTCCTGGCTTGAAGCTTAGATAAATCAATACCCCACGGATTAAAGCATTTCACTACTCTTTGGGAGGAGTCCATAAGAAACTCTATCTAACTGAAGAAAAATAAAAAAAACTTTATGCCTTTTTCTGTCTTTCATAATTAGAAGAAAATATTATCGACTCTCAGCATGGAAAAATGAAGTTCTCTCTGAAGTCAGAGATTTGCTGAAACCATCAAGAATTGTTACATTCCTCTACGAACTTTGTATCTTTTTGCTTCACCAAGCAGATCACTAAAGTCATTACTCCTCCAGCCTCCACCTTTCTGGGATAGGAACTTTGCAATCTTCCAAGCTGCAGTTGCTGAGCCAACCTGTCAGACACAAAGCCACCTAGAACCTGGACCCACAGAAGTCTCCTTTCTAGGAGCCCATGACAGCAACTGACTAAAGCAAGGCTCAGTAGCAGCTTCCTCAAAACATTCATTTTTCTACTCATTAAAGAAAATTCTTCTTTTTTTCTCCTTATATAGTATTAATGTTCATGATAGGAAGTTTTAAATATCTGCCCCCTAACCAAGGAGAGAACCAGTACTGCTTTTCCAGGCTGTTCTCTTCTCCAGTGGCTAACTTATTCCAGGTCATCAACATCCCACCTTTTTCACAGTATCTCCTTTTTTAAAAGCCCCTTTGGTTTGAGACATAAGCTTGGGAAAAGAGTGGGCCTACCCATATTTTTTCACTACCAGACCCAGACATCACCGCTTTACCAAAAGGAAGATGACGACCAGTTTTTCCTGTATCTCCTGATACCAATTCCATTGAGATTAAGCACTAAAGCATGATGAAACTGCATACTTCGGGAAAAAAATCTCAATTATTCACCAAACCGTGAAGACAATCCATAGGGAAGAATATAATATCAATCAATCAATAATTCATCTGCAATTATTTCAGTACAGATCGTAGAGAAGTGCAATACCATCAATACAACTGTGTGCATATATAAAATAGCTTGTAATTTCCTTCCTTCTTTCCTACTTGTTCCCACACAACAATAAATTACCAGCACTCAACAGGTCTGCCTGGTTGGAAGACACGTCATCAGTGAAGATACAACTGAAAACCGTCCACTGTTTCCTCTCAAAGCCCTTCAACTCCACTGCTTGCTGCTCCTCTCCACATTCACCTCTGGCCAGCATTAGATTTTGTTCCCTAACATAAGAATTCTTTAGACAACTCCTCGTAGAAAAAGGTGGCTTGTCTAGATCTAAGTGTTTCCCAGGTCTACCAGAGGCCATTTAAAACTTACAAGATTGAAGCAAAATTAAGATTTGACAGGAACAGTTTGTGTGTAAAAAGATCAATTTCCTAAAAACAGCTATCTGTACTCAAACATAAAATGCAGTGCTTGTCACATAAATCTAAGGTGAATGGACTGCTGATGGAAACAGTAATCCTTTCAGCTCAATTCTAACTCTTTCAGAACAGCCCTAGGCCTGTCCTCAGGATGCAGGTGCCATTGGACTTGTACTGAATGAAAAACAAAGAGCACACACTTGCTAAATGAGGGTACAAAAGCAGGATATTCAGTCCAAGTAGAAAATCTACCCGTCAGCTGCAATGAAAGGCTATGCCTGCAAGAAGCAGGGCAACGGGAAACCAAATAGGACATCAATGGGAAAAGAGGTATCTGACAACTATTCAATGTTTCACTGAAGAAGCATCTTGGGAGATGAAGAATGAAGGAAAGCACTAAAAATATGAAATCCCATCCACTGCAAGGGCCCAAGACATGGGCATATCCCACTCCATTGCAACACAGTGACTTTACACAACTGCCTTGGGCAGGTGCTAGGAACCAACACTCCCGCTCAGTCACAAGCGGAGGCTGGTTTCCATTGGAAATTGTCAATAGCAGGGATTTATTAGGTGCACCTTCACATAAGGATAAGGTAAAAACCAAGGGCTTATCCCTGCTGTGCTTGTATGCCTTAATCAAAACAAAACCAAAGTCTAGAGGAGGAGTTTCATTTATTAATCTCACTTCAATCATATTTGGATAGTCTAACTGCTCAGATTATTCCAGTGATTCAACTGCACTGCAATACAAATAAAGATATCTGTACAAAGTGGACTGCAAAGAACTGAAAATTAAGACCTAATTAACTATACATTTGTGCATCATTGCCCTCTATTAGAGTACGGAAAACTGAAGGCAACATGCTATTATACATCATGTGCTATTATTCACTTAAGTGTCTAAATTACAGAGTTTGGGAGACAGTAGTTACAAGCTTATTAAAAAGCCATTTAGTTCACCATATAATACGCAGACTCTTTTAGAGACTGAAATAGGAAGCATAAAAGCAGCATGTGAATAGCAAGTCTCAATGAGAAATTATTTCTGCTGCCATAATGACAGATTTCCCCTCCAGAATTCTGTTTCCCCTATCACACTGAGCCACAGCAGGCACTAGAGAAGCATTTCTGGAGTCTGATTCATACACTTCACATTTGCTTTCTTTAAAAATTTGAAGAAAAAAAAAAAAAAAAAAAAAAGCATGCTGAGTACAAACTGTGAGAGGTGTTCACAACTGCTCAGACAGCTGCATGAAAATGCTGATGTAAACCAAATAAGAATGAAGTTAAAAGACCTGAATAATGCAAATTTAGTCTGAATTTTTAGACCAGAAATTCTTGGGGTGTGAGAGTGAAATAAACCTCTACATGGGCAAGAGCACTGATACAGGCTGGGTTATATAGAAGCATAGAACATCCTTGGATGTGCGTATAGATGTGGGGATAAACATCAATTTAATGCGTGCAGCGTATGCTATGGATGGCTTTGGCACAGTTTGCTTATACTCAAAGATGCTGGGCAGCCATCGATCAAGTGGCCCTTCATGAATTCCTGCTGATGTTTCACACACAGCTATCGCCTTTTGTATTTCTTTCTTATCCTTTCCACCTTGTGCCTAATTGATTACAAGCTCTGCTAACACTGGAATTTGTTCAGCTTGACAGCATGCTGAACAAGAAGGGAGTACAGGGGATCAGGATGGGTTGTGGCTGAGCAGTCAGTCCCAAGGTAGGCAAAGTATCCTGCCAATCCCACCACTGGCGCAGAGCAAGGACAAGGACCAGTGCTGGAGCCTGATGGACACCCCAGACCCATCCACACTTCCATGTCCCTGCACGGATCAGTCACTTCTAAATAAAACCATTCCTGCTCTGCAAATGCCTGCTTCTGAAACACAAATACAAGGCTTTATCCACTCAGCATTTCAGAAGCCATTTAATGTCAGAAATAGTTTTCTGAACACTCCCTTCCTTTTCCCCCAGAGGACTTCACAGAGCATTAGGAAGAGCAAAGAAAACTTCCTTTCAGAATTTAAAGTACTTTTAAATAGGAATATATAATCAAAACAAGCTAAAAATATTTAAAAGAACCCCTAAACTGTGGTTTGATTCATGTGAAAGGATTTATGAGCCTTTATCATAGAAACCACAGCTGCCAAGTTAAAACAGTGTCCTATGTTCCACTTCTCTTCATTATTCCTTCAGCAGCAATTCACATTAACCACAGCATAACTTTTATCTTAACAGTTGATAAGAGTTTTTGAAGAACTCATTTACATAACTTCTGTTTGAGTCAAGAAGGCTATTACCATCTCCACGTTCGACAGAGATAAACTGCAGCCACCCCAAGACTGCACAGTACAAAAGTAATGCAAGCAACCCCTCTCCCGCACTATTTTAATTACTCAATATATACGTGTCCTCAGTTAGCAGCACTAAACAGAAAAGAGCCTTTCTTCTACAGTCAAACATGCCACACAATGTTTTTGTAACAGCATGAGTTTATCACCACCAGTAACTAGTACATGTGCATTTATCACACGTTTATAAATATAGCTAATTAATTTGCTGTTACGTTAAAACACCTTCCAGTGTCACTCTGGCACTCTCCAGGTGCTATGCCATTGTCCCTGCCACGTCTGGCTCAAATGGCAGAAATGGGTGACAAGAATTGCACCACTTTCATCATGTTCTCCACTGCTCTAAGTACAATGCACATCATTCTTCATTTCACTTCTCCTTGCATTCTGACGTTTTGCATTAAGGAGAGTAAAGTAGTTAGAATGGAGTATCTTAATATTAATGTTTTTCAGGAGTTGAACAGAAAACCAATGAAAAGTGGTTGTCCTTAGCCACAAACATTTTTTGGATCCCATTTAAGCATGCTGACGTATCACAATGTTGTCCAAACTTCTAACTGTACCTGATTCCGTCAAATATGCACATAAAAGAAAAAAAAAAAAAAAAAAAAAAAGTCTTCCAAACTGCCTTGAAACTTACATTTTCAAGAAAATCTCTTCATTTCAACATGAAGAGCCCCAGTTCAGTGCAGTGCCAGGAGCAGCTCTCCAGACCAGTGAATCTGCTTGAGTGGCCAACGAGCTGCTGGGCTTCACCTTCCTCACCAACCAAAGCAACTGCTGATGGGGAAAAAAATAACCATTAAACATGTAAGCAACTTCAAGAGGGGCCAGAAAGCTATTTTCTATTCAGCTTTTTCTGACAGGGATTCCAGGTCATTTACAAAGTCTTCTTTCATCTTTTAAGATCTACATCAGGAACTGAAGTGAAGAACCACCCAGATCGATTCCAGTTCTCCCCACTCCTGGATGCTCCACCATCTCCAGTGATGCATCCACTGACACATCAGTTACTATCTACATGAGCAACCACTCATTTGCAGCAGGCATTTGCACTCAAGAAATCTCCCCAGAGGCTACGGAAAATGATGGCTGGGGACGCCTACATCTCCACTCCTGCTACAACTCAGTAAGGAAAGACAGATGCATATCTATTTTACTGTCAACTGCACAGCATTACGCAAGCCACATCCCCCCACCCTTTACCCCAAACGCATCAGCACATTACCAAATACTTAATATATGCAGGAATCCTTACATAAATGAGACATTGGAACATGCCTTAAATTCATCTGCACTGCCAATTCAAGCAGATCCTATTGTGATTAAGCACAATGTAGCTATGCAGGGAGTGGAGATGGGTACCTTCACAGCACAGATCCACATGCCCACATCCCCTTGTTTGGATACCTTGTAACAGGCGACGTGAGTGCCTCAGCAACATAATCTTTCTCACTGCTCATTAAACATCAGTTTTCAACAATATTGTGAAACATTTTTAACATCAAGTGTTTCTCTAAACATAAAAGTCTCCCCAAACAACAGTAGGAATACTACACAAGTCAGGTAGTTTGATACAAGCAGATGATTACAAAAACAGAAACAAAGGGCATTTAACAGCAATCCCAAATTACTTGTTTTACAAAAATAAAACACAGAATTAAAAAGAATAAAAATTAGAGCATCAGCCAGCCTAAACTTTCCTATCCATTTGTATTTGGAGAGGAAAACTTGTACAGATGGAATGCTTTCATTAATCTTTCCTTGTATTTCTGGTCACACCAGAACACAAGCAGTGCTACTGAAGGTCACCCATGCGAGGGAGATGTTCTGTCATGATCACAGCCAAGCAGTATGTCTGGGCAGAAAAGCCTCAGATAGACTGCAGGCTTAGGCTTTTATTGGCAGAGAGCACAGTCTGCAAAGGGAGCTGGAAAGGAGATGGTTATGGTCCAACTCAAAATCAAAGATGAGCATAGAGACAAAATACAGCCATGCCAGTGCCTTGCTCTGTGACACAACTCCTTTGCCTGCATTTAAACAAACACAAAGCTATTGGTAATATTCCACAGCCATGCTCCTGCTTTCAACACTGAATGTCTCCATCGTGGCAGCTGTGCTGCATCACACACACCACAGTCAGTGCACAGCTGCAAGACAGGAGTCCAAAAACAGTTTCCCCTTCACAACATACAACAGCCCCTTTGGGGAAAAGACAGCACAGTCCATAAATCCTGTAGTAGAGGTGGGAAAAGGACACACATTCACACGAACAAAGTGATGTGCTTTTGAAAAATTAGCCAGGCCTTATATGCATCAGAGGGAAATAGTTCAGCCCATCTATCCCATCAGCATCAGTGGAAAAAGAAGCTGGCCACAAATCAAAGTCCTACAGGCATTAAGACAATGCTTAAAACTCAAAAGCAAGGCAGACGAATTACACCTCGCTAGGTAAAATAAACAAGCTCTTTTTTGGCAAGGTAAAACATTTTCTTAGTCCATCAAAATCCCTGTGGTAACTTAACAGCAACATCCCAAATCATTGGGACCCATAGGTCTGACGATGTTGGAAACAGCATCTTTCACAGAACTGAGCTTGCTCAGTGCCACGGTTAAGTCACGGCCATAAGTGACCATAGGTAAATCATGGTTGCAGCACTCCTCACAGCCAGTCCTATCTTACCCAGCCTTCATATATTACCTTAGAAGTAACACAGTAGACACCATTAGCAATGGCCATACACCCCTTACTTTACAGAAGAAAAATGTATTTCCTATACTGCTCTTACTACTTCATGCCATAATTAGGGTTTGAATAAAGACCTGATAAACTCAACATATGTATCCTAACTCACATATTAGGGTTAAAGAAAGTCACTTACTCTGGCATAGCCTACCTATGCATAAACTTAGTCCCTTGGGCTTTCAATTACTCTTTCCTCCAATGTTTGATTTAAAACCCTACATATTACATTCCTGTTTCTTCTGTAAACACAATGTCATGCCTCCAACATATCAGAGCTGCTGCCATTTAGGGAAATAAATCACTTTCTTCATAAGTTTGTGTCATATTAGAAATTGCAAAGAATGAAAACTCAGCACTTCAATGTGTAAAGGCAGAAGTTTAAAAATTGTTTCAAGGTAAAAAAAAAAAAAGACAAAGAGAAACAAACAAACAAAAAAAAAACACACAACAACCAATCATGGAACACTGAAAATCCACAATTTCACTACAGACAGGGCTGATGTGCAAGTGGAGAACAAACAACATGTTAAGGTCACACAAGCAAACACAAGCTTTTGCTAGACCTTCTCATTCAATAATCCCAGATCATAGTAGTTTACTAAGAAATGGAAATTCAGTTTGTGTTTCCCCTCCCAAAAGAAAAAATACATATATAAAACCCACATTTTTTTAACAGAATGCATGCACTGATTTCTCTTTGCCGTACAATACCTAGAGCAACGGCATTCCAACCACTTCACTTGTCCAAACAGCTGCTGAAACCACTAGTAACATACAACCTGCATCCAACATTTTAGTTCAATGCCTTAAAGCAGCTTAAAAAATTCCTATCTTCCCATAAGTGCTTTGGAGGAACTCCATCGTGATGCAGTTCAGGTTCACGAGGGAAACAGGAGTCACCCACAGGTCCACCACCAGCTGCCTCCTGGGAGCTGAGCAAGGCAGGTAAGCAGTAAGGCAGCTTTAGCTTTGGCTGACCACTTCTAATCCCATTTCTGCAAGTTGTTTGGTCCCAGTATGCTTTTATTAGCTGAGGTCACACCACTGAGCAACCTAGCTGCAATAGTTACAATGCATCACGCAAGTGCTAAGACTTCTTCAGGGAGAGACTGAGGACAGCATAACTGAAGAGAACCATGATCCTATAACAGACTGTAACCAAGATCATTTCCCTTCTGGTATTTTTTGTCTTTATGATTTTTGGTGCAATAGAAAAATGGTGGCAAGCCACCTCCAATTCTCTGCAGAACAGTTTTTCCACTTTGTCCTGAGGCATAATGGCCACAGAAGGCATCCAGTGGAAGACACGTCTGGGAAAGCACACAGCATCTAACTTAGGGTGCAGGCAGAGAAGACCCACAATGAGACTTGCTCTTTTCCTCTTCTCCTCTACGACTGCCTATCATTTCTGAAAATTTCTCATTTCTAACATCTGAGATGTACACAGATGCCTGACATAATGTGAAATAGTATAAAAAGAGTAACCAGTTTGGGAGAACAGATATCAAAACTGAAATTAACGTGAAAAAACCTACGTGACAGCAGGAAAACCTAAAAATTCCTGTTGGCAAACCATTTCTTTGTTGTGTACTTAAAGTATTTAATTAAAGATGTTAACTCCATGTTAACACTGTGAACAATTTGCTCCTTATCTTTGTCTGTGAGGAAAAAAAAATGGTGTTTTCAACACAAGTTGTTATACTATAAAACACACAACAGCACAGAGGTGTTTTAAGACTGCTGCTGCTCAGAGGCAAGAAAGCAATAACAATTCAACTTCAGAAGCCACCCCTGCGTCCCTCAACAACACAGAATAAGGCTTCCCAATAGGGACACTGGGCTTCGTTTCAACACATGGTCCCATCAGAGAGGATCAGATCAGTACTGTTATTTCAGTACAATGGTTAACCTCATTAATCTTCTGTGGCCACTCCCTAGCACCAACCTACTCCAGCTGCATTGCTCTCAATTTGCAAAGCTGAGAGGTTCTCCCCAGCTGGAATTCCTTTACAGTTACTTTAAGTAACTGTTTTGCTTTAAGTCTAAACATTTTATCAAACTTAAAATGATAACGTGGTGCCTTTGAAGCAGTTACGACTCACAGCTATGAAAACTTCCATTTCAAAAGCACAGGTAATTTTATCAATTTCCATACAGCATGCAAATACTTTCTGTATCATATCATAGCTTCTCTAGAGGAGCCAAGCTTTAACACATGTACTGCTCTGCTTGAAAAAAGGATTCTTTCATGAAAAGCTTTTGAGAAAGGCAGAAACGTTGCTCAGCCCCAAGCCTGCCACATTCAGATGACATCTTGTTGGAAAATGCTGGGTTTTGTTTTCATTTTTATCATCCAGCTGTGCCTGTTTCACTAGCTTTATACTGCACCTCTCAAGACCTTCTAAAACTTCCTGCTGTGCTGCGAAAGCATTTGAATAGTGAATAAAAGTTACAGACACCTCCATATTAGGAATTCCCAGGAAAATGTAAAGCAGCATAGCTTGAAATTCCTAGACCCAAACTTCAATTTCAGAGAAACAATTCAGATTCATTCTCAACTTTAGATACTTTTAGAATCTTCCAAGACCAGTCCAGGCCTTAAAATAAATACAGATAGTTTTATATATATATGTGTATGTGTGTGTGTGTGTGTGTGTGTGTGTACAGAGAACAGAGAACACTTTTAGGGGGACTTATAATGTACTTGGTACAGAACACGCCTTTCCAATGCTCCATAGTGTAGCTTTATCTCAAGGTTAGCAACCAGTTCCATGTGCCGAAGCTTGGCTTATTTCATTCCTGAGTCTTGCAACCCATTTCATCATCCAACCCCTTTGTGTAATTAAAATTCATATATATATATACGCTAGCTGCTGTCTCCACCTGAGCTCAATGGCAAATATTCTTCCCAAGCTAGTGTTTGGGAGAATCAATACCTTCATTCTAGAGTCACAGGGTACACACATCACTATGCACTATAAGTTTGGCTTAATCCATTCTCCTGGATGTTCTACAATAGTGTTTACCTACACCAAAAACATTTTCCTGTAATTTCATTTCAAAGAACTACCCCAAAGCTGTGAAAGTCTCCTGTACTGATCCCACACTATCCACTCCTGGTTTTACTGCTGGCGTGTTCCATGTATTAGTAGTCTTATTTTAAACCTTGGCACGGGCAGAACTTCAATAATCCATGGATTTAAAGCATCCTTGGCACTTACTGAGATGAACCTTAACAGCTTGCTGGGAGTGACAGGATTTATCAGGTCAAAAATTATGGGGTTACAAGCCCAAATCTCAGATTTATAGCTCGAGCTCATGTTTCTTAAATTAAGTCCTAATGTGAGCTGGAATATTGTCAACCAGCTCCACTATTATTTTTTCCAGGCCTCTATTTACACTTCCAGATTGTTCAGAAGCACACAGCAGAAGCAGAGGAGCAGGCCAAATCCCTCAAAGTGAATCTTTTTGCCTGGGTTATCCATCTTCAAATGGATCTTCAGTGTGGCACAGATGTAGCCACAAGAACTCAAGGAAGAATCCAAGCTTTAAATTTAGGAAAATAACCATTTTACTTAACACATTCACAAGAACTGGAGCGAGCATTAGGGAGAACATTCGTTATACAAAAACTATAGCATCTGTGACTACCCACTGGCTGTCCAGCCCAGAACATGTGCACTGGGAGAACCACAAGCCATGCCTGTGTTTCACAGCCAGGATGTGGCAGTGCAGGTGATCCTCAACACAGGTCAGAAATCAGCTAAAATGTGACTCCCATCTGAGGTACAAAAGCATCAGTGATACTCTGAGGTTCCTATCACTCTTATTCTGCATTGTCTCCAAGTCTCCTGCAGTGCTCTAATATCCCTAGGAGCCTAAAAATTCTCCCCCTTTGATCACCTTCCCCAAATTATGGACACCCAGGCCAGGTTGGATGTGGTTCAGGGCTAACAGATTTAGTGGGTGGCAACGCTACCCATGGCAGAGGGTTGGAACTAGATGATCTCTAAGGTTTCCTCCAACCTAAGCCAATCTGATTCTGTGGTTACTTTCAATTCACTGAATGTCCTCCCATCAGGCTTATATTTCACTGCAAGACAGTCAGTATACACTGCCAGGGTGCACAGACCCATCTCCCAGGACCACTTATGTGACTGCCCTGATGACCCGCACCCACGGTTATCACATTACGATATATCTCACAGGTCCTCAAGAGAGACCTATTGGCCTCTAAAAGCCCAAAAACCTACCCCAACCTGTTTCCTGTGTATTGTTTTGATGTAAAGAATATATTGATTATTAAGCTTAGGTTTGTTTTGTTTTGTAAATCTATCCTTGTATCAAAGGGAAATATATAGGAGAACATACTGAAAATAAAAGTTGAGAAGTAACAAGAATTGGCAAAAAATGCAGTTAGATAAACACTGATGTAACAGCATGTAAAAATTATAAAAATAAGGTTAGAACACATTGACACAGCCAAGCATTGTTTGTTAGCAGCTCTTGCACATGTTTAAGTAACAGCACATGTTTAAAGCAAATACTGTCTTGTCACCAAGTTATTTTAATCTCCTTGGGTAGTCATCTCATCAGCCCACAAACTTATATAACAATAAATCCAATCTCAAGTATTTCTGAGGAACAGAGATTTAATATTTGAAATTATTTTGCTTTTTAACGCTTCTGTTTTCACATACACATCTCTTCAAGTATTTTTCTTATATCTGATGTATTTTTAAGCTAAGAGACTTCAAATTCCTCAAAAATATCTTACTTGCCAGAACACACAAAGCTTTCCACATCCAGGAACATTAGCTAAACCCCTCCCTATATTAATGGCCTCACATTGTTTCACTGTTTTCCAGAAAAGCAGTGAAAACGCAAAACATACAAAAACAAAGAAAAACAAAACAGAACAAAACAACAAACCATGCAAGCAGGTTCTCATTGGACTTAAGATATATATGACTTATTTTCCAGACACACAGCTCTCACCACCTTTCAGATTTAAATGACATAATCTTCACAACGTTTCCCATCTTCTTTTAGCCATCAGTATATATGTCATTTTCACTGTATTTTTAAGCTGATCTTCGTATCTATACTTTTGGGAAAAACTAATATCAAAATAAAATTTAATTTCCTGAAGGGCAAAGTTCAGTTCATAATGTTTTTATTTCCTCTCCAGCTTCACAGCTTAGTAAGAATGTAACAAAAAGTAACGAAGAGCAAGATTTCATTTTGTTAGCCTGGATGAACACAAAGTCTTGGTGGGATTTGTGTTCTGTAGAAGCACACACCCTCTGCACATTGCTACCTTGTGAAGTTACACGTCTCTGAGTGTTTTGAACTGCTCAGCATCTCCAACAGGCAGACAAAGAGGCTTCCATCCTGCAGCGACTGGGATCCACCCCGCTCCCATCCCAGCAATGGCAAGGACAGCACCAATGGTTGCTGAGACTTTTTTTTTTAGAGAAAACAGCAAGAGGCTTTCATATAACTCTTCTTTGAATTATTTTAAGCATTCTAAGAAAAAGGATTACCAGAATTTAACTCTGTCCTAACACACTTTAACAGAGACATGAAAATCTTTTACCCCTGTGCTTCTCTCTGTTGACCAGGATCAGCCCAGTGATGCACCTGACAAGAATTCCCTGCAACAAAACCACGGGCACTATCTTCAGCTTAATCCGTTCTCCTGGATGTTCCACCTAACAAAGAACAGATCTCCCACTGCCACCTCACACCACTCCAGCAGCTGTCCATGAACATACCTGAAACTGTGATTCAGTTACATGTTAACATTTTAGTGCCTACCAGCTCTGCCTTCTGCGAAAAACTGGAACTGACATAGCACTCTGGGAATATTAGGGGACTAACACCCAATACATTCTTCCAGCTCCACTGGAAACCACAGGGCTCGCAGGAGCTCTGTTGTTATTCCCTGGCAGTGGCTGAGGAAGGCTGAGCAATCAGCAAAACCTTTTTCCTCTTGAAAGAGTACGGCCCTACAACTGTGCAGGTGCCACAGAAACTACATCCAGGGCACACAGAATACTTTGTAAGGCTACGTGACTGCACAGTGCTGAAGGTTTTGTGAGTACTACACATGCCACAATCAGCTAGGTTTCCTACTGCAGTTACTTTCAGACAAACCTTTCTGTAAGTTTGTACGTCATACCCTATGTGTATATATATCTTCCTATCATGTAAATAACCTAATTAAACTATCTTTCCATTATGCTGCATTTAGACCTTAATTCAATCAGGATAGTGTTGAATTCTCCTTATGAGAAAACACCTCCTCCTTATCCCTCTGCCTTGTGATTTCCTTTCACCTTCCACAGCCACGCAATTCCATATCTTGCTGAGAAACATCCTTTCCTCACAATAATCCTCTTTGCAAACAGAATTAACAAGGAGAATGCAAATACTGTAGCAACGAATTAGTTGTCATATTTACCCAAGCGACTGCTTCCAGCTCCTGATAATGAAATTCTGTACTGAATACATAGGATGGCTTGATGTCAGGCTCCTACTTTTCTAAATTAGGCAGCTGGCCAGTGAGCACCCTGCAGCACCTCCCTCCACCCCATTTGAGAAATTACACTTAAGAGGTTTCCAATAAAGGCTGAACTAATTTGTGCCAATATTAGTCACACCAAGTTACTGTAATTCAGTGACGGGAGAGCATTCTACCCTGAAAATGCTACAAAGAAGCTGTATGTTGCTACAAATACACAAATATACAAATAGGGATCAACAAAAATATAGGGAAAGTTTATGGTGGTTTATTCTGTTCAAACAAGTTGATTCATAAAGGTAAAGAACATTTTGTGCCTGCCAGTTTCTCTCCCTTTGAAATCTGTCATTTACACACAATAATTATACCAGGAAACCTCTCCCCATAGCCAACAAACAAGCACAAGAAAAATTAATTCTAACTAATATAGTCCTGCACAAACCACATTGTAGTGCCTATAACAAGGCTGGGGGTGTTTTTTAAATGAGTATTTTACACTGGATATCTGCAGAAGTTTAGAAATGCTCTTTTTGCTCTCTCTGAAAATTAAACCGTGCTTGCATTAAAAGGAAGAAAAAAAACCCCACACCCTTCAACAAAGAAACTAAACACTGCAGAACTGCTTAAAAGCGTATCACAGCCAAGCAAGCCTGATGCTTCCAAAACAAGGGTTTTCCCAAGGGCAAGAAGAGCTGATGCTTGTCTGATGGGATGCATTACCTAGGGTGCAACACAACCCAGCATGGAAGACAAAGGAAAGAAAGAGAGATTTCTAAAGGAAAAAAGAAAGAAAGAAAGAAAGAAAGAAAGAAAAAGACAGGCAAACAGTAAGAGCTAGATGACCAAATCAGAAGGTTACGACTCTATTTTGGCATAGTTACAGAGGGACACTACTGAGATTTCAGCAGAGTTTTTTAAATTCTGAAGTCCAAAAGATTAAGCTGTCAAGAAGAAGCCTGACATAAGTTTGATGAGGAGTACTTTAAAAGCAGCAGCACTATGCATAAGGCAAAATGAACCAGAATTACGGGCGTTGGCTAGACTGCACTGAGATCAGAAGTGAAAACCTGCACATTTTGTAGCTAACCTTTCTCTGTCACATAGCATTATTCTTACTGTACTATTACTGAAGCTAACAGTTTACATTCATGGAGAAATACCCAAGAGTAAACCACGTCTGACTCCATTTATCTCAGACCCAGGTTAGATTTCTATCAACTGCAGCATACAGACTACTGATAAAAGCAGAAATCTGCATCTTTTTAATCATGCTAACTGTTATGCAGACCACTTTAAAAGGCACTAATCAGTGTTATACAAGACACAGCATTTCTTCAGCAGAAAAGAAGAATCTGAACATTTACTCAAGCAAATGCCACATTTTCAGGGGAGACAGAAGCTCAGCACATTTCAGTTTAAAAAAAGAAAATCCATGTGACCACAGGAGACAGAACTTAGAGGTCCACCTTAGATCTTCAACTAAAATGAGCCTGATTTTTTTGTTCTGAACACTCAGAAGACCCATGCAGTTCAGCAGCAGCATGCAGATATGCTAGGTCTGGAACTTTCAAAATTCTTCAAAGGGGCCAAACACAGACAGGGTGAAGCCACTTGCTTCAACCTACATGGATTTCCAAAAGGACTTCAAATTCCCTTCCCCAAAAGGTGAGGAAACTAAGCTGAAAGAGGTAAGGGGAAAGGTCCTGGATGGACAAATAAGAGGACTGAAAAACTGAAACAGGGTAAGGATAAGGGTACTCAGTCTCTTCCTGCAGTGACCAGGAGTCAGCAGTGAAGTTCATCAGCCATCTGTGCTCAGATCTCAGCCCTGTGACACTCATGTGAGACCAGGAAAGGGACTGAGCAGTGGGCTAAGGAAGGTTGCTGATGGAACAGATTTTTGTGTAGTAAGGAGGGAACATGAGGAATTCCAGACAATCCTGTGAGACTGAGCTGTGAACTAACAAATAAACACCACTGGTGGCAGAAGATGTACAAGGTACAACCATGATTTCACTCAACTAATGGACTCCAACATGATCACGTACCAGCACAACATCTTAATGTTATAAATTCATATATCCAGGAAACTACCTGAGTAGCAATCCAGAAAGCTAACAAAATTTTACAACTCAAAACAAAACATGGTTATGCTAGTACATAACACCAAAGCTCACCTACATGTTGAAATCTATGAGTTGCTAAACGAAGGAGACCAGATAAGGACAAAGAGTATGAGGGAAATCTCTCACAACCAGAAGCAGGCTTATCCACACACAGCACTCCCGACTAAAGGCCATGGTGCTTGCAATAAGGTTCCAGGGGGCTGCAGATGCATCAGATAAGTATTTGGGATAGAGAGCCACTGGACATTCTGAGAAAGGCAGAGGGTGTACCCAGCTCCAACAATCCAAAGCTGAGAACAACCAGAACCTCTTCGAACACATATAGAGGAGGTTCTGCATAAGGTCATCCTGTTCCTATTTTTCCCTGCAGGAGAATGTATTTTTTAAAAAGGGCAACTAAAGGAGAATACCACACAGAGTATTCCCAGCAGTAACTCCTGCTTCTTAAAGCTCTGAGGACAGCAATGCTCTGCTCAGATCTATGACAAGGAAAGGGTAACAGGCCCAGTGGTGCTGGGGTGCTCCCATGAGGTATGGAGCCCATCCATGGAGAGTTCAGATATGCAGCAGGAGGTCGGCATGAAGCTCTCTGCTTTTGGGTGGGTGGCAGATAGGAAGATTATACAGCAAAAAAACACCCTCACCCTCAGGAAGAGGGTTTGGAGGAGCCAGAAGAACCCTACCTCTAAAACAAGATGTATATGTCCCAGGGTCTCCTGCTTCCCACAAAAGGAATGCGAGGAGCACATCATAAATGCACCCACCTTCACTCCTCAATGAATTTTTATTTCAGTGGGCTACAAATTAGCCAAAAGTATAAGCCAGCCTGCAAGAGCTCTTCTCTGTGATGGCACACAGCCACTTTCTGTCATAGCTGACAGGAAAGGAAGGAGAGCATGCAGAAGCACCCGGAGGCATCTCAGAGGTGCTGCTCAGAGGCAAGGCCAGCTGGACATCCTATGGCAGCATCATGTCCTGTGTGGCCATTGCAGTGGACAAATCCTTGGTTAGATCCACTGCAGCTGCCCGAACATTTTTATGTTTGTTACATCTTCTAGAAGCCATCGTGTCTGAGAGTCATAGGATCTAGTACATAGCATCTGCAGCTGGTTGTATTTTGTGTTGCGCACACAATATTTTTAGAAAGGTCTACAGACTTCTGAACAAGTGGAACTGTTCTAACCACCACTCAAGATAACTCTCAGCTGTTCTGCAAAACAGCAAATGAAACAAATCCCAGGCACAATGACATACACTAGACCTATCTTCAGAGTTACTTCACATTTCACTCCTCCCAGTCCTCCGGCTACAACACAGTTTAGAGCACTGCTCTCAGTTCACACCATCTGGATCTGCAGCTCCTTTCAGCTTCTGTTTTTGAGATTTTATGAATTACTTCAACTAATAAAAATGTTTTCTGAAGTTTATTTTTTTAACCTGAAGGATAAGCTCAAATAGGTCATATGTACACTAAAAAAATAGTCTCTTTTTGCACAGTTTTGATGCTAAAAAAAAATTTTGACATGATTAGATATTGAGATATTGCTCTAAGTCAACACTTAGCATTTTGGAGGAAAAAAAAAGCCGAAACTTGCAAAAATATCTCAGAAAGCAGCCACTAAGCACACTGCAATGCTTTCTAAGCAGTGATACAATCCATAAAGCAAGCATTTTATTTTAATGTCATTTCTGAATGTCAGGTTTTTAAAATAAGAAACACTGGCACAGAAAATCTATATCCAGTTAGCACAGGCGTACAGAAAAGGTTTCCTGAGTCACCAAGTCTCTCTCTTAATACCACAGCCAAGCACATGATAAACTTCCTGGATATATCTTTAAGAGGCAGTCAGGGGTCCTGCTTCCATTCCTTTCATTTGACAGTTGCTCCAGAACCTCACTCCATTTAGGGAAGAAACTGTCTAAATTCCTGCTTAAGTTTATTCATGCCAGTTTACATCCATTTGTTCTCACGCCAACATTGTTCTTTAGTTTAAATAGCTCCTCTCTTCTCCTAGTGTTTACATCCCCACAGTATTTGCAGATTTGAATCATATACCCTCTCTCAGGCCTCGTTTCTAGGATAAAAGGGCCTGGCTATTCTCACCTCCTCTAGTAACACTGCTGCTTCTCCCTATTCCCTCTCTGCACCTGTTCCATGTGAAAACCCAGCATGCCCTAGGAGCTCTCACCCACCCCACCTTCACCACAATGTTTGCCAGTCCACAGCAGCAAGACGGCAGCAGCGTGGCCAGTGAGGAGCTAACATACCCAGAACGTCTCCTCCTGCTATGCTGCTCCCAAATGTCAAATTCCAGTCACAACAGAGCAGACAAAGGCAAAATCTCATCTGTACTCACAGGAGATGTACATACAATGCTGTACATACATACTATAGTACAGTGTGTTTCCAGTATGGATTCCAAGCGTAATTGCAACCCTAACTTAAAGCTTCTGAACAGTATGGATCTTTCATCTGGCAGAGGTGTCATCCACTGATTACTCACAATCACCTACCCGATACTAGGATTCGTTTCAGCCTTTGCCCAGCCTCCAGTAAGAAATCTTTACAGCAGGCAATCTCTCGTACTTACATCCCTCCTAACCAGCTCCCAGAATCACAACTCCCTGCAGGACCAATGCTGCAGCAGTACTCTGCACCTACTTAAGCATTCCCTAAGGAAGGCACTGCCCTCCTGCTAAGAGGGGACAGCAGAATCCACCCAGAACCCACTAAAAAATGAACATTTTGAGTCACTGATTCCTAACATACGCAAAAACGGAAAAACAAGAAAAAGGAGTAAACATTTTCATAGTATGCATCCTTGTGTTCCTCCTGAAGAGTCCTCTCTGAACCTTCATTTCTTTTAAACAGCAGACAAACAAGAACAGAACCCAGAAATACTCCATCAAACACTCACTGCTGCAAAGGAAGAACCAAAATACCCACGCACTTAGTGTGGCTGTTCTATGCAAGGAAGTTACTCAGCCAAGTTTTTGTCACAAGGTCATCACAGGAGGATGTCTCTCCCTTTGTGTGCCAAATCATCTGCACACATTTCAACTAAACTTCATTAAGGCTGGCAAAAAATAAGTTTCAGACACAAGGCAGTCAACTCATTTGGGCTTTCTGAAAGTGCTAGAGCATGAGATGGCAGAATGGTGCCATATGTCAGATCCAGAACGAACTGGAGAGACACATCAGCAAGGAATAGAACACAGCAAGCCTGCAGTCAGCAGCTTGTATCTGTGCTCTGAGGTAACGCAGAGGGTCTTGCAGGAAGCACTTTAACTTGCTGCAGGTACTGGTATCCCACCCAACTTGCTGCAGACACCATTACCCCTGCACAACTATCAGCAGCACGCACAATGCACAAAGCCTACTGAAAACCTACACTGCAAATGCAGTCTGGTTTTCATTTATTTTGCATTTAAAGCACAGAATCACAGTCAATCTCCGTAAAAAGCAGGAGCCCGGCCAAGAATGTAAAGCACAGTGAAGGAGCAGGCAAAGCAAGCGAGTACAAACATAAACCATGACACTATTTATTTTATTTCATCTGCCGGAATTTCCTCTCAAGCTGCAATGGAAGCAGCTTCACTGCTGTCATGAGACCCAAGCTAATACGTTCAGAGGGAATTCTATCAGGTCCACATTTTGTTCTGAGGACCGTTTCCGTACATACTCCCATTTCCAACCCTACGCACGAACCTAATATCTTTTATCCGGAGCCGAACTTGCAGAAAGCACAGACTAACATTCAATAAATAATAACAACAACTACACGAGCTACTTCAGCAGACACTTCACCCACTTTCCACGCCGTTTTACCTCCCCACACCCAACACAGCGAAATCCACCGCAGCTCCCGGGCTCCGCAGGAGGGAACGCCGGCACCGCGCTGCCGCCCGGGTCGCCAGCAGCAGGAGCAGCAGCAGAACAGCAGCAGCAGAACAGCAGCAGCTCCCGCTCCGCCCTCGCGGGCTGCAGCACACAGCCTGCGGGCAGGGATGCGGCCCCGCACGGGCAGCAGAGCTCCAGCAGCGCCCGCCGGCCAGGGCCCTCCCTTTGTGGGGCTCACGCCGGGCGGAGCGGAGCGGCGGCACCGCAGACGGCCGCTTACCCAGAGCCCCGCCGACTCCCGAGCGCTGCGCCGCGCCGCGCTGCCCGGCCCTCCCACGGGGAGAACGCACCTGCCCGCCGCTCCGTTCCCCGGACGCCCGAAGCCCGCAGCGGGATGCAGCCAGCCTGCCGGAAACGCTTCCCAGCCTTACCCAGGAAACGATTCCGGCCGCCGGCCGCCGCCGCCCCTCCTCTCCCTCCTCCCTGGCCGCCGCCCAGCGCCGCGGGCCGCAGGGAGCCGGGCGGGCGGGGCCGCCGCCGGAGGCGCTGGGGCTGGGGGCGGCGGCGCCGCGCTGCGTATGCGGGCTCCCACCTACCGGGCACCTCCCCGGGGCGCTCCCGGCCACGGAGGAATGGGTACGGAGTGTTCTCCGAGCACGGAGAACGGCCGAGAGGGCCGGTCCTGAACCTCTCTGCTTTAACATGCTTGCAGTACAACAGGATAGGGCCGTGAGCCCCTGGGCGCGCGTTGAGATGCAGCAGTAGGATTCACAGCGGCGCTGCGGGTAGCTTGTAGCGGGGCTTGAGTGAGTACATTTCTGGGAAGCTCCTTCTGTTTAAAACCTTAGGGGTTCTTCTGTTCTGTCAAGGTTGTGAGGTTACAGGGGAAGAAAGTGCTCGGAGCTGAAGCAAAGACTAACACGGAGTAATATTTGAGTGGAAAGCACGTAACCACGAGCACATCTTTCACCCCTACAGCTTCTGATAATGCCCTGAAGACTGTGGAACAGCAGATGCAAAACAGCCCGTATTACAATACAGCGCTGATATCAAAATATCCAAAGGTGCACTAAGAGGTCAAAGACAACCGTTACAATAATGAAATGGCCAGTGTGATTTTCTCTAAAATGAAAATGCGTTCAGTGACACTATTAGAGTGCCCAAGTCAGCTTCAAAATTCACAGCTTCGTTTCTAACGGTGAATCTATTTATCTAGAAGGGATGATGATTCTTCCCATGCATCCCAGAACCTTCAGTATTTTCTCCTTGTAACAACAGAACTTTGAGGATCTAAGTGCAATTAAAGGGACCATTACGGTGAATAGGAATATAGTACCTTTAATTAGAAATATTCATGTTTTTAGAAGACCATACTGACATACTTCTATATGCTAAGACTCACATTTTAATTCATTCTTTCAGATCTTTGACTACAGTGAATATCCAAAGAAAACCTTCCAAACAGTCCTAATTATCTGCAATAGAAATGTATCACTGTGCTCAATTCAGGAAGGACTGATGACATCCTGAGATACCCGAAGGTGACTCATCAGATTCCAGCTCTGCAAACCAGGGTGCTTTCCTCTTCAACAGACCACATCATCCAGCAGGAGGGAAAGCTTTTATGCAAAGAGATTTCGAGGGCATATTGGAGCAGAAGTCTCCGTGGAATTTGCACTTCCTCTATTGGAGAGATGCAAGACAACTATTGAGTTGCCTGAGATTATTACTGAATACCCTATTAATATGTTCTCCTGCAGCAGTGGCCAGGCAAGATATTCATGTATTCATGTTCCTCTGGTAAGAAGTGTAAAAGCATCACATTGTGGTTTTTGTTATGCGGTTAAAATTATGATTAACTGTAGTAAGTAGGGTCATAAAAGTAAGGCATCAAGGAAACTAAATAACAAATTTAGTGTACCTCCTAAATGGACAGCTCAATACACTCAGACTCTCAGTAGCATTTCCAGGTGGATATGCTGCCTGTGTAGGCTCAGCCAATCTCATCAAATATAGATCTCTTCTTTTAGAGCAATCTGATGTGTTAACTTCCCCAGTTCCACGAAATGTTCCTGTTGTTGTGGGAATTAAGGAACTGATACAGAGCAATTACCTCTGCACCTATGACATCCATATACCGATCCATCATTTGCAAACATAACAGAAAGAAAAGAGGCCTTTCTGTATTATCAGTTCATAATGAAATAATTTCTTCATCATCTTGCTGTCTCTGTGTTTGAGCTTTGACTGCAGATTTCTTTTGGTCTAAGTCCATCCAACTTTGCAACATCCAATGTCAAATAGCTGTCTGCAACCTCCCTCTGTACTGCACAGGTTTACAGACCTACATTGAGATTATGCCTCTAAGTGCTCTCTCAGGAGAAGATAATAGTTTCTTCCCATCTTCTTTTATATACCAGCTTTTTACTTCAGGGTTATTCCTTGTAGGGGAATAGTTAAAGTATGCGTCGATCCGGCCTTTTCTCCCTGCAGATGAGAGTAGAAAAAATGTGAACACGGAATGAGCAAGACTACCATCTAGCGGGGCAACTGCAGTTTAGCATTTCAGAGGAACCTACACCATCGAATAACCTTTGGCTGAATACGTTATTCCTAAACCCAAGCCTAACATGGAAATTAATGAGGAAAATTCCGTTACAGCAGGACAGTGATTTTATTAGGAACTGATTCTCTTTACATTTTCACATGGTTACATCAAGTCTCCCCCTTAAAATATGAAATCAAATGATTTTCCACAAATAATGAACAATACTACAAGCATGCAGTTAGAAGATTCAAGTATTGAACTTAAATTACATCTTTTTTCATTGGAAGCTGGAAGATGCACGTTTTTTTTTAGAGGGCAGAGGATTCAGTACCGCAGGCACACAGTGGGAAATCATGTATTTTTCTTGTTATTTGGAGTTCTTGACCCATTTGTATAGGAGCACTGGCCCAGGTTGCCCAGAGAGGCTATGAAGTCTCCTAGATGATCACACAGCCTCCTGGACATGGGTCTGCACACCCTTACTCTGGGTGTAGCTGCTTGAGCTGCGGTGTTGGACCAAATGACCTCTAGAGGCCCCTGCCAGCCTCAGTCATGCTGTGACTCTTTGTGATGAGTGCTCCGTGGGCAAGCATACAGTGAAGGACTAGTTCTGCCATGGAGAAAGTTCTCTCCATGTAGCATTCTTTCCTGTGTCACTCAAAGGACAGCAAGTGATAAGAAGTTCAGGTAAGACTACTCCAGTAGTGAAACAAAGCTGGGAACTAATCCAAGGCTACCTGCAATACTAACAGACCTCTCTCTCATGCACTGCATTAACTATCTCAAACACATTATCACTACCTTAATAAATGCTGTGCAAGTTCAGTCCAAGGCAATTTGCAGACATGCAGTTTGTGTTATCTTGATACACTGAGAATAGAAGAATGACAATTTTCAGGTTTCTTTCTAGCTTTTCAAGCATGCAAAGTATTGCATCCAGGAATGCTTGTAAACTAAGATGTAAATGTCCTTTTAGACATTTGACTAGATGTAATTCCCTGACCCATCCTTCCTCAGTCTGTTATGCAGCAGTATACTGGGATTTCCTGAGGGTGGGGTGGAGGAAAGGTTGCCCAGCCCACAGATGGATGCGGCAATTACTTTTTTTATTTTATTTTATTTTAATTTTTTTTTCTGTCATTCTAGGTAAGTTCTGTCTGGAGAAAGGTGAGAAGGATGATTTCTCTCCCAGATATTTGAAATGGAGAACTGGAAGTCTCTCAACACATCAAGTGATCATTGCAGGAAAACCATCCTATCAATTTTTGGACTTTTTTTCCAGCTAGAGCAGCCAAGTGAGGAAAAATTATAAGAAAAGTTGTGGAGTTTTATATCCTACAGCAGCTGCTTAGGCACTGGGATAGAAGACAGTAGGTTCTTTGAAAGCTGACATTTTAGCAAGCTCTATTTACCGTTTTATGTGGCTCTGGCACACAAAAAATACTCAGAAGTCTGAAGAGAGAAACTATAGGTAGTCCAATATAGATAGTAGCTCATACTTGTGAAGCTAAAACGAAGCTGCTTTTTTTTTTTTTTTTGTGCCTCAGATGCTTTAAGTGAATGTGGGAAATAGACTTCTGCTTTTTGATGACCACCAAAACATTCCATCTCTGATATCTTTCTACATCTGAAAAGTAGGAATATAAAATAGAGATTTGGGAATTCCAC
Organism: Callipepla californica brunnescens; assembly: GCA_023055505.1. Lineage (NCBI taxonomy): Eukaryota > Metazoa > Chordata > Aves > Galliformes > Odontophoridae > Callipepla > Callipepla californica. Next base: position 22,191,627 of record JALIRH010000005.1, on the reverse strand, counting down.
TCGTTCTTGAGGCTAGTTTTTCCATAGTTTGAGAAGGCAGTTGTTTAAAGAGCACAAAATAAATCATAGAATCCTTAGAGCTGGAAGGGACCTCTAGTCCAACTCCCCTGCAATGAACAGGGACCCACAGCTAGATCTGGTTGCCCAGGGCCTTATTCAGCTTCACGCTGAAAGTGTCCAGGGATGGAGCATCAACCACCTCACTAACCTGTTCCAATGCCTCACCACCCTCTCTGTAAAAGATTTTCTTCTTATATCTAACCTAAACCTACCCTCCCTGAGCTTGAAACCTTGTTCTATCTTTGCTTATAAGTTTTAGGTGAACACTTCTGCATCACCAGCAGCAGCTGTTTTTCAGTCCCAGTGCTTTGGCACCACGGAGCTTTCCCTGGAAGTACTGCACTGCCAGCTCTTGCTCCCACCGTGCATTTGAGATGTGCATCAGTACAGCTCCCACTAGGCCCATCAGAAATCCCAGTTCTCAGACCAGAATGACTGTCTCACTCATTTATATATGTGCGTGTATACACATTCATATATGCTAACAAATATGAAATAAATGGTGTAGAAAGCTATGACAAAGTTGGAACGCTAAGCTTACTAACAGCAGAGCTTTGTCTCTGAAACAAGAGAGACAAAAGTCCAGTGTTTAATGGTTTAAATACATCCAGAAAAGCCCGGGCTGCAAATGCACTCCATGGAAATGTTGCCCTATGTGTATAAACATACACTGGAAAGAGTGGCATCTTTTGCATTTATATTTACAGCTCCAGAATGTGATGCAATTCCATTGTGGACTGGATCCATACATAGTTCTTCTCACCATCTAAATACTTTCCTCCACTGAGACATAAATTTATTTTTGTATGAACATTCACCAACTAAATACCTCCACTAAAACAGGTGAGGCTCAAAGAACATTTTGTATTATGTCCTTCATAACATAACAACATGTGGTCTGGTTCAACATTTCAAAACAGCGCTTATTGAACTCATCTTTCTCCATCAGTGATGAACACTATCTAAACATTGATTTGCTCTCCTCCTTGAAGAATATGGAAAAATTCCTAGAGCAAAAAGGAGGAAAAGCCTCCATTTACTCCACTCTGCTGATGTTCTGGGAGGCTCTGCAACCAGTCCTGGAGATGCACAGATAGCACTGCAGAGTGCTTCTCTGCAGGCAGCTCAGGGCAAAGGCAAGCCCAGAAGGGGCAATTGCTTGTTTCACTGTGTATTTAATATAATTGTTTGGAGGTGAGCCAAGGCTAATAACCTTCCTCCAGTGGCATGCAGTGAAGAGTCAAAGCAGTTGGGCTCCAGAGCTGCTGTTTCCCTCAGCCAGTAAAAGCACCAAGTACAGCACAACTGCCTTTCATTACCATGCACTGGGTGGTCACCACATGTAAAACATTTTGTGACAGAATTAAATCTGAATTGAAGGGCTGTGTTATGCCAGATGTACTTCTGGAAAGTGGTTATTAATGTGGGGCTAAGTCACTTGTTCTTACATGCTTTGAAATCAAAGACTTCTCTTAATAAGCACAAGTTAATAGCTACTCTTCATTTGAAATTAACGCAGGAGTTGGTTCTGTTTAACGTTTCTACATATTGCCATGAAGTGGAGAAGCAACAGCAGCACAGATCTAGGCCTGTGGGGCTTTGCATCTGCTGCAGTCACACTGAGAAAACATCAGAGCTGTGCTACTGTGTCATTCCCAAGGCACCATCCCCCAGAGCAGCTCACTGAATATACATTTATATTTATGTGGGTAGAAACTCTAGGAAATACATTGGCCTCATGAGTGATGAAGGGAACTGGCTTGGATGCAGAATGCGACTTTCTCATCCAGTCCTGCATAGGCCATCCACCTAAGGAAATGACCAGATGCACAGGCAGGTCCTGGGCAATCCAGGGACATCTGGCACTCATCTTTACCTACTACACTGGCAGCAGCTCTGTGACAACATCTCTGTTCAGGTTCTAACAGAAGAAACACTTGAACATCTTGTAAATGGTCTACAGCTGAAGCTTCATTTCAGGCTGTTTCTCTAATTAAAAAAAAAATCCCCATGCTGCTCAAGAGCATGTACATATTATTAGTTAGGGAGAAAATTCTTATTGTGGTATGCATGTCCTAGTTGTTGCACAGAACTTTAGGCTAACTTGTAGTGCCTGAGTTGTTATCAAAATAGATCTTTCAGGAGAATATGTTGAGCTCAGCCTTGTTTCAGAATGTATTTGGATTCATTCGGTTTCTTAAATATATTCGTAACAATTGGAGGGGAAATTTTCACCAGAAGACTACTCCTAAGATATCAAGAGTACAGGACCAGACCGGTTGTCTGGAACAAAGCAGGCATCTTTTCAGCATTCTATGACCAAGATAAGCTGAACAGCTTTTTTATGATATGGCTTTGTTTTTCACTGAATTCCATTGTCAGTTACTTTAACATATTTATCACCAATAGCTCTCACTAAACCATACATTCCTCAGCTCTCTCATTTTCTTACATCTCATTATATGTAACAGTGGATAGTGCTCAGGAGCTGATTTGGAGCAACTTGGGAACTGACTGTGGAATGCCACAATATAACAAGGACTTAAAACTATTACAGAGCATCTAAAGGAGGGCTACAAAGAAGACATATGAGGAACAGACGAGGTCCCTTGGTTTGCTCAGCCCAGAGCAGAGGAGCTCAGGGGAGGCATCATGGTTGCCTAGAGCTCCTCATAAGGGGAGTGGAGGGGCAGAGCGGAGCTGTGCTCTCTGGTGACAGCAACAGAACCTGAGATAACAGCATGGAGCTGCAGCAGGGGAAGGTCAGGTTGGTGTTAGGAGAAGGTTCTTCACCAGAGGGCAGTGGGCATGGAACAGGCTCCCCAGGGCAGTAGTCCCAGCCCCAAGCTGCTGTGCCAAGGAGCTCCCAGACACAGAGTTTGAATTTTGGGTGGTCCTGTGTGGAGCCTGGAGTTGGACTTGATCCCTGTGAGCTTCTTCCAACTTGGGATATTTTGTGATTCTATTATTTTAATTTTGTTTCAGGAGCAGTTCAGTCTCCCTGAGGTAACCTCCTCCAGCAGTCCAAAGGAGAGGCTGTGGATGCTTTCAGGTAGCTCTGGATAGGTGAAGAGTAATCAAAAGCAAGCCTAAGTTTAGGGCTTTCTAATTAATTTTCTCTTATTCCTGTTAATCTGACTAAAGCACTGACTGGATGAAAATGTAAGAAGCAATGTATGTGTCTATCATAGCTATCATAAGCCATTACATGAAAACAAGAATTCAAATGAGGTCCCCTTAATTAAGATATGTATTTTACATCTCTAGATAAAGAATCCTACTCCAAAGAATATACAAGTTAACAAAGACAGGGAAGGATTATTCTCCTCTACTGACTGGAAAGATGGATTGCTCTTGTCTATATAAGAAAGGAGTGACTTGCTAACATCACCCAAAGAAAGAATGTAAGGAAAATGAGAGACATGCGGATTGTCCAGGCGGATTGAAGCCTAGCTAGCTTTCATCACAAATAAAAACAGACAGTATATAATTTGGCTGGAAACTAAGACACTCTTATCAACAGTTATGTTTCCCCTGCCTTTCTTTGTGGAAAGAGAAAAAAGTCACTCCTTGTTTGTCCACCTTCTACCATGAAGCAAAGTATCCTATTGCTGCGTCTCCCATAGACACCATCACCACGTGGTGGACACAGTTTTGCAGAGGAACAAGGTGAAAAACTGTAAGCATCCTGCCAGATAAACTTGAATTCAGGAAAGCAACAGCCACATTCCTCAGAACTGAAATGCTCAAGGCAGGCCATTAAAGTTACTTCCACCTACAGACTTCCAGATAAGCCATTGCTTTGTGTAGAGGTTCTTGTTTGCTTGTCTGTTTACATGCTGGAGAATTTGGCTGTAGTTCATAGCAATTGCAGAGTCATTGCTGGCACTCAATAAGCACAAAAGCAGCCCTTGGCAGAGCACCCCATCATCCCGACTCTTTTCTCTACACAGCTTTAATGTTACTCCTCTCCCTCATCATATGTTAGACCCAGCGTTCATATGCTTCAGCAGCTCTCTACATCAGCAGCTCCTAGTCATTCCATCTCCTAGCCAAAATATTCCCTCCTTGTGGAGGAGGGTAGGAAATGCAACTGTTCTAACCTCAGCAGCCAAGACTAAGAAAAAAATGATGTATTTCCACAACCCCCCCTCCATACCTAGGTCAGCTCTGACCTCCTTGAATTCCTTTCTCTTCCCAGCCTTACTCCTCCTTACCATTTGTCACCTGGAGACCTTTTAAGCCCATAGCTCCTGTCCCACTGACATGGAGAGAAGCTGTTGATACTCTGGTGCTAAACTGGACATGCATCACTCCACAGTGCTGTGCTGCAGTCACTGAGACTCCTCACAGAGGTATTTAAATGAACCTAGCTGCACGTCAGAAACACACACACACATCCCTGGTCCTGCACAACCTATGGACCCAGCCCCGTTATAAAAGCTCCTTTATGTTCGCCCTCTTGGTCCACCTGCTTTTCTAATGGCTGGGGCACTAATACACATGAATTACTGCTTTGCTGCAAACAATTTACCAGAAGAAAAGGGAGGTATTACTAACTTATGTAGATGCCAGATGTTCACTGTCTTTGTTGTGGCTTCAGACATGTTTGTCACACTTTATGTTTGGTATCTTAAGACACAGTGTACTGGGTCTGGCTGAGATGGAGTTAATTTTCTCTACTGCAGCTGTGTTATGGATCAGTGACCAAAACAGTGCTGATAACACAGAGATGCTTTAGCTATTGCTGAGTAGTGCTTGCAGAGCATCAAGGCCTTCTCTGCTTCCCACAACAAGTATGCTGGGGGTGGGCAGGAGGCTGTGAGGGTACACAGCCAGGACAGCTGATCCCAGCTGACCAGAGGGATATCCCATACCATGTAACACCATGCTCAGCAACAAGGACTTGGTGCACAGTTCTTCCAAGAGAGCACTGTTCAGGAACTGGCTGGCTGGTCAGTCAGATGGTGGTGACAGCTTTATTTTCTGTCTTTTTTTTTTTAGTGTCATCCTACATCCCCCCCTAACTCCTTTGCTTATTAAACTGTCTTTATCTCAACTCACAGCCTTCGACACTTTTAATTCTCTCCTCCATACCCATCCCAGTGTGGGGTAGTAAGCAAGCTGCGTGGGGCTCAGCTGCCTACTGAGGTTAACACGTGACGTAGGATTTTCTCCAGCATCTGTTCTGGGTGAAATGTTTCCTTTAGTAAATCCTAGTTTTCTGTTTTTAAAAAGCTGTATACATTGTGTGGTATAGCTGGAGCAGTGGCACGGAGAATGTAACATACCCATTTGGTGAAACCAGTATGCAAATGCAGTTGTGGTCAGTTCCCTTACATCACAATGATGCAGACATTGACACGTGTAGATATCCAAACAGAAAAGAAAATAGTGGTATAAAATGAAGACTGCTTTATTAGCTTTCCAGTCACCTACTGCATACTAGTTGCTAAGTGATAGGAACTTGCCTTGTTTTGCAGCCACATAGCTACCAGCCTAAAAGCTCGTCATGCTTTCAATTAAGTTATACATGTACAGTTCATGTGAACTACAGCTTGCCTCAGCAGGCTTACAGCAGTCCTATTAGCTATTTGTAAAGTCCAAAACAGAAATCACATCTGTCCTTGCTATCCGTCATAGTGCATAATCAGTCATGCAGCATCAGAACATTAACTATGGTGAGCTGCAAGGATTCTCTCCTTTCCAGACAGTTAAGGCTGGATTCATATATTTAAAAGCAAATGACTGTACTGTAGACATCTACATCTGAGCTGGGTCCCTTAGGCTCCCTTTATAATCAAGAAAGAGAAACTGCTGTTTATAGAGCAGTTTGTCACAGCCCAAAGCTAATATCCCTGTTTGGTTTACAAATATAAATTGGGAATGTACTGGGTTAAATTTGCCATTTACATCTACTTGCACTGAAGAAAGATGGTACAGAAGCTTCCTGTTTGCAGGGGAGTAGGTACTGGGTACTGATAGGTACTGGACATGACACAGCACTCATTTTTATGCCTCTTCTGAGAGGCAGACATCTTTCTGCAGCTGCAGCAGAATTTACCAGTTATATTTACTGCTTACTTTGAAGTAATGTATTGATAGATTTTGCAGATTATCCTTTAGAAATGGTCATTCCTGCTACAGTCCCTGTGCGCTGCTTGTGGCACTCAGACACTGCAACAACACCCTCCCTGTTGTCTGCAACCTTTTCCACAGCCCAGATATAGGGGCCATTCCAGGGATGCCTGTAATCCCAGCATCCAAGCATTCAGCATCTAAGTAATAGTAATTACCCTGAGACCAGCTGAAGATATAACACCATTTGCCATTAAGTAAGCCAGAAATAAGATTTTCCTTGTCATTTTCAGACTTCCTTTTTCCAGGCTGCAAGACCTGTGCTTTGCCATCCTCTTGGAGAAGCTGCATGCAGTCCCTCCTACACGTGTTATCAGCAGTCATTAGCATCATACATGTTAATACAAGTTGTTTTGCTATACTTGCATCTTCCAGCATATGCAGAGTTCATCACAAAAAGCAAGGCAGTCAGAGATATAATGTACACAATAAATACGATGGACCACTTTGAGTTTGCACATAGGTATCAATGCAGAGAGATCAGACCAGACTGCTTGGGTCTTTCTCATGTCTGGCAACATCCCAGTTTTGCACAAAAAATACCAAGACCTTGTTATCCTGCTTGTTCTTCCTCAAGTCTTGCTACAGGTGCACCCAATGTGACACAGCATCTTGGACCTGCTGCATCCATGCATCAAATTCTGGAAGACTTCACTGTGAACACAGTGAGGCTGGTAAATAGTCTCCATTCAAATATATGAGTGGAGCATACTGGTTGGAATACCTCACTAACTCACAGTAGATATAAAGTTAATACAAATTTGCTGGAATTTGGGCATGCATTTAGAAATTTTGCTGCACTGGGTTCAAAATCTTTCTGAAACAGGGTGGAAAAACAAGCAAGAAATTCCTAAAAAATAAGCAGGTTGAAGATATTCAGCTCATTGTTTTATTCAGTATTTGCACTGAATTTGTGTCAAAGATTCACGTTGGGAGAATGCAGCTCTTCAGTCTGGAGTAAAGAAGGCTCCAGGGAGACCTCATAGAGGCCTTTCAGAATCTAAAGGGGGGTCTGTATGAAAAAAAGGGGACTGACTTTTTAGCAGGGTCTGTTAATGATAGGAGAAGGGGAAATGGTTTCAAACTAAAAGAGGGGAGATTTAGATTGGATATAAGGAAAAAGATTTTTACAGTAGGAGTGGTGAGGTACTGGCAGAGGTTGCCCAGAGAGGTGGTGGATGCTTTGAGCCTGGAAACATCCAAGGTCAAGTTTGATGGGCCTCTGAGCAACCTGATCAGGCTGTAAGTGTTCCTGTTCATTGCAGCAGAGTTGGACTAAACGACCTTTAAAGGTCCATTCCAACTCAAGCAATACTCTAATGACAACAGTGAGGTAACCCTACAAGGCTCTCTCTGGCTATTTATCACCAATCTGGGCGATTGTTTGGGTTCCTCAAATGAGATTCCCAGTATCTTGCATAGCTTGGCTTTGTCTCCTCGCTCAGAGGCACTCCATGCCAACGAGACACGGAATGCAGAAACCCTCAGGTCACGAATAAGAGATAAGAAACGCCGTACGTTATCATTAACCACAGCAGACCGTTTCTTGAGGAACAGATTCAGACTGCAGGGATGCAATCAGCGCGCAGATGACAGCAGCGTTATCAACCAGGATGTAATGCCTGCGTTGAATATTTATTGATGCTGCCATGCACACAGCAGCGGGGCCTTAATTTCCAGGCGCACCGACGCTGACAAACCCTCCCTGCCAACCAAAGCCGCGATATACGAGCAAGGCGGGGCTTCAGGGGCAGCCCCGGGGCGACGCCTGCCCACCCCACGGCTGCCCCTAAAGCCGGGGCTACGCTTTGGGCCGCTCGCTGCTACCACCTGCAGGCGGGTCGGGGGACCCCGGTTGTGGTCTGGGAGCGGGACCGTGCCCGACGCCCCGGGACGGCGGGGGGAAGCCCGCCGCTTCTAGCACTTTCCGCACCCCGCCGGGCCGGGGTCCTCCCCGCGCTGCTCCGCCCTCTCCCCCCGCGGCGGCGCGGAGTGGGCCGGCCCGCCCCTATATATGGGCCGGTGGGCGGCTCCGCGCCGCAGCGTCGACGGTTGTGCGGAGCTGTGAGGTGTCGCGGTACATCGTCGGAGGAGAACACAGCCCCCGTGTCCAGCCATGGCGTGGCAGCCCATGGAGATCAACCCAGAGGTGCGCGGAGGGCCGGGGCGGGAGGGAAGGAAGGAAAGAGGGAAGGAAGCGTTTACTCACCTCTGTCCCCCTCATTGTCTTCCAGATGCTGAACAAAGTGAGTTCCCGGCGGTTCGCTGTCCGGTGGCCGCACCCGCAGGGCCGCCCCCCACCCCGGGCGGGAGGCGATGGCGGCGCCGCGTTGCGCTGTGTCACGGGGCCGGGGCTGTGGGGTGGGGGTTACGGGGAGCGGCCCCGCCACTCGCTCGCTGTGCCCCGCAGGTGCTGTCCCGCCTCGGGGTGAGCCCCGGCTGGCGCTTCGTGGACGTGCTGGGCTTCGAGGAGGAGGCTCTGGGCGCCGTGCCCAGCCCGGCCTGCGCCCTGCTGCTGCTCTTCCCCCTCACCGAGCAGGTAGGAGCCCCGCACGCTGCTGGAGGGGCCCCGTGTGCCCGCAGCTGAGCCCGGCTGCACCTGCTGCGTGTGGTGTGAGCCGCTGCCCAGCGATCTGCCGGCATCGCCTGGTGGCGGTGGGTGTGGCCCTGCTGGGCTGCGGTGGGGTGATGTGATGTGCCTGGCTCAGGTCTCCAGTCAGCTCCAGCGAGAAAAAAAAAAAATCAGAAAAAAAAAAATAGGTCTCTTGTTTTAACGTGGCTCCTATGCTTTTCTTTGTGTACCAGACTGAAGAAAATGCTGTTAGCGGTCTTGAGTGTGAGGAGTGGTGGTTCTGCATCTTGCTGAATCACTCACTGGGTCTGGAGAGGCCTGAGCTACTGCTGTGTGGTGATGCCTGTAGCGCAGCATGCTGAAGAACTGCGAGGAGGTGCACTCTAAAATGAGCTACACTTAACAAATGCATCAAAGGAAGGGTTAAAACCTTTTATGTTGATCTATGTGCTCTTCCAATGGGCATGGGTTAATGAAAGGGAGCAGTGTAAAGGTACAAAAGCAAAGTATTGTGTAGACATACTAAGTAGCCTCATCAAATAGCTAAAACAATTGAGAGAGGAGATAAAGAGCCTATCCGTTATGTGTCTTCCCCCTCAAGCTTATTTCCAGTGTACAGCACAGATGGAGAAACCAAGAACAATGCTTTGGGATATGATTAAGTTATGTAGGTAGTCCATTAAGGCTTGGCCTGTGTCCAGGATAGACAGATAATGCTTTTCTGGACCTGTGCCATGAAGATGACTTTCTGGGTAAGTTTTTCTATCTAATCCTGGTATTGGTTCTCCTGTATGTGATGATTTGTGCAATAAAAAGATAATGCTTTGGTGAAACACTGAAAATTATTACATGTTTACAGCATGAGAACTTTAGGAAGCAACAAACTGAGAAAATTAAGGACCAAGAAATCAGTTCCAAGGTGTATTTCCTGAAGCAGACTGTCAGCAACTCCTGTGGGACAATTGGTCTGATACATGCAGTTGCTAATAACAAAGACAAAATTAAACTTGGTGAGTATTAATATTCTAAAGCACTCGAACGTCCACCTTTTCTATGCCAGTGGAAAGTTGAGTGGTTGTGGACTATAGAAGATAATGCTCTATGATGTTGGTTTGATGGGTCCTTCCTCTCTTGGAGAGAAACAAGAGTTACAGAAGTGACAGTCCTGTCTTGGTAGATGAGCATTACAGAGTGGGAAGAGGTGCAGAGCAGCACTTAGCAATGTATTCACGACTAGGAAGCATTATGTTTAGAAATGACCATTGATACTCATGTTAACTGAACAGAAAGTTCTTAATTATATCCAGTATAGGTGAACTTAATCAGTGCAGTTGATCAGTTTAAAACATTCCCACCTTTCTGTGAGGAAAGCCTTACGGGATGATAATAGTATGGAAGTATATTTACTGTAAGGGACAGCTTTGATTGTCCTGTGTAAGAAGATACAAAACTAGCCTGGTTAATTGGTGTCTGGAAGCTCCTGTTTCCTAGGAAATGAGTTTACAGATTCTTAACAAAGCTTTGCTGTTAACTCTGGATAGCATTACATTTGATTTTGCAGTTCTCTGATCTGAACAATAACTTAGTGCCCTTGTCCTGAGAACTTGAGCCACTTGGGTGGTGTGGTGTTTCTTAAGGTTAGAGGATGTATGGCAAGAAAGGTGAGATGACCATTGCTTTGCTCTTGAAAGACTTCTCTGAGTGTGCTATTGAGCAGTATGGATGTTATTGCATTTATTTCTGGGAAGAATAAGAACTCTTAGTACTATAAGGGCTAATTCATGCCCTGGAAAGGCAGAGTGAGCTTAGTATGAGCAGGTGATATGTGCATCTGTAGATTCTCTGTTTCAGTAAATCACAAATAACTATCCTGGAACAGCATGAATAAATGAAATGGTCCTATAGCTGCTGTTGTTCTTACAGACATAACTTTGCTTCTACCATACCTGCAGGGAGAAATGGGAAGGCCAAATTCTATTTGTACTTCAAGTCAAGAATTCAGAATATCCTGAGGCACTTGAACTCTGGCTGTTGGCATAGCTTGTTATCAATAGCTTTTGGTTAAATAGTTTACTTCAAGTTAAAGTGGTAGTTCTAATATGTTTAGACTGGAGATGGCTCCAGGCTACATATAATTATTCCTAGTTAGCACAGTGAGCATTGAGTGATGTGGACTGTCTGAACTAAAACTTTCTCGACCTGTACTGAAGAAAATCTTCTCTCCTGTGCAGATGAGGGGTCTGCCCTGAAGAAATTTCTTGATGAAACAGCTGATCTGTCTCCTGAAGAGAGAGCTAAGCGTTTTGCAAATAATAAGGTATATGAACCACACAAATAGCTGTCAGCATCATCACTTAAGGGATGCAGTAACTTGTGTCTGCTTTCTCTTAAGGCTATACAAGAAGTCCACAACGCTGTTGCACAAGAAGGGCAGTGTCGGGTAAGATAAATATGGGTACAATCTTGGGAGAAGAGGGTGTTAAGGGTGCTAAAGCAGTGCCATTTCTTGTCTGGCAGATAGATTTTTTTATGAGCTGCAGCAGCTAAGTAACCGGAGGGTGAATGCAGGATTTCCTTGTCAGATGTGTTAAAAATTGGGTACAGGCTGTGTCCAGGAAGGCTCAATATTAAGGCTTCAGCACTTTAATGTATAATAATGTGTAGAGGCCTTGCAAAGGCTGAATCAGGTTGTTGATGGTTTGCTTTGTCTTTCTTCTAGACATCTCTATTGTCTTGTAGATGCAAGAGGAATTTTTCTAAATGTAGAAGTAGTCTTTTTTTCAGTCTTAACTGTGTCTCATGGTCTGTCCTAAGGTTGAGGACAACAGTGTGAACTTCCACTTCATCCTGTTTGCTAATGTGGATGGACATCTGTATGAATTGGGTAAGCTCCTGAGTGCTCTGGAGTTAAGCAGGGCTTACTGTATAGCAGTGTTGGTGGCTCTGGCTAGAAACTTGCTACTGGTGTAGCTTCATTGTCAAAGCCAATTTATAGTTAAAGATTTTAACTGAAGGTGAGTTGCACTGAATGCCTGTGTATTCTTGTAAAGTGTGTCATCTCCTGTAGAGCTGGGGATACTTAGTCTCCTTTTCACATGATCACTTACGGACAGTGTATTGTGCCAAGATGGTGTACTTGTTTTTTATATTCACTACACTGAATTCTGCTAATTGATACCCAGTAAGTATTGTGAGTGATGGGCCTTTCTTTCACAGATGGGCGTATGCCATTTCCTGTAAACCATGGCACAAGCTCAGATGACTTGCTGTTGAAGGTAAAACATCTCACTTGCTGCTTCCCCGATAGTAAGGTTTCTAAAAGGATGGGGTGCATTCAGTGTGTAGTGGTTGTACCTACTTGTTGTGCAAGCTGGTAACAAATCTGCACTGCACAGCTAGACATCTGTTAAATTTTTGAATTAACTAGCGCTATTAGATCATATAACTTAACTATGGGGACCCAGAGGAGATCTACACTGACTTAGGGTCTCTTTTTTTTTTTAAAGCAAATGTGTTCCAGTCACCTAAACAGCCTTTTTCTTTTAAGGATTCTGCTAAGATCTGCAGGCAATTTACAGAACGTGAAAAAGGAGAAGTTCGTTTCTCTGCTGTGGCTTTCTGCAAGTCTGCCTGAGGCTCTGAAGGAAAGCAGTCTAATAGCACATCAGTAAATGCAGTCTAAACTCCAGTGCTTCAGTACTTGTTAAACACAGCTGTTCTGGTAACTTGTTTCCACCCTTTGCTATACACAGAAGCAACATCACTTGAGCTTGCGATAAAGGATGAGCTCAAGTTTTAATTGTGAACAGTTCAGACACATGGTGTCTTTAGACTCTGTTTTTTCACATGTTAAGTAGGAAGTGCTTAACAGGGCTTGTTTAATCTGTGTCTATAAATGGAGCTGTTGGTTGATATTTCCCTGTCCTTAATGAGAATAAAACTTTCTGCTGGAAGACTAAATGGAGTTCAGTGATTTATTCTTTTTGTCCGAAGAGTTGTGGCAACTTTGTTTTGTAAATGCCACTCAAAGTTATTTTCTGAGCAAGAAGTTACTGTTAGCCTAAGGGGTAGGCAGGTTAGCTGAGGGTGATGTTGCTTTGCTTGGTGTCTTGAAGACCTTTGAGGTTAGAGATGCCTTCATATCTGGATAATGTGAGCCAGGCCTGCACCATCCTTCTGTTAAAGCATTTCCTAACGTCCAGGCCAACTTCAGCTGTAACTTAATGTCCTTGTTTATATTTATGGTCTACAGGTAAGATGGGATAAATGAACACTGAAGTGAAGGTTTGAAACTGTGCTTTTACAGGATGGTTACTTGTCAGCAGTAGAAGCAGCAGTGTCCATTGAACTGATGTCCTGTTTTCTCCTCTGGTAGGAGGCATCACTAGAGCAGTTTTTCCTACCTGTGGCAAAGTAATGTGTGATGCTGACACTGCAGGCAGTCTGTGTGGACTCATTAACTTGTTACTGTGGTAAGGAGAGCCTTGGAAGTCATTAGGTTCATTTTCTTCCAAAATGACCTGGAAATATGAGGGGGTGGAGGGGTTGGGAAGCCGCCGTAGATGAGGTGAGTTGTAGGGAGAAATTTTAGGTTGAATGAGTAGGAAGAAAGTGGTAAGATTTTAAGGTAAAACAAACTCAGCATCAACACTGATGTTCTTCAATTGAGACCTTTAACCTGTTCATCTGCAGCGCCTTACCCACATGTCAGATAACTAATAAGGAATAAAGCATTTTTCGAGGCCTACAAATGTGTCCTAGCTGGGACCTGCCAGCAGCGTAGGTGTCTGTTCTGTGATGCTTGGTAACTTCATATGTTCTGTGGTGATGACTGCTGTGTGTTCCCTGTAAACCTTTCCTGGCTTTCAGGCATTTGAGTAATTCAAAATGCAAGATTTGACTAAAGCCATGCTTAGTCAGAAAGTATTCTGAGTTAAACCTCGTTGCTGTTCTTAATTTACCTTGAAAGTGCTTTCATTCAGATTCTGAAGCTTAAAAGATCTGGGTACTTCTACTCTAAATACGAGTCTCTCAGTTTTGTGAAGTTGAAAGCATCTGCTAAGGTAAACTGTTGAGTGTTCCTCTTCTTCAACAGCCTCTTTCTCAGGAAGCTGACAAAACATGGGACAAGGCCTGCTATGGTATTTCTGCTGCAGCCTCCTTCACCAGCACAGCCAGGAGCCATCTCTGCCTTCCCCCGTGGCTCAGGCTGCCTAGCAACGAGGTCTCTCAGAGGGGGAACTGATTGTGGCAGGCACACGGGGCTGGAAGGAGCAGCAACCATCAGAGGTAGCAGGAGAGTGGAGTTCAGCCAATTGTGTGGCATTCCTGTGGGATTGTGCTGTTGATTTGCAGGGGGCTTTACTGTTTAAGCTGTTGTCTTGGGTACCTGCTGTAACTGTGCCTGTGAGCTGCTGTATGGGCAATACTGGAGCTTCCTGAAGGTGCTTTTGAGTTTAATTTCTTATAGTGACTGCATCAGTGTGTTTGTTTTTTCATCTAGTCGTGTAAGCTGAGCTAGTGAAATTACTGTGATGTTTATCAAGCTTCTTTTCCCCCTCTTCTGCTCAGGCTTTTGAATTTCAGATCTACTGTATTAGAGACATCTGAATAATTTCTTTTTGGAGAAGTAGGGAAAGGGTTGAGACGTTCACTTGTTACTTTGTTACCCTTTGGCTCTAGGTACAGTTTCAATGGATGGAAGCTAAGAAAGCTAGCAACTGGTTATCAGTCCACTGAGGTACATCAACAGCAAGATTTTTACCTATTAAAATTAACACAACAGTGCTGGCAAGGCACCAAACTTTCCCCTGAAATGACCTCTTCAGAGGAAGATATATTACCAGGGAGAGCCAGGGTTCCGTGAGCTGTGGTAGAGTTGTCTCTGGAGGTAAGGGTCCAATGGGTATGGATCTGAAAGCTGAATAGGTGGGAGCTTTTGTTATATTAACAGCTGTTCAAGGTGTGTGTTACTACACTGAAAAGTCTACATGCACAGAAGTGTGTATGCACTGCTTTAAATCCATCTAGAATAAAGTAGAAAAGGATGGTTTTCAGTCACTTATTTCGAGTTTATAGATACTGTATAAGCTTTTTAATGCATGTTTTCTAGCTAGTTTACTTATTCACAAATGGCTTTTCAGTCTTCATCTTTGCCCATTGTGTCACATTTCACCAAAAGTATTTGGAACAAAGGGTACAAATTTCTGTAGGCTTTTATTTCAAGAAGCTATTTACCAAAAAGCATTCTTTTAATGAAAATATACTCTTCAATAATTTAACATTCTTAGCCACATCCTACTTCAAGTGGGGGGGGGGGGAATCACTGTCCATGTTTTCCCTCTGTTTTTATATTGGATCTGTAATTCTGAATAGAATTGTTCTCTTAATTTCCTGTGCGTCCTCTGTGGCTAAATTAGCTCTTTAAGTCTACTCATCTGAAGCCCTAAATGCTTCAACCCAGAGCTCTCACTGTGGCAGTTACTGAATCAGGCAGGCAGCTTGTGAAGCTTAACAGTGTTCCATGCATCTCCTGAAAGAAATCAGTGGCTGGTTGTTGCCACTGCTGATTTGAGGAGTTTATTGTGCTAATTATGTAATTTGAATCAATAGGTTACTGTGGCTTTTTTGCAGCCTCCCAGAAATGTTCTTTTAACGTGAAGAGCCATCCTTGGAAATGTTTCAGAAATATTTAGGATTTTCAGGTAGGATTTCAGGTTTATCTGTTCAGGCATGCACACTGCTGACTTAAAATCATACCCAATGTGTTGTCTGTGCTCACCCTGTCACTTTCTTAATTCTCTGCTGCGAGCTGTAGTTAGCCTGTTCTGCAGGTGGCAGTATTGGGAAACTTTTGGCAGTAAGAGTGTTTCAGGAGATATCAGGGGTAAAACAGACACAGCCGCTCATTTATTTGGAGGTGTATGTGATGTGGAGTATGCCATTACTTTCAGTGGCACCACGCACGAGCTAAAGCACCCATTTAGTCAAATGTTAATTCAAGCTTGAATTAACATGTGAAGCCCCTTATGCATTTCAATAGCCTTTGGCTTAGGTCCATAGCTTGTTTGCAGTTAATATAACACATACCACTTCATCCCCTGTACATTACGTGTTACTATTTCAATATTAATTTTCCTTTTAGGAGTAAGGAAAGAGTGGGAATAAGTCCTGTAGCTTCCTACTTTTGATGCACTGACAAGTACTTAAAACAGAAATAACCTGAAAAGGGGAACCAGGAGTACTAATATCTGCTGCCTTTTAATGTACAAGCACCGGGGAGTTGAAGTTGATACTTCTAGCCCATGCCCTGGAAGTAGGGATCAAAACAGAGTGTCAGTAAACCTCACAGTCACAGGTTCCCTCTTCTGGTGCTACCAACAGCTAAGAAGAGGCTGATGACAGACCTGAAGCTCAGTGAGACTATGAACTGAGTGGGAGCAAGCAAGAACTTGAGAAAATGAAACCAGAATCATCGTGCTGAAAGTCAAACAACAGCATTTAATTTCCTTTGTGACCAAAGGATTCATTTTTAAAGCCTTATGAAGGGTGATATTAAATTACTGGGAGTGGTTGGTGCACCAAGTGCTTCAAACTCTAGGGGCCTCAATTGAGCAGGAGGCTAAGAATTTAATGCAATTTGTTGTTGATCTCAGCACCTGGCTAGAGCCACTGTGTGTGTTTGGACAGGCTGGGGACTGTGGCAGGTGCCAAATTGAATATAAGCCCATGTGCTGTGTGCTCTCATCATGAGTAAGGCAAATTGCATACTATGATGGGAGTTCTACTGGGAGGAGTGAGGCTGGCTGATGGAGGAAAGTTGCTATCCATCTCTACTTGGCACTGGTGAGGGTGCACCTGGACTGATGTCTAGTTCTGGGACCCCAGTCCAAGGATCATGTGGAGGAATCTGGAGAGGATCCAACAGAAGGGTGCTGGAAGTCTAGGGTGAGTGGCCTGTGAGAAGAGCTTGGCTTTTTCAGGCACAGAAGAGGATAAGGGAGGTTCTAATTGTGCTGTACAACTTCTTCAAGGGCATTACAAGAATGACAAAGCTAACTTTTTTTTTATGGTAGTAGCAGATAGTATATCAAAGGGCAGTAACCACAAAATGATGGTTGGAAGATTCTGTTTGGGACATCTGGATACTAGAAGTGTACTTGTTTGGAGGGAAGTGGTTCAGGACTGAAAAGAAATCATCAGAAGAACGATGACCCATCTCCAGAGCTGGAAGTTTGAAAAGCTTAGCTAGTGAAAGTTACAGCTGATGTGATCCAGTATTGCCAATACTTCAGGATTAAGTGATCTCTAGAGGTGTACTGGCATTGCAATTTATGAGGGGATACAAGGGCCCCTACTGGGAATGGGGTGCAGGAGAAAGCCAGTGAGTGCTTGATGACAATTCCTGCTCATTTCTTGTAGATCATCCTACTGTTAACACCACAAACACTGTAAAATGGTTTAATTATGTTTCTAGCTCCTTTAAAAAATTGCTGTGTCTCAGAAATGAAGATGGAACCCAGTGCACAGATAATGAGCAATGTAGAACTGATTCAAAAATTTCTTATGCAGCTTTTGCCTAAATGAATTTCAGGTGTGGTGAGTTGATGTTACAAGCAAGATTAAAAAAAAAACAAGTGAGGAGAGCTGCATGGCATCGGAGGGACAAGACTGGGCTAATGTGTTTTGGTGGGGTTAGCATTTTAAGCACAGTACAGTTAAAAAGAAAAAAGCTTCAATTGCTTACATTTGTTCAATGTCAAACTGAGAGGCATTATTATTTGTAGCACTGTAACTAGACTGAACTGAATTTCCTTTTCAAGACTGTGCATATGCATGTTCAAATCTTACTAGAACAGCTTCCACTCTTAATGTGTTTTTACTATCCCCACTGTGCAAGTAAGGAACTGAGACAGATTCAGTGATTTGCCTAAGGTAATACGTGGAATTGATGGCAAAGCTGGGATTAAAATTCATTTTATAACCATGTAAGTTTTGTTTTTCAGGCAGTTTTATATTTGCACTAGTTTGGCTATGTGCCTGAGTTAATATATTTTACCTCTTAGTACCGGCTTATTAGCTAAAGTTGAGTGTTAGGCTAACCACAGCTTGACTGGTTTTGAGAGCAGCCAGGTGAACTCATGTCTGTCTGCAAAAGAGGGTCTGTACTGACATTTTATCCTGAGTCCCCTTTTAACACCTGAAGACATTTATTTGGTAGATTTCTATTGCATCATAGTTCAAGAAATAGTACTTTTTCCCTCCTTTCCCTTCTCCCATCCCACAGAAAGGTTAGGTATGTGGGGAAGCTGAAGAGTTTCATATGTTGAAATTGCAAATTATTGTAGAAGACTGGCTGCAGAATTCAGGTTTTCTGTCGAACACAAGACAGGTGACAAAGTTGTGGCCATATTTTGGTGGATTGACACAATGTAGGAGTGCTGAGGAAGGAACAAGATTATTCAGAAAGTACAACTATTGGGCTACTTTGATTTTTTTCCTCCAGTTTTACCATCGTTCTTTTTCCTTTAATAACTAAACAATGGAACTGAAGGTTAAGTGATGCCATTAAGTGAGAGGATCCATTCTTATTGAACAAAGCTAGGGAAGGGGCTGGATACCAGACAGGTGGTTTTTTCCTATGTCAGAAAGCAGAAGTTAAAGTTTTCTGATGCAGCTCAGTGATATGTACAGAGGTACATAAATACTACTTAAATATACTTAAAGGCACAGTTTGTGACTTGCTTCTCAATGATCTGTATCACAACAAGGTTCTGAAAACCAGTCACAAGGTGACCTTTACTGTGTTTTGAGAATTGTCACAGGAAGTTACAACAACAAACTTGCTTGCAAAACATCATGCACATCTTTTAAAAAGGGTGGCAAAACCTTCTTTCTGTTATGAGCATATTTACTGTCCTACATGAGGCTGTGAGGGCTTAGGAAGATATTCATGCAGTTGCTCTATGGATAAATGCCATGTTTCAGGGCAACAAAAGCGTGCTGTTTCCAGAGCCAGGGACCTTGGTCAATGCTTTCAACAAAAGTTGCTTCATTTCTACAGTGCCCTATGCCACAGCTGCTGCAGGGTTATGTGTCATTCAGGTGGCTGGCTGCATTCCTTTGCTCAGCTCGTTTGGATGTCTGTCACTCGTGGCTGCCACCACTGACATCTGCATTCAGAGCTCAAGAGTTTTCAGTGTTTGAGATATTCCTTCCGCCAGCAGCTAATAGTATGAGGAGTGTTGTGTTTGTTTGCTTGCTTGTTTATTTGTTTTTACTGTTCCATAGGATTAGCTGGGAGGTTTCAAATGTGAGTGAATAATCCTTCCCAAAAAATGGAAACACTAGCTCCACCATGTTATTTTTGTTGCTGATGTTGACTTGATATATATATCCATGTCAGGAAATGTTGTGTTATCACTTTGGTAGTTTGCTCTATGACATTCACAGGGGCAGCTAGAGCCAGGGAGGCATTCTCTGCTCAGATAGGAAGTAGCTGAATTTAGCTTCTGGAGCATAACAGCATACTCAGGCTCTGGTTTTACAGAACATCTCAGCTCAGGGCTAGTCCAGGATTTCCAGTGGCCTCTGCTGGGCCTGAGCACATAGCTGAGGCTGCGTACAAATAGAGGTGAATTCCTTGTTTGGGAATGTGATGGTATTTCCACATCTGTTTAGATTCTGAGCCTGATCTCATCCTATTAGAGGGGCAAAAATCCATTTGCTTTCAAGCAGAAGCCCCTGCCTTGTGATTTTTTTACTCTGGAGCGGACAGAGATTTAGCAAACTGCCAATTCTTTGCAAGGCTGCACAAACTCTACTCCATCAAGTGGGACAGCCTTCCGTACAATGATTAAACTTTTCCAAGATTTCATATCCTCACTCATCAGACTCCATTTACAACAGGAAATTACAGTTAACCTCTATGAAGACTTTCCCTGACTAAATCCAGTGTTTATAAATTATATCCAGGCAGAAAATGTGAATCCCAACAGTGTAACTGTGGTCTGAAGTGTAAGTGTTCACAAGTTCATCTGCTTTCCAAAATATTTTTTGCTACAGTAGAAACATGAGTTTGTATACATAAAGTATACATTTTTAACATATTTGTAGACTGCAATATAATAGATAACGTTTGTGTGCATTAGGAGAGCTCAGTCCTGTGTGGGCTGTCTCTGCCGTTGTTCTCAGACAGAAGGTTTTCAGACTTTTCATCAGCAGTGACCACCAACAGAGCAACTTCCCTCTCTTTGGGCTTTTTTTTCTTTTTTTCTTTCTTTTTTTTTTTTTTTTTCATAATGCTGCTGGGAAGCTTCTTAAGAAATAAGCTCTGTAGAGCTCCTTAAGAAATAATAACAAGTTGGATGTGGTTTATCCACTCCCATGCTATTCTTTGTGTTTATAGCAAGATTCCAATATTCTTCCTCACATTGGGTCCAAGCTATGCTACTGGTTACATCTGTGTAATAACTTTGTACAGAGAATATGTACCAACAGGTGAAGGATATGCTCAACAGTGAGACAGAGAACCAGTCACACAGTTCATCTTTAGGTTTTCTTGCATTGACCTGAACAAATCTCTCAACAAGACCCAGCTTCATCATTTCTTCCTGAAGATTTAATACCATATCCACACTGTATTCTGCACCAAAGGTGCAGCATGCATACAATATATTAAATAATTTTAAAATCCTTTAACGCTAAATAAGGATCTTAAGACCTGAAGATAGTCAATAGGTATTTCTTTAAAATGCTTGAGATAGAGCTTCTAGTCGGAAGAATATGTTTGTTAGGAGCAGAAAGACAATCGATCACTGACTTTTGGTTTTAGGCAAAGTTGATTGTACCTTTACACAAATTAGGCTCTTCAGTGAGGTGCCTGTAACTGGGTTCAGAGTATCTGGACTCAGCTAGATTGGGTTGAGCTCTTTATGTCTGCTTGCAATTGACCCCTCTTGGTATCTTGCTACTACTCTGTCAGAATCAGTTAATGGAACCAACAAACGTGACCTTACAGAGTGGGGAGTGATACTCTGGGCTGGTGCTCAGCTGTACTGGAGCGAGTGGCCAGGCTTGCAGGGAGAGGGCCTCAGCGCTGACTCTGCAATGAACCAAAAGCAGTTACAGCAGATGTGGCACACAGCATTCCCATTTAGGATCAGCTTTAGGAAGGAAAATGTGCACTGACAAACTCAGCTTAAATGAAAATGTTAGCACTCAGGAGAATTCTGGCCTGTGACCCAGATAGTATGGAGGCAAAGCATTGTGTGACTGTAACTCGTTAGTAAATACAGTTCCATGGTCAGCAGTCAGCAAAAATGCTCATTTCCAAAGCAAGCTTTTGCTGAAGCTTTCAGGCTGACTTCTGTTTCAGAAGGGAATTGCAATGCAGGAACTTGAAAGGGCTTCCAATCCCTGCTTGCTTATTTACATTCATTCTTATCTAGAGCAAAATAAATTATTGTGCATATTTTATTTGCAAGTGAGGTATGATCAGTGAAATCCACCACAAAGCAAATGTACATGCAGCAATGCCTCTACAAATCTCTTCTTATGGCATTCAGCTGTGCAACCACTGCCCACAGTACAGATGGACAGACTTCTCATTTGTGGTTCATTATAAACTCTGCCTAATCTTAAAATTATTCACAGTCTGGACTGGTCTTTGTATTTAGAACTGTAAGGCACTCCGACATGCAGATTTTGTACTAGAATTGGTGATAAGTTTCACTGCTGCCTGGTGGCTGAAATGTACTCCTTGTAGTGCATCTTTAAGCCTGCTCGTTTGGAAGCCTTCAGGATGAGACACTGCAGGCAGACAGAGGCAGACCAGCTCTGCATTCCTTTGCAGCAGCCACACAGCATTACGTATGCTGCAGTGTGGCTGGATCAGTCACACAGGGACTCTTCTCCAGAACAGGGTCCTTCTTAGGACAGCACTCCTTTCCCACCCTGCATCTCTCTGGCAAAACCCTTGGCTGTGCACGAGGACCTATGTCCAAGCAAGTCTAGGTGGGTTTAAATCCTCAGCTTGAATTGCATTTTTCAATTTCATAAAGATTAGACCATGCTGTAAACTGTGGTGTCAACCTTAGCTTTCAGAGTCCCACAGCACATCCTGAACTTCTGTGTCAATCAGGTTGATGGAGAAGACTATCCAGAAAAGCAGTGGCCTTCCCTAGCTAACTCCCACTGCCATTCCCTCATTCTTGTGGTGTACCATCTTTCCCCATGATTGAGTTTACTTCTTTTGAGACAATTACTTCACATTAGGTGTCTATATAACCAAAAGTAAGGATTTAAAATTCTAGTGCTTGGGTAAGACTGATCCATGCCAAATTCAGCTTGGAGAAGAAAGGAAATGGCCACATTTTTCTGTGCTACTTTCTAAAGGCTGGTGAGCAGTTAGAAGAAAAAAAAAAAAAAGAGAAGAATTAACTTAGCAGATAGACAAAGGAACAGTGGTGAAAGAATTAATGGTCTGTATGTTGCAAATGGCAGCAATCAGATTCTTGCCTAGTTCTGAGATTTAACAACAATTTTGTCACCTCTCTGAAATTAAGATCATTAGCCTTACTCCTGGCAAGCAAATTTCAATTCTCCCTGCTCATTCAAAACATTTTCCCCAAATCTAAATATCTAACACTTTTTTAAAAATAACACAGCATTTTTCTCTAAATACCAAATATATTTTAAAAGTAATTTTTAGTATTTAGAGACTTTAAACTGTTTCTTTCAACAATATCTGTGGATGTTGATCTTGTTTCCTTTTGTTTTTGTCTCCCAAGTGTTTCTTTGCAAGTAGATATTTGCCAGTGTTGAAAATAGAAGCGCATTGTTGTAGGTGTGCAGTGAAGTTAATTTTTTGAGCTTATGTCCTCCAGAATCAGGATTTGAATGAAACAAGGTGGGGGGAGACGTTATGAAAGCAATTGGAGTTAACTGTTCCATTGACCAGTGCTGCCAAGCCCACTCCTGCCCGCTGTGCCAGGCAAGGAGAGCTCAGACAGAATGTGGGCTGTGTGGGGTCTACTGAGTTGCCCTGAGCCAGCTTGTGGCATTGCATTGCATTAGCTGTTAAGTTTAACTACTGCACCATTTGGCACTTCGTGCTTGTGAAAAGTTCTCCCTCTTCCTGCAGTTGTTCTCTGTGTGTAAATATACTTAAGCAATAATGTATGTAAGTATATGAGCTATAAAATATCTGCTGGAATATGGACTTGAATCTGACTCTTCCATCCTGGTTTCTTACTGTTTATTGTGAAGGCAGCACCTCAACATTTCTTGGCTTAATGTTCAGCCAATTTTTCTGATGCATAAAGTCCCATCCAAATACCCTCAGTGATCTGTCTCCTTGGCAGGATGAGTGAGACCACCATGCAGCTTTGGGTTACCAGGAGATGGAGGTCTGCTACCAAAACCAAATGCAAACCAGGACAATGCCAGCAGAAAAAAAAAGGTGAGATGGAATGAGGGAGGAAATCAAACATATAGGTGAGGAGTCATGCCTAAGGGTGCAGTACAATGCTCAGTTTTCTGTTGGATGTGCTATTTAGTTCCAGGTGATGGTTTAAACAGCTGACAGTTTCTGAAGGTGCAGAATAAGGCCTGAGATTGCAGGCTGGTGCTCCTTCTATAGATGGCACTGTAACTTTCCAAATGCATTCCATTCCTGCCCATAGTTTTACTGATGTTATCAGTGCTAAGCCATCTCAAAAAAACAAAACAAAACAAAACAAAAAAACATTACTTATCAAAGGTAAAAAATAAGACAAAACTCAAAAATGTCAATAACACTGAGATGCACCTTAAATCAGAACTGTGGTATTTGGTCTCAAGAACGTTGCAGCTTTATACTGGATATGATCAAAAAGCACCTGTCCTCAGTGGCATCCCAATGATGTTCTCTGGGGTGGGATGTAAGAGGAGAGCAAACACATAGTGGTGCACCCTTACCTGCTGCACCAGCTTACAGGAGCTGCAGGGACAACACACAGGCAGATGTGGTATCTTCATATTTAATATCCCTGGATGGATTTTTCTTCAGGGAACATCTTTATTCATTTTTGCATCCATGTAGACTTTGAACATCCACAGAAAAGTAGATGGTTCTATTGGAAACAAAGCTTCTGTCTTTTTTTTTTTTTTTCTTTTTCAGAACAAACATAAATCCAAACTCTCTGCAAGAGATTTGAAGCAATTAATGTGCAAATGATTATCATTAGGAGCAGGAGCTAACTAAAACCAGCTGCTTAAAACTGACAAGTCATACATGGTTCCCTCCGTTATCTTTCCCACTGTGCATAACTTCTGCATGATAGGGATTCTTCTATCTTAACAACACAAAGTACAATTGGCTCCATCACCACCCTCAGCACGCTCACTGGTAGCTCAGTAAACATCATTCTCAGTAATACCAGAGTCAGTACCTGTTCATGTAACTCCATTTGTAACCACAAAACATTTCCAAAAATACCATTGATTGAAAACACCCTTCAAGAAAGGCCTTGTTAGTTTGTCAAATTTTAGAGGGGCATCAACAAATTACTTTGGTTAACATAGTCAAAACCCGTTGCAAAATCAGCACAGACAGCCACACAGCCTGGCTTTTCCATGGGGCATTCTGCTCACGTTGCAGCCATGCAGGCTTCATAGGTATTTCAGGTAGAAAGATACCACAGCACAAACAACTACCACACTCCTGAAAGCAGTGTAGCAAGCGGTGACATATGTCCCTGGATCCTACGCAGCCTACACACTGACAGTTTAACAAAAGGTTTGTTTCTATATAACATTTATAGAACACATACTGTTTCAGCAGTACCCCAAAATATTTTATGTTCTTTCTTCACTATGTAAGGGCTTCAAAAGCAAAAGTGCACTTCTAATCCCACTTACCAAATGGAAACTAAACTTGCATACATAATTTAAGAGAAATTGCCATCATATAGCTTCTTTTTCAACAGAATTCTTGCTATTATTGACCAGAACTGGTAACTTGTAAATATCTACGAAAAAAGTGAATCCTTTTATCTTTAGGAAATTTACAACAGTATTCTTCAAAAGTAAATACACAGATAGTAAAATGTATACAATAACTGAGCCAGATTTATGACTATGATTATGAAGAAGTAGGCCATGGTTTATACCTGATAAGAATAGCACATTTATTCTGTGGAGAGTGAAAGATTTATTATGTGTTTAAGCATTCATTTCCTTATTTTTGTGCATGTTTTCTGTAAAGGCTACGTTAACTATATTATGATCACTTGAGAACTTAAATGGATTTAGGAATTCAGCCCTAAGTTTCGCAATCACTCAACATGTTATAAACCAAGGATATCTGTTGGTGTAAACAACTCTCTCCATCCTTCTGAACAGTATTTCTGTAAGGAGAGATGAGCCACAGGATGACTTTTGTATTATCACAAGCTTTGAAACACAGAGTGTTCCAATAAAGTCATTACAATTCTTGTATCAAGGGCCAGAAGTTTAAGAGGAAGATAAAAAGTGAATCCTGGATGTTATTATGTGTTCTCCAGACGTTATAGCCTCTTCTCTGCGACTCCTGCATTCCTGTGGAAGCAGACAGGCTTCAAAAACCTCGTTGCTCTCTCCTCTGGGTGTTCTACAGTCCTGAAGATTTAAAGATACAAATGTAAATATATATATATATATATATGCAACTTTCTAAATAGCAAGGTGACTCTCCTTTCTCCTCCTTCTCACTTTCCTGAGACAGGAAGAGTTTGCTTGGCATCTCAGTCTTTCCCCTGCATTGCTCCTGGAGTCCCCAGCAATCACAAGGCCTCAGAAAGTAAGTCATGCAGCCTTTGAGAAAAGCAGCCCTAAGAACTGGCAGGCTTAACGAAGCATATGTGCAGCTCTTACCCTTCTACCCAGCATGGCACCTCCAGCATGTGCACACCACAGTTTCCAGCTAGGTTCTTCTATGCTATGAGTGCCTTCTGTTGCTTTCAGCATCTGCATTCAAGTCTTCCACAGTGCTTCAGCATCTCACTGAAATAATCACTGCTGAAAAGGAAAGAGAAGACTCCAGCAACCTAGTGATACTGGGATATACCCACAGATTGCTACAGTGCATGCCTTGAAGAAACACTGTTTCCCTAGGAGGAGATGCTCTCCACACTTAAGCTTCCACTTACCTGGCTGGGTCTCCCACCCCCAGGCCGAGATCAAGAACACTTGAGTGCTGCCAAGCTATCCCAAAGTACAAAGGCAGCTACTGGTTCCTAGCAAGGCAGCAAAAAAGACAAGTTTCAGGTTAGAAGAGCTCCCACAGATGATAGCCCAGCCACTCTGCTGGAAAATCTACTCCATAGAACTGGTGGCATGTCTTTCCTTACTCACTAGAATGAAGATCCCACAGGCCTTGTGATCAACAAGATTTAGAAGTCTTTATCTCCGATGTGCTCATGATTTCCCAGTTTCACTGTTGGATGTAAGATACTGACAAACCTCACATGATACTCCTGACGCTGAATATCCCCTCCTTTTCAACCCTGTTTACTACATTCTCTTTGCAAAGTGGTCTATAAAGAGAAACATTTCAATGAAATGCTTCAGTGAAGCTTGCCTGAAGTACAGTAGGCTCAAATCTCATCTAGTGGAAGGTATCCCTGCCCACGGCAGGGCATGTTTTGAACTAGAAGAGCTTTAAGATCCCTTCCAACCCATAACTTCGGAAAAATATATAATTATCTGGACACTCCTTGGCCAAGTTTGCCAAGTAATGACAGCGTTCCCTGCACTATTTGGCCTAAACTTGAAGATATGTTTTCTACAAGGTTTTTGTGAAGCTAATACTCCAGTCTCTTGAGGACTTGCCATTGTTCTGATCTTTTTCTGGCTTGCTAGCACACAAAGCAAACACGGTGTCATGGTGTCTTAGGACTGGAATTTTTTGAGGCATGGATAGGACTTAGGTGCCTGATCCCATTAATTTTGATGGGATCTGAGTATCTAATTCCTTTAAAGTCTTATAAAAATCCCTATTGAGATTCTTGAGCATGGATCGTCAATATGCTGAAGATATAATCCAAGAGAAAAAAGCTTAGTAAATAAGGTGCTTTTGAAAAGATTAAAGAAAAAATGTAGATGTCCTCCCAAGTGCTGGCTTGGATCAGCTACAGGTATGACAACCCTACAACCTATGGATTGCCTGTCCTCCTCTCCAGCTTGATTAGGAGCTTGTGTGATAGGCAGCCCCATCAGCAGCCAAAAAGAGCCACAGAATAAGAGAATAAGAGTCAATTGATTTTGGAAATCAGAAACATAGGTTATCAACTTTAAGAAAGTTCTTTCCATTTTCTTACGCGGCCAGATGAAGTTTTCTTAACCTTTGGGCTTCTTTTAGAGGCTCACAGAGGAGCATTTGGGCCTCTGAACTGGGAAAAACTCCAGATATTTTTGCTGGCTAGAAAGAAAGACATAATTAAAAAGAGTAATAATAAGAGAAACTTATGAAAATAACTTAAAAGGATTCTTTTTTCTATTTTGCTTTTTATTTTTTTTTAAAGAGGAGACCTCATGAACTTTTTTGGCTCTACTCACAATAGCAGTGATTTTTTGGCAATCTCATCAGCTTCGCTTTCGTCTGGGTGGGCAGCTCTTAAGTAGTAAATCATTTAGTGGTTCAGACAGCAATTCAACAAAATGTAATATCCTCCTCCTCCCTGACACTTTGTCAACATGGACTTAAATAGGAGATAAACCTTCATAGTGCAATAGACAGTGTCACCACATCCATTGCTAAAAGCAGCCCAGAAGAGAGCCAGCTGAGATCCAAAACTTGCTCCAGGGCACTTGGGTTTGTGGGCCAGGGCCAGCAGTACAGTGATGTCGTTCCTGGGTTGGAGCTGGCCCACATCCCAGCAGCTGGCAGCAAGGGTGGAGTGAACCTATGTCTGGGATCATGTTGCACCTTTACTCACAAGTTCCAACCCTAAGGAATGTGCCAGGTCCTCCTGAACTCACTCTCTTGCAGGATGGGGCTCAGAAAAAGTCCCAGAGTTCTTAGAAACTAAGAAGTCTAGAAAACAGCAACTCTCGAGAAGCACTGAAAGGTTTGTAATCTTTCCTATGGAAGGCCCAACAAATACCTATGGTACTGTGGGTTTCTTTAATGTCTACATGTCTCACATATACTAAGAAGTATTCTGCTTCCATCTCCAGTGAATGAGTTTTTACCTGGTGTGTGTGTGTGGCCTGTTGATACTTGTTGTTTATGGATGGATGTACAAGAAATTCTGCTGTCTGGGGAGATGTCCACAGCTTACAGCTGTAATTCAGACAGGTTTGCAAGTAATACTCTACCTTTTAAAACAGGGGTGGAGCAAAGGAGTAAAGTAAAGACAACATAAGAGTCTTCATTTTGAGCTTGGGCTGGTGTCTGATTTTGACATCTTGACTATGATTATGTGACTGCATGCCTGTGATGACATGATGGATGCTGTCTCTCCCAGATGGTACGTGCTACACCAAAGCGCCTCCAACGGCTTTGATGCGTGTCTTGTTCTGCAAGGACTGCTGGGCTGCAGGAGATCACTGAGCAAGACAGCCTGCCTTCAGGGGGCAAGCTCACCCAGATCTCAACCTGCACTCTTGCTTCCTCATGAACACAGTCCTTGGCTAAATGTTGTCCTTTAAAAATTCCATGCATGTATATATATTCCTGCACCATGAAACTGAATTGTAATGTTTCTAAGTAAAAGAAATTGTTGACCTGCATAAAGTCACCCTTTATCTTTCTCACCTTTTTCTTTTTACTTCTTTTTAGCCTGTTTTTCTTCTTCCTTTCTGTTTTCCACTTTTAGCTGCCTATTCCCTTACCTTGAGTAAATAAATACTGTAATTCACTGTGAATCAGCTAATATCCTAAACAAGCCTGTATGAAGCCCAGGGCTAATTCCAGGCATAGATTTTATTTTTTTTTTTTAACCTACTAGGAGAACAAAAAGGAAGACTTTCTCTACTTCTTTCTAGACAATTCTTTTTAGACTGCTGAAA
The DNA here is from genome assembly GCA_023055505.1 of Callipepla californica brunnescens. Classification (NCBI taxonomy): domain Eukaryota; kingdom Metazoa; phylum Chordata; class Aves; order Galliformes; family Odontophoridae; genus Callipepla; species Callipepla californica. Next base: position 22,162,826 of record JALIRH010000005.1, on the reverse strand, counting down.
TTTAAGGCTGAATGCAATGTGGCTTTTTTCACATTTGTCAAACTTCCAAACATCACGACCTAGCAAACAGCTACTTTAATCAGTGAGAGATATTTTTTTGTCCTTTTTTGCACTTTTAATGCAATGACATAGTTTGATGATTTACTTGGTTATGCCACCATTAGAAAATATTTGTTATATATCAAGGAAATGAGCATCAGAGCACAGGAATTTACTTCAGAAGCCAGGACTTGATTTCCAAATCGCCATTTCTGGAGTTCTAGAAGTTTGATTTTCATCCCATTTGCCATCAGATTGGCAGAAGTTTTCAACTGCATTCACTGCATGCTGTCTCATACACGATAGCCCTTCCCATCCCCAAGTAATGCACCCTATAGCCTTCATTTGAAGGCTCACTACAATGGTTTGTGGACATCTGAACCACTTGCTTTGTCTACTTAGTGCAAAATCAGCTGGAAGGTGATTGCAGGTACACCCTGGAAGTGGAGATTCCTGTTGGAAGATTCCTGGGTCCACTTCCAGTTCTTAATGAAGTAGATAGTGAGGGAGTAGCTGAAAAGCAGTCAAGCTCAGAAGAAACCTGGCAGGGAAACACTTCTTTGCCCTTCTACATTGCTTACAGCTTAGCATAGAAATAGTATCAGTTTGCTGTTTCTGCCTTAGAGAAACCATGCTGGCAGGTAGGCAGCCCTAGAGACACAGAGCTTTTGTCTTAGCAGTCAAACAAGATCATGGATAACACTGGTGAAAGGCCCTCATCACTCACTTGTGATACTTTTCCTTTCACAAAGTTCCTTCTGCCCTTCTTTCTCGGGGGGGGTTTTCACGGCTTCTCTTTGACACATTATCCCTCCACCTACTGCTTGGGAACACAAGGAGGGGAAAGGCAGATGGGGATGGACAAAATTCAGAGCTGAGATGGGGTCTGTGCTAGGTGGTCAGGAAGTCAGCTGAGCTGGGAGGGGGGGGAGGGGGGAGGGAAAGAATGATGCTTGTTAAAGAGGATATAGGAATTTCCTACCCCAGAGGAAAGGCAGGTCTTGATGAGAACAATATAAAGAAGGAAGGAAACGGTTGTTTGGGCGAGCAGGAGAACTGAGTGTGGCTGTGGATGAAAGGGGAAGCCGAGCCAGCTCTGTGCAATCAGCAGAGACATCAGCGTGGGATCTGGGGCCTTGGGAAGGAGAACCAAAGTGCACAGCCGTGCACAGGGGGCCGTGCAGGGAAAATCCCACACCTAAAGAGAATCAGCACTCAGAACAGAGATACTGATCAGGGATTTGGTACAGAGGGAACCGAGAGGATGAGGAGAGCCTGAAGAATTGTGCTTTGAAAGGGGAGTTCAACTTGAATTCTTGCAGGCATTTATGAGCATGGTCTCTCATTTTGAATGGCCTGCACCCTGCTTTGAGGGGCTCACAGCTGAAGAGCATCATGTTTGGGAGTATATCAAATCCTGAATCAAATCTAAAAAAATCTTTTAAAATCTAAAAAAAAATAACTAAATGCTAAGACAGACCAATAGAGAAGTGTCAAGCAGTGCTCAGCTACTATTAAATTAGTAAGATGAGGTGCTTTACTTTTCAACAGTCAAACCAGAATTCCAAAGTAGAGAAAAACTGCTTTGCAAAAGGGCTTCACGCTCTCTCCCAGGACAGGGTGAGGAGGGGTAATGCTGCTTTTCTGCAAGGGAAGAGCAAGCTCAGGAGACACAGACAGCCCTGTGCCCCTTTGAATGGCTCAGAGCATGGATGCCAAGTCTGACAATATGCTGCTGAGTGCAGGGAAAGTGGCTGTGATGGAAGGCAGCACAGCAGGAACACACAGACAGGTGCTGTCGGCCAAATGGTGAATGCTGCAAATGTGCCACAGCAGATGCCCCAATTAAATAAAATGCAGAGTCACAACATTTGCTTGAGTGATTAAGAAAACCAACATGCTCACATGATCTTGGAATGACTGATTGGCATGGAAAATAAAAATAACTGAAGCTCCACTGTTACTTTTCTTGTAGCTTCTATGTAAAAATAAAAAATAAAAAAAATCAACAAACTTCTTGAATATGAACAGTCTTCCTCTGAGTCACTTTTCAGAATTAGGCTTTCTCTTGCTCTTAAGTGGATACCCTTACCAACCTGCTCTCAAAGACAGCCTGCAGAGTGGAAATGTCTTTGAATCTGGTTTTATCAATGAAGACAATTTTGAACTTTTGGTGAAGATTTCTCCCTCTGCTCTAACTCATGCTGTTGTGAATATTCCTCTCAGTTGCTCACTCAGCCCGCCCCTTCGCTCACCCTTTCATGTACAAGGTCTGAAGTACACATCCTGCCTTTGGTAGTCGGTAGAAAAATCTCCAGTTCTACAAGAGGATTGGACTTCTCAGCAACCTTTAAAGGTCCCTTCCAATTCAGGATTCTACGATTCCAAGATGCCTGAGAAGCTGAGGAGTATCCAAGCTAATGATGCTCTATGCCAGTACACCTTCAATGGGCAGATGTGTTCTTTGTGGTCACGTGGCTCTCGTGATGGCCCTCAACTAACTGGCTGCTGGGTGTGCCTACCCTTGCCCTGCACCCCAGGGAATGAAAGAATCCCAAGCAGTTTTTCTAAAATAAGTATTCTACATCCTCTAGTTGTCCACAGGACATTCAGTGGTTTGATAAAGGGAGAAAAGAGACAAGCAAACCAAAGAAATGGATGCAAGTGCTTGAACAAACTAAAGAGATGCTCATCTAGTGCGGCTCACTTATGGCTGAGCTCAGATGTTTCCTAAATTTGGCCTGAGGTCGTGACATGTGCCCCACCATGCCCACAGTGAGTGCAGCAGCAGTTCTACTCAGAGTATTCGGCAGGACTAACAAATTGCTGATCTGATAAGGAGACAGCAAAGCTCAGGGCTTGCAGAATGACGTCACCAGCAAAGGGCTTGGTGTGTTTCAGATTCATCTATAAAAGCTTACAGAAAAAAGATTGATAATGCAGGTGAAATAGAAGGCATTATGAACCTCCTGCTCCTGGCATCTGAGAGGCTTAAAGACATTAGATTGCATGCTGACAGGAGTAAAACAGTTTCTCTTCCCAACAGAGAAAAGAAACTTGGGTGGCGGACCACGCCATTCAGTACCAAACAAGCTGAACCCCCACTCCACTCAAAACCGGCTTCACAAAAGCCTTTTTTTCCCCTTCTGTTCAAGGTAGCAAAGCCCTGACAGACTCAGGAGCCCCTCTTCCTCTGCTTTCACCTTCCCACGACCACCCCATGCACATTGTCCCACAGCTCCCTGGCACAGTTCTCCTCCTCGCCTGTGGGCATGCTCTGAGTGCACCTGTACAAAGCATGCAGCTTGGCTCTGTCTGCTCCTGCAAAAGGTTTTCTTCTGTCTAACGAGCACAGATGCAGATGGTGAGGTGATAAGGACTGCCGGGATATGAGCTGGGGTTATACTGGGAAGAAAACCAGAGAAGCTGAACTGAAGCATTCATTTTAAAATAACAGCTACAAGGAAAATCCTTCTATTTCCTTACTGTTTTGGTCAGAGTGGCAAAATGACATCAGGAAAACCCTCCTGGAGTTTCCAGGTGCTTGTTTTCATATTTTGCCTCTCATGCCAGTCACCAGCGTGGCTGCAAAAGGGAAAGCAAAACCTTTGCAAAAATCTATAACTGGTGTCAAGGGGCTTACGGAAAGCCTGCTGCTCCCCAGGCAGATGGTGGCTTAAAAAATAAAGCAAGCTGGGCTGATGCTAGAGCTGTGTTGCCATGGAAACAGGGAGGTAAGGATGCTGCTCAGATCTGACCGGATGGAAGCAGGTTCAGGATTAGGATTAGCAAAGAAGTGGCCAGATCCCCGCTACCACGCAGGGTTCCTCCTACACAAGGCAGAACTCTCTGAAGGTCTGCATCACACGTTTCGGTGAAGGTTTCAGCAATTTAAAAATTAGATACCTCAATGCAAGAGAGTGCATGAGCACTGAGGCACTTCAGCTTTAGTGATCCATGCAATCTGAGTGTGCTAATGGCAGAAGGATGCCCACCTCCCACAGCAAGATGTGGCATGTGGCGGTGCTCACCCATGAGCAGCTCTCCGCAAGTTGGGCATTGGGAGAGTTGGACAGCACAGCCACACAGCTGGGACTGCAGAGTAATAAGGAAAAGAAAGAGGATAATGACTTTAAATTGTCAGCCTTCCCCTGCCCTGGGAAAACAAAGTTAATTGTGTCTGATATACATCAGTGTTATTTAAATATTACAAGAATCAGAAAATGGTCTGTGTTGGCAGAAGTACTTAAAATATACTTGTTAGTTCCCTTTAGATGTTTGAGGTTAGCGTACCAAAAACAGCATTTTCATCTCGCTGCTGTTCTCAGAAGAATCCCTGTGAGCTGATTTCAGGCACCTTGCTGCTCCAGCCAATTCCAGACTGTAAACAGAGTCCAAAGCATAACACAACAAAAATAAACCCTGAGTGAGGATAGAATTAAATATATGGATTGAGGTGATCTGAAGAGTGAGTATTGCTTTCTTCACTGCTGTATAATGACAAGCAAGATCTGGACCTTCAGAATTAAGGCAAACTCACACCTGGATGAAGGGAGCTCTGAAGAGCTGCTGTTTGTAGAGTATGTTAGCACAAGCTCCAGGCTGAGCCCGGCCAGGTGTGCTCAGGCACTGCACTGGTTGGGGCTAACGTGCACCCAGCTGCGTGTCCAGCACACAGGTGTCCAGCAGGCGGGTATCTTTTCCAGCTGGATTAAATACAAACAAGCAACGTTAGCTCTTCTTTCCAACACGATTAGATGAATGGATGTTTTTCAGGGTTTGGCTTTTCAGGCCTTTTGAAAGCGTTCTCCTGCTTATTTCTAGAAACTTCTACGCCTCAATTCAGGCTTAAGAGCGAATCTGCTCGAGCTGGGACCGCTCGCAGCCCCCGTGAGCCGCGCAGGTCTGCAGGATGCTCTTTGCTGTCTTCCCACGCTCACGTGCGGCGTTTCTCAGCGCACCTGGAAGCGCGGAGCGACTCTCGGCCGCTCTCCCTCAAGCAGCGCTGCCTCGAGCCGCGGGCCGGGGCTGCGGGCACGGCGCCGGCTGCGGCTGAGGAGGGCTCGGCCGCCCCCGGGGGGACGGGCCGCGTGCCCGGGTTGCAGGCAAAGCCGCTTGGCCCGTCTGTTTTATTTTTAGCCGGCAGCGCGGCGGGCGGGGCGGAGGCAGGGCGGGAGGGAGGAAGGACGGACCGAGGCGGCACCAGGCGCGGGGTTACCGCAGGCGAGCCGCAGCCGCCGGGCTGTAGAGCTCCGCCGCCCGGCCCCGCCGCGGCAGGCAGCAGCGCAGGCGGCGGCACAGGCTGCGGCTCTCCCCGGCCGGGCCCGCTCGGCTCTCCCCGCGGCTCCCCGATGGCCAGCCCCGCGCTGGAGCTGGGAGACGCGCAGCCCCCGCCCGATTCCCCTCAGCCCGAGCCGGCGTTCGGCGAGGCGCAGAAGTGGATCGAGGTAAGGCGATGGCAGCGGGGCGCGGGCATCGTGCCGCAGCCCCGAGCCGCCGCTTGGCCGCGCGGATCCAGCGGCGGCTCTCGGGGCGCGCGGTTTGCGCGCTGCGGCATCCGAGCCGCGGCCCCCGCGCCGGATTTAAGCCCTTAATCGTATTTCCCTCTCCCGCCCCCTGGCTCGGGATGAGCCGTAAACAGCGGCGCAGGTGCTGGAGCCGACGCTTCCTCCCGGGTGAGGGGCACCGGGGCTCCCCGGCTCTCCTGGGGACCCGATCCCTCCCCCGGGGCATCCCGGCCGCGGAGGGGCCGCGCAGGTAACGCGGCACGGCGCTCGGGAGGGGGTGGGTGCCCGCATCCCCTCCTGTGTCGCTGCTGAGAACCAAGAACTGATGCGGTGCTGCCCCTCGGGGCTCTCTCTGTGGCAGGCAGGTGGGGGGGAGATGCCGTCGTTAAATATTTTGGCGTGTAGCAATAGCGACGCTTTAAATAGCTCCGCGCCGTGTTGCCGGTGCAGAACACCCGCGAAGGTGGCATAAACCGAGATAGCGGGGTAATTGCTCCCGTCAGCTGCCGGCTTGGAGTTTAATCTGCGGCTTTAGGCTCTGCTCTCCTGCGGTGGATGGGCGGATGGTTTTACCGTCGCTGCGACGGTGGGATTCCCCCGGCCTGGGGGAGTGTTTCGGGGCAATTCGATTATGTGCTCTCAAGTATGTTCTCGGGAATAATGGTTGACCTCAACACGATCTGAGAAGGCAGTGCCGTGTCAGGCACTGACGTAGCTGGCCGCTTGCTGTAGGACCGGAGGCAGGGGAACAAGAGAGGAACAGAGAAAGGAGGACTTCTGTGCCAATGTACTGCCCAAGGGAGAAGTGCAGCACATGCAGGCAGCAGCTGTGTTGGGCAGATGAATGAGGTGGTCCCCGTGTATCCTTCCTTACAACAGAGGAGCAGGAGGGAGGCACGTGACCCTGCACCGTGCACACTGCCTTATGACTGTTGGTTCTGGCTGCTAGCGATGCCAGGAACTCAACAGCGAAGCAGGTCGGTAGGTAATGAGGCTGCCAGCAATCACTCTGGGCATGATGATAATGAAGGGAGTGTGAGCCTTCCTGTCTAGGAACAGCGAGTGTGGGTCAGGCGGAAACCTCCCTCCTGGGCAGTTCCCTGCCTTTCTGAGTTCTCACGCCTGTGCTGGTGTGATGGGGCTGATAAGTGGAGCAAGAGAAGGCTTAACTCCTTCTGCACTTGGTGCTGGCCCAGGAGAGCCATGTGGATAGAGGAAGCTGGATGTAACCTCTCACTTATTCACCTCCTTATTCACTTTTTTCTTCTTCTTCTTGATATATGGATGGTGAAGGTGTGATGCGTGTGGTGAGGCGGTCAGCTGCCTGTGATGCAGATGTGGTCCCATGTGTATTATGCATTATGTTTCCTTTTGGGATAAGCTCTGAGGTATGAGAGTTAACACCTCTTAGAAAAACATGGTCAGCGTTCACCATCCTAAATCTGGAGGACTTGGACTGAGCAAATGCTGCAGAACTTGATGCATTAGCCCAAGGATGTTGAAAAGCAACATCAATTGTAATGTCCATAAGATGTTATCTATTTATTGTAGGTACTAAGCCCTGTTGATTTGGGTGAAAACCAGAAACAGGGTTGTGCCATGCCTGGCTGCTTTTGGTCCATCTCTTTCAGCTCTACAATTGTCCCTCAGCAGTCTTTATGCTCGCCTGGAGGTGTTAGCAACCCTCAGGCCTGCAGCTCAGTGCTGAGCATTTGCAAGGAAATCTCTCCCAAATGTGAATAAAGCAAGCAGCAACTGCTGTAAGCTGGCTGCTGACCTCCCTGGTATGGTTTGGAAAGGGCTGGTAGTCAGGGCGCTAGCAGAGAGCTCAGAGCCTGTCAGACAGTAGAGCAGTGGCACTCAGGGAAGCTGAGGCAGGCGCCTAGATCTGAAGCTGCATGTTAGTTGTAAGGAACCAGCTGTGTGGCTTGGGGCTGGATCCTCACCTGGTTTGAATACCATGCAAGCACTATCTCTGCTGCAGCAGCACTGCTGGGCAGGAGCAGGCTGGGTGTTGCACAGGCAGGAGCTGAGGCTCAGGGGTCAGAGAGGGTCTGAGAGTCTTTCCATTGCTCCTTGGTGTGTGATGCTTCACTAAAGCACATCTGCTGGGTGCTAGAAGTCGACTTTTTCCTCTATCAGAGTTACTCTACTCTTGGCAGAATGAGAGAGTCCTGCTTGTGATGAAGTGTTTCCTTGCAATAATCCCATCCCTTGAGCTATGGAACAGAAGCTCTGAGGTCCACCTGAGTATGCAGAATGGCCCAAGATCTGGACATGGTGGTGGCAGCTTTGATGTGGAGTGTGGCAGGAGCTGTGACGTGGGGATTCTGTGGACTTTTTGCTCCAATAGCAAGTCACTGTTGGTAGGAAACTGACATTCAGCCTTGCTTGCATGTTTAGTTCTGCACAAATGTCAGCCATACTTCCCCCTGTGTAGCAGTAAACTGGTTCTGTTATTTTAGTTTAGCTTGGCATGTGCTACTTACGCAGAGAATGCCCTCTTAATGATAAAGTGAACCATATTAGTGGCACACAGAAGACTTAAAATAAAGGCACCAGATGAAGAACCCTGTGAGGCAGCTCCATCAGCCTGCATTATTAAAGGTGCGGTATCTCGTTTCAATTAACACAGCTCAGTTTCACTGAAAGAATGTATCAGCCTTGTAAAGAGTAGTGGCTTACTTAAGCAAAATAACAAATCTAATTTAATCTAATAGCCTGTAATTTTAAAATGTCAAGGTTCCCAGTGTGTTTGCTTAAACTGCAATAACTGATGGTTGAAGGAACATCTGTATAAACAGTCATTCTTGATGCAAAGATTCGTAACAGCAATACTGTAATAAAGTCGCATTTAATACTGGTGCAGCTCCTCAGGGTATTGTTATCTCCTCATCGCCGTGCCTCATTAATATGCTCTGTCCTCATTGTTGAGACTTGGTTCAATTAGGGATGGCTTTTCCATAGACTTGTATTCCTTAGAAACTTTGCCAGCTGATAAGAATGCTTCCTCTATTGTTGTCTGGTAATAATAAACAAGGCATGCTTTCTGTCCCCTATGGTTGGCATTTGACTTTGCCATTCTCTGTAGATGTGTAGCAACTTCTAACTGCCACTTTGATATGTATTTCCCTGGAGAGTCGTGTTTTTAAGGAGAAGCTTGCCAGCCAGTGGGGTTTGTTGGTTTTTTTTTTTTTCTTTCCCTCCAATAGATTTCTCTATTGAAGGCAGCAGCTTTAAGCTGGTTGCTTCTAGAATTGGGGCCAGCTGTATTACTTGGTGCTTCTGAATGTGTCTAGCCGTGCAACCATCTGCACCAATGATCCAGACAAGTAAATTTCATGTTACTGTCTTACATCAGGAATCTGGAAACAAGATTTTGTTGTCTATTCCTCCTGTGGATGCAGTTCTAGAAAGTTGAGGCATATGTCTCCCACTGCTTAAAAGGCAATGGAAGCTGCTCATTGACAATATCATTCTTATATGGTGAAGGGAATGGACTGGATAGTCTACTGAAGGAATCTGGAACTTGGGGAATACTCATATTGATTTGCATGGTATGGCACAGATTGGGGTGCCCTGATTTGGAGTTGTATCAGAAATAAAGCTCTTCCTATCAAACACACTGGTTAAGATTGCTGATTGGCTGCATATATGAGTGACTTGTGTCTTGCAGGATTGTGTCGTTGTATCTAGACGTTGTATCTACAACGTTGTCGTTGTATCTTCCTTTGCTTTCAAGGGGGTTTTAAGATCCTTGAACAGGAACTCTAGTGCTAGAATGATAGTGCCCATAGCAAGACTGGGACCATCAGCTGCTACTGCACTCTTGTAAGCACTGATAGGAATTGATTAAATCCAGCAGATGTTTTCTGCAGCAAGCAGTTCTGGAGAAGCCAGTCTGACTGCCTGTGAAAGTATCTGAATACAACCACTCAGATGTAGAATGGTGCAATAAGATGTAGGACTACAAAATTTATTAATTAAATGTTGTAGGAAAATTGGCAAATTATCTTGCAAACAGTGTCTACAGCTGACTTTTTTTCAGTTTTTAGCCTTTCCTGTTTTTTTTTGTTTTCTTTTTTTTTCTTCTCCTACCGGAGGAGTGTTTTACTTAATTCCCAACACGTTATGTGAAGTACTTAACTTAAAGCGAGAAAGTGTAGTTATCCAGGCCAATAGTTCCTGACCTGTTAGTACTGGTAGTACTTCAGAGCTATAGCTTTGTACAAAGAAGGCATCTGCCCTGCTGGTGAGGGAGTTCAGCTTGTGGGAGGGCTGCTGCATGCAACCCCAAATCCACTGGGGGAATATAGCAGAGATAAAGTTTTTTTTCTGTGTTACTTTGAACAAAGTCCTTGAGCTTCGAAAAACAGTTTTAGTCAACAGATTAGTATCCATCTTGGCTGTCTTTAAGCACCTAACTTTCTAGCTGATCTGTGCTAGTCAAAAATCCCTCTTTCTGATAGAAGTCACAAGGATATTTCTTAGACTACAGGAAATCTATACTTACGGCTTGGACCAGCTGGCTAATCTGTGGACAGCTAAAGTTGGATTGATACTTCCCATAATGTCTATAAGTCAGTCATAAAAAGTGAAAAGGTGTCTGGCTTCTGCTTCTAGATGGATGTGAGTTCAGAGTAACTTACTGTGGTTATTAAGACTTGGAATGGAATTCTTCAATTCTTTCTCTATATCTCCAGGGCAGCATTTAGTGATGGCAGATGAGGTTGATGGGATGCTCTTCGTTCTGGCTAGGGCAGTCATTCAGTGGAATGAAAACTAGATTGTTTTGAAGGGTTGGAAGAACCTGTCCAAACTCTATGACCTACTAAACTATCACCTTCTAGGAATGTTACAAGTATCACTTCTCACAAGAGTGAGAATAGTGAGAACAACAATACTATTGATAACGGGATAATGTCAGGAAACTCATGTTTTAATTTTCTTAAAACTGAATTAATTTCTCCTTTCATTACTAAATTCTAAAATAGGTAAAAGATCCACCCTTAAACCCAGAGTCTGGAATGCCATTAACTGATGGTTGGCAAAGATCCGTTGGATGCAATTATTCAACTTCCTTCCACTTGCTTTGCTAGTGCTAATATATATTAACTATATATATATATACATATATATATAGTTAGGGAAAAGATCGTCTAGAAAGAAAGGTGGAAACTTATCTAGCTTGGAGATTAAATAGATAATCAGTTTGGCAGAACTGTTTTTTAGAATGTGTTAGTCAATCTAGGCTGTGTTATTTCACAGTAGGTTATAAAAGCTGTATTACTTCTGGTTTAGGGAAGCTCCCAGTCCACGAGCTCTTCATCCACAGATGCTTATACAGTTCTGTGTATTGGTACTGTAAATATCCCAACAAGAACAGTTGTGTAAGACTGGTTCAGTAAAACTCTGGGGAGAAAGCATCATTTGAAAGGATGGTTGATGAAGCTGCATGGGTGAAGGTGTGAGTATTTTGGCGTACATACTCCAAAGATCTCAGCTTTTCCTCCTTCAACATTTCATTTAAGAATGAAACTACTATGCTCCCTTGCTTCACTCAGTCCCCTTGGTTATGATGATTACATCAGTGCTACTGTGGTACTATAACATCAGAGTTAATAGCTGAAACTTCTCCAAGCTATGGTGAGAACTGTATCAGGTGAAAGGGCTGTACCACATGCCCTGGAGGCAGGTTTGTAAGAATGTGATGAACTAGAACACACCCTGACTTAAACTGAAAAACCTACCCATTACCGCCTCATATTTATTAAACAGAAATGTACTTAGTGTACCTGGGACAGGCTGAATGACCCTTTGCTGTGGTGCAGGGTGGGGAGTGGTTGCCTGGGATGTGCAGTGCTGGAGAGAGCCTGGGGGGGGGGGGACTGTCAGGACAGCAGGCTAAATGTGGGGCAGCTGTGTTTGGGCAGCAGGAAGGATTGGTTCTTTGTAGGTTGATGGAAGTGGTTATTTGCTTGCTAGGCCACACCTGTGATACTGCATCCAGTTTTGGGGCCTACAGCACAGAAAGGACACTGGGACATTGGAGAGAGATTAGCAGAGAGCCCCAGAGCACCTTCCTTGGGAGCGGGGGAGGAAGTGGATAGGGGAGAGCTAGCAGCTCGAGGCAGGCTGTTGAGAGGCATGGGGCGAGAGAATGAGACACCTGTCACACACAAAAAGAGGGAAAGTTGTGACTTTGCAAAGATGCTTCTCCTTACTCAGTGAGGACAGCTGAGCATTGGTGCATGCTGCCCACCCCCAGGTGGCTTGGTGCTCAGCTGAACAGAACTCCAGACGACCTGCTCTGGCTGACAGCTGCCCTGGTGCAGGGCAGGAGCTTGGGCTAGAGGCTCGCAGGGACCCCACCAACCTGAATTATTCTGTGGGTCTACAGGTTCTTCAAAGTAGGTGAGTGACTATCACTGAAATTTTTTTTTAATCCTGCTTTACTGGTTGCTTACAGAATCATCACATTTAAGCATGTATTTACTTGAACAGGATCCTTCACTTCATAGAGGCTAAGGCTCCTGTAGTTTTTGATGAGTGTTTTCAAAGTATGCTACTGACTTTCCTCTGGGGGATCTCCTCAAGGCAGTATAAAATGTGTTTGGCTTTCAATCTAGCTGCTTCTAGTAAACCTCTTTTATCTTGGAAAACTAAATATGAATGGTTGTCTTTGCTTGGTGAGATTCTTTTTGTTATTTAATTTGTTTTGTACTGCTGTTATTGACCAGTAAGGAATGATTTCCATTTGCTTTTCAGGTCTTGAGGAGGTGATGGGCAAGCTTAAATCTTGAGAATTCAGTTGTTAAATCCTTAAGTGGTTCTTTGTTCGTGCTCAGGTCTCGAATAACTTGCTCAAAAATGTTAACTGTTTTATTTTATATATCTATATAAAACATTGTGGATTAGGTTGTGGATGCCCCTCCCTGGAAGCACTCGAGGCCAGGCTGTATGGGGCTGTAACCTGGTCTGGTGCGAGGTGTTCCTGCCTATAGCAGGAGGGTTGGAACTAGGTGATCTTACAGGTCCCTTCCCACCCAAACCATTCTGTGAATGATTCAGTGATTATTGTTATTATTCCTTACCTTAGCAGACGGGCTAGCTTAATGATGGAGTTATTAATAATGCTTGCTCTTCATGTTAAAATTCATTTAAAATAGTCTTATGACTTGGATGGTAGAGAGACAATTCTCTAAATTAGTTATTTGAAGAGCTAGGTTCTGCTGCTTTTAGATATCTTGCCTAATGTCAAAGATAGTTTGATTTTGAAATCAGCTTTGACAAGCTAAGATTTTGAAAGATAATACTGCTGTGGCTTGTTGGCTCTGGCATCATTGGCAGTGATTCATGGAGCACTTCACAGGCTAAGGAGCTGCGTGATGGAAAAGCAGTTCTTTAACTCTGCTTTCTACAGTTGAATGAGTAGAGTAAGAGGGAAATTATCTCCATTCATCTCTCCTTCACAGACATTTCTCTGCAATCCTGGTTCATGCTAGAAATAGGGCAGGGATTCTTCCATGTTGTGATCCCACAGTGAGTTTCAGGAATAGCATAAAAGGAAAAATTCTCTGTGATGTCTCTTCCAACCTCCAGAATCTCCCCACCTTCATTCCATCCCTGTGGTTATTTACAAACTACACAAAAAGTGTCTGTGTATGCTCACTGTGCTACAAAAAATTTAAACTCTTCTTCCTAAAGACTAAATACCTTACCATTGTTTCCTTTCCCCTAGCCATTGGTAAATTTTTAGTTCAGCATTGCAGTCATGAGCAACGATGTCTCTGAATGGACTAACATACATTTTATCATTTAATTTTTATATTAGGCTTTTACCTGCTTTCTGTTCCTCATTGTACTTTGATGTGATTCAGACTTTTCACCCCAGCAGTGAGGATTTGAAATCTGTAAAAAGATTAATGTGTAACAGTTCCCAAAATTTACGTTAGTTCTGTTACATCTGACAAAGGTGCAAATCAGTACCTTTGACTTCAGGAACTGATAATGCTTGTTAGCAGTGCGTCATGTGAAGTCGCTTAAACAGGATGGGGCTGTTGGAAGGAGATATTTTGATCTGAAGATGAAGACTAGTGTATCTTCTAGTACTGGAACTTGCCATCTCCATAGGTAGTAGAGTTGAAGGGAAAAAAGGTCAAGTAGCTGAAACTAGAGAGTCAAGAAACTCAGCTGAATTTATACTTCAGGAATGGGCTGCAGATTGGCACAAGTAGTGGTAACCTTTACTCTGACATGAAGTCTTTCTTTTGCGTAAGAGGAGGCTGATGCCCATAAATAACTGATTGCAAGTAGGAGCAGAATGGTTGCATGGCTACAGAGGACAGCAGACTGAGATTAAAATCTCTTCATGGTGCTGTGCTTTGCAAGCAGTGTGTTCTGTGAACTCACAGGGCTGCGTTATGCCCTTACAGTCCCAGCAGAAGGTCATGGCTCTGACAGAATGTGCAGGTCATCCCGCAACATCTCAGAACAAAAGAATAGGTATGGATTTGTGATTTTCCATTTTTTTTCCTCCCAATTTGCTACTTGGCAGTGAGCATCTTCTGACTGGGTTTGTGGAAGGGCAGGGAGGAATGAGAAGAGACAGAAGTGGTTGACTTGTCTCTATCAGGACATCATAGGCAAGGATGGCAATGTCCTGAATGTTCAGCTGAACTCCTTGTGAGTAAATGTTGTTTGGATTCATATCAATGGGCTGTCTTGAAAGTACTGTTGCAACAGAGAAATTAAAGCTTTCTTTAAGTTCAGAAGCATAACTATAAACATGTAATCTAAGCAGGAGAAAAAAAAAAGACAGCAAACGCCTAAATATTTTTCTGTTTCTTGTTTTCCTGTGTCTGATGTATTGGTTTTTAAAGCGGTGCTTTGGAGAAAAGGGAAGTCCTTATTTGGGAGCATGCATGTGCAGTGTGCAACCTCTGCCAAGATTTGGATTGACTGAAGGTAGCCAAGAGAATGAACTGTTTTCCAGAAAAATGGTACCAACATGGAAGAGGAAGTCTCAGAGTCAGTGAGTTGTAAAGGGGGCTCTCTCAAAGCTGAAAGAAATGATACAAACCCTTAGCCTAATGTCCCACCCCTCCCAAAACCAATTCTTATTTTGACAAGGGGCTGTCAGTATTGGAGTAACATGAAAAAAAAAATCATAAATCAACAAAGTTCAAGCGACTCAAATTATCTTTTATTAGAAACAGCTTGCCTTTCTACAGGGAAGCAGAAATACTCTCAAAACATTTTAATTACAAACATGCAGTTCTCTAGGCTTGCTGTATTTTCTCACATCAGTGCCACCCTGCCTGCGCTGCCCTGCTGCCAGGTGCTGGACCGATGGACACTGCTGCTGGGTGAGCACTCTGCCCGTGTGCACGGGGAACTGCATGTCTCTGTGGGACAGCGTGGCACACAGCCACGTCTCCCATGGAGGTGGTGGCTGCTGCTCCATGTCTCCTGGCATCCTGAGCTTCTTAGATTGGCGTAGCACAGCTGAGGGGTTAGACATTCCGTGTGCGAAGGCGAGTGTAAGGGGAGCTGGGTGTTAAAAATAACACCAGTGGAGCTGCGGAGTAATTTCACTTTTCTCACGTATCTCCCAGTGATTATTTCTCCTTGGAGCAGCAGCCACTTCCATTCGTGGAGTCTTACTCTGTGCTGTGCTCTGCAAAGAACATCATGCGGAATTAATTGCAGCTGCCCTTCTGAAGGATGTGCTGGAGTCCTCTCAAAGTCCCCCAAACAAAAAGATTTGTCATTTAAAAGCATGTCTCAGTAATAAATACTTTGCTACTTTATTCCTTCCTGTCATCTTCCTTCTCTTGAGTAGCTTCAGGGGAGAAAGTAAGCAAAACTGCTGTAGATGGCTGTGGGATAATCATGGAAATTCACAGGAATAGTTCTGAGACAACATTCCAGGCAGTTTGAGTCTTCCAGAGCATGGGATTCTAACCATTAATTTCTCTTCATTGTAGTTTGCTAGTCTCTCTGAAGTAGTAATGCAGTAAAATGGTTTTAAGTCTTTGCTTTTTATTTTTGGATTTCAACCCAGACCCCTGAGAGCACATTCTAGTTGTAGGCACTTCTGGTGTTGTGGTTCCCTGCTCTCCCTTCAATATTTGTTAGTTTCTCAGTGCCATACAGGCTTTTCTTTTTCATTTTAGAGCTGTGAAGGAAACTTGCTTTTTAACTTGCCACATAAAGGGCCTTCATAAAATCAATAGATCAAAGCCAGAGCAGACTTCTTGAAAGTGGTGGGATCTCAAACTGTGCTGAAAGATTTTCTTTCCTGCCTTTTTCCTGTGTCTTGGCATCTGCCAGTAGGAGGCGGAGTGTAAAGGGTTGTCTGGGCAGAGGAAGGGGAGAACCATGCTCCTGTGTGCCCTGAGTACATGGATGGTGTGACTAGGAGAAGCTGGCCACCAGAAGTAGCAGTTCTGGTAATACAAGGCGGGCAGCCTTGGCATAGGATAGGGACTTCAGTGTGATGGTTTCCCTGTTTTCTTCTGGTGAAAAGCAGGGGGTTGGTGCTGGCTATGGGCAGTGAGTGTTTTCCAGTTCGTGCTTATTTATGATAGGGGTGCTTCAAAAAGAAATGAAGCTTCATTGTTATAACGTCTACAGCTATTCACAGGCTCCTAGCTCCAGAAGCTTCTTAGAAGTCAGCATAGTGATTCTGCCACTATTCCTAACTCTAGTGTATGGTGGTAAGCTCTGTCCAGCTTGCGGAAGATGGGTAGATTGCAATTGTTGCAGAGCTATAAGAAACTCAACTGCTTTATAAAGAAAATGAAAGTTTGTAGTTTTCTTTTAGGATTGAAAGGGAAGAGGTGGGTATCTGAAACACCAAAGGGAATGGAGGAGTAAAACATTAGCTGATGTTTTGTTGCAGGGTAAGAGGCCTTTAGGTGTAATTACCACTGTGTACAAAGCATAAGTGGTTGGTAAAGCAAACATGGTAGTGTTAGTAGAGCTGTGCTGGGCCGAGAGAGATATGTTGGTACTTGTTGTTTACTTACAGTATAAGGAAAATGTTTAATTTCTTTAATGAAAAGTATGTTAGAAAAATGATTCTTCTGTGGTGTAGAAAGGCTTTGGTACAGGGAGAAGGTCACTCCAAGTGTGTATTCTCATACCCTGTGTTCTCAGCCTATCCAACTATTGTGCAGTTTCCTGTAGGACAGTGGCATGAGATGAGAGGAGCTGCAGTCTGATGATTTCTCCACACACAATTGCATGTATGGATCTTGGTGAAAGTATCTACAAAAAGCACACTTCAAGCACAGTGTGGTGACCTGTGAGCTTGTCCTTCTTGTCAGAACTGGGGTTCCTCAATACCAGCAGTCTCATGAAGGTGTTGGAGGGAAAGAGCGTATGTGGTTGTTTCTGGAGTGTGGTAAGTATAGCATTCACTCCTGGTGTGGTGATGAAGGATTTGGATTAATACAATTGAGAGAACTGTGACTTTGTTCTTGCTAATAAAGCAGAATGCCTTTGTTGCTTATCAAAGCCCATCTGACTTCAGATCTGACTTCTGGATGGCTCAGCACTTTGGGCCATTTTACTCACTGCTTGTGTGGGCATGGTTGGGGGGGATTTTACAGAAAGCAAATGACTGCCAAGGAATCCATCAGTTAATACACAGCAAATGAGGTGGCAAAAGGTGCTCACTTGATGCATCTTTGTCATGTGGATGCTGGCAGTGGTCTGGGCACTATGTGCCCAAAATGTTTTGAATGTCTTTATGTGGGAATATGGCTGTTGCAGATGCAGTGGACTAACATGTGTATTTAATCATCTACCTTCTTGTATCTTCTGGTGTATATAGCATCAAGCTTTTTCTTATTGTTCCTGTGTTTTGGCATAGGTGCTTCTTTTTTTATGTTACTTGAACAACTGTTAAAGCTGCTTCACCAACCAAAGAACTATCATGGGAACCCGAGTAGAATTCTTATGTAAGACTTCTGTTATCTCTTATTACCTGTGCTGTATGTTGGCACTTACCCAGGTGGGTAAGGTCTTGGCTCAGAGCAGCTGCTATTCCTGGAGCTTCCGATGAATGCATTTGAAATATCTTTATCTCATTTCAACACTGGGGCAAGCCAGTCCAAATCTGATGCAGGGGGGAAAAGTTTTGAAAAGCGAAAAGATTAATAGAAGCAGTGTTTAGATACAGAGCAGCAAGAGAAACCAACCTATAATGGATGGGCCCTTCAGAGAATATAATCTAAGCCAGGCACTTCTAAATACACTGTAAAAATTGCAGTTGTTTATTTTATTTATATTCTTCCACTTTGGGTAGCTCTCGTTTGCATCTGAACTGCGTACTCAATCATGATGCAGTGAAGGTGCAGGTTGTTCTGCTGGAAGTATGAGATAGCCACGCTACTTTCAGTAAGGTGTTCAGAAGATTCTTAAACAGCTTCTTTGGTAGACAGATTCTGTGAAGTTGTTTCTTTTCTCAGTAGTTCTTCTGTGCCAGCATTTAGTATCCCTTTCTGCTTCAGTGGAACGAACATTGAGAATGGATATGTACTAGCTTTCCACATCTTTTTGGAGGAAGCTTGTATACCTCTCAAGCTAATTCTGGAATACTGCTGTTCCTGAAGAGAAGTTTTTTCTTTCTTTGGTTCTGCCTTCCTCTTTCACGCTCTCATTTTTAAGGAGGAAGATGGTGGAATATATTAGTTAAACTGCGGTGTTAGTTTTTGCTCTTCACTTTGAGGTTGGGTTGAAACGTATTGCTTTCCAACTGTAGGCAATTGTTCCTCTATTCAAGTTAAGCAGAATAGCATCCAGACAGCTTTTTGCTGACATTATTCCCAGTTAGTTATTCACTTGGATTAAAGGCTTTCTGCTGCCAGAGCTCTTTACGGGGAGTGTGCCGTCACTTAGCAGACCCATTAAACCATAATTCTGTACTGCTTAAACATTTGTGACCTGTCTTGCATCCTTCGTATTTGGAGCTATAGCCTCTCTGTCCTGTGGGCAAAGAGCACAGACTTAGCACAAATACTCTTTTTTTTTTCTTTTTTTTTTTTTTTTTTTTCCACCTCTTCTCTTTCCCACAATGTTTTCAAGCCAAAAACTTAAAAGCCAGACTTTTGTTCAGCTTTGTGTGTTCTGGGGCACTACAGATACTGTCTGTGTGCTTGAGGCTCTGTATACAGCTGTTCCATAAACACTTAGTGAAGTCTTTCAGCAACAAGGAAGTCTCTCAGCGCGTGTTTGCCGTGTTCGCTCTCAGAAGATTATTATTGTAGCTTCCATAGTTAGTCACGTAGGTAGCATAGTCCTGGGAAGAAAGTTATTTTAATAGCAGTGGTGATGCTGCCAGTGCCTTCTCTGTGATTTCTTGTTTGTGCAGATGGTGCTGGTCACGGCCCTACGCCCTGTCTTCTTGCCTCTTGTGGAGGTGGCACCATCTGTTCCTGTCAGCAGTTAGGCCACGTGTAGCTAGAGGGAAGTACTTCTTGGGTTTTGGACCCTTGATACACAAATTATCATTTCTCTCTCTTCTCTGCTTCTCAGCAGTCACCTGGAAGTTAACTTGTGTGTTCTGGTTTGGAGCTCTAGTTTTAAGCTGACGTATAAGAGTTCCTCCTGTAATTCAAATCAAGAATCAGTGGTTTAGTTGGAGCTGGAACTGATCCATGCTAGATAGAGAGGCTTTATTTCCTTGTGTGTGTTATTTTGCTGCTGATGAGCAGGTAGAAGGATGGTCTCTGATTCTTCAAAATCATGCCCTCAAAACATGTTTCTTTTCTAATAAATTTTTCACTGGCCTTGGATATCTTGCATGAAGAGGAGAACATTTAGAGAATGTATTGGCCTCCCATGATCTATGTCTGACTTCAGCTCTAGTGGCACCTGTTCACACATTGTGTCTGTATAGTGTTCATTAAAACTCTAAGAAGTATTGTGGTAATGCCTTTAATTTTTATCAAGCCAAGACCTTTTCCTTGACCTCATCAATTTGTTCTGGCTTCTTATTCTGCTGCCTGAGTGCACAGAATGAATTTTGTATGCTTCTGGTGAGCAGTTCTCTTGTGGTTTTAATCATATAGGTGTGAAAGAACAAAGGTGGTTTTCATTATTAGAAAGAACAAAGCCTTGAACGGAAGAGTAAAAGAACTGATGAAGCTTTCAACAAGATAAGTTTCCAATGCCCCGTTCAGCTGATGAATATTGTATTTTAAGACTTAATAAAGTTTAGTTTTTAAGCTAGCACACATTTGTAAAATATTTGGATAAGTAGGTATGTGTTCGTGAATGTGATCTGACACAAAAGGATTCATTTTGTAGAAAGAAAGAATACGGTTAAATCTTATTTTATAGTAATATCTAATATCAAAATAGTAGTAATTCCTGCTACTGTGTCTGTGATACAAAAGTGCATCTTCAAACTGAAGGATATAAAAAGAAAACTGAATTGTTTGATTAGATTTCATGAGCAGAAAGACTTAATATGTAAATGCTGAGAAATGCATAGAACGTGGCTTAATGTTTATGTACTTCTATTGTTGGTGATGGTTTCTCATTTTCCTGTTGAGTCCTGATACTCACTGGCTTTGTCCTCTCACCCTCAGATTTTAGGGTCATGTTTGTAGTGTAGAGTGATTTTTTTTATTATTATTTTTGATTTTTTTTTTTTATTTTTTTCCTGTTTTTTGCGGGGGGGCATATGCTTTCTTTGATTGTTAAGTCCTTTGGCTGTTCATCTCCTGACTGGCGCTCACAGCATTTAGTAGACTGAACTGTACATACAAGCTTTAAACCAGAAAGTTACCAAAAGCTGTTCTGTATTCCTCCTGTGGAAATGGGTTTCTGTTTCATTCATGCAATACCCAGGGTCTTGGAATCTGCTTTCACTGAAGACTGTTAAATATTCGTGAAGTGAGGGTTATTTGAATAATTACATTTGCAAGTTTCTGTCTTCAGCCTTGGAGAACAAGATGAAATTTGCAGGGTCAGGCCTGCTAAAAGAATAAAATAGTGTTGTCTCTGCAAGCTCAATTCTCCTTCACGGGCATGCATATTAAGAGTATCTCTTTAGTGCAAAGAATGAATGGTGCTGCTCTTAATGAACAGCTATTCAGTGTTTCACTTTCTCCTTACTGTTCAACATGCAGTCCCGTGCCACGTTTACTATGAGGTATTCAAACCAAATCCTGAGGACAGAATTACTGACTTTCTCAGGGCTCTTTTAGTGCTCATCACTACAGTATCTTTGCAAAAAAGTACTTTGCAACATGAGTCTTTTTTCACATCATCATTGGCACTGTGGTGCAGAGAATATCGTTTTGAGACTGTATTCTAGTTTGAAACTCCTCAGACCTTGTATTCTTTGCAGCGTACTTAGCATTCTTTAGCATCACGGAAGCAAAACGACAGCTCTCTTCCATGCGCGAGGATGCCAGATACTCCTAGTAAATGAGAGATGTGTCACTAGTGAGCAGCTATTAAAACCTTGTTATTAATGACTTGATAAGGAACGCTACTGAGTTATTGTAGCAAAACCAGTATAGTCAAATCCCATAGCAACATACGTTGATTACTTGACATGTAAAATCACCTCTTCAGTTCCATGCAATTCTCTCCTGCTTAAGCTACCTACATAGAAATTATACAAGCAAAGAAATATCATTGTCCTTGCCTGAACTGTTTCTCTCTGAAGCTCTCAATCTGTCTCCTTTGATGTGATATCAAGTGACCTAATGAATTTTTTTTTTTTTTTTTGCTTTAATATCATCTCTTTGCTCTTTATCCTTCTCAGTCAGTTTCCTTGTCTCCTCTTTTCTCATGACGTTCTTTTCACATCTCACTGGACTGTGTGCTTTGAAGCTAACCTGAGTGCGGTGTGGGTGCTGTGGTATCCCAAGATTTGGGAGTGTGTGCCAATAAGTGAATCCTTACTGGTTCTAAGTGGAAGGAAGCAGAGCTGAAATGACTTTAGCTAGAAGGTTTTTTGTTGTTGTTAA
The DNA here is from genome assembly GCA_023055505.1 of Callipepla californica brunnescens. Classification (NCBI taxonomy): domain Eukaryota; kingdom Metazoa; phylum Chordata; class Aves; order Galliformes; family Odontophoridae; genus Callipepla; species Callipepla californica. Next base: position 22,141,285 of record JALIRH010000005.1, on the reverse strand, counting down.
TGTAGAATTCTTATTCTACTAAGGTAGAATCCTAGTACTCTGTTTCCCTTATTAATAGCTGCTGTAATTATGACTGTTATTTTCATAGGCCTTGTAGGTCTTCTGTCTTCACCTTCCTGGATAAAGCCCATTGAAGACATTTTTCAGTGTGACTTACTGTATGCGCTTCATCTGGAATATAGCATTTTTCATCTTTACGATCATTTGGAAATAAGTCATGGTGAGTTAGAAGTCTGGACGTTAGGAATTTTGGAATGACCTTTAGTAATGGAGTGGTCTGGGACAGACTAGTCAGTAACATCTGTGTTCTTGTGTGGAATCGTCAATTCCTTGGTATGCAGGTTGTTGGAATTCTTTGGCTGAAATTCAGAATGCGAATTATAATAGAGCAAAACTTGTCTGTCATAAAGGCTGTGGAAATATAATGTTAATTTGTTTTGCTAGTGAATCTGCTTGATATCACTATGCTATTCTAAATCTGCTTTATCTCAATATCATTCACTAACTTCTGTAGTTAAAAATAATAGTCAAGCTGTAATGAGTCATTTTATACCCATCATTCTGAGAGTCAAGGTTTTTTTCCTTGAAATCTAACATGTCTTGTGGCAGATTTGAAGTAGGGATCTATTTTTAATTTTAAACTCTATAAATATCACTTCTTCTTTTGACTCTACTATGAGGTGTAAAAACTGTATAAAAACTGTATAAATTGGATACATTGAACAAGAACAGATGCGTATGATTTTTTGTAGTGGTGTGTATGGGAACTAATAGATCACAGCCTGAACCAGTGATTGACGTTGAAGGGGTAGAGCCATCCCCAGGTGCACAGAGGGTAGCAAGTTACCTGTGGGACCAGAAGTGGTCCCCTCTTCCCTAACCTCATTTAAGGGCTGGCAGCCAAAAGTGAATGATCTGTACTTGGAGATTGCCTCCTTTGTAGTGTTCTGCAATCTCTGATCCTTGTAAGGGGTAATCAGTTCCTTCTTTATTGCTAGACTGTGACTGCTACCTTTCTTGGGTAATCCAAAATTGGTTTAAAACAATTATATCTGCTGCTGCCTATCCTTACATGGTGGAAAGAGGAATGGGACATCAACCACCTCACTAGGTAACCTGTTCCAGTGCCTCACCACCCTCGCTGCAGATTTTTTCCTTATATCTAACTTAAATCTACCCTCCCTTTGAGCTTGAAGTCATTTCCCCTTGCTCTGTTGCCACAGACTCTCCTAAAGAGTCTGTCCCTTCTTTCCTGTAACTCCCTTTAAATTCTGAAAGGTTACCTCACAGCCTTCTCCTCTCCAGAATGAGGACTCCCAGCTCTCTCAGCCTGTTCCTATAGGAGAGATGTTCCATTCCATGGATCGTTTTTGTGGCCCATCTCTGGATGCGCTCCAGTGTGTCTGTGTCTCCTGTACTGAGGACTCCACATCTGTACGTGATCAACAAATCCATTCAGTATCACAGAAGGAGTATGACCTAGAGTCTTAAGTGCTATGCCTGGCGTGATCCAGAATACAACAGTATTTTGAACTTAAAATATGCTAAAGTTCACAGTTACTAGGAACTTAGGAAAAAAAGAAATTCTTCACAGAATATTTAATCTGAACCAACATTCTTTGGTTGTTTTTTTATTTTGCCTCCAAGTATGTATCAGTCTTGTCATAATACAGACTGTTCAGTGCAGTTGAAAGGACAGAACTGTCCTAATATACAACCTTTCAGTTAGAACATTTATGGAGTATAATTGATGCAAGCTGTTGATAAGATCGTGTCCTTCTACTAGCTGGTAATTCTGTTCCATCATGATACTGGGAGATGGAAGGAGATAAATGTGTGCTAAGAGTGTATGTGTATACACATCCACACCCTACACCAACCATATATTTAAAAATGATGACACCTTTCCCTCCAGCTAATTCTTGGAATTCTGTGGAGACAGTGAAACAGTAGTATCAAATTCTGGTCCAAGGTACATTTCTTCAAGTCTTGCCTTGATGACTCTTCACATTTTAAATCATTTTGGCTATGTCAGAGGTAGATGGTGGTGCACTAATTGTTACAACAAAAGCTTGTTTTTTTTAATCTGCTTTTGCACTTTGATTGTAACATGAACCTACCTCAATAAAAGCTTCAGGGAATTAGGAAAATTGTATATTTAAGATTTATGATGTCATCGTAGGAATTCTGCTACCATTTTCAGAAGGCATGTTGATAAAGGCAGTCTTATCTGTCTGGCTTTGAAGCACAGAGTCTACATCGTACTATTATCTTCTGGTGTGTTGGCATGAAATCATCTCTCAGAACAATAGCTGCTCTATGACAGTGGGCAGAAATAGAGGATAGACTCCCAAATGAGGGCACAAGGAAGCAGAATGAAAGTTTTGGCTGGAACCCTGGGAAAATGCTTGCAGCTAGTGTCTCTTGTGGAAATGAGGAGAAACTTGAGATTTTAGCACAAGGTAGCTTTGTGCAGGTTTCTGTTGATGGCAAGGAGAATGTGGAAAGTTGCATGGCAGACACTTGATAACCAGGCACTGAGAAAAGTACCTTTTTATATTAAATCCTGTAGGCCTGGGTGTTTCCTGAAAAACTGAGAAATATGCCCTTTTCCCCTGAAGTAGCTGACCTTGAAGTTAGGGTTGGAGCTGATAAAGTGAAGCTAACCAGAAGTGGATTAAGCAAAAGATTTTTGAAGCTGGAGTGTGCCTACTCCACTAACTTGATCTGGACTTCATTTTATGTTAACTTTATAAAAAGCCTTAAATACAGTAAAGAGAGTAGCTGTGTCCTGCTGACAAGAGTGTAATCGTCACAACTGGGTCTTCTTTCTTTCCCATTTCTTCATGTATGTGAGCACCATCAGGCTTCTTGTTCCCTACATTATGGAATAAGGCTGCTGGCTGTATCTCTGTGTGCTTTCTTAAGTGCCACTGCAGAAAGTCTTGGAGAAGGTAGATGCAATTTACTGGTCTGTATATAGGTAACCTTAGCCCTCATGTTTTAGAGTATGGATGGTAGAATGTGTTTTTGTGAACTCATTAATAGCCTTTTAATAGTGATTTTTCTGGCTGGGGGATCTCATAGAGTTTATCTGAAACTAGTTTTTATTTAATTTTATATTATAAGAGCATAAAGCATTTGCAGTTAAATAAACAAAAGCAGTGCTTTATTGACATAAGAGATTCAGTTCACCCATTCGGTATTATCAAAGATCCAATTTCTAAGAACAAATATAAATGAGGAGCAAATTAGCAAGCAGGCAGATATACATATGAAGTTATAATAGAGCTGAGTTTGAATAAATTTACTCAAGTTTTTGTCATATCTCATCACTTCTTAGAGTTGCTTTTTTTTTTTTTTTCCAGTATGTAAATGTGGTGGATCAGAGAACCCAAATCTGCCATTTTCCTTAACTGATTTTCTCATAAATGGATTTTCAGCTCACTTTAACTAAATATGAGTTTTATTTAAAGTAGGTTTTTTTGTTGTATTGAAATTTTTTTGACTAAGAAAATACGGTGTCAAAGCCTAAACTTGTTCTATGAATTCAGATACTGTGGAGATTTTTGTGACCCTCAGAATGAGGAGCATTACCATCTTCATCTCACAGGGAAATGAGTTTGAACATAACAATCTTATGACACATTCAGCTGAAGTTCATTTTAGAAATATTCTCATTATTTATGAGTAAAAGCAGTATGACGCACACAATCTGAAGTAAGATTTTGATTGCTTTTATTCCATCCAGCCATATAAACAATGTTGAATATGTAGGTATGGGGCACATTTTATCACTCACTGCTTCAATTCTTGAGTCTTTTTCTTGTACATCGACTGATCAAAATAAGACCCTTAGGAGGACTTAACTGGCTACAGCACGGATCTCCTCATTGTTGCCGGATCCCAGAATGGGCTTAGCTATTGATGTGGGCAACTGGCAGGTCTCTGGTCTGACTTTTTGCTGTTCAAAAGCTTCCCAAGTGGTGGTGTTGCATGGTGCCATTGAGAGTGCCTCCATACCTCAGTAAATCTAAGGGCCTGCTATTTGCATCTCTTTCAGCCACACCATTGAGCCAACGTGAAAATATTTTTCCTCTCTGTTTTTCTCCTGCTGTTATTTTCATGCATGTGGTTTTTGGCCTTGCAACTGATGCTGTTATGAAGCTTCCCATGGGAGGTAATTCTTCCTGGTGTGAAAATCACCCTTCTTTCTCTCTCTTTCATTATCTCTTGCTTTGTAAATGTTAGCCTGAGTTAGAGAAGGAAAAACAACAAAACAAAAAAACAACAACCAACATTGCACAACAGAGTATTTGAGTCTTTAAGTACTTGATACTTGGATGTTGATGATAGCTGAACACACACACAATCTTAACAGCTAATCAGCGTGCCACTAATTTATGTTTTCCAGTCAGCACTAGTAGCATCCTCTATGGGAACAACCAACTGGAAATTCAAACAAATTTTCACCAAAGTTATGTAGTATTTGGCGAAAAAGTATGACAAAAATCACAGTGGTTTTTGGTCAGGGGAGTCTGACATCTGCTGGGAACTGTGTAAAGGTCAGGAATGCAGTGGAAAAAAAAGTAGCATCAAATCCAAAATATAAGTAATCCAATTCTTTGTCTTTTTGTGGTTGGTCACAGCTTGATAACTGGATTTCCAGTGGTAGTAGAGTCAAGTTTTCCTGTGAATTATGTTTACGGACACTTTGTGCTGCATTTAAGGAGTATTAGTACAGTTCTGGCCAGTCCCTAATGCCACTGTGCATAAGTGAGGGGCTGATGAGTTGTCATCCTGCTCCCCTGGCCTGTGTCTCCCCCAGCCTCATGCCTCTGCAGCTTGCCTTCATTCATGTGGCCACCAAAAAATCCCACACTTCTTCTATTTAGCTCGAAGATGAGAACAAATTAGCTGGCTGGGGAAACATGAGCAACAACAAATAAAAGGACAACAAATAAAAGAATTGCAGATATATGATTGAAATATGCACATCTTAGAGTGTAGTTTGTGAACTACTGCTTTATCTTCTCAGATACATTGCTTCAGGAAAACTAAAGACACCTCCATCCTTTTCTCCTGAACATCAGTATTATATATACTGTAGGAATCAAATATGGAAATGAAGTGAGTTCCTGACATGGACTCAGCAGGTGCCAGTCAAGTGCTCTGCCTGGTCGGAGCTCTTGGGAATTTTTGAGTTGGGTTCTTTTTGCCTGTGTGGCTTGCTTATTTATTTATTTATTTATTTATTTTTAACCTCTTTCTTTTTTATCCCCATCATTTTCTTTTCCCCTTTAAGGGGCCATTATGAAACTCTGCAACTCTTGAGTATCTACATGTTCTCATTTGCAGTTGTGTATGAATATGTTAGTGTTTATGTACATATATTAAGCTATCCTGAGCAGTCCCTAGGAGGGCAGCTGAGGTAGTCCTGCCTGATGCTAAGTCCAGCACTGTGCTCCTCTTCTGATGTTGCTTACAGCTGTTGGGCTGAACTGTTTCAATTAGCTGTGGAATTAATCTGTTAGGAAAAGGCTGTTTCTTTTTTTTCTTTTGCCCAGACATCTTCAAAGTAATTCAGTTCTGGGACTTCTGACTATATTACTTTTTCTGTCCTCTAACAGTAAGCCTTTGCAACAAGCCCAAATGGCTTCTTTCTTTTGGACAAATTTAGGAACCACTATCATGTTGCTTGTAGCTCCTGGCATGCAGTAACTGGTAGATCTGGGAACAAATGTCTGTGCAATGATATATTTGATACCATTTGATCTATGGAATGCCATACTCCACCCTTAACCCCAGTTTATTTCTCCCTTTCCCATCCCCCTAAGTCTTATGGAAGTGCCTAATGGTTTAACATTCTGACAGCTCTTAAGGGTGACAAAGTCCAAATGTTTTTCCAAAAGATGGAGGAAATGTTCTATTTTCAGAACATGGCACTGAAGCTTTTATTGCAAAAAGTTAAGTCCTTCAAAAATTCAAAATATTCAGGTTATAAATCTGGCTTTTGTAGTAAAGTGGAGTTTTTAGTGGGCACGTATGTTGAGTCTATGGTGTGAAAAACCACAGTGAAGCTGCAGTTACTTAAGCCTTAGTCCATAGTGTCTTTCTTTCCTGTGGGATACTGGAAGTTCTCATGGCTTCTCCCTCCATGGCTGACACTGTGCTTCTTATGGTTTCTAACTTTTGTAATTTAAGCAGTGTGGAAATAGAAACTTGTTCACAACTTTACTGTCCCAAATAATTCATTTTAGGAAGGGCTTCCACCTCTTTTTTTTTTTTTTTTTTTTTTTTTTTTTTTTTTTCCTCCTTCTCATTTCCTATCTGTTCAGTATTAGCAGTGTATTCAAAGCAAGTGTTTCTAACTTAGGCCTTAGGAAATGGAGTGCCAGCCTTATCACATACATTGTCTATTAGTAACTTAGAAATTATTAGTAGACTGTTTTCAAAATTATGTTTTTTGCACTCAGCCTTATGAAGATTACCAATAAAGCAGTAGACATAAAGGTATGCCAGGTATGAGGTAACATGGTTGCATCTGACATGTAGGTAGATGTGTACTAACTCAAGGGAGGGCTTGATTCAGACTGCCCATTAGCTTCTGAAGGAAGGAGGCCATAGGAAAAGGAGAATTAATTATTCGTCTTTGGGGACATCTGATCTTTAAAATGCTCGAAGAGGGCTTTGAAAATGGAGAACATAATGCATATGGTTCCTGTAAATTCTTCGTGTGTGTGTGTGTGTATTTCTTAGCTGTCTTCATGTTTTGGTTTGGTCCTATCATGAATGATCTCTTGCAGTGTACTATGCAGTTTCTCGGAGTAATGGCTTCTGGGAGTTCGAGACTTGAATAAAAATCAGACTTGTGGGGGATCCTGTGGCCATGAAGGTTTCTGATGCTCGAAGCTGGACAGCTGAGGAAAGGGCAGCCAAGCAATAAACAATGGATTTATGTTTGGTCTGTGACTGTACATGAAAACAATTCTTTTAAGCTGGACTATTGCTGAGGTTTAACTTTCCATAAGTCATATCTCACCAGTACTTGCCAGCATTTCTGGCCAGATGCAGCACAATGGCTTATGTCCTCTGGAGTGAAATCTGGAGGCCTATATACTTGGACACTTCTCTTATTGCTAGCTGCTATGATATAACATTATCAAACTTACACATTAGACTTTTTTTTTTTTTCAGCTGCACAGGTCAGAACACACATTGGCAGGAAAGTTCCCTGGGACAGGGGGCAGGAAATTATAATGGACAGGAAGAATGGCACTGCTGATAAAAAACGTCATTTCAGTGTCAGTCTTGATTGTTAAGCATTGTGATTGGAAAGGTGGCTTTTGGTTTGTATTAAATGATGTTAAGATAAAGAAGCTAGACAAGAATATCCTATTTAGACTAATCAAGCAAAATTGACTTCTGTGCAGAGTTGATTTGAGTATATATCTGTGAGACCTTCTCAGGAGGGAGGCTAAAATTGCCCACTTCTTTTTTTTCTTATTATAAAATCACCCATATTTATGCACTTAAATATTTTATAATACTGTAAATACATACATATATATAGATGCTTTGCTTCTGTTCCATGTATGTAATATTGATTAACACCTTCAAGTATAAATGAAAATTTGAATTTTTTTTGTACTAAAGAAAGCTACAATAGTATGAAAGAAAATAACATGTTGTCACTGAGATAACACTTCTGTTGCAGATAATGTTATCATCTCTGCCTTATAAGCTACCTGACATTGTGTAAAGAGGTCATTACTAGAAACTAGTAGACACTGAACAGCTTTGCAGTTCTGAACATTCTGTATGAAATTTTATCTCTATGATGTTACAGAATATTTCGAAAAACTCAGAAAACGACCTTAGTGGCAAATAACTTGAATAACTCTTTGAATTTCATATATACTCATGGCTTGCTGTTGTTGTTGTCCCCAGAGACTTGTATGAGGCATGAAATGATCTAAAGGAGGAATGTTGTCCTGCCAGGAAAGTTTTAATAATTAAAGCTATTTTACAAGAGCAAGGGACTGAGAAAATATTTGCCTGAAGATCTTTTTCTTTTTTTGGCCTGTAGAATTTCAGTAGCTTTGAAAATTTATACTATTCCATGCTTATTCCCTCCTAAGTAGTTAATGGTATTCATTAAAATTAGTCTTGACTTTGGTTTGGCATACAAGTTCTCCTTGGAGAAGAACTGATAACGTAGTAAGATTTGACTGTTAAATACACGAATAACATAGCTGAGTTAACATAGTTGAAGGCACAGGGTATCAATAAATGTGGAGTATGTTATTTGTCTTCAAAAACTGTTTTTTTTTTTTTTTTTTTTGGTTAACAGAATGATTTCAAATACCACTCCCACTGATTGTTTAATCTCTCCTTCAGACCCCTGGGTACTGTTTCAAAACTAGAAGTGGAGCAAGTCTAAGTGTAAATAGAGCTAGGGAGATGTCTGGCTTTCTTCTTATTACAAAATTACATTTTATAGAGTCAGAAAGTTTAGAAGGAGGCCTCCCTTTTATAGGGCATAAAAAGAAGTGAAGCTGGCTGTGACTTTCAGATCATCTACCCAAACTCTCCTATAAAACTATAAATAGGATGCTGTCACCACTGAGATTCTTATGAGAGTGAAGTTGAAGACAGTCTCTAACTTGATCAAAGTCGTTATTTCTTTTGCAGTCTGGTGTTAAGAGACATTTATGGGTGCCGTTTTTGCCTTGGTTAATTTAACCACTACTTGAATCAGCTTTGTAGCATGACTTAAAGCCTCTGGTGATGCTTTGCATAGAGCAGAGTTCTGCCAGGTAGATTAAAGCTGGGAACTGCTCTCATCATTTGGCCCTTGGGATATGCTGCCTCTTGGACTTAAATTGGCTTGTTATGTGACACAGGACTCAGTGAATAGGGAGAGCAGAAAGCAGCTTGTAACTTTTTTCTAGTCCTTAACATTACAAGGATCGTAGTTGGCCTCCCTTAGTCCCCTCACCTTCTCTTTGCATATTATAGTCACACAGCTGTGTATAGAAAAACAGATCTTGTTTTTTGCAAATCTACAGCTAGGTAATCAGATTTAAGAGAGGATCACTCCCATCTTCACAGGAGATGGGTATAGTATGTCTCAGCCTTGAGTTGTTTCTCAAGAAGCTGGTGCGATACCGCTTGATAATTCCTATACATGAAAATACGTCGTATTTTTCATGTTAATTTGCAGGTTTCAGGTTCTGAACCAAACTTCTGCTGACACTTTTGACGCTTTAATCGAAGTGCAAAACAGTCTAGGTATTTAGTGACTCATTTTTTTGCAGCTCCTTTTGTGAAAGGTAGAAACATTTCTTCTAACATTGTCTCTTTCACACCTTGGTTCAGGCTGTAGTTAAAGACATTTAATGTGTCTACTGTGTAGGATTTCCTCAGCGTAGTGATTGAAAGCAGATGTGTGAATACACACGCACACACTCTCTCACACTTGCATACATGCACATGGAGCTAATGAATTTTGACTAGGCTACAGATGATGCAGTAAATCTATATGGCAGGTTTGGGAGTGTTGCCACTCGTAGATATATGCATATGTTACGTCCACCTTTCTTTCTGTTCTGCCCTCTCAACAGTATTACTTGTATTTAAACAAAAGGCATATCAGAATGATAGCTGGTCATTTTAGTTGGAATGTATTCATTTTTTATTTTGTGACTTTCTAAAAAGTTTAAGGCAATTCTGACTTTTTTTTTTTTGGCAGTTGTGAAAGAAGTGGTCTGATTTTCTTCATCTTACTATTACACTACCTTACCATGACATTTTCTTATGGTATAGAATGAGACCAATGTATAAGCTTTGGTAGATGGCATTGTTTTCTTTTTCATGTGGAAGATTTCAGAAGAGAGATCTGTGGAAGTAGTGCTCTAAAGAATTTGATTAAATAGAGTTTTGTATTGAAACAAAATCAACATCCCTGGCAGCAAAGCTTAAAATGACATAATCTTATGTATCATTCACTTCTGTTAGGTTCATCCTTTATGTAATACTTTTGCTATGGACTAAATCACTCTTGAACATGGAGAGGAGAAACAAACTTCTTACATAACTTTAATGGCATTTGCTTTTTAACTTGCTTTCTCCAGTTTGGGCATTTTCTGGTTCTCCTGAGTTCTCAATTCCATGTCAGTTTTATAGTAAAAATTCTGTGGTGAACATGCACCCAAACATCATGAGGAACATTTATCCTTTAGATAGTTCTTTTTATCCTATGTTCTCCACCTAGGATCCTTGCCATGTTCAAGCAGCACAGTATATGTGCTGCGCAGGTTGCACTCTTTCTCTGTTAGCACTGCTGCTGTGAAGCAGAGGAAGGAAGATGCAAGCCAAGAAAATACTGACGGAGAATTGATTTGGGACTTAGAAGTGGGTGAGGACTGTGATGAATGGTTTGGCTATCTGGAAATGTTTCAGATAATTAATGAGTCATACCACATAGAGTCCCCTGTCTCACTCCCACCCACAGGCTGACAGGAGAAACACACTGCAATTATGTGTGATGAGTCCAGGCATACTTGTTGCAGAGCTGCTGTCAACTGCCAGTGAGCGCTGGCTGGAGATAGCATGGGGTAGATACCAGTAAATGCACTTACTGATGCTACTGCTGTAGCAGTCCACGAATTCTAATGTTTTGTTTTAACCTAATAGTATGAGAGAGTTCAGGGCTTGGCTGGGGCTTGGCTTCTCTTGACCTTTAATCATTTCATGTAGGATTTGGAATGCAGTGCAACTTAGACCTTAAGGGAAACTGAGGACAACAATGAGCATGAAAAGCTGCCATAAGGTATACTTGAGTTCCTGTTGATTCTTACCAGAGTTGTCACCTTAGAGGGTATTGAGCTCCTGTAGCCAGCAAAGAGTAGATGAAGAATTTAAAGGGTGTAGTGTGTGTTTTTGTTTATTTGTTTATTTGTTTTTGTTTTTTTTTTTTCTGGGGGGTGGGGGGGTGGCTTTTTTTGAGCATCAGGGAGCACCTTACGCGTTGCAAAATTCTAGGAATTGCTGCTGCTACAGAAATTTCAGTGAAGATAGACCCGATGTTCTACTGGACTCTGCTAGTACCTGGAAGATTATAATGGATTGCGAATTGGTGACATGTAGGCAATGGAATATGTGTAGGGGACATTTTGAATGCATTTTTCTGTTCAGCTGTTGTATTTTCTCCTTCTTGCTGAATCCAATAGCGATGTCAAGTTTTGAATAAACAGTATTTCAGAGTCATTTTTTAAATAGCTAAGGCTATTATTTAAAGTTGATGCATTTTAAGTCATATATCATGAAATAGACTGTCTCTTCAGTGTTTAATGAAGAACAATTAAAAATGTTTGGTGTAACAGATGTGGTCAGAAACTCTAACAATGTGATAAGCAGATATAGATGGCCCCCAGTACAAATTCAGTCTTAAACTGATTGAGCAAAATCATACTAAGTGAATGATTTAGCCACAAATCCAATCATTTCATAACATTATCATCAAAAGTTGTTTCACCTTTCTCATTTTCTGGATACTGACTGTTGATGTGGATTTGTGATGAATTCTGGAGAAAGTGCCCATGGCTTAAGATTCAAATAAGTAGCTGAGTATGTGGTTTCTGGGAAACTTATATGAGCAGTAATATTATTTCTGATAAATTAATGAAAACAAGTTAAAAAGAAATTTCCAGAACTTCATCCAGATGTGTTCTTAGTGATATATAGCAGGTAAAAATGCCTGGCTCGTTGAAAGCCTGACTAATAGCATATTTTCTGTTGGAGAAGATACAAGGCAGGTATGGTGTGAAGTGGTACAAGAATTGCTGAGACTATAGGTGTGAATATACATATATATATTTCTTTAAACAAGTATTTAGCTGAGAAATAAGCCTTGTGAATTCTCTTAAAATTGGTCAATAACTGGAAAACAGGAGTGTCTGCTTCATGTCTAGTGAAGACTGCTAAAGTTTACAAAGAACAAGCTTTAGTAGGAATTACTCTCACAGCTGTTACAGCCAGTGTTTACTGATTATAGCACATGTAATACTGTAATAGTACCTTGAGCAAATGTCTTTTCTAGTAATACATTGAGGTGGCCCTCTGCCCCCTAAGAACCTTGCCCATGTTCTGCATGATCTTGTTCTTTGTTGGCTGTTTCCCTACTGACCTGCAATGCTAAAACAAAGACGCTCTAAGCTTAATACAGTAGGCCTAGTCAGCTGTGGAAACAGTGTAGAAATGCTTGCAAAACTGTCAACCTGAAATCCCATTAATAGTGTTGGCTATAATGGGAGCACTAAGTATGCCCAGTGCTGAAGCTTAGTTATTGATCCCTGTGTCTTCTATGGTGGCTTTGTCATCAGAGAAAGGAGAAAACCTGAATGCTATTGAAGGGGGAGACTTACATATGCATCCCTGGCTTGGAGCCTGCACCTGTGGTTTTGGAGCCTGTGTGGACATTCAGATATAGCCAAGTTTTCTCCAGAACAGCTGTTCTTATAAGATTTAGAACAAGAAGAGGAAATCTCCCAAGAACTGCTGATTATTGTGAAACTTCTTGCCATTTTGGCAGAAAACTTGCTTAAAAATTAAGGACAGAACCTAAAGTGCTTAAGCACATAAGAAACTTTACACACCCTAGTAATTCTACTGCACTCAGAGGACTTCTATCTCTATGCAGAAAACTGCTGCACTTGAGTGCTTGCAGGTTCAGACTTGAGTAGGTCTTTGTTGATGAGTATAACATTCTTGAAACTTCAGTCTGCAGATTGAAGATGTGTAGGCAGGAGTTTTCGAGTCATGGGAATATCAGGAGCTGAAATACAGATGGAGTGAAAAACTGAATCTCAAGAGTATTTGTACATAGAAATACTGGCATCAATAATATTCAGGTCTCAAGTTTGGGAAGAGAAAACTGTAGTGTTAGATGCTGTAAGTTATACAGAACATCAAGGAATGAAAGTAATCAGTTTTCTTAGGTGCCTGTAAGTGGGTTTGTCCTGTTTAGGTAGAGCTAGTAGTGGAAGAATGCATTAAATAATGTGACAAAGTTGGTTGGTAAGAATCTTGTTCCTTGCCAAGAGTCTGAACTTAGCCAGGGTAGTCAGCACTGAAAGGATGCAACTCCTAGGGATGTCAAAAGCCATGCTCAGACATTATTTGACATGGCCACACTACGAAGTAAGCAATAATTGTCTGCCAAAATAAGTGGAAGTGAGGAAGTGATTTATTACTACAGCTGTTCATACTCAAGTAAGGGTAAGAAGTAAAAGTGAGAAAGGTTAAGATGAGGCATCAGTGTTGGTACTGAGGCAGGGGCTTGAAATTGGAAAAAGTAGGCGTCTTCACTGTGTATGCATAACTGAATTCAAGAAAAGCTGTCTATATTTGCTGGACTGAATACAGATCTTGAACAACAAGAAACCAAATCAACTGTATTCTGAAGGTGTGTCTTATATACTGTTCCTTCAGTGAATTGAATATGATCAGTTTGCAATTGCACTACTAGTGTTACTAGTTACTCTGATGCTTGGGATCATCAGCTTTCTGTAGAAGTACATAAGAGGAAGATCTAGGATTATTTTTACTGATATTGACATGTTAGGATAGGACAGCTTGGGGCAATTTCTCTCTCCGTTTCTCTCTTTATTTATTTTTTTTGTTCCTTCCCACACAATATAAAGGCATATTTCCAAAACACTGTACTAATGAATGTACTAATTTAACAGCATGCAGTCTGTAGTGCTGAATTTGGGAACTTGCTATGCACAGATGGAATTCTCCCCCCACTCCTACAATGAACAGATGAAGTGAGAGACAAGACAGACTTCCTGGATTTCCTAAGGGTTTTCGTTGCTTTTATAGAAGTATACTGGGCTTTTCTGTCAAACTTCTGTGTCTGAGTTCAGAATAGTCCTTGGCCAAGTCTAGTCTGTGACTTGCTTTTTGAGTTCATTTTCTGAATATGCGTGGCTTCCTATTGCAAACCTGCAATTAAGTAAATAAATAAAATAAAATATCCAGTTTTTAAAATGTGAAATGCTTGCAGCTAAAGCCAACTTGTGGAATTGCTTTGAAATAAGACAGCTTAACTGCTCAGAGCTGGTGGGAGATGGAGTTGCTACTTTTGTGCAACTCTTGAAGTCACTGCAGGACTATTTTAGTCCTTAACTTTCCAAACCAGTGAAATTTACTGCAGGAGTTACAGGTTATTGCTTTGTTTGGCTACCCCAGTCACATCTTATTTATGAAGTTCTGTAGGGGTGTCAGTAGAGACTCTCATGAGATGAGAATGTTAGATTGACAGATGGAGTGGGAATGTTTAACTGTTTTAATACAGTAGGGATTAGGTGGTAGACAAGACAGAAAAACCCTCTCCTAGAGACATTGTTATGTTAAAGCAAAGGAATAAACTTTTACAATAGTACACAAGAACTAGGAACTAGTGGGATTTACTTTATTTCAGTACTGCAGTTATTCTGCAGATGTAGTTCACTGGGATTTTGCAAGCTTCTTTCCAGAATGAATCTGGCTGCTTTGGTTTTTATAGAATTTTTTTTTTTCTTTTGTCTGTGAAAGCATGTGGTATCAGCTCCAAAAAAAAGTGGAGAAAAACAAAACAAAAAAAACCAACCCAAACTTCTTTACTGCATATTTCCTTTAGCAGTAAATGGTTACCAACTGTATAAACAATAAAAAACTTATTGAATGTCTCAGTTTGTGTATTTTAGTGTGTAGCATATCTCTTAGCTTTGTATTATATGAACTGAGACTGTTATATGGGTGTCAGGAAGTCCTGATCAAATTTAAATATTACCATGTTACCCAAAATGATTTTGTATGATTTTACAATGTAACTGATGCAATTCTATCTTCTCTGAAACATTTTCCAGAGCTTTTACATTTTGATGGAGGCAAAACTTCATCCACAGATATATCTTGTGTTTTAGTCTCACCCATTTTTCAGAGGAAGTTCACGGTTCATTATTACTAAACAACATTTTAAAGTTGAAATAGCGTATATGCATCATACTGATTTTGAATTCACTAGGATGTTCCATCTTCGGTGCTCTGAAAAATCTTGGAATTTCATTAGAAACTTTCTTACATCTGTAGTGAAGTGGAAGTAAAGCAGGAGCCAGCCAGCTTTCTCATCTGGGTGCTGTTTGGCCCCCTGAATCAACAGGACTGACTGTAGCATTGACTGCTAGGTTGGGTTGTCCAAAACCTCATGTAGCCTGGTCTTGAACGCTTCTAGGGATGGGGCATTCACAACTTCTCTGTGCAACTTGTTGGAGTGCCACTTCACCCTCTGAGTGAAGAACTTCTTCCTTATACCAAATCTAAATCTATCCTCTTTGAGCTTAAAACAATTATATCGTGTCCTGTCACTATGGGCCCATGTGAAGTTTTTCTCCATCTTCATTGTAGGCCCCCTTTATTTGGATAGGATAGGAAGACTGCAGTAAGGTCTCCCCAGGGCCTTCTGTTCTCTAGGCTGAACAAGCCCAGCTCTCTCACTCAGTTTTCTTCTGACACTGACTTAGATTCGTTATTTGAGTGGTATTATGTGAATTTAATTAACTTTCTTGTAGTCTTAATGAGTGAACTTTAAGCCTTCTGTTGTACCATTTCTTCGAGTACCTCTTCGTAATGTAGCAAATTCAAGACTTTCTCTTTTTGGTTGTTTTTAACTAAATGAAAATAAACAGTTAGCTGGATATGTAATGACATCAGAAAGTTCACGTAAGCCAGGAAAATGTTACACTCATAGCTAAGCTGAAAAGATGCTCTTAAAAAATTCTGTTCTGATGGAAGAAACAATCCTTTCACCTATGAAAGGAATCTGCAGCATAGCTGTTTTTTTTATTATTATGTTATTTTTTTAACTAAGTCCTAGTAGACCTAAATAATAACAAATGAATTTTCAAAATTGTATAGCTTAAATAATTTATTTTGATAGTGAATGTTCACTCTGATCCAGAGGTATGAGTGGTTTAACACTGCAGAGTGAATGCAGATGGAGTTGAAAAGTTAAAACATGATTTCTAAGGTGAAATACCTATCTATCTATTAATCTATATATCAACAATTGGTAGTAACAGATGTTGGTTATCAGTTGCAGAAATGCTTGCCACAGTTGCACATTTTTTAAGAGGAAACTTAGATTCTGAGGTTCTTTCTTTCTGGGTAGACTTTCCACTGCTTTTGATACCTTTGCATCAACTCTTTCATGAGACCTTTATGATTGCACATGTATTTGTAAAACTAATTATGCTTTCAAATGTGTCTAGAGAATTTTGTAAACTATTTGCTAATACTGCATGCTAGAGATATTAGAATGAATAAGGGGTGAAGAACTGTCACCAGGGATAAGTAAATCCATTTCTTTCTATCTGTCTTCACGCAGAGATGCAACTGAGGAAGAAATGTTGTATAAGAGAGGAATGTTACATCCCCTCTGATTAGAAGGTTCCCATGAATTGAGATGGGACTTCATAGATGTCCAGAGCTTTACTTCTTGTAATCTATGACCTTAACAATAACTTTTCCCACGTATAAAATATTGAATGGGACAGGGATTGTAGTCTTGCCCTATATTATTTTTTTTTTTCACAAAACAAAGAGCAGGGGAATGTAGAAGTGCTCTCATATGCTGAAATGTATAAGATGGTTGTGTTAAAGGTCTTGCTAGCTCTGCGTGACAGTTACATCGATGCAGAGCTGTGTTGGAATTATTGGGGATCTTACTGAGAGTGGAGCAGCTTTCTCATCATTTCTTCTTTCTTTCAGTGCTGTTTTCTTTTCTTTTGTTACACTTTTCCTGAGTTGCACTCCAAGGATAGCTTTTCTGTGATAGAACTGTAATAATGCTATGGTATGCTTTATGAGAGTAGAAAACAGGGACAATCATTATTCCCACAGCAGTTTTGCAAATGCAGATCAGATGACTAAAGTTCCTTATTTATTTATTTCTAAGCCTCTTTGGCAAGGATTTATAGGTCTTAGTACTAACAATTATTTTGCCAGGTGTCAGTAAAGATTATGCATTCTTGAAATTCTCAGTATATTTCACTGCTATCTGTGCAATCTGCTTTGAACTTCCAGTTGGTTGTTATGTGTGGAGTGACTATCACTAGCAGAAGGTAGCTTGGGAAAAAGTGAAAGATTGCATGCTGCAAAAGATTGTTCCTGTGCATAGCTACTCCAGAAGCCCTCTCAGAGGGGGGTGTGTGTGTTGAGCCTACTTACTGTCATACTGTTTCATACTGAGTATGGTATGAAGTTTCAGTTCTCACCTTTATTTTGACTCTAACTCCCTTACTTTGGAGTTGTAAGTGTGGCTAGGGCTTCCTGGGAAAATCTTTGATTGAAAAACAGTATTGGAAATGTATTTCTTGAGTTGGAAGGTTTTTATTCTAGACTAGCAGAGGTGCATACATGAAGCCTCATTGAATAAAGCCAAAGTTAAGTATGTCTTCTAACAGTCTGCTCCAAGCTAAGGATAAGATTGCTTTGCAGGAAGAAAAAACCTAAGAAACTGGGAAGCATTGTCTGTGAAGGCCAAAACCAAAGATAACCTGTCTAAAATGTTTTGAACCATAGCCATATGAACCACAGCAGTATGAATGTCCAAGAAGATGATTATGTCATTTGAAAAATCTGAGGGGAAAAAATTCCTGCTCATTTTCATCTTTAACTCTTCCTTGATCTATACTTGACCTTAAAAATAAACTGCAGCCTATTTGTGTTCTCCAGTTTTTCAGAGATACAAATCCAAACCTTCATGCAGTTTTCTCGTCAGGCAGCTGTATTTCAGAATTCATAGAGAGCATAACTATATCAGACTTTTTCCACTCTGACACCCCACGATTCCACACAATCTCTGTTATTTGGGTATTGAACATCTGGACTATGTTTCCCTTCGTGACAGTCAAATCCTTGTGAAATTCCGTGTATGCTTGAGATCAGGATCCTCAAAATGATAAACAAAGACTATGTTGTCAAATTCCATGTCTGGCTCTTTCATTTCTTTATTTTCCATTTTCTTAAGAATACTGAAAAGCTAGACGGACACCAGTTCATAGTCCTGATGCTCTTAGGAAGCTGAAGAGCTTAGGCTAAGAATGCAAATGGTTGCTAAAGGTACCTTGGGCCTCTGTGGAAGTCATACCTGAAGCTGTGCCCTGGGAACACAATGGGTTTGATCCTCTGCGTTCTAAACAACTGGTTGTTGTTTGCATTGAGTAAGAAGAACAATGCCAGAACACCAATTTTTGGAGACTGTTTGTTCACGCGGTCTTTTCAAATGTAATCATGTCGTTTTCCACGTGATGAAGCAGCATGTTGCCTAGAAGCTGCAACCCACACCACTTGTAGATGTTTCTGAATTTTTGAGCTGCTGCTTGTGAATAAGGAGGAAGTAAGGTTTTGGGATATAGTGGCTGATGACAGCTCTGGCAGCAGCAACTGCAAAATGATGATATTTAAAACTATCATGATGAGAAGGCTCATAGTAGAACAACTCCCTTGGGCTACAGGAGAGCAGACATCAGCTTGTTCAGTAAACTGGTGGGAGGTGTCCTGTAGGAGGCTGCTCTGAAGGAGAGGGACCCTAGAGAGCTGGCTGGTCTTCAGGGATGACCTTCTTAGCTCTGTTTCTCATTCTCTTGTTCTCTGTGTGCAGAAAGGCTGGCAGCTGCCAGTAAGTAGAAATACAGGCAAAGTATATGGAAGGTGAAACAAAGAATGAGCATGTTGTCTGGGAGGAATATGGCAACTTTACCTGTCCATGCAGGAAACGTACTAGGAAGGCCAGAACTGAACTGGAGTTGAGATGTATGGGGGGGTGTGAATAACAACAAAAAGTTCTTCTGCAGTGTGCTGGCAGTGAAAGGAAGACTGTTTTCTGTCACTGGGAAGTCATGGTGAATGGGAGAGGTCCACCCTGGTTGGAATTGGCAAATATCAGGCCAGTCATCATGAAGGGCAAATAGGAGACCTGGGGAGGCCAGGCTCACTAGGAAAATTATGGCAGAAACAGGTCTAGTAGTTTTAAGTTACTTACTATCAGTAAGTATTTCCTTTATATAAATCCGTTCTGGGACTAAGGCTTGTTCTTTGCATCTTTCTGTAGGCATCTGCTTAGAAGATTGTAGCTCTGTAGGTTTCTGTCAGGAAGCTTGCAGACTTTCAGGCTGTGGCTCATCCTAGTCCACCTAGTCAGTCACATGCAAATATGCTTAGACTGTCTTCTGAGATCCCATGCCTGTCCTTCTTTCCTTACAACTGTTGGCACTTATCCAGCTTCCTCTGGATCAGATATCTAGAGCTTGCCTTTTGCTTTCCACTCAACTGTGCATCATGCCGATGTCCACAGCATAGCAGGTTCTTACATCCACTGACAGCGCAGAGTGTGTCTTGTTAAGGCTGGTATGGTTGGTGCCCTTTCTTTTATTTTTAATTTAGGGGTAGATGTGCATAATGCATCTGATAGATTGTGCAGTGCCGAAGGCAATTGCATCTTGTGTTGCTTAGGTCGTTAACTCGATGCTCTGAGTATCGTTATCATCAGCTGAGCTTGTCTAGCTTCACAGCTGCTTTACACAGCTTGCCTCTGCTAGGGGGCTCCTGTTTCAGGAGGGAGAAGGGGAAGATGAGGAAGAACATAAAACCCAGAGCATGGATTCTCTGGCTTCTGTCCACAAGCAGCATTTGGGAGGCACTGGGAGACACCTGGCTGAAGATGTCAAACACTCTGAATCACCTTTTATTTAGTAGAACCTTAGAATAAGGAATGAGGAAGGGAAAGCTTTCCTTTTAAGGAGAGTTATTGCTTCCTCATAAAGAAAACCTCTCCATTTAGAGCTAATATTTTTGGATCATGCATTAGTCAGGTCTGCAACACAAATATGAGAAGCCTTACACGTGGAAATGGGGGAGGTGTTTCTGTGTTCAATATATGTATTAACAGTTCCAAAGCTCAGGCTGCATTCCATGCTTTGGCTTCTTTGATGCCTGACATTTAAAACTACAGTTGGTTCTGTGGCAAGTGAGCAGTGATGGCCTATAATGGTTTTCATTACAAAGCAAAAGAAATCTTATGTTCAGTGCAAACCTCTGTTTATCCAGCTGCTGCTGTTAAAATGATGACTGGTACTCTAGAAGGAGCCAGTGGGAGTGCCATGGTGTTGTTCTTCAACCACTGGAGTGCTGCATCCTTATGCCAGCTCAGACATTTCAGGGACTAGGTGGATGCAGAATCTTTCTCGTGGAGCTTTGCAGCAGAGCCTTTGTGTTGTTTAACTACATCAGCCTTTTGGTCAGGTGCTTTATGTCTTTCTTTTGACCCTCCTGTAAAACTTTTCAAGAGCCTGTTATACTCACCTTGCCTCTAGCCTGTGGATGAGGCCTCAAGTATTTAAAAGCAGAGGGACTGTGGTGCCTATGGCAATCTGATTCTATGAAGTGCGGAAGTGATTTCATATATGCTAAGAGATTCATAAATGGGTTTACTTGTTATAAAGTGGGACTTAAAGCGCACTGAAGATATAAACGTCCTCAACTGTTCTTTCTGCTGCCACTTGCCTGAAGCACTGAATTGTTCTTATCTCTGTGTAAAGCTGTGTCTTCAGCTTCACTCTTCATTCACACCATTTCTGGGCCTGAAATCATCTCATTAGAGCTGTGTGAATAATCTGTTCTATAAAACCTCAGTGTCTAAGATCTGGTGATCAAGACTGTGTTTTCATATCCTCTTTCCAAATAGCACTTTTGTCCCTCGTGAAAATATATATTGTCCCTCAAAGCAAATATAGAATTGATAATTTCTCTGGTAGTTTGTATATACTATACACTATCTGTTCAAGGCAAAGGTTGTTCACTTTGTGATTTGGTGCATCCCTGAAGGTTTTTCTTAAAATTAGGAGCACTTCACACTGAAATTATTTGGAGAACTACCTTTAGAAACTGCTTTCAAAGGCAGTACAAAGAAATAATCATTTTCTTAATTGAGCTTCGCAGTTATTTGAGCTTACTGAATTTTGGGGCTTAATAGCAGCTGAAACAGAAATAAGTTAAAGATTTCTGTGTGCAAATTCTATCCTGGTTCAAACAAAATCCAACAGTATTCACCCAGGGACATGACAATGTGATGTTATAGTTAATACATTGCTTTTAGGGTTTTTAATTTATATTTGGTATTAGTACATGAATTTCACTAAAGTAATTAAAAAATATTAAAAAAATAGAGTTGATTTGAAGGTAATTACTCAAAAGTTGTTTTTCCTGTTTTGGTTGCCTTTCCAGTCTTGTTTTTAAGATACAGTAGAGGTGATCTTCATTTCTGTGACCACGGACTCTTTGTTCCTTCCAGTGCCCAGGGTGCCCTTCAGTGCTCATGGGTAGCTGTTCCATATTTGGATCTTATTTGTCATGTGGCATGCATCACTCCAGGTTTACTGTACAACATCTAAACATAAATTTGAAATCAGCTTCATTAATTCTTTTGTTGGAGTTTTCACCCTCCCCCCTCCCTTTTTTTATTTTTTATTTTTATTTTTTAATATTTCAGTGCCCTTGGGTAGTTACAAGAAATAAATCTGGTCAAGGAGAAAAATAGCTACTGTTTGTCATCTGGGGGAATCATCTTGTTCTCAGCTTGCCTAATCTGTTGGGTTTCTAATGTGGGGTTGGCTGTGCTTCAGATTTAATCCTAGCACATTTTTCCAGTCTTGAAATACCTTGAAATAGTTTTGGGGAAAGAGGAGGTTTGCTTTACCACAGAAACATCAGGGTGCAGGACCAGAGAGGATGGTATCATATGCAACCACTTGCTGCTACAGGCAGCTAGGGTTTGTAAATTCTATGAAACAATAAGATGGTCAAACTTCGCCTTAAAAGTGATGACCAACAGTGAAGCAATGTGCAAAATTGTTTTCTCATAGTGAGATGATAACTTGGAAACTAGTCTCATGGCAATACTCTTCTGATAAGGAATGAAAATAAATCCGCAAAACAGAACTCACAAGTGTATGTGTATACGCTATTACCATGCAGTGTTTTCCATGTAGGAAGAGGTGACATCTCAGCCCCAGGCTCACTGGAACATTGTTAGCATTATTTCTAGTGAGAAAACAGAAGTAGGCTGTCTCTGATATGTAATTGAAAAATCACAGAATCACAAGATATCCCAAGTTGGAAGGGACTCACAAAGATCACTGAGTCGAACTCCAGGCTCTACATGTGACCACCCCAAATCCTTCACCTTCACTTTCCCTGCAGCTTCATCCTGCACCCTACATCCTTTATCCTTGAACCTTCATCCCACTCCTGCCTCTACATCCTGAACAGCAAGGTGACACCTGTGGCCATCTGAGCTTGCAGTAGGACATGCTTGTATGGGTGAACCAAGCATCAAAGTTTTGGGATAACTGTCAGGGCCCAGGCTGGCCTGGCTGTACAAATGATGCAATGATCCCCACATGCTGTGTGGTTGAGGCTGCCCAGGTACAGCTGTGCCTTGCTGGGAGCCCAGGGCAGGGCTAGCCCCAAAGCTTCTTCAACCCTGCTGGAGGCTGCTGGGAGCTCAAATCTAAGAGTTAAAGATATTATGTATGTGTAAAAATTGATTACAATTTATTTAGATTATGTATCTGTCTGTCTGTCTGTCTGTCTATCTATCTATCTATCTATCTTCTTCTGAAATAATACTATGGGCAACAGCCTCACAGAGCCTTTATTCCCTGACTGCTTACCAGGCAATGCTTTTCAGTGGTTGGCCAGCTGGCTTTTGATTGCCGAAGGCTAAGGTTATCTTTTGTCTTTGTTTCACATTTACTTGTAACCACCTCAAATTGGAAAACAAACAAACAAAACCCCACAACAGTATTTACTGCCTTGTAACTGTGCTTTTATCTCCAAGTGTGTGATGTTCGTTGCCTACCACACACAGAACTTATTTTCTGCTGTTGTTTCCCCGGTGGACAGGCGGCTGTGTTAGATGATGAGCCAATTTGCTCTTAGCATGGATTAGAAGGACCTGTCTGAAGCTACTTATGGGGGAGCTGTGTGGAAGATTTGCTTCTTAAGGGGTTAATGATGTGGAATTTCACACATAATGCAAAATGATTATGCTGTATGCATTCTCTGTGAATTTTCTCACTGATCACAAAAGGCTTTTGTTTGGTGTGCTGGAATGGTCTCTGCAGACTAAATGTACTCTGTTCTTTTAATTGGATAGGAAATAACTCTGCTAATTGGAGAAAACTGAATAAAGCAGTTGCTGCTACATGTCAAATGACAAAATTTTACGAGAAATACAGTTTATCCTTTGTATACATCAGCACAGTTCTGGTATGAATTCTCCATACTCAAAATCCTGTCATTTTGCAGAGACTTGCATTAGAAGGAAATCTTATCTGATTAGTGTTTATTTTGGATGCTAAATCAGGAGAAGATGACTTTGTCTAAGAGAACGATGTGACTGAGTGGTGGGAGAAAAATGGATTTTCTTTAGTATTCTAGCATTCCTCCAGCGGAAAGGTCGCTATGGCAGAAGAAAAGAGCAGTGCATTTCCCCCACCCCCAGTCTGCATGGCAAATGGAAGAACTGGATGCCCTTTGCATAATGACAAAGTGCTTGATTGAGGGAGGGTCATAGACTTCTAAAACCATATACATCCCTAGCTTTGTACCATATTGACAAGAGCAGCTGGCATTGTAAGCTGCTATTAGGGACGATTAATTTCATTAATAAAGGAGGCTCAGGAGGATGAAAATGCTCCTCTAGTATAGTTTTATTCATTTTATACTGCTTTTGAGGAAATAAATAATCACAGTTGATGATTCCTAGGAAAGCATCTCAGCATCCTGGTAAAATCGCTTAATCCTTTTAGCTTTGTTCTGTAGTGTGAAAGGCAAGTTGGTGGTGACAGAATACATCTCACAGTGCTGCCTTCTAAATAAAACATTTTGGAGTAGATGGTACAGCCTGCCAGACTGAGCCCCTGTGCATGAGATCTGACATTCTGAAACCTTGTATGCTGTGCGTGTTTTGGTGTTATTTGAGTGGACAGCCACAAGTAGTGGGTTCCACCACAGAATCTATTAACCATACTGTGTCAAAGCTCAAGGAATATTCATATATTTAACATAATAGTTAAAATGCCTGGTTCTTGATCCTGTGGCTTAGTGGCCTGTGTGTTCTGCTGGTACCTGGTTGTATACGATTTTTTTTTTTACAATGGTTTTGATGAAATATGAACTGGAGAATGGAAGCTTGCTACTAGTTTCCGGCATTCACTCATATAGTTCACTCATATAGCAAACTAAATACTGCATTAATATGACATTCTTTCAGAAGAAACACATTTTTTCAGTGTGAGCTCTTCCAATGGAGTAGAAGTCAATTCTTAGTAATGAGAATTGATGATAAATCCATGTCTGTTGTTTCAGGAGGAAGCTGTTTACTGAGTTCTTTGCTGGGCATGGAAGAAATCATGGTCTTCACTGGGCTGTGCTTGCTCAGTGTCCTCACGATGTACTTCAGAGAAGGGGCTCTCATGGCTTCTATAGTGAACAGAGCAGTACTCAGTGTAAAAAGCAGCTTCAGAATATTGTGCAACAGTATTACGTGGTTTTCTTAGATTGATGAAAAATTGAAGTGTGAAAATATACCAGAGCTAGATCCCTGAGAGTGCTGAGCAGAATTACAGAAAAATATGCAGTAATCAAATAAAAAAGAAGTATTTAAAAATAAAGAAATTGGAGTGTTTTCCATTGGATTTACTAATGGAAGAATAACTGCTGCCTGGTAATAGCTAATGTTGAAATATTTACTGTACAGTTTTATTTAACCTGAACTTCAGATATTTGGGGTCTGAAATGATTCATTCAGCTTTGAAGAAGAGTGCTTAGAAGTGCCTTGGCCTCTGAAGGCCTTCCAGACTATCAGTTTTTTCAGCAGAACATCTAAATGAGGCAAATGGATGCACTGGAATAATGCAACATAGTCTTTTATCTCAGTGGAGATGGAAATGCTTATACTTATGTACTCAAGTCCTCAGGAGGGCTTTTACTTCATAAAGTGTTGTGCAAACAACCAGTATGTCTCTTGTTTTCAGCTTTCTGAATTTTGATTAGCAGATTAATCCAAATACTTTCTGAATTCAGGCATACTAGATAAGTATGATGCTTATGTCAACTCTACTTGGCCTAAACATCTACTGAAGTGAATTCTTTGTAGCTTCATGAGAGTCTGAAAAGCATTACTGCAAAATGCAGGAGCTGATATGGAAAGTGAGAACACAAAAGATGTGAGAATATGAAGCTGGTGGTTGATCTCTCTGGTTTTGGTTTGAGTTGGGGAGCTCATCTCCAAAGAGAGTAAATAGATAGCAAATGCGTATTGGTGCCCATAATATGTTTTGCACTGTTTACATGCTTTTTATTTACTTATTTTTCCTTCATGATCAGAGGGAGCCTGAAGAACAGAAAACAGTTTGTTTTGAACTGTCAGTGACTTTTTTAACAACAGAATAATCATTGTATTCTATATAGAAAAAGAAATCTTAACTCTAAATGTAGAAAAAGCTTTCTATTTGTTTGTATAGTTGAAGGAAACTTCTGGAAATTGGGTATTTATCTATAAGTTACTTATTTTTACTGAAGAGTACATTGGAGGAAGTTTGGCGTCTGGTTTTTCAAAACTGTTAGTCTGATTCTTGCATTCCTTTGTTTGTGTGTCCTACTTAATCTGACAGTTGTGAGCAATTTTTTTTTTGTTTTAAGAAAGTGCCTCCATTTTTAACAGGGAAGTACATATGTCCGCAAATTGGGTGGCCTGATTTGTGCAAAGTAACTGTATTACATGAGAGACTGGTCCAGAAAAATAATTAGATTTCAAATGCTGGTGAGAGGTACATTGTTTTATAAAACAATATACTGATTAAATGAGTAAACTCAAATATAACATTTAACAAAAGGTGTGTATAGAATCACAGAGTTATTAAAGTTGGAAGAGACCACTAAGATCACCAAGTCCAGCCATTACACCATCCTCACCATGCCCACATCCCTCAGCGCCACATCTACGGGTATCTAACAACTCCAGGTGACTCCACCACCTCCCTGGGCAGCCTGTTCCAATGCCTCACCACTTCTGAGAATAAATGTTTCCTAATATCCAACTTGAACCTCCCCTTGTGCAACTTGAGGCTATTGCTTCTTGTCCTATCACTGTTACCTGGGAGAAGAGGCCAACCCCTACCTCGCCACAACCTCCTTTCAGGCGGTTGTAGAGAGTGATAAGGTCTCCCCTGATCCTCCTCTTCTCCAAACTGTTACAGTAACAGCGCCTATCCTTTTCTTCCTGCTGGGTTTTGGATGTTGCAGGAGCTCATTACAGACACTCAGGGTCAGCCTGGCAGTGGCTGCCAGGTGTTCCCTTCAGCTGTGCTGCCCAAGGAGTGTGGGAGGAGTGTCACACAGGTCTCCAGTAGGAGCCTGGGTGGCAAACAGTGGCCAAAGGAGATGCTGGGTGCAGGGGCGGACATGTGGCTGGGGCTGGGAGTCTGACTGGGACTTCCCTATTTCCCAACTTTTGGATCAGATACCTGCTTTTATCTCATGCTTTGGCTGTAGGAGTAATTACAGAATGGGAGGGGGGAATGGCTTGTCCACAGCAGTCATGTATTTTGTGAGGCTTTGTGTAGGTTACAAGTTGCAGAGATGGATATTCCTAAACTTTACTTATAGAACAGAATTTTTGCCCTCAGTTCCAATAACCAAAAAGAATTTTGAAGAAAATGTGGGGAAAAAAAAAAAAAGGCTTAGTTGCAGGAAGCATTGTTTTAATCCAAATTTCATAGATATGTGCCTTGCAAGTCTGACTTTTGGCTGGTTTTTGTCTCTGGGCTCTCGGCTGAAGAAGAGTCAGATATTCAAAGCCTATTAGCCCCTTTTCAAAAACAAATTAAACTCTTAAGCAGAATTTTGAGATGAAGCTTTGGTATCTGTTTGTTGAATCAAATGAATATTAAAAAATTCCAAGCAAACCACAAACAGTTACATGGGAAATACTAAAAAGAAAAGCAGCTGAAATGTTTCCAAACACATTTTTAAAGTTTAAATTTGTTTTTATTTTGTATCTTCTTTCAGAAATATTCTGTGCAGGTTATGCTTGATGTTGAAACCAATTTCATCACAACTTTCTCCTTTATTAGCTGCCTGATTATTTTTATTTTTCTATTTCTGATTGAATACAAAAATAGCATTTAAAGTTTGTAGTTATCATTATTTAGCACAGCTGAGAGATGGCAGCCCTTGAAACCAACGAAGTTTAAGTTCAACTCAAGTCATCTGCATACTGATGTGCATCCTATTTAGTTGCACACACATCACAAACAGGAATGCAAGCTTCCAGTATTCCATATATTCCGTGCTTCTTAAGCATGGGAAAAATAATTTTAGTGGCATTTGTTTATGCTAATCCTGCAGTCAGCACACACCTTATTTTGTTTACTTAATCTCTTCTAAGGAGGGATGATTTTGTTTGTTTTGATTGTGAGACATGCAAGTGTGAGTCCCTGTGAGGCTGCTCTGTGAATCTGCAAACCGATAGAACCTGTAAAATATGTTAGCTGGAAAGATTCTCAGATCTGGTGAATTGCTGGATGTTCTTAGCTGAATATCTGCAGTATGAAGATTGTAAAGCCTTTTAGAAAAATAGATATAATAGATTATAGATAAATACTAAAGTGATTTCTGTGGGTAAGGCCATTAGGAAGCTGAGGTGTAGCGATGAGTTGGAGAAAAATTTGTTGTTCATAATAAAACTGATATAATCAGGAAAACCATTGTTTAATTTATGTTTTTTTCCCCATCCGATTTTTCCTCTTGCTACAAGAGGAAGAAGCAAAGGGTTTTGTTTATTTCAGGGCACTTAAAGAAGCAGAAAATCTCAACCTTCTTTCACTGCAGGAAAGCTGCTTGCTGCAGACAGTGGCACCTTCTCTAACTCCATGACAGAAATGGCCTGCACAGAGCTGAACTGGTTCATGCCAAGGTGATTCCTGTCAAGAGCTGAGTGGCTTCATTTGCACTATCTGAATAGATGTTGGGAGGGATGGTTTTTATTGCCTTGGTATCAATGGGATATTTAACTAGACATTAGTTTCTACCCAAGTGGAAATGCTTTTTGTTACTCCTAGTGTACAAAACTGGGTGAAACTGTTACTGTGAATGTAATAGCAAAAGGATCACTGTCAAAACTGAGAGGTGAGCTGGTACAAGGGTGGCAACAAGCAAACCAGAGGCGTATTGGAAGAGTCAGTGCAGATGAAGGGACTGTGAGCTGACATTTAATGTAGACTGAAGTAAATACTGCATGTTCATCTCCTTCACACAGTATTCTGACAGGTCACCCAGATGCATCAACTTGGATTTCTTTTGCAGTTTTGTGTGCTGCATGATCATGTGGGCCATTGATTTTCATAGAATTGTAGAATGGCTTGGGTTGGAAGGGACCTCAAGGATCACTGAGTTCCAATCCCTCTGCCACAGGCAGGGTTGACAACTGCTAGATAAAGAGCAGCAGCAAACTGCCCAGGGCCCCATCCAACCTGGCCTTGGATACCCCCAGGAACAGGACATTCACACCCTTTCTGGGCAACCTGTTTCAGTACCTCCAAGACCTTGCCTTTCATGTTAGTAATCACTTCTGACCAGCTGCCTAAACTTTGCAAAGTTTATACTGCAAAAAATGTTGCAGAAAAAAACAAATGGCAGATCTGGGCACCTAGAGGTAACAGCCTGCTTCTACTCAAGAGCTCTGCAAAAGACATCACCATCTGTTGGTGATGTAGCAAGGGACAAGCATTTTTTTATTGTTATTCCATTTGCCTGTTCAATATCATTTCTTTATTTTGGCTTTAGACAGGGCCATTCCATCTTGTCCTCCTGGATGAAGCAGGAATGAACATAATTATTGGAAGAGCCAAACAGAATGCCATTAGAATCTGAGAATCTCTTGTATTAAGGCAATTAATCTGCAGTTTATATCTGTAGAATGCCACTTTGGTTCATCCAGAAATGTCCTCAGTCCATTTTCTCGTACAGAGTTAAGCTGGAGTGAACAAGGGAGAAAATGGGACAACTGAATCACAACAGGATGTGGTTTTGTGGAGCAGTTCAAGAACCAGTTGTGGTGGTTTCACCCTGAGGGGAAGCAGAACTCCACCACACTGCCCTTACTCCCACTCCTTAGGAGAAGAGTGGGAGAAAATACATGGAGAAGGGCTCAAGGGTTGAGATAAGGACAGGGAGTTCTCAAGAAATTACTATTGTGGGCAAAACAGATTAAATTGTAGGGTGCTTAATGTAATTTATTACCTATTACTAGTAGTGAGAACTAAAGTAAGACTAAAAACACCTCCCATCTAAGACTAAATTCCACCCCCATCTACATCCTTTCCCCAAGAGGTGAAGGGGAATGCGGGCTGTGGTCAGTGTTTCATCCCTGCTGCTCCTTCATGGTCCATCTGTGCCAACATCACTCATGGCCCCACACTGCTCAGTGGCAGGTCTCTTTTGGAGAGGCTGGGACTGGCTCTGATCTGACATGGGTCAGCTGTTGCTCTCTGCTCACAGAGAGCACCCTGCTACCAAAACATCACCAGGTAAACCCAGTGCAGCAATTCCAGCCTGGGTGGAGGGTGTGTGAAACATTATTCAAAACCAGACTCCAGTTACCCAATATTTCATTTGCATTTGCTGCCTGGTTCAAATTGCAAACCATGTTACGTAAAAACAAATTCTAAAGTGATCTGTCTGGTTTTAGACCAGTAACCAAAGACCACAAAGTAACCTACTTTTATTAGTCTTGGAGAAAATTCTAGTGTTTGCTGGCTTGTGGTTTGGATGTGAAACATGCAAAATATTATTATTTTTCTGCTGGTGAATCTTTTTTTCACAGTAGTAGACATGAAATTTTGTTCCATTATATAATGATTCTCCAGATAAGCCATAAGAAGATAGAATTAACTTTTGAGGCATAGTTTAGTTAACCTGATAGATTTGTATTGATGGAAATGCCTTCTGTAGTTGCACAGTGTTTGCTCACGAAAACAGAAAAAAAAATAATGAGAATGAATGTTGTAAGACCTATTATTGCGTTCCTAATGTTTGGACAAACATGTGTTTTGTAGCTTTTGGACTCAGTAACTGCACTTTTCTGTCAGGAGTTAACTTGCACGAAAAGGATTTCTGTATAGCTCCTCATGTGTTTTCTTTTGTTTTAACCCAAGTCAAACCTCAAAGAAGCAGAGACAGTTTCTGTACAGACTTCATCTGAAACAGATATGAAGAAAGCTGATGTGGTGTAACACCATACAATAAACATGTCTGCGCTGCTTGCTTTTCCTTCCTTCCCATTTACACCTTTACAGTATTGCCTCTGCCATCCACTGGGCAAGGCAGTGGAAAGATTATTCTCCTCTCTTTTAATACGCTTTCTTTAAATTCCTTTGGTCCCATGTAAGTGTTTGTAGTATTAAACGTTTCTACCAGCTGCTGTTGTTTGGTTGAGGGAAGAATACCTCCTTTTATTAATGAGAGGTAAAAATCTTGTTGTAAAGGTAAATAGTGATGAGTATAAGCAAGTTTCACAGCAAGCTAATGGAAAGAAAATCTCTAGCAGTTCTCTAAAGCATGAAGTCTTAGTACAGAGTATGCAAAAGGCTACAAATGCGCTGGACTTATTTGGCCACCCTTTGCAGCTGATGATAAAAACAGATGGTTGGAGAGTGTGCTGGTATTCCTATTTTGGCTAAAAAGAGCAAGCTTATGCTCAGATACCTGGTGCCTCTCGTCATGTACAAAAACAGTAATGGCAGGATTGATACCAGAAAAAAGAAATTGCTTTTCAGACAGATTAACAGGTGTAGCTAAGTCAGGTGGTGTTGCTGGTGTACCCACAGATCGATCTTAGCAAAATAACATTGGTTTTGTGGTGGCTTCTGCAGGTCCATGAAACATTTTAATATTCTGCCCATAGTTTTGGAGTCAAAAATTACAAAGTGTATTCAGAAACTGGGTTAGATATTTGGATGGAGCTATATTTTCAGCAACGTGTGAACTGACTCTTTTGTAGCAAATAAACCTATGTTGTTTGTGTTTTCATAGGCTTGTCTTTGTAAGAGGAGATTTTTATCAAATCAGGAATATTGTTTCTTGTATGTACTCTCCCCACATGTGAAGCCTTAAACACATGCTCTTACTTCCATATAACAATTTGTTATCAGATGGCTGTTCCCACTGTCTTGCCATAGATTACTTCTTCCTCCTGTCTAGGGGGACAATATTTAGAATGGAGGTTTTAGAATTTGTACCTTTCAGAGTTAGCTGGTTACATTTAATATAAGCTTTTAATTTTAGCCAGGAAGAAAGAACCTTTGAGTTATTCCTGAGTTTTGGCTCTTAAAACATCACAGGGGTTATTATTTTAGATTTTAATGTAAGCTTGTTGCACTTAGAAGCAGAAGGGATGAACAGACTGTATGAATGTACACATGAACAAAACCATAGATCTCAGGCAGTCATGCAAATACCTTTTCACAATAAAGAACAAAGGGAGATGAGTATACTTCCTATAAGTGAATGCCTTCTCAAATGAATGATTTGCAGTGGCTGATACACTGAATATTGATATTATTTGAATGTGTGGTGGTATCGATTTCTTTTTCTCTTTATCCTTTTTTCCTTTTCTCCTTTTTTTTTTTTTTTTTTCTCCTTTTTCTTGAACATTGTCCATAATTTTGCTTGTATATTAGGCAGGCATTCTGACAACCGAAATTCTTAATCAGTCTGAATGCATAGGAACCATACTGACACATTTTGGTGTTTGTTGAACAGTAGTACTCCTCCCCACCAGGAATTACAATGTTACTGAAGAGTGGCACACACTGTTGTCTACACCCTGGAGCTTTTCAGTAGGAATAAAGTTGATGATGATATTTATTTGCCTTTGATTTCATCTGTTTGAATAACATGTGAAAGTTGAAAATGTTTTATTTAGTCAAATTATTTAGTGAAGTAACTTGAATAAATTTTCTTTTAATGTAGTTGTATGGGGATTGAATTAATAGATGGTTTCAAGATCCTTAGATTTTTGTTGTTGTTGTAAACTGATTTCAGATTTGGGGAAGGTTGCCATTTGTATGTGAATGTTTGGAGGTATAGGGAAAGGATATTTGTTGACAAGGAACTTTAATCAGCCATGCTTTTTCCTTTGATTTTGACAGATGAAAGTTGTGAATTAATTCTGAAAACTGCTTTTGTTTCCAGCGCTTATAATTTACAGGTACCTTTCAGTAATGGATTCTTCCAATGCTGCATGTTCAGTGCACTGTTGGAGTTGTCCTGCTGTTGCAAGTGAGGTCCTATGGATTGGTGGTGTAGTAGAAGCATGAAAGTGTTCATGGGACAAGCCTGATTTCTGATGGGACTGTGGCCAATTCCAAAGATTTTTTGAATTGTAGAAATGTAGCAAATGTTTTGAGACTTTCATTCTTACTGTTTAAGTTGGAAATGTTAA
The DNA here is from genome assembly GCA_023055505.1 of Callipepla californica brunnescens. Taxonomy (NCBI): domain Eukaryota; kingdom Metazoa; phylum Chordata; class Aves; order Galliformes; family Odontophoridae; genus Callipepla; species Callipepla californica. The sequence continues at coordinate 22,108,671 of JALIRH010000005.1, read as the reverse complement.
GCATGTTTTTAATAGGCTCATTTTCCACTATTAAAGCATTACAGTGAAATAATTACATTCCTTTCAATCCGTTTAAGACCTTACATGGCTTCCACTAACAGTAAAAATAAAAGTAACAGCAAATTAAAATAGTTGTTGGATTTTCTTCTCTTTTCAGGAATTTACTTGCTACAAGGCTAAATAAATGAATTTTGTTAAAGGCAATTTCTTTTATTCCTGTCTGCATTTGAACCAGATGCTTAATCCAGTTGTTCCTGGTGTTTGTTTCACACAGCAATGAACAACAAAGAAAATTGTGTTGCTTGTTTATTTGATAATACAATGTTGCTTGTTTCTTGCTCCTCGGTCTGGGTTTGTCATGGCTTCGAAGCTGCTGCTTCTGGAGCCGTAGCTGCAAGCATGCTGCATAATGGATGAGCTGAACTGATGGAGGCAGCAGGTGTTCCTGTAATGGAAAAGAGCAGTGTTTGTTATTGTTGTAAGCATCATCAATCCTGCTCCTTTTCTTGCTCTGTTCTCAGTGTCCTCCAAACAAAGATTCCCTGTATCTGGACTAACAGGGGAGAAAATAACAGCAATCTACCTACTGTAGTGTTGCTGTTTTGTATCTCAGGGGCAGCCTTTAAATGGATCTTGATTTGATGTTCTGGATCTATAAGTGGTGTGTTTATCATTGCAGAGGGGCAATGATACAGATTTATGAATTATGTTTAGCGGAAAACTCTATAAATGTCTACAAATAACAGTCCTACTCCAGTTAAATAAGATGAATGAAAAATGGCTTTCAGTCATAGTGCTCATTACACACTGCAAGATGGTCAGCTCCTGTGGGAGTGATGTGCTGAAAGATAGGTCTAAACATTCTTCGGTTGGGAAGAGTAATTTTAGGGGAGAGCAGAAAGGAGAGAAATAAATTTTGCAGGAAGGGAAATAAGGAGTTTCTGTTTCTTAGTTTTGTTTGAGCTGACCACTGATCTTGGAAGTGTGATTTCAAGAGCACTCCAGCATTTGAAATCTTAAAGTACTTTACACCATTTCACCAAGCCCTTTTATCCTTCCCTTTTCCATTTTTGTTACAGCCTTTATGGCTCCTTGATACAAAGGATGTGCCATCCTTTCCAGTTTTCATGTAGGATGTGAGAAGAAAGGAAAGGTGGTTTTTTGTGTGTTTTTTTTTTTTTTTTTTAAATTGTCATATGATGGATTCTTTGCTTGTAGATTGCAGTAGCCTTACTTAGGGCCACATTTTAATATCTGCAGAAGCCCTTAAGTTTTCAGTGAATCTACAGTGGCCACTGTGGGTCCTTCTCTGGACAGACTTCAAACCTGTTTTGTAGCCATATCTCTAGTCCTATCTCTGACCCTGTCACCTTTCATTCAACTCCCTGGGTAAACCTTGGACCCAGTTTGTCACTTCCTCACTTCTGAGGCTGCGGGTGGACCTTGTTAGGATCACTCAGCTTTGCCTGATGTGCTTAGGTCTTGTGTGACTGTGTCTTGTTGTGAGGCTGGGGTGCTGTATGCAGTAGGCCCTTGCTCTGTCAGCGCTGCAAGCCTGACTTCACCCTGGCCTGATGGCCAAACAGTGCTTAAAAGCTGGAATATCATTCAGAGGGTAAATACTTTTCCTTAACTCGTCTCTATGAAAGCAGGAACAGTAGCTCACTTAGTTTCATAATAAATCTACTTCCAAAAGGTTATTAATGAAGACCTCAAATGCATATGACTGAATTAAGGCTTGTCTTCTTTTATGTAGGAAAGTGGATCATTTTTCTGCATTCTGTGGTTTTTGAAATGTGTTTCCCCCCCACCCCCCGCTCCCCATTTAGAAGCTAGTAACTCTGTATTTTTGTTTGCAAATGACTGGAAAGTTATGGCATGCAGTTCTGTTCCTGCTGGAGAATGTTCCAGGTGTTGATCCAGAGTTTGGAGGGAACATCCAAGGAGCTGAGATAGCACTCTCAGAAGTGTTATGGTTTTCCTCTCTCTTTTTGTTTGAAAGAAGCAAAGGTTTTCAGTTACTCTTGACAATAGATAAGATCATGCTTTTCAGCACTGTCTGTGTGAAGTGACTTATTTCCCATAGGCAGTTTCTTGCTTTGCTTGCTCTGGGCTTGTCTGCAGAACCAGATCTTTAAATGTCTTGCTGAGCTATACTTTCATATATAAACGTTTAAATTGTACAGACTGTAAATGGGGCAGTTTACATATGGACTTGTCTTGATATAACTAAATTTAAAAGCTTCAAGGTAGACTGGTGCCTAGTGATGCTCACAGTGATGTTTCAGAGGCTCTACTTTGACCAGACAGTATCATCTTTGAATGGTTGGTTAAATTCAGTAATGATTGGCTCAAGTGAACACCTCACCTTCAAAAAGGGAAGCTAGTGTCTGCTGGCAGGCATTATTCATTGTGAATGCATTGTAATTACTGAATTGTGCAGTCTGTCAGTTGGTAGTGGTTAATGAGAAGCTAAACTTGCAGCTTCTTGTGTTGCTGTCTCTGTCCAGCTTCAAATGGTTGCAGTTTTCAAACTGCACATTCCTGTCCCAAAGCAATGCACTGGTGTCAAAAAGCTGTTTGTCCAAGAAACTGCAGAACAGTAAAACATAAATGCATCAATAGTATAAAATAAGTTTGATCACTGTGAAGGGGTCATTTACAAATCTAGATACTGCAGTGATGCCTTCATCTCCTGTGGAGCTGATGATCTCTTCACTGCTTTGAGGGAGAGACAAGACATTGAGCTCAGTTTGCAATCTGCTGCTTGAGTATTTGCTCTGTCTCTCCAGCTGTAATTAGTCGACAGGAAGCCCTGAATCAGAAGTGTTTAAAGCTCTAAGTTCTCTTAAAGCTGGAGGAGAGATAATAGAGGATTTTATTAGCAGATGTTATAATTTCAGCAGGTAGATGATGCAATGTAGACATCTCGGAGGAATGTTTTTTCTGTGGATTTGTTGCTGTGAGATTCTGCAGCTAGAAAAGGGGGGGGAGAATGGCTGCAGGTCTGAGTTTTATCTTCTAGTTCCTTGCTCTTTCAGCAGTGCTCAGACATCTGATTTCCTGTTTTGTTGGACAGTTGCTAGTATAAGCAACCTTCAGCAAAGGAAAAGAATTCTCCAGACCTTTGCTAAAAAAAATTTGCCTTATTAAAAAAAAAAAAAAAAAAAAAAAAAAAAAGTGAGGCTGCCTTTTTAGACAGACAGCTACGCTTGAGTACCCAGAGTTGCCAGACCTTGAGTTCTCTCTATCAGCACTGATTCCAGCTTCAAGAAATATCATGTTAAGGAAACAATAAAGTTTGCTTTTGAGAGTAGCTGCTTATATAGACTTTTTCGTTCTGCGTTCATCAAAAGTGGAACAATAGCATGGCAGGTGTTTGTACTGGCAAGTCCCAGGGAATCATAATAAAGAAGTTGGAAAATTTGTAGTAACTTTTATTAGCCTTTCATTTTCCAATGAGCAGACTGTTTAGCCTGGTTCAGTAAGAAAATAACAAGACCCTGGAGAAAGGTAAGCCTGTAAGGTGTTTTTGAGAGCTAGTAATTATTAGTCATCTGCTCCTCTTCCCTTCAGAGGTGCAGCTAGGAGCTTTCACGAAGGACTGGTTTGCCCTGAAGTGCAGTAGGCCATAGTAAAAGTGCCCCAATTTACCTAGTCGGCAGCCAAGAGGGAGCCTCCTCTAGGTGCTGGAGTGAGGCCAGGTTCTGTGGGAATGGCTGGGATGAGCTTTGATGAGAGCCTTGCATCAGAGTTCATCCTGCACTGTTGTCTTGCGCTGTTGCACTTGTTCAGACTACATGGTGCATGCTAATCCTGATCTCTGCTCCTCTCACATGCGTGTGGGCTTTTTTTTAATGAAAGCAGTACAGAATTGCAGGATGTATCATTATGATAAGATGTTGCTACTATCAGATAAAAGTTGTTTTCCTGAAATAATGCTTAATTCTTCCTTATTCTCCCAAAGAAAGGAGGAGGATAAACACCTGACTGGTTAAATCCATGCAAAAGCCTGCAACTCCCCCTTCTATAAAATATATTACAACTAAAAACCAGATGATGGATCCTACAGTACAGGAAATATATTTTTTTTTTTCATAGATACCTTATTTTTTATTGTTTTAAGCTATAAAAAGAGCCCTAAATTGAACCACTGATTGAAACCAGGTGTCTTAGGGCATTCTGTCATATCTGTTGCCTGGTATCAACTTTTGATAATACTGCTTGAAATATACAGGTGAGAAGGTGTTTACCTGTCTAAAAAATAAAAATAACAAAAGATACAATAGCAATTTGCTGTCAAATACAAATTTGTTGTAACAGATGACCTGCTGCTAGGTGAAGGCTTTAAGAACTGTGCTGCAGTCAAAAGAAGTCTGATGGAAGTTGCATTTAAGTTCTCTCCTGCCACTCTTTGTTCTTTTTCTCCACAAAATGTTCAATGTTTAATGAAATGTTTTCTGTCCCATCCTGCCCCTGAGGGAAGGTTGATACATTTGGCAGTGCACCTGAACATGTATACAAACAGAATTAGGGAGGAGAGATGAAAAAGGAGCCTGCCCGATTTACTCTATCATGAAATTTTAACCCTGTGTAGCAGTTTCCAGCCAACTGGGGTTGTACTACTGGATGTCCTGGCAGAGATGTGCACAGATCTGTGTGATCATAAATCCAAGCAATGTATGAAAACTCCATGTGTATAATACTTCTGTTACCAATGAGGAACTCTAGCACAGGAAGCTCTGGTGACAAGTAGAGTTAGTGAGATCAAAACCTTCTTGGACTTAACTTTAAAGCCTCAGGTAGGTAATAGTTGCTGATGGCAGTGGCATGTTAATGGGGATAGGAGATATCATGAAGCCTGTGTTTTACCAGCAGCAGTAAGCCTCATTTGCCTGCAGTTGTCTTCTTTCACTGTGCCTTGGCCACTCAATGGGAAAAGCTGTAGGGCAGAGGTTCAGAGGCAGATCTCTCTTGGTATGTTCTAAAACAACAAAGAGGTGTTGTCAGAGACCTGCTAAACTGTCACCAAAACAGGGCTACCCCGTCGTCATTCAGAGTTACCTTGTGATTTGCCTTGATCATAAGCGGAGCTCTGTTGTCCTCCTCTTTCAAAAAAAAAAAAAAAAAAAAAAAGATTAAAAACAATTACAATAAATAAATAAATAAAAAGGGTTTAATAGGAAGAGTAGGGATGGAGTGGCAGTTTGGTGCATTTGTTTCACTTTTTTTTCCTGTGGTTTTTTTTTTTTTTTTTGACAGCTTTCCTAAATGAAGTGCTAAGTGAAACTGTATTTTTTGTTGTCGTTGTTTGTTTGTGCATTAAATATAAATACATGAGTCCATTCTTAGGATCATTTGTTCACTAAACTATGCACAGGTCCTTAAAAAAGAAATAAAAATAAAAATCAGTTGTCACTCTCTTAATGGAAAATGCACCGATTAGGATCCTGTAGCAAAGAAGTAATTTCTTTTTGTGAGGACTTTGAACTGCATCCACTGAAGACTCTGGGAGTATTTGAGTCAGTGGCAATTGTTCTCACTCACCAGACGTTGATACCAGTCTGTCATCTATCCCAACTAATAGTGTGGCAGTGACAGGGGATTTTAAAGCAAAGAAAGGGAAATATGATTTCCTTGGTTTTATACTATTGTTATTAGGAGAAATAGAATCCCTATAAAGTGTGATAAAGAGCAAGTCAGCTCTCTGTCACTTCAAAGAATGACATGAGTGTGTACAACAAGAGAGAACAAAGAGAGACTTCAGAATGGCTAGTTAACTTAGCAAATTGCAGTTTAATTTCCGTGACCAAGAAGTGGGAGATCTGAAGATAAATGATATCAAGTACTTTCTTTACAGGTAAATCTTACTACTCAGGTGTGAAATCTTTTTTCCCTGTATTCTTTAAATTTCTGAGCTCTGTACCACGTTTCAGGTGATTCACTGATGGCCGCATAAGTCATTCTGATCTCATACTGGCTTCGCCCAGAAATCCACACCAAAGATACTAAAGTTGTTCATCCTTTTGTTGATTTTATAGTAAATTACCTCAACATTGTACAGCCTTGCAAAGCTTTCTACACAATGCTTGTCTTGATGCTTGAAGATAGATACACTGGGACCAGGGTGTGTGGCTTTCTGTTCATGCAGTCTCTCCACTTTTCTGCACTGGCTTCTAACTTTCTCATATTTGTTATACAGCTGCTTAGAACTGGCTTATATTGATATAATTGTAGCAATATAAATCCCTCTGCTTTTGACTAGAGAGAGAGCTCATACCAAGATGTTGTGTTGTGTTTACTTAGAGCAAAGCATGTCCAACCAGGAGCTAATGAAGGCTCTCCTTCCATACAGTTCTTGTCCAGAAATGCAAAGCAGACTTTGACTTCATTGTTTAGTGCAGAAATCTGCAATAAAGAGAGGAATTTAATTTGCATATTTGTGTTATTAGCTCAGGTGTAATTCTGGAAATGGGGAGGTAGGAATTTACTACTCTGGAAGTGCCTGATCATGACTGATACCTTAAAAACAGCCACACATCGTCTATTGGTGACTCATGTTACCTGCTGCTTATATGATACAGTGCATGCTATTTACATACTTGTGATTAAGTTCAAGCCTTACTTTCACACTTCCCTGAAATAAAGGCAGTATGTATTCTAGTTTTGACTTTTTACTTATATCAAACTTGATGTGGGAGGAAGAAAAAGATTGTACAAAATGGAAACACAGTGCACTGGTATAGAGGAAAATGAACATCCCACCAAACGTCTTGAAAATCTTCTGTTCTTTGCTGTCATGTTTCACAAACTCTCAAAGAGGTGTAATGAGTAACAAAGACCTCTCACTGCTGTGCCTGTATTTTTGTTCACTGCTTTATGTGCTGTTTTCAGAGGTGCACACAGAAAATCAAGCTAGCTGTTTTCAAAGTGTTGTCCATGATGACCTCATGTTTATTCATCTACTGGTATCTTGTTGGCTGACGTAAATTTCACCTGAGGACATCATCTGCTAATTTAACACCTTTCTTTTTCATGCCCTTAAGCTGTTTTGACATCAGAGACTTTGCAATCTCCATCTCTTGAAGCACTAGCAGCAATACAGAGTGCAAGGAAGGAAAACAATGTGTATTGAAGCTTGGTAAAAATACGGTTGTGTAATATGGCACTGGTTAGTGGCTGGATGACAGCCACGCAAGATGACATAGATTTAGTGGCATGCATAACTGCAAAGAACAAAGGAGTTAATCAGCAGCAGCGCTGTATATAAGAAGTGTTACTGAGTGTAAACACATATTAAAATTGTTGCCTAAGCTTGTGATATAAACTCAGCCTGCTGTGGTTTAGTCTTATAATATTCCTCTTGTAATAACTTTTATTATTCATTTTAGGTTTACTTTTCTGGGTTGCTAAGTGGTAATGAATCTGAGAAATACATCCGGCAGTGGAATAATGGCTCTGTTTGAAGATGTTTGCTTTTTAGAGAGAAAAATATTATCAAGATGATTGAAAAAAGAACTCCTCACATAAATGAAACACAGTAATAAATATACTGTGTTTCACTTCTGTTCTCTATTTTTGTGTTACAGTATGAAATGAAAAGACAACTCTTCCTATCAGCCTTAAAGAACTTATTGAAGTTTTAGGCTTTTCTTTAGTAATTGTGAGCAAGATACAGTGGTGTTTTTCCCTGTAAGATGCTTATAACTTTTGGGCTGCTGGACTGCAGAGAATTAGAATGTGCTGACATTGCAGCAGTGAACTCATCACTGGATCTTGCTTTCCCTGGGGCTGCCAAAGTGTGTTTGTCTGTACCTGTGACGTGGTTCAATTCTGAATATCAATTCTCTGTAGCATTAAAGTTGGTAGGCTAGAAGTCTGTTCCTGCATTATTCATTTTCAGGATGTGGCTGCAGATGTATAACTTTCTTCTGTCCAGTAAAGCTTGGCTATAAAGCTCAATAGCAGCCACACAAGTATCAGTGCTGCTTACAGCAGTCAGTGTAAGAAGATAATCTGGTGGGAACAGAACTGTGCTGAGATCATATTCACAATATTAACATAAGGCTGTGAAGCATGCAGCAGTTTTGTAATATCGTGGAAAAACGTATTTTCCATGCATATGCATGCATATATGCGTGTGTGCACATGCTATGAAATGGAGCTCTAACTTCCTCTGGAAAAGATGAACACAGCTGTCTTGCTCATCTCCTTTTGGGTTTATCTTTGGTATTTACAATGTCATCTTCATACTTACCTTGAGTTTCTAGCCTTTATCTGTTGAACTCCCCATGTGTGTTAATTGGCTAAATCAGGAGACTTGTAGCTGATTAATGTTTTTCCTGTGCAGCTGGAGCACCTAGAATAGGCATAAGTCTTTTGATGCCTCATTTACATCCAGTTCCTTTTTAAACAGACTTGCACTGTTTCTAGACCTTCCCATCTTTCTTCACCTGCCATCAGTCCTTGTTTTGCCTCTCACTAGAGTTGTTGTTCCAGCTGTGCATTTGCATTTCGTGATTTTATTCATGCAGCCAGATAACATAATATGAAACCCTCCCACATCAGCAGTAATGACAGCAGTACTCATGGGATAGCTGTTGGCAGGTTGATTCTTACTTAACTGTGTTAACAGTTTTGGTACTGCTCCCTGGTGGATGTGGATGTTCAACAACCACGTACAAAGATTAAGTTCCACAGCTGTAATCTTTGATGTTGTTTTATGTTCAGAAGTGAAATAAAATGATTATCATCTCTTTTTTTTTTTTTTTTCCCTGCACAGAGGTCTTTCCCTGTGAGACAAGTTTTGAGACAGCTCTTCCTATTCTCTTCTGTACTGTGCTTTATCCAGTGCATGAAATGAATGTTGGTTTTGATGTGCTCAGTCTCTGGTTCATCTCAAATGATAATGGTTGTGTTGTTACAACTTCCCTCTGTACCAGCAGATCAGGATTAGAGATGAATCTCTATGACTAGAGACAGTTCAGGTGATTAGGGATCATTTCCTTCTGGCAATTTGTCTGGTTTCTGCTGAAATATGAGGGCAACCCAGTGCCTTGTTCTACTTCATGTATTTGAATAAAACATGATTGCTGACTTGAGTGTATGGGGGAGTTAGAGTTTATAAATTATCATGCCAGTTTGTGTGAGAAAAGAAGATGTTTATAAGTAAGTGGAGGATTAAGCTTTAGGCTTCATATTTGCACTTCAATTCAAAAAAGTGTTGTCCTCTGTCCAAGACTGTGTAGTCACAACCAGCATTTGTGAAGCTAGTGCAGCCGCTAATCCCGTGGGAAAGTGCCAAACTTGTCAGCTTTTATAAATTGCTGTCTTTATGACAGGAAACTGGGAGGGGAAGGTCTTGTATCTGAATGGAGCAGCAAGGAGAAAGCTGGTATGTTAGGCAGATGTATCCCCAAGCCTCTATTCTCTGTGGTGAAAGCAATGCCAGGAGCATGGGTCTTGTTGAAATATTGGATGGAATCCATGAGAACTCTGTAAGCATCCGGTAAATGTTTTGGCTGAATAAGAAGACCTCTTGGAGGACAATTGAAAACAAGGCAGGTCTTTTGTTTTCTTTTGTTCCTGTTCAGCTTTCTCTAAACATAGCAACTGTTTTTACATATTTGTTGATAGTAATGATGTGCATTCTCTAGCTTTACCTGAACACATCATATGTGTTGAATGGTTTTAGACTGAGTGTCAAGCCATTGTCAACATGGCAGTGAGTCATACTAAGGAATTGGATCATCCTTGTATCATCTGGTATCTTTTGGCAACAGGAGGGTTACTGGGTGTTTCCTTGATGGTCAGCCTCTAAGCAGCAGAGGCTAGCTTAAGAGCTTGTAATGCAGAACATTTCCCCTGGTATAAGCATACCTGCCACGGATGAATAGGACCTAAACTTCAGCTTCCATTGAGTTTATATTCCCCCTCACATTTAACTTTGTGATGTGAAATGTTGCATATGACAAGGAGTACTGTGGAGGTATCTGAAGGGCTACAACAGTGCTTCTGGTGGATTTGCTTATTCTACACAGGTGATGGGTTAAAGACCTAAAGTTTAACTAAATGCAAAATTTTTAACCTGGTGTGAAAAAGAAGCACATGGTTTGTATAAATACTATAGTACTAAAATTCAGTGTTTTAGAATAAAATTTTTAAGATGTTTTGAAGGTTTCGGTGTCATTTCTTGGCTTTTTTTTTTTTAACATCAAAGCAACAGCTCTGTTTTAATCTGTAATAGCATTGGTCAGAGCAGATACTTTGCTCAGTGTGTTGAGTAGCTCAATGAAGTGGGAAGGAGGAACCTGGTTGATACACAAGACGTAGCCCTTTGGCAATGCCTATCAGGTTCAGCCACTTCCTTCACAGCAGATGCTTCATCTGTATGCTATGAATTGCTCTTGAAAAGAATACCTTTTAACGTATGCCACTTTTGTTTCCCTTTGTGTTTTGGCAGCAAGTGACTGGCAGAAGTTTTGGAGACAAGGACTTTCGTTCTGGATTAGAAAACGGCATTCTTCTTTGTGAGTAAGTAACACAGTTTTGAGTCTTGAGCACATTCTTGACTATTGATGAAATTAACTTTAGCTAGTATGTCTGATTGCTGATTTCCTTTTGCAAGTTTTGACATTGTGCATGCTGGCTATTTCACTGCAGCATCCTTTCTGAGCCAACACTATTTTGTTACAGTGAGAATCGAAATGTGGCATAAAGAAAACAAGTTTTAGAGTGCTTCCCTCAATCTACCCCAGCTCCTTAGTTGAGTTATGTAAAGTGAAAATTATGTTTGCTTTTTGGTTTCCTTTTATTTTAAGATGTTAACCACAGATTGGCAAACGGTGTTCCACACCTGCCTAGATGTCTCTGCTCTAGAGAAGTGTTCTGGACCAATGCCAGGTTCAAGCACTGTCAGGAATTAAGCACCTGAACACCATCTATACTCAGCAGCTTTTATAGTTTCTGAAAAGTTTATACATCCTCTGAATTTTACCTGAAGGTGCATTAGAATGATGTGTTTTGTAATTTTTGGACAGGTGATGTGAGTTAAGTTCTTTATGTTTCTTTCTGTGGTTTTAACAGCAAGTTTTTCAGCGGTCTTCCAAAAACATGTGACCTCAGATGCCAAAGCCAGTGACTTTAAAGAGAAATTTGGAACTAATGCCCCTAGTTCTTTGAAAATCTCATGCAGGATGTCAGGAGTTTGGGAGAACGCACTGACCTGAATCATATATATGTACTAATTTCTTTCCCTGGCAGAGTTGTTACTGAAGTGGGTAAAAGCTGTCTTTGCACACCAGAAGGTGATGCTTGTGCAGAAGAACTGAATACGTATTGAAATTTATGAAGTATATCTCCTGATACATTTAGCTGTAGTACTGCAGCTACTCATTTTTCTACACTACGAAAGGTGCTAGAGCATGGAGTTGGTTTTCAGTGGTATGGTTGAGCTTATATTCTGTAAGTCAACTGTGGGTGACTTACAACAGCTGTGAAACTTTCTTGTGCAAGTACTGTTGTATATCTCATAGGTATAATTAATCTGCCTGAACTTCAGCTGCTAAAGGGGGAAAAAGCATAAAGGAGCTGATTTTGTTTAATTGTAGTTGCATGTCTTTACTGAGGAGTAGCTTTGAGAGGAGGGAAGTAGTTGTTACTGTTAATCTAATGTATAACTCAGGAGGAGCATGGTGTGCACTCCTCTGTATGGAAGGTTTGCCCCTTGTACAAGATCTTACTCCCCTATGTTCAATAGAGGTCACCTCACAGTGCTCTTTAAATGTTGAGATTGAATTGTGTTGCATGAAAAACAGAAGATGTGTATTTTAAGATTAGATTCTAAACTTATCTGCAAGTACACAGTAGTAGTCTGATTTAAATGCTGTTGATGGAAATGTTTTGTAAATTAAACATTTAAATATGTGTTTCTTTTGAGGCTGTGAGCTGCAGTAGCAAACAGGTCAAGGGACAGTGCTTGGTTATACTACTTAATTCATAAATTCAGGGCAAATCAGTTGTGCTTATTCACCACCTGTGGATCAGTGGAAACCAAGCTGTAGGGCTCTATCTCCTCAGACATAAGAAGCTGTGTTGTCAGTGTTGCATGCAGCAAATGGCGGCTATGGTTAGTAGATAAAATTCTACTAGGCTACAGAGCATTAGCAAGATATTATCAAGGCCAAAGTGGAAGCTGGTGAACATTTTGAGGCCAGTGATAAAAGCATGCTCCTTGCTGCTTCTAAGAGTTCACTGTAAGTACTCAGAAATTTGGAAGTGTAACACTGAGAACTGTCAATGCATTTTTGAAAAGTACAAACTTTGACCTCTAATTTTTTTTTCTCTCTCTCTTTGAAGCTGTACTAGTAAAGTTAGTGACCCTGCAGGCTTTTAGTACATAAAAAGGGAGGAGAAAAGAGGTTGGCACCCATGGCAGAGTCTAGTCTAACAGTTGGACTAGCCATGTGCCCAGGGAACATCTTTGTCTGTCTGCAGCAGGTTGCTGGAGCCTTACAGGCAGTAATGCCAGGCCTTGCTTCAGTTGGTTGCAGTGTCTGTGGTCTACACATGTTCAGTGCAGGTTCCTGTTTCAGCAGAGCAGAAAGAGAAACCTTTCCCGCGTTTGCGCACTCCTTAAAGGGATATTCCAAAACCTGTAGTGGTGTTCACATGCTGTTTGTGGCATTTCCCTTCTGTGCTGACAAACCCTAGACTTATAAATCTCTCCCAGCTGTGGCTCTGGCAATTAGCTGACTACTGAGATGTGAACGCTTGAGGTACTACTGTAGCAGTCCACTGCAAACTCTGGCAGAAATCATGATGCTGGTTATAAATCACTCATTCACATCTAGCAACCATACACATATTTCAATACATGAAAATTAATGTAACTATGCTGTGCTGGCAGTGTGGGCTCTCGGGAGGGATATTGTGCTCTGGCAGTCTAACTAGTGGTAAGCCTCACACTCAAGTCAGCCACAGGCACCTGCAGGCCCTCGTGCCTGATTCCCTGGTAGTGTTTGTAAGGTTGCTGGCATCTAGATCTGGCCTAATTATGATACTTTTAAAGCTCGTCACTCTGAGTTCAGGAGCATATTTAAACAATGCAGAATGCCATCAAGTTACATGCTGACAAATGGGAATAACACAAGTCCTTCCTTCTTTCTGGATTTGAAAGCCCACTTGTGCAGTTTCCCTGACAGTACCAGCTCTGATTGTTCACCCAGCTGTGCTTAGAAGCCAATGACTACCACTTCTGTTTCTCTGAAGTGATTTATGTCATGGCTTTTTAGCATAGCTGTCTGACATTGGTGCAGATGGTGACTTCAGCAAGGGTCATCAGCATAGCTAGGAGATGCAGTTCTCACTCTGTTCTTGCTTTATGTATTAAACTGTTATATGCGAAGACTGAGGAGCTTCCTGCTGCAGTTTGCATGCATGGACAAATGTGCCCTGCTGGGACATGGCAGGAAACTATTTGATGGAGGAATACAACATCAACAGCAGCAAAAACCTCTAGAAATCCCAATTTTTGCTGTGGCACGCATTCTTTTGGTTGGTTGGTTTGTTCTATTTTGTTACTGTTATATAGATTTGACATTAAGGTTTGACCCAGGTATCACAAGTAGCTAGAATTACTCAAGAATAAATTAGTTTGTTACTGTAGGGGTGAGGTGTTGCTGTGCTGCAGATTCAGGCATCTGAATGAAGGTTAAGTGCAGCAGAAAAAGTATAAGCTATCTCCCTTTACCTGCTATACTGATACTTCAGTACCTCTCCTTGCCCTGTCCTTCTGTTGCAAGTTTTCTCCTTCCACACTGAGCATTCATCAGTTAGAGAGCATGTGAGATTTAGAAAATCCAAGTTACTTACTTGCCTCTATATGACTACTAAGGGGTGAAAATCCCTAGTAAGTAGGGAAGTATAACAGGAAGCATTTATTGATAACCAATTGACATATTTTCCCTAAAGTCTTCTCTGGAGTCAACCAGTATGAGTCCAGCCACCCTGTAAGTTTATATCAGTGTTAATGAGACTCCAGTGTCAGGAATAGGACCAAATGGTAAAGTTCTAAAAGAGTAACAACAGTTGGGATGTGGGCTGTAGACAAAGGACCTTAAACTCAAAGCAAATCCAAATTCATGTATCTGCACCAGTGATTTGTCTTTTCAGTATAGTTGTACAGTGTTGTAATAGCATGTAACAACATAGGTTTCTATATGTATAACAGTTTATCTGTATGTCTGTTTTATGTCTGTATGTAAATCAATTCACAGCAGTAAGTGCAGCCATAGTAAGTCTTTGATTTTTCTCAGACATGAAAGTGCTAACAAATGTTCAACTTCATAACTTGGAACGCCATGTCATTATTACATAAAACTGGAGAAGCAGTAAACACATATGATCAAACAGAGGTGCCACTTGCATGTGCAATTCCGGACATGAATTTACGAGCATTTTTCCTAAGTTTTTATTTTTTTCAAGGCATTTATTTTGTAGACTAGTGCACAGTGCTATGTAGCTTAGTAAAATATCCAGAAACAGTGTTTATTGTTTGTAGTTATCACTCTGACCCTATAACCTTTTCTCAGTTTTTTGAAAGAGCAAATATAATGATGGCTTATTGCTCTTAGTTTTAGTCTTGGTTAAATTGGCTGTGTACAGTGAGTGGAGGGAAAAGCTTTATCCTTTTTCTTGTGCAAGAAAATGACCAGGAAGGGCCCTTCTCTTCCATCATGCATGCTCTTTAAAAAGCCTACAATCTTTTTTGTACTTTTAATTAAAAAAAAAAAAAAAAAAAAAAGGTGAGAAGTTAGTCATATAGTCATATACATAGATTATTTTAATAGTAATTAAATTAAAAAATGAAGTGTGATTGTGCATGTGTATGAGCTGAAAGTTATTTTCATTAAGAATTACTTAATGGAATTTATCATTTACTCTGTCATGAGAATAATTTTTTCTATAAATAAGAAATCTCCTTGGCGTGTGTTCCTTATGTCTCTGGTGATGAATGAGCTGCTTATTCTCGAAGAGCAGACTTTCTTGAGGTTTACATCATGGCTATCATGCATCTGACCAAGCTTTGGGCTGACATGAATGCTGTTTTCACTAAGACCTGGATATGTGCCAGATCAGTGCAAGTATAATGCACTGATGAATAGAAAAACTTTGTTTTGGAGTCAGTGGTAGTGTTAGGTGTGGAACCGTATTTCAGAGCAGCTTGAATGCATGGTATTTCAGTTTGGCTCTTTTAGAAATCAGATTTTTCTTGCAAGCTAACGTCTTTTATTTAAAATTGCTCTACCAGTTATGGAGACCTGGTAGGAGAAAACAAGCATGCAGTTACCTTTGTAAGACTGTAGGATTTTGGTATGTCATTCTACTTCTCTGTCAGTGGTACAGGCCTGGCATCAATTCAGCCCTCAGCTGTACAGTATACAATGCAGACACTTATGCTTTTGTTTGAATTTGCTATTCCTGAAAACCAAGAAAGCATTTGAGTTTCATAGGTGTACTTGAAATTTTGAATGTGACTCATGCCTTAAGGTAAGAAGGGATTGGTGTTCTGCAGTTTTTAGGCTGTGTATTGTAAAGGCAAACCATAATCAGCGTCATGGATTTGGCATGGTTCCAGTTTAGAGAGACGGGCCCCAAGGCTCATTAAGCATTGAGATTTAGGTTCATGTGAGGACATCTGAAACAGTTTTATATAGACCCGGAGTTTTTCATCTTTAAGTTTTATTGCAGCGTTAAGATGACGAGCTTCTTATTAGTATAGGTTAGGTTGAGGTTGAGGGGTCAAGGGTAATGTAAACGATGGTGTTTAGCTGCATGCATGAGAAGGGGAGAATGGCCGTTGAGGGGCATGCTCAAGTACGATTAAAATGGCCTGTCTTTGTAATTATGTTGAAAAATTATGCATCTCGGCAGACTAAATAGTAGGGTTTTTCCAGTGCAGGTTTGTGAGTGACAGAGCAAAAGGCTCTGAACACTGATCCATTCAAACTGAGTTTTGCTGAAGTGCAAAGCAAGGTAATCCTGTGAGAGGTTTCAGCTTTCCAAGAGTGTATGTTTAAGAGCTTGTTTTGAATGAATACTTTGGGTAATTATCCGTTCTTATTGCTACCATGTAAAATTGAGTTGTAAATCTGAAGGTGTGTGAGATGTTCTACATGTCATTCATTGTGGCGGTAGGTTCTGTATAATTAGTCCTTGTGAAAGCACAGTCTTCCCTGTTGCCTTTCTGCTTTGAAAGACCTCGATCTTATTCATATTTCTAGTTGGCAAAGTATGGCTCATGTTATGCTGAATTTGGCTTGACTTTTCTTAGTCCTACTGGTTTGCATAGCTATTTATTCCCCTTTCACTTATCAGACTGGACTGTGAGGTCTTTATATGACAAAGGCATTACTGTCTTGCATGTGAAAAAAACACCTTGTTCATCTGACACTAAATAAATAATAACAGGGACATCATTAGCAAGCACTCAAGAATGTTTTCCCAAAAATATTTTTGTGACCTCAGGAGCAACTCTATATTTTGAAACGTTTTGCTGCTTCCTTTGCAACAGAGTCTATCGTCTTTTTGTTGTCTGCTCTTTATCAATGTGTTTTGTTTGTATTTAAGATTAATAGTGAGCTTTTTTCACCTTTTCAACTATTTCGGGTATGTTGGAGCTGCCACTATATAGCACAAGTTTAAAATACATAGATTCTGAAACTGAACTGATAATAATCAAGTGCTGAAAATCTGTTTGTTAAAGTGTAGATGTCTCCTTGAAAGTTTACGGTGGATGGGAGTTTGTTGATAGGATTTCCTGAACTCACAAATATGAAATACCTGTTTGCTTTAAGTTTAGGTCATTAGTCAGCTTTTCTTTTTAGGAATATGATCTGCTGTTGGAGCTACGAACTCTGTTGTATGCTTATCCATCTAGCTTGGATTCATCTCTGAACCACACATCATTTCAGCCTTTCATTTTTCCATTTCTGAAGCTTATGCTCTGAAAATTTTCCTCTTAGAAACTAAGACTTTGTGGAGGCTGCATTTGGCAGCCATCCTCTGAATATTTTCTTAACTGACGCTTTCTTGCAAGAATTTCATGTGCAGTTGTCTTGGTGCTTTTCATTAGATCTTTTATCAGCTGTTGCCTGAAACGCCTTCTTTTCCTGGCAGAAGCTTTTCAAATTCTTAACGGGTGATAAACAACCCCAAGAAGGTCTCATAGGTTAGTCACACAGTGGCTAGTACTGATTTCAGCCTGTCTGTCCTACTGCAGAGATACCTTATCTCCTGGAATTTCAAGCCTTGAGGGCAGCACCGAATACAGCAATTGATTCTTCCCATATGTACCAGAGCTGTTTTTCACAAGGGGAAGGAAGTGACCTAGCTTCTTCCTATAAAAGTGGGAGTAGATCAGCTTTCTATTGCCATTGTGTGCTGATGTTTCCATAAGGTAAGGCTGCTCCTGAGCAGTGTCTTACCAAGCTGCACCTAATAGCTGACTGCCAAAGAATCTAAGTTGTTGCCTGGTCCAGAGAAGGGCTAGATGGGATGAATGTGTGAATGGTGTGTTGAAAATGGCAAGAGAGCTTTAAGGAAAGAATGAAAACAGAGGACTGACCTGACTCAGGACAGGTGCATAAATGCCAGAGAAGCTGGACAGAAATCCTAGCTGAGAGTTTGAAGGACCTTGGTGATGGCTCACGTGTGTACATACAGAGACTCCTGTTTTACATATGGAACCCAAAGAGTTTTGGTTTTACCCTGTGTCATTGTATTTCAGGAGTTTGGTGGGATTTTTTTTTTTTTCATATTATATTTGAATTCTTTCAAGAACTGTTCTGCCTCATTTTTTCTCATCTTACTATGTTTTTGCTTCTTCTACTGTTAAAATATTTATTGAGATTTCATTGTCATTTGTTCCTTTTAGTTATTTCAGAGACGTGCAGGATGTATCAGATACCAGAATTCCCTCAGTAGGAAAAGTATTATAGTCTTTATATTTGTTCATTCCTTTTTTTTTTTTCTCCTTCACATCAATAACTTTTAGCAACAGTAGTTGTTAAGACTCCAAAATATTTTCTGTGTGAAGCAAGTTGCCTGAAAGCTGAAGATTTTTAGAAGTCCTCCATAACCTTGTTTTGACAGTCATCTCCAGCATGGGTCCTTAACTCCCAGCTCCCCCAAAAAGCCAAACCTGGGGAATGTACATATGATCTGCTTTTGAGAATAGCATTGAAGGACATTGTTTCATGGTGTCTATTCCCCCACCATCTGGTGTAAGACTGTAAGTTAGCAGTATCTTATTGAAGGGGGGAGGGGAAAATGAAAAAACTTAAGTCTTAAAAATAACTCTGCTTTTTTGTTTTCTCAAGGCATCATAGTTGGACTTTTCCCATTCTCATCTGGTTTCCTAGATTCCTGGTTGCAGGAATATGAAAAATAGTACCAATACCTTAAAAAAATCCAATTTTTATGCTTCAACTCTGACAATTTAAAAAGTAGTTCGACAACTTCTACATAACAGAATGTGGTATGTGGTTGTGTAAAGTTTTTGTTGTTTTCTTTAGAGGATGAAAATCTGTTTGTGGGTTTTCTTTGCTTGAATAACACAACTCTACAAAAACAAACAAACAAACAAACAAAAAAAAAAACAACCCACCAAACACTGAAGATCTGTGCTTGGGAAAACCTGAGCTTGCAACTTGTGGACCATTATTTTTGAGGCAGAACTGGGGGGCTGATATTTACACTTAGAGCAAACTGCATGTCTGCCTTTGGTACCCTCACAGGGATGAAAATACCTGAACTTTGGTCATTTGTACTGCACAAGGAAAAGGACTACCTCCTTGGAGGAGAAAGTGTGAGAAACAGGGTCAGTAGAAGCTAGGAGGTACTCAGAGAAATGGTGATCATTTAAAGTCTCAGTGCAATTTGGTATCTGGCTCAAAACTTCTCTTTGAACCTGACAGCAGGGACCTTGGTGACTTCAATGGGCTGATCACCATTGCTGATCTGCCCATTCTAACCAGGTGTCTGAGGCAGAGGGTTGTATGTGTTTAATTACAGGTGTTTGTTAAGCAGGTGCCTTAAGCATCTTCCTGCTGCGAGTGAAAAAGTCATTTAAAAAAGTTAGAGGAGGCTTTCATATCGTGAGATGTGGACTGTGTGCTTTTTAGTCCTAGTTTTTGTCCTATACTTGCAAAAGTGATTTGTCTAATCTGATCAAGGGATAGGGTCTTAGCTCATTGTTGTGTATATGAGTTACATTGGTTTTCTGCCCTGTAGTATGAGAGTGATAGGGTTAACTTTTGTACTAGAGATAAATGTTGTGAAAATAAAGCATAGAACACTATGTGTTACAGCTTAGGTGGAAACTGATGGATTCTACCTTGTTCCTATAACATTCATTCTGACAGAAGGATGTGAAGTTGTTTTGCCTCTTTTGGGGGGATGGAAAGGATATTTATCTCATAAAATTTTCAGAAATGACCCATATGGCTGGACTAGAGGTGCGGGAATTGTTCCCCTGTCTGTAGATGCCTGTAGTGTAGTCATCTAGACTTGCTGTGCAGTTAAGCGTAGAAAAAATACCTGCTTCTGGTTACAGTTATGTCATCTCATTCCAGATGCCTGCAGTCCATTAGCTAGAAAAGTGCTTTGCCAGATACCATGTGCCAAGGTTTCTTAGTGGTTCTGGTGGATTTTTTACAACATCTTATTTGAGTGGTAAGGGAAAGTACTGCAAAGAGCAAATATTTATAAACAGATCAGCTCGCACTGTCCTGGGCAGGGCTATGGCTGGGAGAATGACATGGCCAAGAGCTGTAGCTGCACAGGACCTGCAAATGGAGCCAATGTGTTGGCTGTAGGAAGGGCTGGGCTGCAAAAATAATCTCTTCTGTGAATTTGAATTTGTTCCCTGGGGGTCATGTCTTCACCTCTGAATGTACCTAGGATGAGGGCTGGGAGCATGGTAAAGCCTGGAGCTGCTGTTGTGGCAGGTCTGGAAAGGGGCTGCCATGGGAAGACCTGCGTCAGAAAGCACTTTTGCAACAGCAGGACTTTCCTATGGGTCATTGCTGAGGGCCTTAGGCCAAGTCTGCAGAGCAGCATGGATGGGTGTTTTCTTGGCCCTGTATTTTGACAGAAACCTGCTGGAGTTGATACAATTTCACTTATAAAGACAGAAGCTCTATATCAGTCCAAATAGTGCAGAAAAAAATTAGTTTGTGTTGGCCTATGTAAGAAGAGGTGTATTCAGTAGCTTCAGTAGAGAAACGAGCAGATAGCGACTGTGGGACTGAGGGCTGACACTGTGACGGTGTATAAACAGGGCGGCTTCTCAGCCCAGCTGATGGCTGGGCAAGCTGGCGACACTCAGTGTTTTGGCACTGGGACTGTTGTTCTAGATGAAGCAATAATTCAGAAGCAGCCAGACTGCTCTGGAAGAAATCTGCCTTTGGCACGTTCTTCAGTGGGCCAGTCCTGGAGGTTTTAGTGCCAGACCATTTAGAGATGTTTCCAACAGGAGGTAAACATTTTAATAATAGAGACCTTTCTTCCTCAGGCTTTTCCATCCTGCCCTGGCCCATTTCCTCCCACTTCAGACTCCAAACGGTGATCTAAAGTGTTGTTTATTCCCTGCTCTTTTCCTTCCTCTCATCTTACCCCTCCCCCATATTTCACAGGGAACCCTGTACACGCCAGTCTGAGAGTTCATTGCAAATGGGCTTTGACTTTAGGGTTTCCATTGAGACCTTTTTATTTTACTTTCTATTGTTATTTATGGCATTTGGTGTGCTCCTGCAGTATGTGTTATTGTGCCTGGTGTATTCATGTATTAGTAGTAAAGAAAACTGGATACTTTTGTTAGTGTATATTTTTTTCCTTGGGACAGAATAGACACTGTAGATTGAAGTCACAACAGAACTAGAGTGTTCAGGAAGTGCTGTGAAGAAAAAGAAATCTGACATTGCCTGTTGCAGCAGCTGAATGTAAAATATTAGTTTTTAGGACTGCTGCGTTGCAAATCTGAAAAATAAGTTTGTGCATTTGAAGAAAACAAAGTGATTTTTGGAATAAAATTATGGTTATAGAGAAGGAGACGAATTATTCTTTTTGTGCTGTTCTACGTATATGGGGGTTAAAAATGAGTGTTGGGTTTTTGTGTATGAAGTATATTCTTTCATCTTCTGTTTTCTAGGACTTGAGAGTTCTAGGTTTTATCATAAGCAAAAGTCAGGAGTAATACAGCAGTTTTTATGAGGCTGAGTTTGTTTTTAACTGCAAGAAGATAAAAAATACATATATGACCCCCCTGCCATTTATATTGTGTTCTCTGCTACTCATGGTTATAGTAGGCTTCTAGAAGGGGTGGTTCCTGAATGGATGGAGTGTCAGCACAGTGGGAGATTTCATCTTTTTCACTGTGGATGCTCTCATTTGTGGAGTTTTAAACATAGTCCCTTTTGTTGATATCTTTCAATATCTTGAATTTGAAGTGGTTGTCTTGATCTGATTATTTTCTTCCCAATGATTGGGATGGAATTTTCAGCCTTTGGATAAAAAGCATGAGATTTTCTGTTGGGAGAAGAGTGGCAGGGAAACACTGTTTGTTACAAGAGGATTTTATGATGAAAATTCCTTACCTTGAAGTGTAGAATCTGTCAGACTATTCTTCCTTGGGATACTGAGGATGTTTCTTTTTGTAGTGTTTCTTCATTTCAGTGGTGGAACTTGGGGTATGTACATGCATTTGCAGGAGAAGACAATGGGATGAATCTTTCCTAGCCATACTGAAATGTTTGTATGCTGGGGACAAGAGTTTGATAATTTGGGTTTTGGGACGTAGCACTCATTAATGCTCCTTTCTCATAACAGGTTGCTGAATGCGATAAAACCAGGATTGGTCAAAAAGATCAATAGACTACCAACCCCCATTGCAGGTTTGGTGAGTATATCAAATGGAGAAGAATCTCACTGCTGCTTTTTGTACCTTGTTTTTTTGACTGTCTGATTTAGATAACAATTACTTCTGTAGTTCAGACTCTCCTGACTTACTGAAATCTAAACAGTGTAATACACTGAAGGCCTTCCAGTCTTTTTCTTCCAGAAGTGGGAAGTATCAAGAGGAAGGTTGTATTTTTAGAGGAAAGTTATCTTGGTTATGTGCTGTCTCACTTGCATACTTTTCAAATGATAACCACAGAAAGATACTCTTTCGGAAAGAAAGGGTAATGTATTTTTATATTTTGGCTCATCTGCCTTTTCCTCAGAATCCCACAGTCTGCAGGTAGCATTCATTGCAGGACTATTTAGGGAACCATTACATGTTGACTTTAAGGGCAGAATAAAAGTTGTGCATAATCTGTAAGGGCAAGGACCCCAGAGAAGGTGCTTACAACCTGTAGGCTGAAACTGCCCCTTAAGGCACTTTACTCCAGCTGCTTCTCATGCTCAGATGGTCATCTCAGAGGGGCAAGGTCCTGTTCCTGCTGCTAGGAAGGAATGGGGGGTATGAACGGATACTGGGTCGAGTAGGACTAGTGACAGAAATATGGATGTGTTTGTTTATTTAATTTATTTTTTATTTGTATTTTTGCCTGGAGATTGGGGATGAAAGATCCTCTTGGATGTGTGGAGGGTGACCATCCCAATTTTAGAGAAACGATGCCCTTGAATGCATGTATCCTTTTTGTTTCAACACTACTGATGTTTTAACTTAGATTCAGAACATATTTGATATTTGAGATCAGTGTTCCTTTATAAATAGCACTAAGATTTTTCAGTGTGTTCAGACTTTTAAGGCCAGATCCCTCAAACTGTAGATTGACAAACATGTTTCTGCATGAATACTGCATAGTCTTTCTGTGATGTTTTCTTGTGTGCTTTTCTTTTGTCTCTAAAATCCATCTAGTTCTTTTTCATACTCAGTCCCTACTGAAAAGTGTATTTGGAATGAGCTGCTGCAAAAGATACCAGTAGAACAATTATCTTTTCCTTTGCTCCCTTTAATAAAAGATTCCATTTTTGCTACTACTGTTCTTAGAGGATGATATTGAATTACATTATTCTGTTACTTATTCATAATTAAAATCCCAAAGGTAAGTTGGTTGTAGGAGGAAGGTCATGGAAATAGTGATTGTGTTGTATTCTTCTCATTTC
The DNA here is from genome assembly GCA_023055505.1 of Callipepla californica brunnescens. Classification (NCBI taxonomy): domain Eukaryota; kingdom Metazoa; phylum Chordata; class Aves; order Galliformes; family Odontophoridae; genus Callipepla; species Callipepla californica. The sequence continues at coordinate 22,085,499 of JALIRH010000005.1, read as the reverse complement.
TTGAGATAAATCTCTCTATTGGAAGATATATGTCTTCAAAAGCAGCAAGAGAGTAGTGGTTTACAGGCTGTTAATGATACAGCAGATTGATTTCACGTTGGAAGGTGATTTTTCTTTTTAACCTTTGTACCCACATCCTCTAGCAATCTTCAGTAATTATTTTTCTGAATATTTTTCCTAATAAAGTAATTCTAAGTTCTAAAAAATTTTCCTAGTAATTTTTCCTAATAAATGCAGGCTATTAGAAAAGTTTACTTGTACAATTAAAAAAGCCAGAAGCACTTATTTTACTAATGGGTGTTTTTTGCCTGCTATGTGTGTTCTCTTCCAAACACAGACAGTCTTCCAAATGGGGCTTGACTTTAAACACGTCTAGCCCTGTACCTGCTGACATTTTTTGCCATTTTTATTTAGTGAGGGGTAAGTGGCTGCTTCAATGATAGCGTGCAAAGTTAAAGTGACTGAGTGTTGTTCTCAGCTGAAATGTATTTATGGTAAAATATTTTTAAGTATAGATATCAGTATTGTGTTTGAGCATATTGTGTTATCTTTTTCTTTTCTCTCACCTGTACTGTGTGCTTAAAATAAATAAAATTGACGTTACTTTCCAGAAACAGTATATCTCTTATTGGCTGCATATGAGGGACATTACTTTATTTATTGCTGATTTTTCTTTATTATCTTAGCTTTGGTTGGCTTGATATAGTATACATTAACTGTTCCAGTTATTTCACCTCAGTATGTGTGGTTTACACCAACACTCATAGAAATACTCTAGAAGCGTAGCTACCTTATTTGCTTTGAGCAAAGTGTGTGCTTTTGAATTTCTAGATACTCCTTCTGCCTAAAAAGTGTAACTTAATAAGTCTATTTTAATTTCATCTCAATAGTTCATTTAGTATACAGCAGTATAGAGTAAGTTTGTAGTAGCAGAGATGATATGTAGATTTTTGTTGATAGAGAGCTGGACCTAAAGCTTAGGAATAATTGTAAATTACACATTGTTGTTTTAGATTCATCATTAAGCTCCAGAGACATAAGGAGTCACATATAATGTTGGTCTACAAAATGTCTACTTAGGTCTAGTCCAGTTCTCTGAGCCCTAGTCTATTTTTCTCCTTTGTTAATGTAAGGACAAATGAAGAGGTATGCTGTATTGAAAGAAAACAGAGTAAACTCTAGGCCTTTATTGTGCACATATTGAAGTATTCGTCTGGGAATATTGTCAGCTGAAAAAAAAATTGCCTGTATTTGGTGTTTGAGTGATTTCTTATAACACGGCTGTGAAGTTTTATGTGCAGCTGGTCTACTTGATGGATTAAATTGTTCAAACTTTTCCTGGTGTTTAAAGATAGAGGAATCCATAGTTATTCTGAAAATCTTACCAGTGATTTCCTGATGTGGTTTAAGAAGGAATGGCTTACGTTGAAGACCTTTTGTATACCAGAGCAGCAATCATGTTGCAAAATTTATTGGTTCATAGTATTGTAGTGTTAGAGTGAGGACTCAAGGGTTTGTACACCGCTGTAGTAAGTGCAGGCTGTATAAATAGACAAAGATGATCTTTGTCTGGTTGCAAGTCTCAGCCAGGATGTGGATTGTATGCAACATTACATATAAAATTACATGTGCTCAGCTTGGCAGGCCTGTTTGTAATTTGCTTTGATCTCCAAAAGTGCCGACTGGTTCTGTTATCACACTAGAGATGATGCATTGCTTTAATGAAATAAAACATATAACCAATGGCTTAGTGTTCAGACTTGCACCGAGCAATAAATTTGATGAAATGCTTTCTTATTCTTGTTCATTATCCATTAATCCAGAATGCTAATGCTCTCACCAAAAGGGAAATTCACAAAACATCCAAAGAACATATTAAACACATGTAGGAATAACAGGCTTTGCTGAAAGAGCCATGTTACCAGAATAAATTTTCTCATGCTAGAAAGTGATACTGAACATCTATTTTTAAGGCTGTCAGGCTTCCAGAAGTATCGTTTCACATATTTAATTGTGCAAGCCTGGAAAAGTATTTTAGTCACAATGATGGCTTCTTAGAGTACAACAAATGTGATCACACTGTAAGTGGTTTTTACCAAGACAGTTGCTGTTGGTTTCGTTCACTTGGTAGGACGTTCATAGTGGACACAACTTATTTTTAAGGTTTCAGTTTGTACAACTCTGGGATTATGTATTCCATAAAAATTATGCATTTGCAACTTTTTAGGTAATCAGGTAATCATTGCTCTCTAATGCTAGCTATAAGTTAGCTAGCTATCCTTTTGCTTAAAAAAAAATAAAATAAATCCTAGTTCTTTCTGTCCCTGAATAATATCACTCTGTGAGAAAAGAAATTGTTTCTGCCTTATCTTTTGCTTGACAGGGTTTAGGAGAATTTATAGCATTACTTCAGTTCCTTGACCAATCCCCACAGGAGCTTAGACACTTACTTCAGAGACTGTGTGAAAGAGTCTCACATATAATAGAAGGAAGTAGCCAAGACAAAGTTAAAGGGCTGAACTTCAGCTTGTATCTTGGCTCGTGTTTCATCACTTCTGAATAAAAATCTGTTTACTGCAGTATCCGTTTTTCAGCTTGTGTATGGGCCTCATCCTTGCAATATTTATATGATTTAGCAAGGCAAAAAAACAGCCCATGTGAAAATCACCTGCTTGCATAGTTATTGCACCAAGGTGAACGAACTGTAACTGTTTAAAAAAAGCTTCCTTTGAAAACAAGTTTGTTTTTTGTTGTTTTTTTTTTTTCCTATTGATTATTTTCCTAGGAAGTTTCTTCTGGCAAAATATTCTCTGGGAACTTGCTATGAGCCTTATTAAGAGTAGTTGTCTGTCTGATGTTGCTGGTAATTTGCTTTTATGCTGTCTGTTGCATAAATTGGTGTCATATGATGTCTCAACAGTATTTGAGAATTGTATTAGCTTTCAGGAATTTGTACATTGAATTAAGTTCAGAAAATTAAGTTATTTTTCTTCATGAAGATATGAATCTGAAAATGCAATTACAAGAGACAAATATAACATAATACTTTCAAAAATAATTTGAGGAGGATTTTCGACTGATATCTATTATTTTTATTAATCTTCCCAACTGTACTTCAGTGTTGTTGTTGTTTTCCTAAAGGAAGAATAAGAAGACAATTTTTCTTCATTTCTCACTCTCCTTATAGTACTTTCTTGGAAGAAAGAGCTTCCATTGTAATATTTAAATTCATAATACACTATAATTTCTGTCTCCTTATTTTGTTCTTTTGATATCTTCTGGACAAATTCATTTGCCAACGCAGTTGTATCATAGAAAAGTCCTGTTGTGTAAGTTGTGGTACATGAGAAGTAAACAGAAGCAAAATTTCCTGACTGTCTAAAAACAGTAAGTTCTTGGCACTCATTTCCCAAATGCATCTTTGTGAACATTGATGGAGAGCAGAACAGTAAGCATCATAGCAAAATTCTATCAAACCATCTTACTATGGTTCCTATGGATTTCTTTGTAGTAGTTAGTTTCTGTTCACTCCCTGTGCCCCCTATCAGTTCTGATGTCTGAGTGTTTGACTAGAACTATACTTAGGGTAGTTGTTTGTAAACTGGATCTGTGTAGAACAGTCAGTCAACAGTGACAGTGCAGTTAATTCATCTAAAAAGATGAAAACATCCGTCAATTCAAACTTGGCAGGAGGCGTAGAGGAAGTAACATTGATAGGGAAATAATGAAATGCAAACCAATAAAAACTAAAACTTTAAACTGAAATTCAACTGCTGTTTTTAGCCTGAATTGGAAGTTCTTATTGCTCCCAATTAACCATTCAAATGCTGTCCAGAAAACATTGTCTTCTTCCCATTTAGAGAAAAAGTTGTGAATCAAATGTAGAGCACAGTGTTGGCATCTTGTTTTACATTTTATCGATTGAAACGGTTGTATTTGCTGTGCTGTTGTATTCGGCTCAGAAACTCATTTTTGATGCTGAAAACTAATCGTCCATTTGATCCACTGCTGTGCTTGGGTTGAGATTTTGTTGGCAATTTCCAAGTTCATACTTTAATGACTTCCAGGTGTACAGATGTAAGAGAGGCTGAAAGGCAGTTAATAAGAGGTAACCCGTCAAAAACCAAGAGTGAGGGGCACCTTTATTTGTTGGTTCTGAAAATGAGATTATTCAGGTTTTTCTGTGCACTGTGTACTGTAGATCCCAGACAGCACTCTCAGGCCAGCCACTCTGCTGACCTGAGGTCCCCTGGTGTAGATGCTTCTTTGACAGCTGTGTGTACAGTGCACTGGGTAAGCTAAGCTGTTCATTGGCTGTGATCCCTATTTGCAACTCCAACAAGATCATCTCTTTCTACCATGCTTTCAACTACTGTCCCCTGTTAAAAGCTGAAGTCTAAAATACAGCACCCTGAGCACCTCACATGGTTTCCTTGTTGGTTAGGATGGCACAAGCCTATGTGTGTGGAGATTTGTAGTGTGTGTGCTGTGTACCACAACCATGGGCAGGTGCAAATGTAGTTGTGTGATCAAGACCTGTTCCCAAACTAGATGGGTTAGAATTCAAAGTTGCAGCTTCACAGACAGCGTAACCTGTGTCCTTAGCCTGCTGAGCACTGCCACTGGGAATGTCATGACTTGTTTTGGCCAAGTGCTAATAATATGTGTAAGCTCTTTGTTGGAAGGATCATCTGCTGGTCTGTTTTTGTCTAACACCTCACCCCATGAGTCCTGCTCTGCAGCCAGGACTCCTAGACAGTATGTTAATACAAATAATAAATAACACTTACAAAAATACCACAGGCATTCCTGTGTCATTCAGAGCCTGTTTTTAGACTGCTCTCCCCACTTCTGTTTTCAACCATGGCTTTAATTGATATTTTATATAATAGGTATTAACAGTTAACTTTATTCACATTAAAAAATTTAAAATGTTGGCATGCAACTCAGAAGGAAGGAGAGCTTTTTCTATGTACACACCCAAGAGGATGGTCACAGTGGAGCAGTTCCTTTCTGAATTTTTTGTTTCAAATCAATGGTTTTATTGCTCTGTGAGGGGTTAGCTAACTCCCACACTTCAGAAAAGAGTGCTCAGTTAAAACGAAAGGATCTACCTGTTTGGGGCTGTCAGGTGACTTCACAGAGATGTTGTTTATAAGCTATACAAATAAAAGCTTTGACTAATGATTGTTTACACTGTTTTTTGGACACAGTAGGTTTAATAAAGTGAAGGATTCCAAGCATAACATTGAAAAATAGAAAAAAAAAAAAAAAAAAAAAAAAAAGAAACCACTGTGGCTGCTGAAAACCTAATGCTGGGTAGCTGAAATGTGAACTTGCTCTTATCATGGCATTAACCTTTACCATAAATGGCTGAGTCTTTGCACTGGGGAGGGCAGCTGGTTTCCAGCAGTAGCTCATTTGCACCCGTGGAAAGTGCAGATTGACCACTGCATTAATCTTTAGATTTAGCTCCTTCTGCAAGTTCTGCCATGGTTTGTACTGCATTGGTTTGCTGGCTGTAGTCAAGTGACTATTTTAGAAATGACAAACTTTTAAAGAACGAACTTCTAGTATCTTTTAAGTACCAGAAGAATGATAGTTTCACCTAATGCCAGGAGATGCTGTCCCTTCTGTCAACCAGATGAACTTCCATCAGCTTAAAACAGTTACAAGGCTGTTGCTAAGGAGTTTAAACTTTGATGCAATCCTAAAGTTATGGGTCAGAATCAAAGGACACAATAACCTGGGAAAGTGTCTAACTGATGATATGAAACCTCCAGTTTAAATGTTGTTGGTGGTTAAAATTGTAGTAGGTATTCTTGCTCCCTAATTCTGGAAAGCTGCTCACAGGTTGGAGCCTGTACGTCTGTGCTATAAATACAGTCTTATCCTCAACTGTCTTTTTCAGTGACATGCAGCCTCAGCACTGGGGAACAGCTAGACCCTGGTACTTATTTGACAGAGTAAGAGGTAACTGCATTGTAAATGGAGTTGATAAAAGTGAAAATATTCGCTGTATTTACTACTACCCCTCATTCTTACAGCTTCCGTGATATAGATCCTGTTGCCTGTAAAATCCATGTGATCAGATGTATGTCTCAGGGAATTTTGACAGCTGATGACAGTGGCTCTTGGGATGGGTAAAGGAGGGTGCCTTCCAGGCAGCTCCAGCCAGATCAGCCTCTCCAGGTGAGCGGGGACAAAGATTTCCTAGCTGCTGACAGATCTGCAAACTGGTGTGCTAGTGGAGCTCAAGCTCTCTCCAAATCCTCTTGGGACAAGAGAGCCAGGGTAGATTAGCAACGGTCTGTTGGGACCCCAGCCCTTGCATGAGGGATGGAGGAGAAAGAATGCTGCCTCTAATCTCCTTTTTGGCTGTGGATCAACTTGCCAACGTGAATTCTGTTGCACTTTCCATCCGCTAGCAACTGTCTGTACTGTTTCTATGCAGAAAACCTTTTCTGGTGGTGTGAGCAGATTGCTGTCAGATGCTGTGCGTGTCTCCAGCAGGAGCATACGTGCTGAAGGCAGGTGATGGGACATGTCTCCCTCCAAAGATCACACTGCAATTGTTTTCCTGGCTTTGAACAAGCAATCAGATGGACCAGCTAGTGGAATATAGCCCAGGTGCTTTAAAGGTCCATGAGCAGAGCCCAGTGAAATTCTGAAGTCTGGTGTTGTGGTCAAGAGTTCATAGAGGCTGACACTGAAGTCTCCTTGCCTTTTGCATTCCTCAGTGCTTCTGGATTGAAGCCACTTGCTTCCTGCTTGGCACAGTACTCTCCAATTGTAATGTACTTCCTCTTAATGTCCAGAGGTATAATGATACAATTGTAAAGCCGTTAAAATTAATGCTGCAAAGGAAGCAGCTTAGTTAATTGCTTGTGCAAAAAATGCAGTGGTAGGCTGAGCTATCTGGCTGAGGCACATCAAAGCCATTAGCTGTTAACCTTTTGAAGGCTGCATAGCCTTGTGATACAGTTTGGAAATCTGCCCCACACCTTTTCTGGGAGAGTTACACATTCATTTTTGGCCAAGTAATATAAGTAATAGCGTAGGAAATTAATCCTCCTCTGCTTGGAGCAGTGTCCTGCTAAAGTCCTGGCTTTGTTACCACTTTTGTTTGCTGCTGCCTCTTAATCTTCATGCAGGAAATACTGTTACTGAGATGTGAATGTCTGTTTCTATTTGGGGGCAGTACCGTGCCCTGATTTATTACTGTGAAATGTGTGAAAGGGAGGTCTCTTTTCAGACTTTAAATAAGGGATAGAATTGAACTTGCTAAATGTGTGCATGCATGCAAGTCTCTGCTGAGTTCAGCTTAACTTTTTTCAGTCCATTCTGTGTACTGCTTCATCTCCTTGGCATTTCTCTTTGAATTGCTCTAGTTCTCATGCAGAATTTAGATTTAAACTTGTGTTTCCCTGTACAGCCAATGCTAAACATGCTGTCTCCCAGCTCCCCTTCTTTTCCTGGCGTGGGCATTACTGGCTCTCCTTTTACTGTAGCAACTAGAGAAATGCTACCGACTTGGTATGTGGTATCAGTGCGCTGGGCTCTTCTCTGGCCTAAGTGCCAGATGTGAGCCTCACCCTTGCACCTGTCATGAGGCAACAAATATCAGGCCATAAATTGATGGAACTGTGGGTGCTCTGCCTGCTCCTTGCCTTATATAACTGGATCTGGGTGCATTTTGTGTGGCTAGTTGTACAGCCAGCAAATCCCACTGGTGTTTCCAGCTGTCCCTGGATATTTCTAATGCCTTCTCTGAGTAAACGCTGCCTCATGGCTGTTGTCCTTTGGGTACTGTTTTTAGTTCAGTTGGAAGCAGACTTGCTGTTTTTTTCCAAAACCAATCCCAACTTTGCAACTCTTGCCTAGCAACAGCTTTAAAGGCCTTTGGGTACCAGCTGACGGTGTGCCTTGCTGGTTGGCCTTCCTTCACATTCAAGCTCCAGTAATGCAGTCATAGAGGGTCCTGGAAGCTGCCTGGTAATGGCCTGTCTGCCAGGTACGTGACACGCAGGAGGAGATGGAGACCATGAGTCACAGTGATGACAGCTTAAATGTTCGTGGGACGTATGTGTACCATGCAGGCAGCAGCTAGCCTTTGGCTGACTGTAGGAGGGATTCAAGGTCGTTTTGTCAGCTGCAGAATTGTGAAGCGACTCTGTCTCCTTGGTCAGTAATGCGTGGATCAGGAATGCCGCGTTGTGGTTTTTGTTGTTGACCTGGCTGTCCTTCCTGTCTCCTGTCCTCTCCTGCCCACAGCCATGTCAGTAGGCAGCACCCTTCCATAAACTGTGTTACCAGCTGGGTCCAAGTTCCCAGACCAAAGCCAGCAGGTCTGCTTGGTAAGAGGTGTTCATGTATTACATTCTGGAGTTACAGCTATACAAAGTATTAGCACCGCTATACAATGTATCCTCTGTCATTTAAAAGGGAGGATGGTGAATAGGATCAGTTATTTGAGGTTTCAAGTAATCCAGGGTAATTTTCAGCGTAATTAATACATGCCAGGAATGTGACCCTTGCTGGGATAACAAGAAGATCTGGATAACTGAGGTGATAGAGTACAAGTTGTGAAAATAGTGCCAGAAAACTGTCTGCATAGGTCAGTTGCACAACCTAATAAAACTCTCAACTGTTGATGTAGAAAAACAGTTTAAATAGTTGTTTTTTTGTGTTTTTTTTTTTTTCCCTCCTGACGTACAGAAGTAGAAAAATCCTTTCTCTTTGTACAATTCTCGGATGTTTTCTTTCATTAAGTTTCTTCTGTTATCTCTGAAAAGGTCAGAAAGTTGTTGCTTCTTAAATGGTAATAATTTCATGAAAAACATAACTTGACACGCCCTGAGAACATCACACAGATCTGATCCAGACATGCTCTTCTGCTGTACTATTTGTTTTCAAAGAAAATACAGGCAAATTTTGGTAAAATAAAAGTTGCTACAGACTTGTTAGTATATATTAAACATAGCGTACATAGATCTCTCAGAGCACAAGTCTTATGAGGAGCGGCTGAGGGAGCTGGGATTGTTTAGCCTGGAGAAAAGGAGGCTCAGAGGAGACCTCATCACACTCTACCACTTCCTGAAGGGAGGCTGTGGTGAGGAGGGGGTCAGCCTCTTCTCCCAGGTAACTAATGACAGGACTAGAGGGAATGGCCACAAGTTGCGCCGGTGAAGATTTAGATTAGATTTGAGGAAAAATTTTTTCTCTGAGAGAGTGGTCAGGCACTGGAATGGCCTGCCTAGGGAGGTGGTTGAGGCACTGTCCCTAGTGCTGTTCAAGAAGCGTTTAGATGAGGTGCTAAGGGATTTGATTTAGTAGCTTGATGGGTAGGGATGGTGGTGTGAGGTGGTTGGACTAGATGATCTTGTAGGTCCTTTCCAACCTAATGAATCTATGAATCTATGAATCTCAGAAAGTAGCACCTCCTGTTTATTTCCACAGAAACCATATGAGCACAATAGCAATATTTGATAGTGCAGATTCTCAGCTACAAAACACTATTTTTCGATGCAGTCACCACCTTAGCTATGCATTTTTGCCAGTGATGAGCAAGAACCTAAATGCTGTGCTTGTAAAAATCTGCACCAGCAGAGGTTGCCACTCCTGAAACACACCACCCACCACCTCACTGTGCTCACATCCACTGTTTGATCTCCATAGTTATTCAGCAAGTGACAACAAATATTAGTGGGTGCCATTGTGGCTGCATGGAGGAACTCAGTGAAACCCCTTTGTGTCATATATACTTCCATGTCGAATGCTGTTTTGTCAGACTGTCCTTCTGCTGCCATCTGTCACAGAGCAACAAAATGTAACGGGATATTGGCAGGAAAGTTCAACCTCTAATGCTGTACCATCAACATCCTCCTCTGATGTTGTGGGCCAACATAATAAAATAGGAGATATTACTTTCAGAGCAATCCTTGTATGTTTTTTTTCATTAAACAAAATATGAACAAATGCAGGAATTTCATCAGTCATTAGCCAAATTAGTAACAAAACTGCCAACCATGAGGAACATTTCCCAGTAATCATTGTCTGAACTTCTGTAAAGGTCTATAAAGAGGTAGAAATAAATTGATAAATGCTTTCTTTTCACCAGAAGGGATACACAGCATCTGCTACTGAACTGAGAGTTTAGTAACAAATTTTCGTTTAAACAAAAAGAAAAGAAACATGACTTTGTCTTTGTGGATTGGCTTTTGTTTTGATCTGTTTGTTTTATTTGAGAATCAGGTAGGCTAGCTTCATCTTCCTTCTTAGTGTTCACATCAGTGTTATATTTTTGCAGTGCTGAAGATGAGCTGAGTGCAATTTGCTATTTTGGTGAGCAAGAATTTTAGACAAGGAAGAAACGAGTTAATTACATCCTCTCAGAGAAGCATTGCAGTCACTCAAAGATTTGAGTAAGCAAGGTATTACCGGAATTGTGATACTTGGGTGTTACTTTTCATACATATCCCACTGGTTGTTGCTTGCTCTTTCATTCTGTCTATAAACAACCAAAAGAGAAGAAGTCAACCCAATGCTATGATTAGTTTGAAGGAGTTGAGGAGCTGTTCTGAAAGTCATGCTTTCTATTTTACTGCATTGGCCAGGGTGTTAGAGTGGCTCTACTTAAATTTAGAGGAAGCTACTCATAACCATGAGGACTGTGTGAGAAGGTCTCAGTTCCCAAATCTGCCTAGAGTCAGCACTTGCAGTATTAGACTAAGTTGGCTAGTTTCCAGGAGTGTTTGAGACCTTAAATGCTCTTTAGTCCTCTACTCTCTGGTTGATCACAGATTAATCACTTGCTTTTTTAAATACTATTACCCAATCTTTTGAGCCACTCAATCCTGATTAAAATTTACTTTCTAAAATGCGATCTTAGAGAACTGAAACTGCTTGGATTCCAGACTTTCACATATTTTTCTTTGAAGAACTGTGAGTCATTGTAATCATGCTTGGTGTTTTCACAGTAATTCCATAAAAATTCTTTTGGTTAGTTTTATCTTCTGAAGAGTCATTCACATTGCTTATTCCTTTTTTTTTTTTTTTTTTTTTGGCTGAAATTTGATGAGAAATATTAGTAATCCAGTACTTAGGCCTGCATACAAACTATTATGTAAGCAAACTGGAGATCAAAAAACTTTGCAGATTGCTGTCAGTATTATCCCTCACAGCTTCTAGTGTGATTTATTCTATTGGTTAGTGGTATTGTTTATATGCTGCATATAAACTTGTCCTTTATAGCTGTACAATATGTATTAGAGGAACAAAATTGCTGGGCTCAGGATAGGAAATAAATAAGCGGTCACATAGCTCCATAGCCCTGTTATTTTCTTTTTTTTTTTTTTTTTTTTTCCTATGGGGTTACATCTAATGACCGAATCAGACCTAAATGGCTCTGTAATAAGGTCTTCAGGTGGAAGGGCTGATGAGCTGGAGCACAGTGCTAAGCCTGAACTGCTGGCATCCAGTCACAGCAGTACCGTGTCTTGTGTGTATTCCCTAACCATTAGGAAGGCCAGTGTAGAGGTTCTTGCCAAAGCCAGTAAGTCCTCCTGGCCTTGAGCTGATTTTGGGTAGTCACGTATAACATTTGCACTCTCTAGAAATCTGCATCTGCAGGAGCAGTTTGGAGACATAAGCTGGCTTGGGGCTGGGGCTCTGCAGTGCGTTAAATCAGTAAAATTGCTGGTAACCTGTGTTGGCTCTAAAGCCAGTACAGCTGCTTTCATGGTCCATGAAGCTCTGAATAGTCTTGCAGGACTCTGCTGCTTCTGCTGTCTAGATACACCTCTCTGATCAATGAACTGCAGTCTGAGTTACTCTGTTGAGTAAAAGAAAAAGCGATAGTTGCTTTAAATTTACCTTTTCCCTTTATATGCTCTTATCAGCTAAGGAGTTGGAAGCTTTTTATTTGTAGGATTCATGAATATCAGTACCGGCCTTACTCACAACTGAAGTATAAGCATGGTTTGACTGTTTTCCTCTACAAACAAAAGGTAATTTTCAGTTTAGTTAGTATGGAAGCTAGGATATAATCTGAAATTATAGGATTTAGGAACAATAGCTGACTTTTTTCCCCCTCTCTTTTCCCACCACCAACAGAAACGACAAGCTATTTCTGATGTTCTTATCCCCCAGTTCTGATTTGTAAGACTTTGTGTAATATGTATTCTTTCTCCCACTCTTGTTACTTGTTGTACTCTTAGAGGAGAATGAATGTAGCAGTACACCTCAAACGCACCTCCAGTGTGCTTACGGTAAATGGAAGGACAGGAATATCTGTGTTGTAGGAGGAAAGATCTTTTTCTGCTTTACGTTCCACTGACAAACATTCCAGAAGAACCAGAACAATTCTGAAAGAGCTGGAAGAAACCCTTGCAATTGGAAGAGTACTGTATTAAAGAGGAGTTCCTTTCTTTCCCTTTTGATTTTATATCCATAAACTTATGGAAATTCTTAAATACTGTGTATGATTGTACTACTTTTTATCCTTCCTGAAATCTTAGCTTGTAAACTGTTCTGCCATCCAAATGCAATACATGATTCCTGCTTTCCAAATAGGCCCTCAAAAGTACATTTGCACAGTCTCTAGATTAAATCAAAAGTAGTCATTTAGTTTTTTCTCAAATTCCATCTGGGGAGGGCTTTACTAGTGCCTGAAGAAGGCCAGAAAATAAATTGTTGCCAAGCTGTTGGGTGCTCATCTTGCCTCAACTGTTTACAGTAAAAAATCCAAAAACTGTCAGTTATGGACCTGCCATCTGAATCAAATGGATGTTTTCAAATCAGAGAAGGAAAGAGCAGACAAATAGATGGTTATGTATTTTAATTGCCTAAATTATTGAATACCACAATCTAAGTTAAGTGTAGGCACTGATTTACTTAACGTCTTTTTTCACAGATACTTTGGTTTTCTATAAGATGTACCTGAAATAAACTACATTATTTTCTTCCTCTTTCTTTCCTCACTGAAATTATTCTAGACATCTAAAAGTGAATTTTTTTTTATTTATTTATTTTTTTTACTGAAAGTGAAAATAATGTAGGTTTTCCAACTGGAATGTGCTGGAACTTCATTCAGTATGAAAAGTCAATTAAAAAAAAAATGAAGTGTTCTTTGGACTTGAACAGCTTTTTTTAGTACTTACAAGGAAACCCCAACCTCTACATTAAAGAAGTCCAGTATGTTTTATGTAATGCTGGCATGAAAATGCAAAGCTGTGAGTGGGGGGGAAACGTATGTCAGGTATCATGTAACAGCAGCAAAGAGATTTCTGATGTTTATCAAACCTTGAACACCCCAGATTATTAAAACATATTCCTTGGCAATAAAGAGTAGATGTTTAGTTTGAAAGGAGAAGAGGAATTTGTTGCTTTTTTTGCAGAGGTCATGAACTGAGCAGGAATGAGTCCTCCTTGGCGGTTTTACTATTTTGCTGTTTGCCTTCGGGAATAGAGATTTGGTCTGATCTTAACAACTACTGCCAGGCCTTCAGCTCCCACAGGCAGCTTTCCTGTGTCTTTTGAGGCCCACCTACAGCAGCTGTACTTGGATTTTGGGATGCAGAGGCCCCCCAACTGCTCTGGCTGTGGAGTATCCTGGTCCTTTTGTAGCTGATTGCTGGCTTTGCTGTGAGGAGTTAGAGTGCTGGCCAACTCCTCCTATTGGCTGGTGTCAAAGAGAAGATAGCTTTGTTTAATATATCAAGCAAAAGAGAGCATACCTTGTAAAGGAAAAGAGTAAGAATGTGAGGACATGCTAATAGTTGCTGCTATTAGAAGAGGTGGATGGTGGTCCTACATTCATTCATCTTCAGAAGTTTTATGTCAAATGTTCAATTTTAGGTACCTGTTTCTTATGTGCCTTTGCAGTTTCAAAGCTTACAAATGTACCGTTTGAAACTTCTGCTGTTTTCTGGCCCTGGATTTTCAATGTTGTGTGCTTAGCCAGTTGAGTACAGACAGATGCAGCAAAACCTTCTCAACCAAGATTTATTGTGCATATATTTTTATAAAAATCCTGTATTTTACAAGACTGTGCAGCTTGAATGACATCTGCTTCTATGCCTGAATAGGAAGACAGCGGATAAATGACAGGGGCAGAGTAGGAGTTAAGGCTGTAACTACAATACCTTTGTGTATGATAGATTAGGTTCCTGTGTTTCAGAATATTGTCAGGTTTAAATCTTCCTGTTGCTTCTTTCCTGTTATTCTTCTTGTCCTTGCTATCTACTTTGAATACGGAGAGAGAAAAACAGTCTTTGCAGTGATGACAGGTTGAGAAGTATTTTTTTTCAGGTGTGCTTTAAGTTACTTACACTGATTCATTACTCAATGATGATAGATCATGCTAGTCAAGTAATTAATCAGAAACACCTTTTCAAGTGAAGAGGTTCATGATGCGCAAATTTTTCCTAGTTTTCTTTTTCCACTAGCTCTAATGCATCTCAAATGACCTGTGACAAGCTGGATGTGATGGTTCACTGAAGTAGTCAACTGTCCTCTTCCTGGAAAATAAGGTTATTTTCTCCACAGTCAGAATACAGAGAGCAGGCATTGGGTAACAGTGCTCTGAAATGTCAGATGTGATAAAATGATCCCATGTAACTTGGAATTTGGTGGCAGAGAAAGAGGTTGACTATGTGTGAAAATACAGTATTTTTTAATAGATCTACTAATGTATTTAGGGCAAACATGGAGAAAAGTTTAGTGCATACGCTTGTTTCACATAAGTAGTCTTCATTAGCACCACAGTACAACATATTATCAGGAATACATACATAAATAGCTTTTGAGAAACATCTGTTGTGCTGTGGCTTAGCACATGATTGGCAGTCATGAGAGGTAAAATTTGTTCAGCAGTGTTTGACTGTAGTTGATTGCTGTCTGTAAAAATATGTGTTTGTGTTGGAGTGTTAGCAGTGTTCCTTGAGATTACTCTCAGGGGCGAACATTTTGGGAATGTAAGTCAGGAGGTAATTCAACTTTATTAATCTATGAATTCCTTCTTTTCATATGCAGATTGATAAGCTTTCTTACTGATTTAATAGTTGTGATTTACAGCTCTAGTTTTAAAGTCTATGTATTTTAGTTTAGTAGGAACATTTTGCTTGGGATGGCTGCCTTTGAGATCTTTGAAGCAGACTGACATTCTGAGTCTTAACACTTTGTTGCATCCTGATAGTAAACCACACAAATAAATCAAACTTCAAAACCAACATTTTATTCATAGCTGTGAATGTCTTGCCCATTTTGTTGTATAACCTAGTCGTGAGAGAGCTGCCCCATAGATGTGCTGAAAACAACAAATATCCAGTCCTCTTTCTTGGCCTTAGCACGACTGTTACCATAAAGCATGGCATCAGATAGGCACCTCTTCTCCAAGATAGGGTGGATGCTGACATCTGGCTATGATTTCATCCGCATCAGAGCCAGTGAATAGTCTGAAAATGATTTGGGCTGTTTTTTTTTTTTTTTTTTTTTTTTTTCCTGCCTGTCCAAGCTCTAGTCTTTGTTTCTCTAAACAGAGCCCTCTTACTCTGTGTGTATCTTGGGTCTGGCAAATCTGAAGAAGCATCATCTGATTGCTCTCTTCCCCCAAAGACTAGGATGTTGACTGAGGCCCCGTTTGTTTACATGCTTTATTTGGGCCCTCAGGGATGATGACCTGATGCAGCAAGTTGCATGACCTGCTTAATCAGTGAAGTCATGGGGTCTGTCCTGTTTTCCTACTGCACACTTCTCACTGTTTCCCATGTGGTTTGCTCTTGCCTCTTGAGTTGAAGGCTGCTCTTGCTCCTGTTCTTTCAAATGGATCCTTCCCTTCCCCTTGCTCTCTTTCATTCTCTTTCTCTGTTATCTTTCCCCTTTCTGATCCATAGTTTCTACTTGTCATGGACATCACATCATGCTGCAAGGATTTGAAGCTCATGTTAAAGATTTGCAGAAATAAGATATATCATGTGTTTCAGTCATCCTGTATCCAGCATGAAGTCTTCACTGCCTGCCCTGGACCTGCCATGCTATTTTGTATTTTTGTGTTTGCCTTTTGTTATGCATGGATATTCCTTTGGGGGGGGGATTTTGGTTACCATTGTACAACTGATGGTAGTGCCCTTAGTCACCAAAGAAGCTTACAGATGTGTTCAAAATGTGTTACAGGTAAAGATTTCAAAAAGCAGATCACCTGATGGTGAAGAATTGATTCAAGGAAAAAGCAATTTGTTAAGCCTGAGTGTTCTGCTGTACTGATTTCCTTGAAGAAATGCGAGTTTTCAGTTTTAAACAGTGCTTTTTGATATCTGAAGGACAAATGTACTCACAATTTGATCAGTGTAATGCTTTTCATCTGTTTTGTGTCTGTTTTATAGATATTCCCCTGAATTCTCATGGCATGGTTTTGTTTTGATTTATTATTTTCAGTTAAACATTAACATACAAAGATTTAATGTGCTTCTGCTTTACACGAGCCTAATGATTGGAACTATTATCCAAAGATTTTGTGGGATACCAAAGAAGCCACGAGTAGCTCTCTGAAAAGACGGATGTGGAGGAGCTTTCCTTTGCTTCACTTTCCCCTCCTACTACCAGCGGAGTGTAGGTTATATGCTGCCAGGGTGCTGTAAGGCAGTGGTACTGTAGTGGTGCACAGTCTCTGTGATCTGGGCACTTGCAGGGCTGCTGCTCAAGGAGACACATGCCCTCCTTGATGACTGCCCAAAGAGGAGCAGGAGAAGGCCTGCTGTTTTCTGCCAGGACAGTCCTCATTGACTGGCAGAGCTCTTAGAGCTACTGCTGGTCAGGCTTTCTTGCCTGCTGCTACTCCAGGCACTCTCGGCCCTTTTCCCTGCTACTCCTTCAGCCCCACCTTCAGAACAGTACAACTTCATCTTTGGCCACTGTGTTATTCTTGTCAATTTAATCTAATCATCACAGGGCCTATTTTTTCTCCTGGAGGCTCACATGGTTCCATGCCCAGCGTCATTTTCTCCTTTGCTGTTCTGTTTTCTGTCTGTCTGGGTGCTGGGGAGTGCTGCTCTGAGGAAGAAGAGGAGACAGCTCCTTCTTGTCCTGCTGCGTTTCTTGGGGTTTCTTTTGAAGCATTTAGTACATGAACAGAGGTGGGTGGAGGTTTTGTAGTGCCCACAAATGGCAGCTGCTCAGCTGGGACCCATGGCTGTCACTGCTGCAGGTCAGGAGGCATGGAGCAGGGCTGGTGAGTTCTGCTTTCCCTCCCTGCTCCCAGGGTCACCTCTCTCCATTTTTCCCCATGCTGTGTTTGATCTCGGCTAGGTGAGGCTGGGATTCTTTGTGGGGGAGAAAGGGGAAGGAGGTTAGGGAGCTTTTAACCCCCCCTTTAGTGCCCCAGTGGGGTTTGCCTTCAGATCTGCTGTGCTGCATTCTGTTATCTTCTGGAGACAGAAACATCCTAAGATTCCTAAATGGGCATGTCCTGACTGTGATCGAGTTGGTTCTGAATCTACTGATTTGGAATCCATCAAAGAAAAAAGTGTTTGGTGAAAGTGTTTTACTTTATGCACAGTGTATGTCCATACCCCGTTGTACAATAAAACGTATGTGGGAGAGTTAGACTAAATAATTATTAAGGGCCCCTTCCAACTCAAATGATTCTATATAAGAGAAGTTGCCTTTTTTTCTGGTCAGAGTTCCTGTGTGGTGGATGTGGATCGAGGATTTGTTTGTTTTGTTTCAGCCCGTGATTTTGTCAAGGTCCATCACTTTTATATAAATAAACAATCATCATTAATTATTTATATAAAATGGAGACACGAGGGAATGAGGAAGAAATGCTGAGAGTAAACACAAGGCCTTTAGGAGTCTGAATTAGAAATGGCTCAGAAAAGCATTTTGGAGATGGATATTTTTAGAAATGTGCAATTTATTCTGGAGCAGAGAAAATTTCAACATTCCAGGGATGAAGAACACCACCTGTTTGGCAGCAGCTGTCCCACCGATCCGGGCAGCACTGCTGGCAGCCAAATACATCTCCAGCGCTCAGATGTGCTGTGCACGTGGCGTTTCAGTCACTACTCTGCGCAGACAGACATACATCTCTGTTTTCTTTGGTTTTCCCTGCATTTGTCTGTGCATCTCATCTGGGCTGGTGCATCTGACAAATGATTGTTCCACAGCAGTAAGCTGCAGTTCTGGTTTGCAGTATGGATACAGCGAGAATACATTCTATACTATTGTGACAGATGAAAGTGATGGAAGTAGGCCAAATTCAAGCAGTTTTCCATTGCATCTGATCAGCAGATCCTATGGAGGGAATTTGCCTGCTGTGAATATTTGATTCTCACTAGCTCGAACTGTCTTGTGTGTTGGCAGTGCTACTGTGTGAATTTGTGGTGGCTTTCCAGGGTGTCTGTTCTACACAGCTGCCAATTTCTGCTGATTTTCATAGGGTTTAGGATTCATGCTGTACATTGTGTGTGAGGAAAATGACCTAATTCAATATATTGATCATGTTGCTTCATGCCAATAGCACACAGGTTATCCATCTTTTAAAGATCAGCCCAAAAAATCACAGGCATTTTATTATCTCCCCTTCCACCTTCATGGAGGTACAATTCCTCTGCCTCTGATCTTGCAATGCATTATCTGCAATTGATTGTTCTCTGTTCTGAAACTAAGGGCAGCAAAAAATTGATAACTTTTGCTTTTTCAGTATTTATAAGTAAATGACAGTGCATGAAGTGCTGACCTCATCATGACTGTCAGGGCTCTGCTTAGGCAAACACAAAACATTTGTTTTTTAACTTGTCAGTGTTTCCTCTGCTTGTGTCCTTTATCTGTCACCACACTGAAGCATTTATCTTCTGTAAGCAGCCTGTTTGTGCTTGAGGTTGTTTAATAGATAAAAACTACTTTTCAACCTTAAGATCTTGTACAATTTATGGAAGAAGTTTAGGCTTTAAGCCCACTCTTCTGCTGGGTGTACAAGGACAAAACCAGAAGATGCTGACTGAAGGGAGCCACAATACTGTAGATCCAAATCACACAAAGCCAGCAGGAAACAGCTGCAGGTCCCCAGGGCACATAGTATGCAATGTGATGACCAAGTACCTGATGCTCCATCTGCTGCAGCTTTGTCAATGCAGCCATTAGCCACTGAGAGGAAGGCACTAACACCTCCCTTTAGTGCATTGAGAGAATCATGTGGTACTGCTTTTTAGGAGGGAATTCATTTTGGTCACATTGCCCCTAAGAGTGTGGGGCAGTGATTGTTGTCTCTTGATCCCACGGTAAAAGATACAGCCCTGCTAACTGAGGCATGCCAGCTGGCTGCTGTGTGATCCTTGCCACAGCTCTGCCACCCATTTGCACACCGTGTTTAACTTAGCCAAATTGTAGGGAGCTGGACATGCACACTAGATGTGTGTTTTCAGTCCTTTATTTAAGGTAAGGGTGTTTTAGACACACTGCTGCTTGTGTATGCAGCATGTTTTTCCCTTTTTCAGCTATGAAGAAGTGTTACTTTATAATATGGGACTACAAAAAATGAGTTGTTCGAGCTCACAGATATGGAGCTATAATTTTTCTCAAAAGATATAAGCAGATCTTTCTGAGAACTGAAGAAACCAGGGCTTGATATGGTGTGGTAATCCGGAGAGAAAAGCCTTTCTAGGAGCTAAG
This sequence comes from Callipepla californica brunnescens, assembly GCA_023055505.1. NCBI lineage: Eukaryota > Metazoa > Chordata > Aves > Galliformes > Odontophoridae > Callipepla > Callipepla californica. The sequence continues at coordinate 22,065,831 of JALIRH010000005.1, read as the reverse complement.
TGTTAGTGGTAAGACTCCTTTCACTCTTCAGTGGTTTAGGAGTAGTGTTCTCCAGCATCTTAATGTAAGTACAGAATACAGGTTTCAACTGTTCTGGAGCAACTCAGGAAATGTTTGGTTTTGCAGTATTGTGAAGTACATTTTGGCTTGGGGATAGGCAGCCTAGACAGATTGACCTGAATTTCTGTCACTTGACAGCAATTTTTGTTGTCACTGTTTAATCTTGGGAATAAATTGCCAATTTTAGAACCTTTGAATAAAAAACTTGAAACTGTTAACTGAAGCAGAAACTTCTTTCAGTGCTCACTGATCATGTCTTATTGGTGTCCATGGTTATTTGTGCCAGGATAAGATACCTTCTACCTAAGGAACTGTTTGATGATGGTGTTAGGTGACTGTTGGCAATGTTGTTTTTATGATGACCATCTGAACAGAAGCACGTGCAAGAACAGGCACAGGGTTGTGACATTGTTTTTTCTTGGTTTTTTTTTTGTTTTTTTTTGGAAGTGGACATTTGTTCACCAGCAGCAGAACTTGTCCAATCTAAAGGGCTGCCAAATGACTGATACTTTTGCTACTGCTTATCATAACTTGGATATGAACTTCTGGCATAAAGATGGGAACAATTAGTTATCCCTGGATTTTCCCCTCCCTTGATTGTTTTCTAAACCTATTGGGTTACTGTGTTGTGTGTGTCCTGTATATTTTTGTTAGGAAATGTCATTGGCAACTTTTGTTTTAAAGGCTTTTGCATTTTTATTAGTTTTACACATTGCTCCACCCACCATTTGGAATTGACCAGAACTGTCTGCCTTCAAAGGCTGAACACAAGAGTTATTCATGTTGCAGTTGGAAATACTGTGGAAAAATTATAATGCAAACAGTAAGCCAGATGGAGAATTTTACAAGCATCTTTTCATGTCATGAATGATGCTGTCTCTCAAGGTTATGGGCTTTCTGCTCTCTCAACTGCTATTTCTTTCCCTCTGGCTCTGTTCCAGAGCTGTTAAGTTTCAGCCAGGGAAGAAAGGGAGATTTGGACTCCTCCAGATTTCTGAGTCTGTATTTCTGTGTGGGGTGGCTGCTGACAGCAAGCTTTGTGTGTGAGAGTGCTGGCATTCAGAGCCCCCGCGATTAGCATGCTGATGGCTGCACCCTGCAGAGCTGACAGGGCTGCGCTTGCCGGGCTGTGTCAGGGGCATGCAGACAAAACCTTCCACCCAGCATTGGGAGGGCTTTAGTCTCCTGCTGCATGCTGAGAGTTGCCCAGTATCTTCTGGTCTTTCCTTCCTCATTTCTGTAGAAGTGGAATTCTCTGTTGCTCAGGAGTCACAATACATGTGGTGCTCCTCCTCTCAGTTCATAGGGCAAGTAGCTTCCAACTGGAGGTTCTGTTTGAGAGGCCTTAGAAAGGGTACCAAGCTGTCTGTTGTAGCTTTACTTGCCCACCCATCTATTATTGCAGCTGCTGATTGAGCAGCATATATATCTTATAACTTGTTCTCTTGTTCTTCAGCATTTACTTGCATATAAAAGCTTTGCTGGTTCTATAAAAGGGGTTGTGTACATGCATATGTGTAAGTATAAGATATAAATAAACATGTGCACACATACAGATTTGATCCCCTCCACACAAACCCATCTGTTATCACTCTGGTTTCAAAGTGGTTTGTATCAGGCTGGGCTTACTCTTAGTTATTGATTAAAGTGACAGTTGAGAACTCTAAAAGTGTAACTCCTCTATGAACAGTATACAAAGAGAGTGTTAAATTCTGCTAACAGGTGGTGGCTATCTAAAGTGTAGTTCCAAGCATCTATTTGTGGAGAGAGCACCTACCTCTGTTCCCAGTGACTGATTAAGCTCAGAGGGGCAAGCAGACAGCTGTGTGCAGTGAGAGTAACTGATCTGAGTTTGTATTGACATGCAGTACATTTTCTGAACTGTTTGCTTAAATGGTGGATGTTCCATGTCTACCTTAACCACTTGTTTTTGTTTCTTTTCTGGCTTGTAGCTCACTGAAATTCTGTTGGCAGCCTGTTGCAGTAGGGGAAATTGGGAGGGCCTTTTTGTTTAAAGAAATTGCCAGCATCTGGGTTTGGAAAGAGAAAACAAATTTCTTCCAGTTATATTTGAAAAAAAAAAAAAAAAGTTTTGTTTCATACTTACCTGGTTTTCAAACATAACCTATACTGACTTGCTAAGTTATGTGACTGGCAATGGCTTTGGTTCTTTACCTAGCTGATTATGTGACTTTTCGTGAGCTGTTGCTGAATTAGGGAGATGCTGGTTTAATAAGATGACCTTTGCAACCGAAAAGATGTTAAAACTATTTTTTGTGTGTGTGCCTTATTTCAGGATAATATCATCTTATTCTTAAGAGGCTGCAAAGAGCTGGGACTTAAGGAATCTCAGCTGTTTGATCCTGGTGACCTGCAGGACACCTCAAACAGAGTAACAGTCAAGTAAGTACAACAGCAGTTTGTGATTATCATGTTATAACCTCATGTGCATGCAGTTAGATGGTAAGTATTTGAGGATGGGCAAAAAGGATGTAGAACTGTCATTTGTATAAAGCAAATAGGAAGCTGTGGTTTTTGAAACCTTTGGCACTGGGAGCAATACATGGTTCTCTTCAGCACCCTTTCTTTAAAGGTTATTTTTTTCCCATAGAAAACAGCCACAGCTCTTTTAAAATACTGGTTTAGTTTAAACAATGAGATTGTATGGGACTTAAGAGGTTTCCTGAGTCTAAATTGATGGCATTTTTTTGTCTATCTGACTAACAAACTATGTAAACTGGGAAAAAAAAAAATCACTGCTCTGTTGTTGGGTAACTGTTTCGAAGATGCCTTATAGGGCATTTATGGGCCTCTCGGACTCTGCGAGATGCAGACAATGAGTATGGTCTGTTTATTTTCTATCAAGAACAGTAAGTTATGACAGTATTTGGGCTGAGGATTTCTGTCTAACCTGTATGAACTGAAAGTGTGCCAGTTTAGATAATTTTTGTCAAATCCACATACCTTCTATCACACAGATTACCACACACATACTAAGGGGTTCTCCTTGATAATAACTAATTCACCCTTTTTTTTTTTTTTTAATTTTTATTTTTTGGCTGAAGCAATTAAAAGAAAATCTCAATTTAATAAACTTTTTAGCAATGGTCTGTACATTCTTTGTAAGGTGCTTGTGTTTTCAACATTTGATTTGATTTACAAAGTGATGTAAAAGATAGATATGAAACTGGAACAGAAGAATTACTTGTCTTGCCTAAGGTAGCACAGAACCATCTTTAGTTGTAGTCTGTATGCCCATAGATTGAGGTCTTAAACAGAAAATGTTCCTTTCGGGGAAGATTTTTTATCATGTTGGAACAGAAGCAGTCAAACTATATTTTTTACTAGTTTATACTAATGGCAGTCAAATTCCTCACCCCCCAAAACAAAAGCACCCAACGCTGCTTCATAGAATTAACGAGATACTTATTTGTTATCTAGAAGTTTTCACAACATTTTTAGGTCTGTCATGTAATATTAAAAAGTTACTGCTCTATAGGCAGGCAAAAACTGCTGAGTTGATTGAATGATCTTGCTTGATTTGGCCAAAATGATCACTAATGAAATCCTGGTCAGACATACACATTTCAGAAAAGTGTATGGAAACAATTTACTAAATCTCAGCAGCATTCTAGTTTTTTTTCCCTTCTGGCATTGAAAGCTGGGCAAGTTTTCATGGCGTTCAAATACTGTCTGGGAAAATTCAAAGATTCTGAAAATCAAATTGGCTACCTTCCTTACTTTGAGGAACAGTCTCCCACTTTCTGCTTCTTTCCAAGTTTCTGGCTCTTGTACATGCCATTGAGAGGGGACTGTGTAATGAATCTGCAGTGAGCTTTTCCCAGCCTTGTACTAAATCTGGTAACACTGCCATGTTCTTCGTGACATCTTGTGAAATACTGACAGTGAGTGACTGCAGAGAGTTGCAAAATAGTCTCTAATCTTCAGATAGAGCAGAGATAAATGGTCCTTATAAGAAGCTGCATCTTTAGGAGTTGAGGATAGCAGAGCAGCCAGTAGCAGCTCCAGTGAGAGTTATCCAGAATGTGAGCCTTTTCCACCAGGAATAAGGAACTGTGGAGCTGCCTCAGCCCACAGCTGAGTGCAGTGCTTGAGAGATGTCAAGTGGCTCACTGGCGTGGATATCTTTCCCCCATCAACTCTTCAGAGAAAGCAGTTGTAGAAATTAGCCAAATGTTTTCCCAGGACCATCCAAGTTCACGCTGAGTAGCTGAGTGAGGTGTACAAGCCAAGTCCGTGACTGTTGCAGAAAAATATGTTCAAGACTGTCTTCTTCTACCTAGATCTCAAAGTAGGAAGGTGATTTTTTTCCTCCTCTTCGAAGGCGCTTGGGTTATTTTTGTTGAACATAGTAAAAACTGTATTATTGAACGTAATTAATGTAATGATGGTTTTTAACTTTTTCATATAGGTGCTAACTGAAGTATGTATTAGATCTATTTTTTTTGGATCATTCAACTTATAAAGGTTATGAGCTAATGCTGTGAAGAATTTCATCCTGACTTATTAATCAAGAATTTTTTCCAGTATTTTATTAAAAAAGAAAAAGAAAAATAGGACTGTTTTATATTTCTTACCAGATAGGTATTGATGGATAAAACGTAGGTATAAAAAATGTCATCAAAAATTCTTGATTTTAGTTTTTGCCTATGTCTAGGCTTTTGTTATTCTCACAGATTTAAGTTCATTTATTTTTGTTTTTCTTATTAGGAAATATTTAATGCTGGAGTGAATTGTGTTATAGTAGAAGGCAATTGACAATTCAGATTCATAATAATAAGGAAACAATCTCTGCTAAGTCTGAAATATTCTTTTTTCAGCACCTAAATGTGATACATATTTTTCTTTGTTCCTTTTTTTTAATAGTATCTCTGCTGAATTTTGAACTGTTGTTTATGTTTATGGAAACGTTCTGCTTTATTGTTTCTGCAGACTTCCATTCTTTTTGATGAATGTTGGTGCCCAATCTGAGTTCTAGAGTATACATTCAAAAGGTGGAATGTGCTTTACACAGCAGGTTCTTTTGAAAAGGTCATGCCTGTGGCAGGATCTTTATTGCTTCATCTATCTGCTTTGTTCTTTGTAGTGCTTGTATCCTCAGAAACACCTGCTATATTTCATTGATTTCCCTGTAGTCACACGCATGTTCAATTGCTTTCAGAATCTATGAGATGCATGATTTATCGATGAGCAGAATCTGACTTCTGGAGAACTGTGAAGTGTATTTTAGCAGTGAGGACTTTGGTCTTCCTTTTTGAGCAAATCAGCAACTCTGTTTAAAGGAAATATTTTTGGTGCTGTCCTACATTACTGTGGGACTGCTACAAACACGTTTTGTACTTTCTGAAGTATAATTTAATGATTGAAATAATGGTGGCAAAATACTCCCACGTTATGAATACATGAATGTGTGAACTACATCTCCTTAGCTTTCATGTCTTTCTAGCTAGCAGAAGCATTCTGCAGACTTGTGTTAGGGAAAATGTGATCTGCTGCATACATGCTCTTGAAAAGTGGGTCTATGTTCTGATTTTTTTTCCTCTTTTTTTGTTTGTGCATGTGCAACTAGGAACATTGACTGTAGTAGGAAGCTGAAAAATGTAAGTACATGACTTGGACTATTTTTTCTTTTTGTTGGGTTAATCCTATATTTGAACTCTGTTAGAAATGCGTCAGTAAAAAAAGAGTGTAGTTGAATATTTCTCAGAGTGTAGTTGAATATTTCTCAGAAGTCCTCTTGCATACAGATCTTAACTGGGTTGCGCTAGAAACTAGGGTAGAGCTGCTATGGCAGAGCAGCCTTAAAGCTGACATAAAATGAAGAATGCTTGTCTTTGGTTAGATAAGGAAGCAAATCCTCTGACCTCTGTGCTGTCCATTGTGGCTGTTGCCAAATTGGTCTGATTCGCTCGTGAGGCTATATCCTTACAGCCTTTTATGAGTATACTGGCATAAAGTAAATTTCCACAAAGCATTTAAAATGAAGCAGAATGATCATTAGATCTGCACAACAGTTTGACTAGTAATATTTGCTAGTTTTCCCATTCTTCCAAATAAATATTTTCTCAGAAAGGCTAATTCCATTGAACTTTATTGTTGATTTGAACTAATGACAATGATGATAGATTCTGTAATTGTTAAGTGGAAAAAAAAATGGCTAAACTTTGTTGGACTCAGAGTTAGTTATTCTTCCAAAGCCTAACAAGCTGTCTCTTCTTTATAGGTGCCATAAACTGCTATAAATTCAATTTTATATTTAGCTCATATCCCTATGGTCTGCTAGAAAATGCCAAGGCCTTTTCCTAATAACTTTTCAAGCCAGTAATCTTGACTGCAGGTAAAAAGAAGAAGAAAAATAAATGAACAATAGTCTTTCCCACCAACGTTTAAGGAGTGTCTTCTGCATCCAACAGAGTTTTAGGAGAAGAGTTTAGCGTTGGCATTTTATAGCACCTTTATGGGCATTGGCTATATGTATTCATATAGATGTGTGTTTTTAAAGGTAAAGTTCCAGAAGTGTGCTCTACAATATGTTTGTAGACGGTATATTTCTTCAGCGTATATTTTCCAGGTGCATGTAAGTGTAGTCTCGGCTGGCAGCCAATCAGAATTGCTTGCAAATGTGACATTATTTAGAGGGGAAAAAAAGCAATGGATAAAGAAAAGCAGAAGAGAGAGAGTGATCAGAGAGTGCTAGCAGAATGAAGTAGAAATACCACAACTTTCACCAGAGTAGTGAGCAGCAAAATGAACTGGACACCTGCCTCATTGCTAGGAATATGAGAGTTGCAAGTGTTTTCACTCGAGAAAGGAGTGAAGGAAGGAAAAAAGTCCAGATTTTTTTTCCTCTCAAAATACAAAACAAAACAAAACAAAAACAACAAAAAAGTGCCTTGGCAAAACCACCTCCTTTTCCTAATGGCAGTAGAGTCAGTTTGTATGCAGTTTTTAAAATGAGAAAATAAAAAACAAAACACTTTAAACTGTATTAAAAAATTATTCTGCAATTTCATGGTATATGTATTATTTATATAGTGCACCACTGACTGTGTTTTCAAACAGGCAGCCTGCGTGACATGCTGCGCTTTCTGGCAGGGCCTCAGCTGTGGTGCTCTGTGGGACTTTGGACATCACATTTGAATGAGAAATGGGGACATTAAAGAAAGCTGGTTGATAAAGAGTAATCAGAAGTCTAGTATGTGACTGAGGAGGAAGTACTGAAGGAATTCAGGTGCATATTTGATGGAAGAAGAGTCTGGCAGCTTTAGCTGTCACTGCATCTCCTCAGGTTTTCTTTCAGCCATCATTCATACTTTGTTTTGTAGTTATGCACCTGTCAGTACTTCAAATACTGTATTTCAATTTATTCAACTTTTGAAAGATTATTAACAGCAACTCTTACAGGTAGTTGTATTTATTATTGCTTGCACCAGCTTTCCACACCAAAATATTTCCTGTTTATTCTGCAGTTAAATGCATTGCCATGCCATGGAATAGGCAAAAATAATGAGCATTACATGAGAAAACACTGTAAGTTCTGAGGTGTTTGACATTTTTAACCAATGCAAAACACAGATCAGAATTAATTTTGATGATCAGTTTCCAGTTCAAACTGTTGTTTCACAGGTACCGCTGCTGCCTGATAACTGAGGATACGTGTGGATCTATAGAACTCCTTGCTTTCCTTACATAAATGTCACTGCCTTTGGAGGTGCTGGCATTCACCTTCTTGAGTATCTTAATTTGTTCTTCCCCAAAACAACCACTGCACCAGCTATGTCAGATCAGGTTTCCTTTGCTGCCTATCGGAGAGAGGGTACATAAACATTTGAAAGTGCAATTCTTGGCTTTTCTTCTCTGCCAGTTTTGAAGTGACTCTTGTTTTATGGATAGACATAAAGTCAGAACTTGAATGAAACCATGAACTCTTTCCCATTTAGAATATTAGAAACAGTCAAATGCTCATGGCCCCACATTAATCTTGCACTGAGCATTTCTTAAGCTGGCAGAATACTGGAAGTAAGTGTTCCCATATCATCTGGTAAAGTATATTAAGATGATTAAAAATTAAACTACCTTTTATTTCCTTGAAGTAGGCAGAAATACATTTCAGATGTTCTGTTTATTCCATTAGTCAAAACTGTTTCAATTAGCAACCATTAGTACAAGTACCCTTTAGGTGTTCATTTTTTTCTGTTGTATGTACAAATAGGCATATTTGCAAATGTATTTTCTGGACAGTTTCACATTGCTTGCCTGGTTTTTCTATTCAGATTTATTTTTGCTGTTTACTTTCCAGGCAGACATGACAGGACCATTTTTTATAAGAAATACCAGGAATGTAATGTATTAAGTTACATCTTCTGTTGGCCTGATTAAATTTTCATAGTTGCCTGATGTGTTTATGCCTAACCATTGACAGGTTCGTCCCTTTCAACTGAGATTTATAACCAAGTCTTGTGCTACTGGACAGTTTAGAATAAATGAGAAATGTTTAAGGGAAGTAAATTAAGCTAAGCAACCGTGAGGTTGGTTTCAATTAATTCTTATTAACTTCTGCAGGTATTAGTCACCATTTATTGGCTAGGAAAAGCAGCAAACAGCTGCACAGCATATAGTGGATCAACCCTGAACCTGAAGGAGTTTGAAGGTTTACTGGCACAAATGCGAAAGGTATCTCTCTTTTGGTTATGTTTTGGGAATGAAAATTTAGTTCAAATGATTACTCCCATAAATAATGTTTGTTACTAAATGTAAAAGAAGTGGTGGGTTTGAGTACAAATTACTTCGTAAACCCCTGTCTCCTTCAAAAATGTTTCTGACTCTACAAAGCCATAAACATGACTTTTTTTGGCAGCCAGCTTTGTGGTGATATTAATGATGCAGCACTTGATGTGAAACAGGGCTTGAAAATTGTCATCTGGCTCTGTCATCTTCGTTTTCATAGTTTTTGGTTTGAATTATTTTCATTTATGACACAGAGCTCTAACTAGAAGAGCTGAGACTCAAAAGTAAGCTGGTGGGACTTTGGAGAGAAGAGATTTATTTTCTTTAAAACATTCATTCTCATGGGCAGTTCTTTCTTTTTTAAGTTGTAACATAAAGTATCAAACCAAAGTATCTAAATAAAGCTGAAGGGTAGAAGGAAGAGATTATGCTTTACGAAGGGCATGGTTATGATGAACCTGTGTTTTGGCAGGCTCTAAATTCTGACTGAAAACAGATTTGGTGGCTTATGATGAGCTCTGTTGAAAGGGAAAAGTTGCTGTTGCTGTAGAGTGATTTGGGGACTTGTGGCTGAGCTCTACAGCATGTCTGCAGCCTCGCCATAGGATACAGCCTCAGCAGTCTTTATGATTGGTATCCATTCATGCATTTTCTGGGATTGGAAGCAGCAAGGAGCAGACATAGAAGAGGATGGAAGCACCTGGTTCTGATATTACATATGTTGGACATATAGCTCATGAAGCAGCATGCAGATACCTTCTCCAGCCCTCAAACAGCTTCCTGCCTACCAGTTTCTTCCCATCCCACAGATCTGGGGACCTTGGGGGAGGCTTTTTGGACACTGTCATCCCCGAACTCTGAACTCCTGCATCTGCACCAGCTGCAGCTCTTTGCTCTTGGACTTCAGAGGGCCAGCACTGGGCTGCTCCTAGACAGGAAACTGTATTTGGCTTTTTGATGTCAGTTTCTACATCCTAGTGTCACAGGAGACCCTCAGTTAGATTTGTAACATCCCTGTTTGTGAGCTCAGAGCAAATGTAAATGTGAAGAAAAAATTCTCCATCTCTGTAGAGGTTTATTTTGGTCTTCATTTGAAAAGGCCTTCACTAATCACTCGGGACTTTGCAATACAGGAGCAATATGACTGAGACTAAGCATGAAAGATATTGAGCTAATACGTGAGTTTTTTCAACTCAGTGCAGAAAGAAGCAGTCCCCACTCCAAAGTTGGAATCTGGAAGGCAAAACAAAAGTAAATATTGAAGCTAAGGCAGAAAAAAGTGCAGGTTGATAGAGTGTTAGTGCAGCATGATGTTAGAGTTTATCTTTTAAAATTTAATCCACAACATAAGGCTCCTTTTTCTCCATGTCATAATCACCCATCTAATGCTTCATCTGGGGATGGGGTTGCATTTGGTGGGACCCCAGAGGTAGAGATCTCAGCAGAGCTCACAGCAGAGTGCCTGGAAGGCAGGACAGAGCCTGCAGGTTGAAGAGAAAGCAGGAGACTGGGACTTGATTTGTTGCAGATGTTGTAACTAGGAGCAGAGCAGAAATCTCATAAAAGTTGAAAGCTATATACTCCTTTAATGTAAAAACTGAGCACTTCACCATCCTGAAAAGTCTGTTCAGGTGGTGCTGGTAAATGAGGGTCACTGGCAGCTCGTACTGAGCTCTGCTCCTGTTCTCCTGTGGTACTCCAGATCAGCTGTCATGGCCTTTTCTCTTTCTAAATTTGAAGAGAATTTGGTTGTAAAATTGGACATGTTAATCATGCTGTGTAACACTCTGATGTTCTTTATAGCTGAGCTTGAGTGCTGAAAAGACACTTTATCACATTCTCTACAGGCAATTTTTTTTTGCACAGAATTTAATAATTAAATCTACCATAAATTCAGTCTGGTTTGGTTCTTCCACTATAAATCCCCTCTGCTCTCCTTTTTTAGTTAGGAAATCAAAAGACAGCTTAGATATAAGTTGTTTTGGATTCATCTTTTTCTACTTTCCATCCTGAAAGGGCTATTCATTTCTAATTTTATTCATACTTCTCTGGTTTTAATTTCATTAACTATTTGGATACGCATTCTTTGTTACTTTTTAACTGTAAATTCCCAATGACAAAGCGTTCTTAGTTTCTGATTATATTCAGGGGGTGGAATTTCCTGCAGAAATGCATCTTCTATTAAACAACCACCCTTTTGCTACCAAAAAGTGGTATAGTATACCATTACCATAGTATGGTGACATATTATGTTTTTAATTCAATAACATGAAAAGCAATGAGCTGTTGTGGGCTATCAGTCCTGCAGATAACCACTTTCTTTTTCCCATTGATAACATTTGGGAGATGACGTTCGTTCAGGGCAGGACAAGTACCCATTTGTGAGACAGCACTTGGCTGGGAGGGATGTTTGCCAAGGGGAAGGCATAAAGGACGTGTTTGCAGAAGTCTAGGATACCATCGTGGTGCCTGCCTCCTAATTCCTGGTGAGCTGCATGCGGAATTAACATAAACAGGCTTTTGAAAGAAAGGCCTGCAGAACTCATTAGTTCACAATTGGACTGTTTTCAAACTCTGGAAGATAGCAAGCACAGAACGGGGCTTTTTTGCCTGAGTTTAAGTCCTGTAGCTGCTGAGCATTTCTGTGTCACTCAGACACAGTGGTTCAGGAAAATGGAAGTGTGCCTGAGGACTGAGAATAGCTGATTGGTATGAAGAGGGAGGGGATTTAGGGAATTTGGATTTTAAAAGGATTTTGGATCATGTCACAAACAGGATTTGATAGGATTTCTAGTTTTGTTCTTGGGTCTGTGTAACCCATGCAGATTTCTAGGAGACAAATCTTTGTTGTCTGGCATTTCTGGCAGTATTGTAACCCATGTGCTAGGCAGGAGTCGGGAAGGATATTACACAGAGTTTGATTACTACTTTGTTGGATATATTTTGTTCTTAGAACATATTTTAATTTCATTTGCACTGAGGTTACTTAATGACATAATCACAGTTTAGCTTGGTCTTAGGGAATCTATGCTGCTGTCTTTAACATGGTATTTTGGCAGCATAATAGCAAGTGGCATTAATTGAGCCTTCTTCCTGAGAAGTCTGCAGGTTGGTGAGTCTCCTGTTTGCATGTTCCTGCAGTGCTGCCCTCCTGTAGTCACTTCTCCAGTAAATGTGCTTTGTCACAGAGGTGCCAGTGCACATGGGGACATTTGAGACTGATCTTGTTAGCTGTGCCAACGATGGGTATTGCCTGGGCAGTCAGGGCTGGTGGGAGCTGAACTGAACGTAGCTTTTGTGCTCCAGCGAGTGGTGACCAGGGGGTGCTTCTTAATTAGGAATTAATATTCAAGTGCTTCTGGAAGGAAAAAGAGGAACAACAAAAAAAGCACATTCCAAACTCTTTGGGCCACAAAATGTCAGTCTGATAATTGCACCCACATTTTTGACTTTACTTACTGTCGAGGGAGGAAAAAAAACAGGTTTATCTTTGAATAAAAGTAGTTATTTTTGTTTTTCTCTGCCTGTGCTATTGTAATTAATGTTAAGACACTTTCTAAAACAAGGGATTTATTATAATAGAGGGGTGAGGATGGCTTCTATTGACCTTTTCCCTCTGCTGGAGTTTCAGTGTTTTAGTATGTGCTGCTTGCACTGGAAAGAATTTATAATCACAGGGCTGTCAAAGACAACCATTGTTCTCACTGCTCTGAACATGTGGGTCAGCTACAAGCGCTTTCATATCCCCCAGAGCCAGGAGCTGGCAAAGAGTAAAGAGCACAACTGAATTCTTCTGAGGCATCAGGAAAAGCATTTTGCATATTTTTCATTGCTGATTGCTTCAGAAAGACATCCCTCTTTCATAACAGGAATTTCTCTTCAAGGTAGAGGGAGGCTGGGGCACACTGCTTCATTATTTTGCTGAGCTGAAGCAGCAACAACAAATGCTGTCTGCTGGTGTCCCAGCCAGATACAATAGATAGGCAAGGGGAGGGGGAATCCTTTGCAAAGCAGCAGACTTAAACCTGATGCAGGCATGATGTTAGAATTGTAGTGCTTTTGTTGCTGCAATGGACTATGAACGACAAGTCAAGTTTCAGGTTTCTCTTAGTTTTGATCACTTTATTAACTTGGTTGTTGCAACTTTTGTACAGCTTATAGATCTAATCTGATAAGCATACTTTGCTCTTAATCGGCATAAAATTTGGTTTATTGCAAGCTTGCATTTTTGTTTTGAAGGGGGAAAAGGGCAGAAAGCAAGGAAATCTTTCTCAGGGGAAGTGATTGTTAGTACTTTGGAAGGTGCTACGTTGTCTGATGTGTAATGAATCTCATTGATATGTCAGTGGCTTCTTTCTGAAGAGGTACCTGCTGTACTTCATGTAGGAAACAGAGGATATCGAGAGCCCAAAGCGCAGCATTCGTGACAGCGGCTACATAGACTGCTGGGACTCAGAGCGCAGTGATTCCCTCTCCCCCCCACGCCACGGCAGAGATGATTCCTTTGACAGTCTGGACTCTTTTGGCTCCCGCTCGCAGCAGACACCGTCCCCAGATGTAGTGCTCAGGGGAAGCAGTGATGGTGAGTACTTGCTGCCACAAGGCATGTGTTGTCTTTGGACCAAACGTGTCTTTCAGTAGTTGGGCACAGCCTCTGAATCACGCTAATCCTGCGGGAGAGCTTCTCTGTGAATGCTGATTTGTGCTCCTGGAGGTTCGGATGACTTTGCCAGCAGCTAACTTGAAGTCTGTCTCAGTCCGAATAGCATAGCGTTGGAAAATGAGTTACATCATTACAGTGTAATTTTATTATTGGGATAGTGCTTTTCTGGGTTATGGTGTAAGAGGATGTTATGCAGACTCATTTTAACTTTTAAGCTAGGCTGGAGCAAGAAATAAAAGTGCAGGAACAGGGGAAATATTGAAGCGAATAAAACGTTGCCTAAATAAATACGAGACAGATAAATGACCTAGAAATATCTTGGAAATGTCTGATTCTTGTCAGAGTTTTGAAGTCTGATATAAAGCATGCCACCAAGTGCCATGTGAGCTTTCATTGTATTTAGAAAATTGGGCAACTGAACAGCTCCCACTGTCAGAACTGTGGTCATATCTATACCCCTTTGAGTCCGGCTCCTGACTTGCAGGTGGTATGCTACTTTTCCATCTTGTCTGATTCCCAGAGGCTTTCTGAGGCTTGCAAATACATTATGCTGTGTGAAGAAGGGTTTGCTAGAGGCAGGTGTAGAGCATGCACTGAGGTTATCTGCTTTGAGCAGGGCTCTAGGTAAGAACAAAAGATAATTGATTCAGACTGCATCTGCTTGGTTGCATTCATGATGAACAAATGAATAAGTTGAACTTCATCATCAGATGAAGTTATATTCCATCCATGAATCACTTCTCCTTAGTTATGTTATTAATTTAATAAAAAAGGAAGGTCAAAAAGATTTTGTGGTAGGAACCAGATGTTCATACTGCTTTTGGCAGTGTGAAGGAAACTGGTGCTAATCATAACCGGATGCCTGAGAGATTTCCTGAGGTGATGGGGAACTCCTTAAAACTGAAAAGCTGGCAGGGAGAGCCAATATCACAGATGGATTATAAAGAAGCTACAGAGAAAGTGGGGTTGTGCTCTTGCTCAGCTGTTCTGAGTGGCATGTGTTATGTGACTTGCTGGTAAGCCATCCAGAACCAGCTACTGGGACTGATGGCTTGAAGAAGCCTCATGACCCTTCAGACACTGAACTGAATGCAGTCTTCATGTTAGAAACCATTTTTCTGCCTTCCCAAATGAGATGGAAGTGTGTTGTTGGCAAATAGGAGCACCTCACTTGTCCTAATTGAGAAGTGTTGCTTCCTCCTGGCTTCTCCCTGCTGCTGGGAGCTGCTGGGCAGCCTGTTACACCCCTCCTGAAACTGCTTCCCATGAACTTGTGCTGCGTTAGCAGATTTTTGGAAGGTTTTATGGTTGCTTGTTTGCCATAGCTGAGACATACTGTCTTGTCACATTCTTGAGTCCGTAACAATCACAAAATAAGATGCAAGTATACAAAGCTTGTTCTCAAAAATTCATCTTTAACCATCTCCAGACTGGGGGTGCATGCAGATGCAGTATGGACGTGTATGGCTTATTCTGAAGATCCTTTTAATGGATCCCATTTTCCATACTTGCTGCTGCCATGAATTCACATCTGTTTCTTCCAAGAGTTGTGGCTGAGGTGTAGCTTGGCTGACCTCTTTTCTATCTAACCTCTTCCTGCAGCCCCAACAGGTCAGTGTTTCACTCAGCTGTTTGTGTTTGTTGATAGAAATACTATATATGCAAAGTTGGAGGGAGGAAAAGATACTGCTCCCTTTGCTTTTTGAAGGTATTACCTTTATAAACCTAAGAATATGACAGTAAAGTGAAATTATGATACCTTGTACTCCTAGAAAAAGAAAGAATAGATGGAGATCATGTAAGTGGTTGTAAAGCAATGATGAGTTAAGCTAGAAGAATTAATATCATCTTCACTGATGCTACCTGTGATCAGCATCTCTGTTCAGGTACTCCTCTTGTGTCCTACATGGGCCCTATCATTTTCCAAAAAGCAAACAAGACTAGTGACAGAGCAGAACAGTGTGTTAAAATCAGTAGAACTGTAGTCTGACTTGCTCCAGAGCTGCTGATGTATTCAAGGAGCGTATAAATCCTTTACTTGGCTGGCAGTTGTCTGGGACGCCCTTTATGAACTCATGTAGGTCCCTCGACGCACTGTTGTGTGCAAGTCAGTAGTATATAACTGCTTGTTATGTGTTCTGGAAACTGGCTGCTTCTTCTGCTTGGAAATGCAGAACAAAATTAATGTTACAAATGTAAAGCACAGCTGCATCTTCTGTTGAGTGCTCTGGCTTAAAGTGATTTATTATTTCTTTTCAAATCTCAGCTGAAAATAATCTTATGAGTAAAAGATGAATAATTAAATAAGCTCTTTTTCTTTGAAGTACAGAGCTTGGATATGCTTGTAGAGACACAGCTAATGAGGGAATCTCTTTTAATTCATCTGTTAGTGTGGTTATCTATTCCAGTATTTCTGTCCACCTCTTCAAGACTAGTTTTCATGCAGTATAAAAATAAACATCAGAAGAAAATAAAGAGCAAAGAGAATAGCAAATAATATGAAGGGATTTTTTCACCTGCTTTGAGCTCCTCTGTGGCCCTGCTCAGTCTGATGGTATTACAGCTCTTCAAACCTCTGCTGTCCTCAGACGTTTGTGATTTTGTGGCTGTGTCCAATTTCTGTTTACACATAGGCAGGGGTTGCAAGTTACAGTGCTAATTGTCATATGCTCTTAACCAAAACTGTCCAAGCAAAACCTTTCTGACAAGAATACATTGTGAATTTTGTCTCTGTAGTTGATTTCCATTGTGTCTTGTCTTGTTTTACTGTTCTCCTTCCCTTTTCATCTCTCTCCATGCAAACACTGAATCATACAATCTGCTGCAAAAGCTCTTTGCAAATAACATTCCTATCATATTTAGACCTATTTTCCTTCATCCTACTTTGAATTATATGCAAACTACTTGTGATTTTTATGACTTCATTGTTTTCAGTTTTTCATGAGGTAGCTCAGTGAATTAGCTAGTAATTTATTAGCATAGTGAATTAGCAAGAGGACACAGTCTGGGTGGCTTTCCTCTCTCCCCAGGCAGGGAGAACAGCTATTGCATATGCTAGTGTTGCCAAGGGGCCAAGCACCAGAGAGCCAGCACTCCAAAGCTGTAAGAGGGTTTGATTGCTGGTGGGAGAATTGGCTTTGCGTTTCACTCACTTCACTTGTCAAATGAGGGCCTGATGATGTTACACTGCTGGGAGAAAACTATTTGTATGGCTTCTTTGTGAATTATTTTAAAAGGCATGTGATGGTGTAGGGAATCTAGTGAATGTCTACGAAGTGTCTTCCAAAATGGCTGTGAAGGCAGTTCCACTGGAATGCTCATTAACATATTTGCCCTACCATTTAAGAGTTTCATTTGTAACTGTACTTTCAAGCTGGAAAAGCCTTTCCTAAGCTTTGTGAATACAATTTTAAAGTGGGTTATGAATATCAGGAAACTTAGTTCACTTGTACAAAATGATCTCTCAGCTCTGTTCATCTCCCATCTTATTCTCTGCAGCTCTTTATTTTTCTCTCACCTGTTTTCTTTGTCCGCAAGTATTATTCAGCCTTTACAGTACTGCTGTAACCCACAAACTCTACAGGCTCTCCTTTTACATCTGAGGATGAAGTCTCTTTGTTCTGCGCTGGACTGACTGACCAGACAGCTGGTGAGACTGGAGACAGACAGATCTTCTGATCTACAGCACCTGATGCTTATTCTAAAATTTTGATCCAGGATGATGCTGTGTGCATTTAAAGTGTAGTTAATATGTGTCTGCAGAAACATCCATAGATCCCTGCCATTCTGATGATGCAGGGTGTGAATCCCTTTTTTTGTTTGAGCTTGGGGCATGAAAGTGTAAGTCTAGGTTCAAAAGAGTGAACCAAGTCAAATGTACCCATATGTACTACTAAGAGTCAGTTGTACATAAGTCAGGTAAGTTGCTCTAGCTGTCCTGTGTGAGTAACAACTCTGGCTTAATCTGACCCACAGTTAGTTGGAATATCCTGCGTGATGACCTGTGGCCGAAGAAGAGTTTTTCAGGGGAAAAAATAAGGGTTGTTGGAAAAACTATCTACTCTCTATGTAGGTACTGCTGCTACTACCTTCACTAGTTGATTTTAAAGTAAAAATACAGGTAATAACAGTTTAATTTTTTGGTGCTCACATGCTGTCATTTTTTTGTTGACAACTTATCTGATTTATAATAAAAAAAATGAGGATGGAAAAGAAAAGAAGAAGGATTATTTTCTCCTTCCTCACTAGGGAGAGGAAGTGACTCAGAAACTGACCTGCCACACAGAAAGATGCCAGATGTGAAAAAAGATGATATGTTGGCGAGGCGGACCTCACACGGTGAACCTAAATCAGCTGTGCCTTTTAACCAGTACCTCCCAAACAAGAGTAATCAGACTTTCTATGTACCTGCTCCTCTTCGGAAAAAGAAAGCTGAACGAGAAGAGTATCGAAAAAGCTGGAGCACCGCGACTTCACCACTGGGAGACAGACCATTCAGGTAAGACTGGCCTGTTCAACTTCTTCCATTCTTGGTGATGATGCTTTAACCCTTAGCTAATTTGCCCTTTCACAAGATATGTGAAGTGCCTTCCGCTGTAATAAATCTCTTGCTGAAATGGTACTGATAAATTGTAGCAATTACTGAAGATGGTAGAAAAGCAAAGAGTGAAAAATCACAATCTCAGTGTCATTATTTTACTAAGCAATGTACTGTATAGCTTGTTTTTGACAAGATATTGGTTACTGTGAATACCATGATTGTGGTCTCAAACTCAAGGCTGGACAAACAGTGTGGATAACCTGCTTCAGTTCTCAAGACAGTTGCTCACTACCAAATGATACTGATAAGTAATATGTGATGTGTTTAATCAAAATAGGTAATGTTCGTGATGTGGGTTTTTTAAATTGATTTATTTGTATGTTGTATCTTAAAAATTGATGTTGTTTATGTAACTGATTATATGCTTCTGCATACTGTTTTTCTCAACTGATATTTCACTTCTGATTAGGCCTCAGAGCAACTTCCAGTAAAGAGCGTCTTCCTGACTCATTCATCAGAGTATTGTTTGACATCATGATAAAAACTGAATTTGCTTATAATAAATAAGTATCTATGTACCACGCACAACATGTATTAAACTACCTTGTATGTATAATTCATTAGCAAACCTGAAACCATAGAAGAAGAACAGAGTGAAACATCAGGACTGGTTGAAAAGGAGAAAATGGGCTCCATGGCTCCTGAGGAAAGCCCTGTTAAAATACAAGCAGATTTGAATCAAAATGAAGGAAATTCCGTAGACCAGTCTCCTTCAGGTAGTGTAAAAGAAACATCATCACTCAAGGGAAAAGATGAAGCAGAGATCAGAAAGTTAAGAAGACTTGAACAAGCTGGCATTATGGTCATGTCAGCTGCTCAGCGCTATGGCAGGTTAGCCTAACAGTGTGAGAATTTGTGCACGCTTCACATTTTTAGGATTGGCTGTAGTGTGGGCTTCCTCAATCCATTGCAGTTTCACTTCTCCTAACAAAAATCCAGTCTGCTAAGCACTCACAATGGCTAGTGAAGGTTTTGGTATGGAAAAGCTTGTGATGTGGCAGTTGTGCATTGGAGAGTATGACGCTAACTGTGTTTGTGCTGAGTGGTTGTATTATGTTATAGCATAATGAAAACAAACTCCAAGGAAGCTGCTACACAAACTACTTGTCGCTTTCCACATAATGCTTTCTTGCATTTAATAAAAAATAAAAACAAGCAAACAAACAAACAAACCCACATGTAAATGTATATTAAAAATGCTTTCCTCGGGCAGAAGTTTCAGAGACATTATTACTGGCAATGCAGTGTTTTAGTTTACTGACTCACACTTTTAATGTGGTTAGTATTTTTAGCTGTGTTAATAAATGATGCATTTATTTTTAAAGGCAGGAATTGTAAAAGTACAGTGCTTGTTAATACATGTACTAGTTAAAGCATGGAGGCATAGTTCAGCAATCATAATTTGCCTGGCTCTGGCACAGAGTAGCTGTAGTTATTCACTTATTACCTGCATTATTTATTTTTGGATGTAGTTCAATTTGGTTATTTCCTGTTCTTTAACTGGCTAGCTGAATGACGACTAGGCTCACTGCCCATGCCTTTTCATGATCTGTTCTCAAATCCTCATGGGGATGGCCTGCATAAACAGTTTTAATGTGTCCAAAGACTATGCTCTTATAAATGATTGAAATGATTTAACTAAAGTGTGAGTATCCAAGTGTCCTCCCATCTAAAACATCTTCTTTTGATTTGTTGAGGAAAATCTTCATCACATTTCTAGTCTGATTGAAGCAATTTCCTGAGATGAAAATTCAGTAGAGCATGGGGTGAAACCCTGATAATAAGCAGTTCAACAGATGCTGGTCTACAATCTAGGCTTTGCAGTGTGACGGTAGTTAGTACAGCTCATAGGTTATACAGCTTGTTTGTAGGTACAGTTAAGCGTGTGTGCAGCCATATGTGAATGTCATGCAGTCATATGTCATTTTCTTAGGTCACTCAGAAGCTGTCAAGAACCAGTATTTGCATGTGGTTGTGGGCTACTATTTACAAAGCCAAATACTAATGAGGACTAAGTGTCTTTTATAATTTAGTCCCCAAGGCTCAGTTAGTGTTCCAGTTGATAAGGAATCCATAAACTAGTGGGAATCAAGCATTATGATCTTCTGAGTCCAAATCTATGGTATTTGAGGTGGTCTGTATTATTAGCTTGTGTTTAGCAGTGCTGAATGGAACAAATGGCACTGTTTGCATCATGAGGATGTGCACGATATTATTTGAGAGATCCTTTTCCAACCCTGCATTTGATCTACTTTCTTGTTTTCCAAGTAAGAAGCACATGTTTGCAAATGTTTGGGTCTCTTTAGCATAGAGCTGGATCTTCTATTTCTTTGGGCAATCTGCTGTCCTGACAGGGCTGAAGAGGCAAGGAGTGGGTACAACAAGTCACGATTTCTTGTTCTCAGAAAAAGCAACTTTTGGAATTTGGCAGCTGGGGAAAGGAGGAGCCACTGATTTTCTGCCCAAGCTTAGAGTCAAGAGCAGGGGTCAGCAGCCCAGGCTTCACACTAGTGAAGTGGCAGCCTGCTCCTGGGAGCTGTAGAAAACATACTAGGGACAGAGATCTGTGAGGAACATGGATATGTTTGTGAAAGTGGAAGACTAACAGGTGAGGAAAAGGGAAGAATTGAGTGGTCATGCTTGAGGATATAGCAGAGGGATTGACCCTTCTTAATGTCTCATTCCCTGTTCTTTGAATCTCTCAGTTTCTCTCTTCTTGTCATCGAATTCAAATTTCTGTGCACTAATGGCACTGAATTGTTCTCTCTCTCTCTTGATTCTGTGCTGTGATCTTTTCCTTTTGCTTTTCCAACATCTTTCTACGATGTCAGCTTCTCTTTTTTTCACTTAAGGTTCTCAGTTAAATTTTCCACTTGCTCTGAGTTGTTTGCAAGCAATTTCCTCTCAACTTTTTGACCTCTAGATGACACCGACTGTGACTTTGTGTTCTAGGAGCCATCTAATTGTTCCTTAAGCTGAAACTCAGTGGGGATGTTTCTGGGTTGGCACAGGAAGAACTTTAACTTGTATGCAAATACATTGTTTGCTTAGAATCTAAGTACTTGTCTCCATTTCTATAGCATGTTGTAGGAAAGGACTCCATTGACAAATGCATGCCAAAAAGCATTCATCCTTCCTGAAAGAGCATATCATCTCTTTATAGCAGAGTGTTTTGTTATCATGTGATCCTCCATGCTTGGTTGTTGCATGCATCTGTTTCTTATTTACACTATTGTATCTGAAAGATATGGATCAGATTCATAGAGACTCCCTAAAAGGAGGATAAGGATTTATAGATGTTGGAAAAGAGGAGGGAAGGAGAGAAATGTGAGCAAATCAAGATTTCTTGGCACATTCTTTGCAAAAGGGATGTGGACTCTTATCTTGATGGTGCATGAACATGCAAAAGCCTCTCACTGTTCTGAAATACAATAGAAAGATCCACAGGCCTGTATGGGACCTGTTCTATAGAGTACAAACACCCAGGGTTTGACACTCTGAAAGGTTAGCGTCTGCTGTATCAGCACGGGCCATGTGTTGTTTCTGTAAGGGCTGGAGCTGGGTGTGCAAGAGCAATTGGCAAATCTGTAGTGAATTGTGCAACCTTCACAAATATGCTTTTTGCTGTCTTTGTGGCAAATTGATCCTAAAAGGTACTTCTGGAACTGTTGCACACTGATTCAGGAGACCCAAAAATGTCACAGCTTATCTCTGACTCCAGTAAAAACAAAATGTAAAATGAATGGAAAGTATTCTTAACCTAGAAACTATTGTGGAAGTCTAGTTACGTCGTTCACTTACTCAGAGTGATTCACAGTTGTTATCTTTTGGATTATTTAGATCCCAATTTCTTTGTTGCTAAAGACCCTCAGAAATTGCATGGTTTTTGCCCTATAGGATTGATGGACGTGAGACTGGAAAAATCCATTTGTTTTTACTAAAGAATCACTTGGTTACACATAACTCTTAGAAGCTAAAATCATGAAGAAGCGCCTTCGACCTACCTAGACAAATAAACATTCATCTTACAGATCTTTGTTTAAAAAGTGAATATAAATGTGATTTAATGGAGTATTATGTGATTTTACGCATGTCTTGTGTGTCTAGAGTTCTTAAAATTGTTTCCAATTGACTCCAATGAGTCCAACCACATAAAAATCTATATTTGTTCTCTTTTGTACCTAAAACTTTCAAAAGTTCAGCATATTTTCACTAAAGCTTTCATAATGGGAGAAACAAATTTCATAGGCAACCATAAGTTGAAAGGCAATTTTTTTAAATTATTATCTAGGCTTCTTTCCCTGGTGGTCAGTTTGTACTTCTAATACTGCAAGCTTTCAAATCAAAGTGGATTTGAGTGAATTACAGTAGTATACTGATAACTCATTATTTAGGATTGACTGACGGGACATACCTGTTCAGCTGTGAAATTTGAACCTGAAGATGACCTTGTAGGCCTCTTCCTTTTTTTGTCTGCAAGAGTTGACATCCTAAGTAAACTTCCTACCATGTTTTATGGGAGAGAAAGTGTAGAAGATATTGTTCTGAGTGGAAGCCAGGGGGTTGGGTAGTAATTGCTGACGGAAGGTTGGAAATTTGGAGCACCGTGAAACATGCAGCAATTCAGACCCATCTGTTCCAGCTTGTTGAAGCGGTTGTGAGCAGAGATGCTTACAGAAGGGGAAGGACACTATTGCCTTTGCTACACCATCTGCTGGTATCTTGCCTTACATGAAATCATGATCCTTCACAGAGATTTTGGAAAAAGTTAACTTTGGCTAGTTTAAGAACATCACTAACATGATCCCCGTGCCTTGCAGCACAAAAAGGCAGTTCTGTGTTGCTCTGTTTCTGAGGCTGGACCCAGGCTGACTTGTCAGAGTTTGCTTTATGGCTTTTCAGTACCTTTCTCCTGCAATTCTGTATAGCAGTGTTTTGAAAGGTCAGCTGAAGTCATGGAACAAGTGGTGGGTACAATGAGTATGCAGGGCTTTAAAATGTCTAGAAACATAGCTAATTATAACACTGCTGTTCTTCTAAAATAGTAGAGAAAATTGAAGCAACCTTAAGCTGTTTAGATTTGCTTTTGTAATTTCAGTTTGCTTCATCTTATTTGATACCTTTTTAATTCTTTGATATAGCAAGATGTATTACAAGCAAGAGTTGAGATATTTGCAACCTACAAGACTGCTACATGGAATATTCTAATTCCTGATACTTGAACTTCCAAAATATCAGTGAATACAATTGGGGTTTCAGACAGGAGAGTCACCTAGTTCTTGCCATCTGTCTCTTCAGTTTGCTTAAGAATACTGACTGCTAGGAGTTACAATAAGCTTAATCTTTCTGTGCACCAGCTGTCAAGGGTCTTTGTTGTTGTAGTCTTCAGCAGCAACAAGGTAGTGGTGTAATTTTTGAGTGAGGCAGATGGCCCTGTGCTCCAGAGCACTGAGCACCTTATTGTATGTCAGCCTTGGAGTTGAGGGCTTGTTTGGAGGAAGGGGGAGGTTGGTTAGAGAAGGAATAAAGTGTAGATGTGTGTGAGAAGGAAAAACATTTAGGAATATTAGGGCAAGCAGCCTCAGTGATTACTCAGATCTTATAAATAAATAAATGAAGCAACGCCTAAGTCCCAAAACCTGATGTTTCAGGATTCAGCTGTGTTGGCCAGGGATCAGGTATTTGCATCAAATCTTTTAGTTTGTGTTGTGTGAGAAGTTTAATAATGCTATTCATAGTACTGCATTCAGTGCATCTTGTATGCTAAGCTAGTTCTTATTGTTTCTTCCAGCTATAGCTAAAATAAGTAAAGGTCCAACATGGCTGATTTTCTGTGTGAAGTCCTTGTGGATTTGTTGCCTGTATATGATTCATTTTATTTATAATAAGTTTTTTTGCCAAATCTAACAGCAGCCTGAAGTGCATTTGATTAACTGTGCTTGTGTTACGACCTGGAGATGTGTGTTGCCACTCCCCTCTCCTCCGCTGGTGCACTAGGAGCTTTCTTTAATTTTGGTCTGTGTCAGTAAAAAGCAAACATGTGAAGACAACGGGAGCATCCCAGACATCATACTTCGCAAGGAAAACCCCTTCATGACACGTTATCAAGGGAAGGATTCTGGTTCAGAAGATGAAGCAGCAAGCAAAGTTCCTGATTTGGAAAAGGATGACTTTGCCACTCGGAGAGCCAGGATGAATCAGCCCAAGCACGTAGTTCCATTTAACTCCTTTATAATTGGACCCTATACACAGAAAGATAAAAGTAAACTGGAAGACAATAAAAAGCCATTGAAGGTGGAAAAGCAGGAACGAGCAAGGTGTGCATTCATGGTCTTTCTGTTATAATGCTTAATTTCACAATGCATGTCGCAGCGTAGGGCTAATGCTGTCTTGTCTACAAAAAACTTCAAAGTAATGCAAATGCTTTATCAGAACTCAGATGTTGCTTACCTACTGTAACTTTCTATAAGAGCATCAAGACCAGGAGCTTAAACTGGCTGAGTGTAAAATAACAACATTTTTATTGCCTAAACCAAGGCAGCTCGTGAGTGTGAGTTGTGTAAAATAGATGATTTGCTTTGCGTGTTGGTTCCGTCTTTTGCAGAACATTTTAGAATCATGCTTTTGAATGCATTTTTTCATCTAACACTATTCTTTAATACCCTGCCTAAATCATGGGCTAAGATAGGTCTTAAGTTACTGCACTGAATACCTGAAGCTGCTATACTGCACTGAACTGTCACATATAAACTTAGTGTTTCATTTATGGTATTGCATTTGTAAGTGGAGCACGGCTTAAAAATTTCAGCCTAGAAAATCTTTTCTTTCTTAAGCTCAGTGATTCAAACCTTTATTAAGTTGCTGTATATAACAATCTGCAAGGCACCCATCTTTTTCAGTAGACAAGTATTTTGATTTATTTGTGCAAAGAGATCCTAGATAGAGCCACTGTGTACACATTGCAGGAGACCTTGATTGTAATAACTGATACATTCAAAAAATTCCTGTCATATCTAGTAGCTGTTTTCAGTTCAACAGAACTTGTCTTCTGGTTGCTGGTTTGCTTATATTAACATTTTGCAATGAGTGGTTTGGCAGGGCTTCTGAAGAAGCCATAACCAAATTTTAATATTCTAATGTTATTGACATGATTCTGAGATCAAAGAAACTCCCTACTATGTTTGCAGGAAAAACTTAAATTCATTTTACTAATAATATGCAAATGGAATATTTGTAACTATTTAAGAGAAGGCTTATTACAGAAATGCTTAATACAGTAATAACTCCAAGAAATCTGTTGCTCGAGCTAGGAACAGAAGTTGTGAATGAAGTGATCTCAGTGGTACATGAGCAGAGCGGTGTAGAAGGAGTCATTGGATGTTGAAACTTCTTAACGTTTACTTCCTAAGCTGAATGTAAAATAATCTGCTTATAAATTCAATTTGCTCTTCTTGTGCTCTGAACCTCTTCTACTGACACTGACTTATCATTGCTCCCTCAAAATGTCTTTTCTTGCTGAAATGCAATGTGTTCACTTAGAGGAAGCCAGGTGCATGTGACATCAGCAAGACAAACAGTGACATGCAAAGAGACCTCACTTCTGCAGACTGAGAAGAATAAGTCAGAGGACAAAGAACAGGTGAAAGTAGTTGATGCTGAGAGAGATGATTTGGCTAAATGGAAATCTCAGTGTGCCTTTCCTCAGCTACAAGAAGATACGATTTTTGTGAATGCTTCTATAACAAAAGCAGATCTGGAGACCTGGAAAAGACTGAAACTGTCAGGAGAGCCCAGGTATAGTTTCTTCCTGTGGACAGGATTGGTACTGTAGGAAGCATGTTAATTTTGTCCTAGTCTGTTTGTGAGTGTTTTTGTTTTTAACCTTGAAGAATGCCTTGATGACAACCAGTGTTCACCTATTAAAATTGTCATGAGGCATCCAAAAATCTGCATAGGAGTGCTATCTATCATGAAACAAAAATGTGTCCACTATTTAGAAAAATACAGTACTTCCCCTATTGGATGCTCTTAATGTCATCTCAGCAAAGTTTTCCTTTTGCCTTGTGGATCAGTCTGATCTGAAGCTGCTGTAAGCTGAACAGCACAAGGTTCACATGGCACTGCTAACTCAATAGCCTGACAGTGCTGTAGAACTTGGGGCTTTGTACATCTGGGAGCACTGAGAATCACAGAATCATTAAGGTTGGAAAAGACCTCTAGGGTCATCCAGTCCAACTGTCTACCTACCATTCACATTGCCCACTAAGCCATGTTTCTTGGTGCCACATCTATCCTTTTTTTAAATGCCTCCAGGGATGGTGACACTACCACCTCCCTGGGCAGCCTGTTCCAGTGCTTCACCACTTTTACTGAGAAGAAATGTTTCCTAATATCCAACTTGAACTTTGCCTGGTACAATTGGAGGCTGTTCCCCCTCATGCTATTGCTGTTACTGGGGAGAGGAGGCTCACCCCCACATCACCACAACCTTCTTTCAGGCAGTTGTAGAGAGCCTTCTCTTCTCCACACTGAACAATCCCAGTTCCCTCAGCCACTTCTAATATTTGTGCTTTAGACCGTTCACCAGCTTTGTTGCCCTTCTCTGGACGCCTCCAGGGCCTCAATGTCTTTCTTGTAATGAGAGGCCCTGAACTGATCAGCATCTCTTTGTATTAATATGTCCTTACTGCGTTTGAAACCTGAGCTAATGTATCTACGTGGCATCTTCTTGTGCTGAGTAAATATGCCAGTGCTATTTGTCAGCACAGCAGGGACTGCAGGAGCCTTGTCATATGGCATCAACATGTGTATATTGCAAGCTAAGCCTCCACAAAGGGAAATGGTATAAAGTGGTTATTCTAAGCTATTTCCCAGTGGAGTTAGACCATAATGTATGCAGGTGATTTGTGACTCCAGTAGGAAATTGTAACAACTCCTGGGCTTCCTGTTTAGGCGCATGCCATTTTCCAATTAATGGTAGCCATCTGTTCAGGCATTCTGTTAACAATGTGGGTACTGTGTGTAATTCTAGTTCTAATGTAAACCACCAAAAATCAATTATTCTCTCATCTCAAAGATATTAGTAATCTCTCAGTCACATTAGAGGTGATATTAAATTATTCTTCAAGATTCAGTGCCCCCTTCTGAGGATGGGTGAATTGTTCTTTGTGGTGCTCTCATGCCACTGGCACCCCTGTGTGACAGGTGGGGTGCACTGGTGCTGCAGTCCCAGGTGTGAGGGGGCTGATGAGGGAACTACAGCTTTATCAGGATAAAGTCCCAGTATTTGAGTGGGCCATGATTATGTTCCTTCCCCTAATGAAGGGCTTTCATGGATGTAACCCCGGAGTTTTCCCAACTGGTCCGTGGACTTTATCTGTCAGATCACAGTATGCCTATCTGCGTCCTTGAATTCTAGAATAGAACCCCTTTAAAAGCTTAGGAGCATTTAATTTGATTTAGACTGGGGTTTCACTTGGGATGAATTCTCTTATTCCTCATTCTGACTAGTGAAGAAGATTGCAAATGTCCCAGTGACATTCCACCAACAGCTCAAGTCACAGTGGAAGCAGCAGTCGAGGATGATTTTGCTGTCCGCAAAGCCAGAGCAAACAGAAAGGCTGGTAGCCTCAAGCAGAAGTTTGTGCATTTTGGGCCAGTAACTGAGATTGATCAGCAGAAGTGGGACAAGCTCAGCATCGGCAGAGCTTCGCGCAGGTGCAAAGCAGAAGGGGAAAGCAGGAAAGACAGAGTGGAGGTTCACTCAGATGCTGAAAGCTCTCTTCCAACCACTGCTGGTAGTCTCCAGTTTGCTGAGCGTGGTGATGCAGTATCTAAGCCACAGAATGACCCCAGGTATTTGGTGTGGCTTAGGATGCACTGCTGAGCTAGAATCTGGACCTGTTCTTGCAGGAGGCTGGGCTGCATGGGAGTGGCACATGCCTAGGAGCTGCTTGCATGCAGAGCCCCATTTAGAAGGCATCTGATGCTTTCCCAGCATCATAACATGTTTGGAGTTATGCAAAACAGTGCTGTGTGTATGCCTTCCAAGCGTTTACCTCAACAGCTCTGGCTGATGGTGAAATCACTGGTATCTCAGAAGCAGAAGCTGAGCTATCTTTAAAGCTTTCTACCTCTTGATCTCCAGCAGCTTTTCTCTGCCTGCTTTCAGTGCATTAGGAATTTGTTGCTCAGCTTTCTGGCCTCACTGCTGTTCAGAAAATGCTTTCTTCAGTCCTAATGGATTTACTTTTTTTTTTTTTTTTTTTTTTTTTTTTTTTTTTGAAGATGTAGTGCTGTGAAACCAAGGTGCTGTGCGTTTCTGGCATTTATCTGGAGAGAATGACAGCTCAGGGATGGTAGCGTATTAACAGAGCTTACGTTTATTTTGCTTTTGTTTAATTGCTTAGTCTGCAACTGTAGCAATTTTTAATGAATGCGTTTAGCAAGCAATTCATTCAGTGAGGTTTGCGTGCTTATGAAGCATTTGCAAGCTGAAGGACTCTTCCCCTTATGCTTCATTTGACCTGAGAATGTTTTGTATACCTCACACTCTTCATGACCTCCTCACTAGTGAGGTAGTGCAGTCAGATACAGATGAATGTTGCAGGAGCATACCATCACCTGTCCCTCCTATTGATGTCATCTCTGAGAAACAAGCCCTGTGCAGCTCGAACAAACAACAAGAAAGCACCGAAGAAGGAAGCAATGGGCATTTACCAGATATTGAGAGAGACGATATGTTGGTTAGAAGGATGGGGACCTTTCAGAGGCGCACGGCTAGCACTGTTCCAATACATTGTCTTCCCCTGTCAGTAGCTCAGGAGAAGGATTTGAAGACTCCACGGGAAGTAGAGAGGTCAGAGAACAGAAGCAGATCCTTTGAGCTTCATGCCTGGTTTGTGTGTGGTGTGAGCTTGGATCAGTCAGCAATGTTATTCCATTCTCCATTCAGCCTTTAAAGATGTGTTTTACTCATTTATCATGGCATGTGTTCTGTTTTATGAAATTACTTACAAGAATGTATCCTATGAACATAAAATGGTCTGCTTTCTTTCATAATATTTAAATACTTCAATTGTTAATTGCTGTTCAGCATGAAAACAGTCTTTCATCTTTTGGGGGGATTTCTTTTGAAATCCGTGGTGCTTTCTCCAGAGTTTCATGCCAATTTCTAAGTGAATAATTTCTTGCATATATTTCTATGCAATCCCCAACTTCTAACGTAACACTTCCATATGTGTGGCATTCTGTGTAGTTTCCTCTTGCTCTCACTCCTTGCACTGTAGTTAAAGATGCCTAGTTGTCCATCATCCTCCAGCTGTGTTTTGAGTAGCAGCACCTCATGTTGCCTCAGCAGCCGCTTGCCTTTGGGCTGTATGAGTGAACATTATCATGGAACAGTGTCACTTGTCTCTCTGAGCAGTACTGTAACGCAAGAAGAGAGCCAAGAACAGCTTGAAATCCCTCATCAGCAGAGTGGTGGAACAGAAAACAAAGTGAAGTTTCCAGACCCGCAAAGAGATGACATGTTGGCCAGAAGAACTGGAGCTTTTCTAAAACAACCGGAGCCCAATGTTAAGCAATTCCTTCCCATGCCATTTTCAAAGCAGCAGAATAAGCAGGGCACAGCTAGAGAACTTGAAAAGAAAACTGTGAGGTAAGAAAGTCCACTCTTCTCTTTCCCTTGCAGTGGGTCCTGTTTGTTAAGATCGCTTGATCTGGAAGAGTTGCTGTTGGCCCAGCAGATGTTTCTTCCATACTCATCCTTGAATGTGTGCTAACTCTTCTGCTTTAATAGGCAGTGTAGGTTTTTTGGCCTTTTTGGTAGAGCCTTGTAAAGACTTAGACCAAAGATGTAGAGGATGCAAAATTCTAGCAGCATGTGGAAATAGGTATTTATATAGCAAGATTGTGTTACATTTGTAGAGGTTTCAACTTAAATATGACTAATCATTAAAAATATTTCCATCTATAAACAGTGGTGGTGGATATGGTAGATGAGATGTTGTCTGTAGCTTAGCTGTTGCCAGTGACCCCCTAAACAAGATTAAGGCGGCTCTGGAACTAGATCCCTCTGATAAGGTTTGGTGTCTTTGTAAAGATGAGCAGCACAGTGTGGGGAAGACGGAGTCTTAAGCCTTTGAACAGAGCTGTGTGTTGGTTATTTGAGCCATGTGCAAATGAGAATGGAAAGCTGTCACTCATCAGCCTCTTCAAAGTACATGAGAGAGTAAGGAATCACATGCACCTGTGCTTATACAAGTGGAAAAGTAATGTACAGCTTAGCCGGGAGTGACTTGGTGTTGAGAAGATCTTCTGTTGAATAGCTTAGTTAAAATACATACTTAAAACTTGTATCTTTGAGAATTTTATGTTACCAGCATAGAAAAATGGAAATACAAGCATTTTACTCTATTGTGATTGTTTTGTGCACTCATAAGCTGTGCCTTTGAAGAACTTTCACACTTTTCATTATGTAATGTGATTTTTCAAATGTTGCTTAATACATTTCTTTGCACTGCTGCCTTTGGCTCACTTAGGCCTGAAAAAAGTCCGCAAGTCTGCATTACTAGTTCTGGAAAACCTGTAATTCTACCTCAGCAAGAGCAGCAGCAAGGGCAGGAAAGATGCAGTCTCCCTCCTGCAGGACAAGACGATACTGTGTGCACTGCCCAAGTGGGTGATCATAGCCTTAATGAAGTCCACCTTGATCAAACTTCTAAGCTCCAGGTGGTTCCTGAGGAAAACAGAACTGAAACATTGTCATCTAAGGATGAGCATCTGCAAACGTGAGCTCTGTATGGTGTGAATCACGCAGCTTGTACACCCTTTGCTCTTCTACTGTGTGCGCACTTCAGAATTCAGATTTTGCATTGCCTGGTGTGTTTTCAGTCCAGACTAAAATACTGTATGTCTGTACACACTTCTGAGAAAAAAAAAGAGTATTTGCATAATGTTTTCTTTTCTACCACTAATGAAAGCAAATATGTGATTGCAATATTTATGTGCATACAAAAATCATTTGAGTAGCACAGGTTCAGTTGGGCTCTGCAGGGCATCTCTAGAGATGCATGTCTTGCTTCTTTGTGATCAGAAAATGCTGCAGTGCCAACTTTTGTATTTGATGTTGTTTTATGATAAATCCTAGATACAAACACGTCATTTGCATGACTCTAAACAAGACAGTCATTCCAGTAAATGACACTGATTTGTGTATTACCAGTACCTTTTTTCAGCTGCACCAAAACAAACAAAAAAGAGGACATCCTGTGGTAATGTTGATTTAAGCACTGCTGTGGAATGTAACTGTTAAGTTTTGTCTCCATTCATCACATATGTGACACTTTAATGTAAATGTCAATATATTGTCTATTTTCAATAACTATTTTCTACACCCACTTTAGGTGTACTGTAGCCCATTTTTATAATGGGGGTATTAGGCAGGGAGGGATGAATGATGGTTTTGGGCAGTTTGACCTTCGTATGATTGATAAGGTAAGTGCTGTGTGTTGAATCATCTCTGAACAGTATGGTACGTTCTCTTTTGATTTACTTTACCAGGACAGGTTGGATGTTCAAGGGAAAGTTAACCAAACTTTATGGGTCCAGTTGCAGTTAATATATAATGTATTTATCAACGCTCTAATTTTATATTTGGTCTTGTAGATTCGGCCCCAGAACTGCTGTGTCTGATGACGCAGAGTAAGTTGTCTTGTGTTCACGAGATTCTGTTTTAAACAACTTACACTGCATGCTTTCCAGTCTTTCTACTAATTTAAAATGCAGTTGATGCCTCATAATTATTTTGCAGTGTTCCAGCAAGTCAATTTTTCAGAAAAGTACTGAAAAATGGAATGCAACATGGCTTACATTGCAGCTAAAAATGATTTTATATAGCAACTTGTAAAAACTGAGCATAACACTAATGTGCAGCTCTTGCTTAAAGCATTATTTCTTCTTTTTTTTTTTTCCTTTTTTTTTTTCTTTTCTTTTTTTCCTTCTTAATTTTCATTGCTTCTAATCCATTAAAGGTTAGGAGATTTGGTTTGAACCTGTACTGGATATTGGAGGGAAAAAAACCCAAAGTGTGATCTATGCAATTAAAACAGGAAGAAAAAAAGAAAGCCCAAAGAAAAATAAAATTCATTGTGATCTTCAGAATAATTGTCAGGAAAACAAATCTTCAGCTGTTCCATTATTGTGTTTTAAAGCTTTCTTTTGAATTCTTTCTAGGTTGGGTTTACTTTAATAGTACACTAAACTTATTTTTTTTAAGCTTTACATTTAACAAAAGGAATAGGATGGAGGCATTTATTGCAACTTAAAATTTTTGTGTGTGGATGCATATTAACTGTAGTTCAGAATAATGTACACTGTTATTTACAAAGCCATGATGGAAATGTATCGGCTGTTCCCAATTACATAGCGCAGGAGTTCAGAAGCTAAGAAATAGTTGAGGACTATGCACATAATCATGTCCTTAATATCCTTCTTTTGTTCACAGAAATGCATACAGTCTTCTCTGTCCCCAGAATAAATCACAAAATAAAATGGCATAGGTTGGTTTTTTTTTTTTTAGTTTACAAGATCTGTAGTGCACAAGTGTATTTCCTTTATGCTGTGCAAAGCCTGTGTCTGATGCCCACAGAACCACAGAGTAAATGCGATTATTTTCAAGAAGCAGAAACTCCAAAATAAGAGATTAGATAGCATAACAACACCAAATTGTTCTGCTTTACAGTGGCACCTCTCCTGCCATTTCATAGAGTATTACCTATCTCATTGATTTGCACATTTGTTTCCCTACAGTTTTGCATGTCGGTATTAAATGCAAACACAAGAGAAAGTACATGGAGGCATCACAGTTTGTTTGGTTGTATTATTTGAGAGTAGCAAAGATATGAATAAATCATATTGTTTATTTCACATGGATTTTGTTTAAAAAGGCAAAACAATAAATGTTCAAGCCTTATTGTCATCCTTTCCAGACGTGCCATAGTTTACAGAGCAACTATTTTCCTAAACTGTCTGTAAAGTTCTTATAAGTGTAAGATTGTATTTTTCCTTCTGAAGCACTTGCAAAAAATCTAATAAGACATGGCTCACAAGTAGGAAAAATAAATTGAACTGACATTTTAAATGCTTCCAAAATGTTTGTCAAGTCTCCTTTGAAAACTGTGACTTTGATTCAGCTCTGAACTTGGAACTATTCCAGCAGTAGAACTCCCATGTTAGACTGACCAAGTTCCCATTGCTGGTTGGTGACCACTAGATTGTGTCAGCAGCCCCAGGGCTGTCTCCAACTCTCAAAAAGCCATGCCTCAGCATAAACTGGAGTAAAGGAGATAGCCCTGGCTAGTTGTTACAATTGCTTGGAGTACATAGCCGTTATTAAAGGCAGAGGACAACAGTGTGAATGCTGCAGGAGGGCAGCAAGAGATGGCTTGTGGTTCCCTCTTTTCTTTCTCTGTTCCAAGACTTTTCTGTGACTTTGTCAGGTTTCCAGTTCCTCTTGCTTTCCAGTGCTTTTCCTGTTGCAATCTGCCCAGCCTAGGAGTTACAGCCATTTTATGTCTGGCAGTGGCTGTCCTGATATTCTGGGACATCTTCATTTCTCTCCAGATTAGCTTAGTAAAATGGAGAAAGAAAAATCAACAGATGATATATAGCTGAGTGCACTGTAATGTGGCAAACTGCTGGCAGTGCAATCTCTTCTAAAAAAAGGGAGAGGCACAAGAAGGTTAGCTTCATGTGGTTGAGATTCATAGATATATCTCTTCTCCTTGCAGTTGCCTTCCACATAGCTAGCTTGTTGCTGCTGATCAGTCCCATTCCCATCTCCCTTAGAGGTCCATTGAGTTTTTCTGGCAGTGTGACAACCCAGTGTTCATTTAGGCTTATGCTTTATACTTTAAGACCAACATATGAATTATAGTGGGCTGAGAATTTTGAGTATTTATTTACTAGAGTCTGATCCCTTGCCTATTCTGTCTCTTTTTCGTGTTTTGTTAGGGTTTCTCTTAAATCTTACTATGTTTGTAAATGGAAATGCGGCCACATAATAAATGTTTTGCATAAGTATTTTAACATATTCTTATAAAATTTTTGTACCATATTTCTCATTTTTTTTTTAATTAAATAGTCTGAACACTCAAGTCCTTGAAGACATTTTTATTCAATACTTATTTGGACTTGTTAAGAATACAAAAAAAAAAATCTGTATAGCGCCACTGACAAAAACAACTGTAATTTGCAAGAACAAAGTAGTGTAGCTTAAAAACAATCACAAAAACAATCACAAAAAAATCAACTGTTCAAATTATACTGTTGGTCTGTACAGTGTTTTTTTCCCAGATCTTTGTCAGAACGGCATATCTGATACTGGTCAGAAGAAAAGCCTGTTTCTTCCAGATGGTGTAGATGCAATCCCAAGAATTTTGCTCATGGCAGAAGATTCATGATCATGAGTTCTGTACTGTTAAATCTCCTCATATATTTGTATGGTATATGCCTGCTGACCTAACATATGGTTGAAGGAGGAAGTAATTCTAACTCTATTCATGCAGGTATTGATGGACTGGAGACACTTGTAGCTTATATAAACCATTTGTAAATTATATAAGAAAGGAAGAGGAAGAAATAATGTTGGACTCATAGTGAAAGTGTCTTCTGATGGAAGCTGTGAGTTCTGGCCCCTTTGGTTTTCTTCTGTAGATGAATTTGCCTGGCAGAGAAACCTGTGTAAGGCCATCTGGCTGGCCTTTTCCATGTGTTTGGGAAATGAGGTGGACCTTGTCAGTGGCTGTTAAGTGTTGGTCAGAGCAGGAAACAATGCTTTGAGATGACTCCTTCAGACTGCTCCCTTGGGAAGATAGATTTGCACAGTACCGTGTTACTGCAGAGCTTCTGTTTGGCTGAACCTATCTGGCTGCTTATTCATGGGAGTGAAGGCCCAGCAGCATGAGGGGATAGCTGAATCAGAAGGTACATTTAGGGCTGTAGTGCATGGTTTGATTCCTGGGATAAGTTAAACCCTTTTTCCAAGGTGCCTTTATTGCACTGTTAATAGCCATAAAGTCTTTGTTTTGCTATGTTTGCTTACTCCAAGTGAAGGCAGGGGAAAAAAAAAAAAACACAGAATTAACTTTTCATGGGAATGTCAGGCTATCTGATAGAGAGTATTCTATTCTCTCATGGCAGATGACAGAGGGCTAGTCCTCGAACTCTCTGCTAGAAGCAGTTATCAGCACTTTGGGTCTTCTATTTTCTCCAACTCTATGCAGATGAAATATTCTTTGATATCAGGGAGTTGTACAAGAAAGGATCTAATACAATCTGTTAGACCCAGCAGGCACAAAGTGGCAAATGCTTAAGACTAAAGGTTTTTCCTTAGTATGAGGAAATGCGTTTTTCAAATGCACTTAAACTGGAATAAACCCACTGAAAGCTATGTTATGCTTCTCCCAACCTACATCACTAGTCTGCAAAATAGAACTGAAAGTTAAATGTTCTTTAGTAGACTTTTAGTTTTAAAAACAACAAAACTTGCAATTTCTTTGGGTTTTGTTGCTTAAGAGTATTCCAGTCCAGTCCTGTGCAATGCAACCCTTAAATTACTCACAGAGAAACCCAAAGAAGTGTAATCCCTCAGCATCCTTCTTTTTATGGGATGAAGCATGGTAATATGCTAACCTTACTATTTACTCTTGAAGGCAATAGGATGTGTATTCTGTCTTGTGTTTCTGAATATATGCCCACTTACAGGATGAGATCTGTGCATGTCCTTTTCTGTTCACTGTCCAGACCTTTCCATTTTCCCTGGAGTGAGTCCTTCACATCTTTGCTTGCCTGAATACAGATGTCAGCTAAATATGTACATACACAGGTTTCAGTGTGTATTCACTTCAATCACCGTGTCCACAGTTGCCTACAACTCTGTCTTCTTCATTTGGTGCTTCTCCTGCTAGTTGTCTCACCTACAGCTGCAGATGATCATTTGGAAACTGCCATGAAATCACCTCCTGTGGAACTGCATGGCTTTTATTCCCCCTTCTAATGGCCCAGCTGAGGTCATGTCTCACTAATAATAGTTAGTGGGGGGGAGTAGTGAGTACATTATCTCCATGTGAAGATCTTTAAATAATATGAATGATGATATAATATCAAACCATGACCTCTTTTCCTTTAACTCTCCAAAAGGTCAGAGACAGAAATAGCATGTGTATAAAGAAACTGTTTTGTTCCGAACACAATTGTTTGTTGTGCTGTCAGCTTTCCTTTTGTTAGGTTAACTGTATGAACAAGTTGGTGCTGATAGCACTGAGTTTCTTTGAGGCTGGGAGGGGAGAGGAGGCGACATGCTGTGTGCACTGCATGTGCTTCTCTGGGCAGACTCTCCTGGTTCCTGTAGCAGTAGTATTTAGCCAGCCATGCTACCCATGATGTACTTCTCAAGCCTCTCTTGTTTTACAGTAAAATGGAAGTTTCTGTCTGCAGTGTAATTGGAGGGGTCAGTGAGAACTCAGTAGGAAACATCTTAAAAAACTTAAATATTCTGAACTCACCTCTGGATAGGATAATTTTAACAAAAGCTACTGTCAGTTTTATTGTTAGTAATGCTTCATAGTGAGAGACAAAGTTGCCTTTGGCTACCAAAAACAAGAGAAAATTGAGGAGTACAGTGCCTGAAGTACTGTATGGAAGTCATACAAGTGCTTATTGATCTTTCTCGGGGATTGCTGCTATTGGGAACTTCATAGCAGGGCAGGTGTCTGATTCTGCTGCAGCACCCTCGTGTGGCTTTAACTTTCATAAAGCTGAAGGAGTATAAGCTATTTAACACTGTGCTTCTTGTTATTCCCTCATCGTTTAGGAGCATGAGCATGTTTGACATGAGAAGTGAGGAAGAAGCCATGGCTCAGCCTCACAGCAAAGCTCGCCATGAAAAGCTGCAGAATATACACAACCAGCTGAAAGAGGACGAAACCAGGTGGCAAGATGTGAGTGTACCACAGTGCCTGCAGTACTGGCATTAGGGCCAGCCAGCTGGGCAAAAAAGCAAGTCTTGCTATATCTATGGTTGCTCTCTCAATCTGGACCCTTTTTCTTTATTTTCTCAATGGTCTGTTGATAAAAGCATAGAAGTTCAGAATTTGTTGTGCATTACTGGACACAGGTGAACCAGGTATTTTGCTTTTTAAGAAAATGGAATTAAACTCTGATTGCATAAAAATGAAAGTGGAGCACTCCTATTTGCTAACTTCTCTAATTTGTCTAACTAAAAAATGCCTAAAGTGACAAAGTGTAAGACTAAGCAGGGTGATAAATATATAGGTTGAACTTGACTTCACTAAATTTGGACACAGAAAGTATCAATATTTTCCATCTTATTCAAGCAGACTAATTCCTCTTTAACTTAGATACACCTTTCTTGCATTACAAGCCCTTTCCAAACTCTCCTTATTCAAAGCATTTGTAAGTTGTTGTGGCAATTTTGCATTATCTTCAGTAAATTGAAAGGGTAGAAAAATATAGTTCACAATTTGCAGGCAAATTAGTGCCAAGAACTTCAGTATCAATCCTGTTCATTCCTAAAATCTGATTTTAAATGAGGAATATTTGTGGTGTTGTTGTTTTGTTTTATTTTTTTTTAATCTCTTCAAGCAGCTAGTACAGTGATTTCCAATTACAAGGAAACAGATTTTTATAGAAAATTCAAGGAAAAGCCCCCCCAAAAAAGTACAGTATATAAAACTAATAAATAACTTGAAGTAGGACAATGAAGGATTTCAGCTGAGTGGTCTGTTTGTGTGGGAAGCCATAATTTCCCAGCAGAGATAAGAATGAGCCCAAAGGAATTCAAGAGGTTTGAGAACTCTTCTCTGTTGAATGGAAAATACCTTTGAGCTAAAGTGCACAAGTTTTCCAGGCCCTTAGCACCTTATACACCAAACTGAAAGTTCTGAAGAGCTACTAAATATTCCCATAGTGGAATGTCCTTGGCATTCAGAGGGTTTTTGGAGACTGCTACATTCATGGTCTCATATTCTTTTTATGCCTCATGCTGTAAATTTGCCAACGATTAACAGTTTCATAGCTTTTTCTGTTACTGTTGCTTTTCTAAAGAATTAGAGCTGAAAAATATAAACAAGTCTGCTTTTTAATTGCAGAAAGTGGAGGAGGGCTTATGTTATGAAATTTGCTAATGAAAAACTGATTTCCAGACAATAAGCAATAGTGGGAGTAGCTGAATAAAGAAATGCTTTTGTACTTCAGTGAGAATAATTAGTAACTGAGAAAGAGGAAAGGACCATGCTTCTGAAAGGGGATTATGGACTGATATATGTAGGTCATGTGAAGAAATATTTTAATGAGCACTCCCTTGAGTGTAATGTCAATAATTTGTGGTTTTAAGCTAAATTAAAAGTGACAGGATTTATTCCTGGTTTTAGTAACCTAAGTTATTCTAGCAGTACCTTCTGCTGTTTACCAATAGAAGTGCAATTAAATTATTTGTAAAACAAGGTAATTAATAAAATAACCTGTGAATTGAGCATGTGTACAGAATCTCTGGTTTTTATTAAAACCAGAATTTTTTAGAGTGCACGAAGTACAGTCTGTATACTAATCTCTTGATGTTCTTAAGTTAATAACAAGTGTGCCCCCATGGCTTCCTACGAGGTTCGTCTGTTTTTTGTAAAAGTTCTGCAAAAGTTAATTTTTACATGTAAAATTTTGTTCCTTTTCTAGTTGATTGTTGAGAAATTTTACAGCTTAGAAACACTCTTCACTTGTTTTATTATGAAACAAATTCTGTCTCTGTGTGCAGTACTTGTGAATTTGTAATACAAGCAGGATGCAGGACATAGGTGTGTCCCATAAGAGGTATCTCCTTAGTATTTATTTGTTCTAAAGTCAAGCTGATTTTGCAGGAAAGGTAAGGAATTAGAGTCACTGAGTCCTTTTGACAGTTTTGGACGGGTGGCTTCTAAATAGAATATGATCAGTACTTTAACAAGATGTGTCTGTGCTGCTGCATACGAATGTTTCTTTGTCATAACACAAACCTACCATGAGTGAATTGCTTTAGTCCATAGTGTTGCTGAGATCTGGGTCCAGAATACTGGGGGATGCTTGTAAGGACAGTTTAAGTTTGGATGTTGCACTGCATTTTTCTGTCTGTACAGTGCTGGTTCAAGTGTGCTTGCATGCAGTTGGCTGATAGCATGGGCAGAGTGTAGTTTTCAGTGCTTCCAGAGAGTGTATCAGTGCAGTTGTAGTTTATGGTGAAGCCTGCTGCACACCTCATCATTAAAATTCTTCACCAAACTTAACTTTTCTACTTTATCTTCCTGTGGAATCAGCTTTGGTCCCTAGAATTGTCCTTGGGGAAAGTTGGTGCCCTAACTGGTCCCTTTATTTCCTCACATGATTGGGTAGCATGCTTCTGTGATGCTACAAAGCCAATGAAAAAGCCCCATCAGTGAAGCTAGGAAATTCTCACTGCATCCTGCTATTAGGGGAAAAAAAAAAAAAAAAAAGGCAAGTAACATCTCCATTTTATGGTATGATCTCCATTTCACTTCAAACCAAAGACCAGAGCCTAATTCAGACAGGTGCAAGCATTACAAAGCTTGGCTGGCTGGATTCATTGATTCCACGGCTGGTTTTTAGCTATTTGCAATTCTGCATTCAGCTGCCTTATTTCTCTCGTAGGACCTGGCTCGGTGGAAGAGTCGTCGAAGGAGTGCTTCCCAGGATTTAATTAAAAAAGAGGCTGAGAGAAAGAAAATGGAAAGATTATTGTCTGGAGAGGGAACAAATGAACGGAGAAAAAGCATCAAAACCTACCGAGAAATTGTGGAAGAGAAGTATGTTTTCTTACTGAAATGCAGAGGCATGTTTGAAAATGCTGTGTGCTTCATAGGGGATAGTTACTTGTGGACAGCCATGCCTGCAGGGTGGGAGTAAGGAAGGGAGAAGGATTGAGATGGAGCAGAGAGGAAGCAGGAATGACTTTCAGTGTGAATTTATTGTGATGATCTCTCTTGTATCATCTCCCATGCAGAGAGAAAAGAGAGCGGGAACTTCATGAGGCATACAAGAATGCAAAGACCCAGGAGGAGGCTGAGAGCATACTCCAGCAATATATTGAAAGATTCACTATTAGTGAAGCTGTCCTTGAGCGTTTGCAGATGCCAAAAATCCTGGAAAGAAGCCATTCAGTGGAGCCAAATTCCCTGCTGAAAGATCCGAATCCTTTGAGATTCTTAAGGCAACAATCGCTGCCTGCTCCAAAATTCACTGCCACCATTGAAGCAACCATTGTTCCCACCACTGAGTTAGAGCCTAGTGGTTCAACAGGCCGCACGTCTCCCAGCAAAAGTGTTGTCTCCAAGGCTGTGCCTATGCTGACACCCAAGCCTTACTCTCAACCCAAAAATACACAGGAAGTTTTAAAGAACTTTAAGGTAGGATACATTGCACTCATGAAAGTAAGTCAGGAAGCAAAGAGATCCTGACTAAATAATCACAACCTGTAACGCAATTTAAGTAAAAAATGTTAGCGTTATACTGATGTTAAAAAAGTCAACTTCATGACTTGTCTTTTCCAACTTAATGGTCTTTTCTTGGTTATCAACCTTCTTAGCAACTTGACCTGTTCAGACTAGAATATTTGCACTGGACATTTTTCATCAAGCTAAATTTCTTTGGGGAAGGGAAAGAAAAAGGGGCATTTTGTGTGGAACAGTTAGGAAAGAGTATGTTATCATGTTTCTTTGTTTTTAAGCAAGGAAGGGAGATGTAGAAAATGGGTGTAGGATGCTGAAAAACAATGGAGAAAATAAAGACCTGGGATGTGTCAGAACAGGCCAGGATAAGCTAAGTTTGAAGAAATCCTCTTCTGACAGTGCCTGTACAAACAATGAAGCTTCCTCAACCCTCATGGCAGCCTCTCCAGTTGTGAAGCCTACTGACAAGAGTGTCTCAAACCTACATAGATCTGGTTCCTTGTGTCTGCCGTAGCTATTTGCTGCTTTGACTGTGGTGTGCAGAGGTCCCTGCAACCCTGCTGATGTCCCTGTGTATATTCAGTTTGCTTACCCTTACAAAAAGCTAGCTTTGTGCAGATAGTGAAGAAGCATGTTGCGATGTCCATAATTGCTTGCAGAGTGTCCTTGCTCTTGTGAAACCACCTCCCACACAAGTGTTTTTTAATTGAAACATGAAACTGGCAATTCCTATTTCTCCTTAACCTCATTTGATCTTCTCCTGGGGTATACATTTTAGTACCCAGTCAATTTATTTTGTATTGTTTTTATTTTATTTTTTTTTCCTGTGATCCTTTTTTTTTTTTCTCAAAGGGCTTGGACAGGTGTGTCATACCCATGTTGATCAATATACTAGTTCACACAGACAGGGAGAAACTAACACATGGGTGCTTCTTCACCCTAGCCCCACTAAAAATCTGTTTAGATCTTGTTTACTTGATGTCAAAGAATGTGACTTAGTAAGAATGATTCCCTAGACTATGTAGCTATTGCATTATTTTGCCTCAAAAACCAGACTGTCAGTGATTTTTGGCTTCAGTGACAATGTGTTGACTTGCTCCAGATCAGAAGGAGAGGAGTATGTTTGTTTAACTCTGAAGCGAGGGCATCTGTCCTGATCATTCAAACATTTGGTTTTCCTCCCTAATATAAATAGAGAATGTCTTAGTCTAAACAGAGACATTAAAATGGATGGTGTGCCCTGCCAGTGTTTTTCTGGCTTTTATATTTCTGAGGTTTTTCATGACCTGCCTCTCTAGTAGATAATCCAGCACACAGTCCCTGAAGACTAGGGGTTCGGTGTCTGCCCATGCTTGCATTTGGAAATAAACACTCAGACTAGTGCAGAGGGGAGTGATGGCAGTGAGGTAAGGGAGGGAACTTTTCACTTGAAAAACAATCAGAACTGGTGAAACACTTTCAGAGCTGTTTCTCCCCAGTATGAGAGCTGATGTTGTGCGGTGCTGACTACCTTCACCTCCCTTCACTTCTGAAGATGCCCAGAGCCCTGGGGATGGCCTCTGAGTTAATCACCCTCAAGGGAAGAACAGATCTCTGGATACACACATACAAGAAGTCAACTGGCATAGTTTGCCTTTATCACACCACTGATTTAATATACTGAGTTTACGTGAGTCAAGTACTGAAGTTAAATGAATAGCTAAGGACTGGGACAGAGAGGATGAGCTGGGAAGAACTTTTCTTAAACTGCATTTCAGTTTGATAAAGTGATTTTGATACTTGTTGCATCAGTTTTCAATAACAATGAAGTAAGCAAAAAGTTCATGAAGAAAGACATACCTCAGAGCTTGTTTTTACGTGCTTTTTGTGTTTCTGTGTAGAAACTTGAAATGACTCATCGCCATATGGATTCCAGATAGTTTCTTAGAAAAATCACTGATCTGTGGTGTTATTCCCCCAAAGTAGCAGAGAAGAGTTTGTCTGTATTTATTCTTATCATCTTCATGTCTCTAGCGATGATCCTCTTGGATGGAAGGATCTCTGTGCACAGAGTAGCTAAGTCCTTCTCCAAATCTACCTAAAACTTCTCGGCCCTAATAACAAGCTTATAAGCATCTCTTGCTGCAGGTAAACAGGAGCAATGGGGTGTGATCCTGATAGCTAGTGCTGTTCTGGTCCCTCTGCATAGTCCAGCTGGGATCTCTTATTGTGAGTGGCTATATATATCTGAAATTCTACAGACAGCCTGCCAAATTGAAAGAACTGTCAAAGTGTCACTGAGGCATAATTCAGAATGTAACACTCTCCTAATAGCAAGCTGTATCAGTGCAAAGGGAGAAACTGAAACTCATTATGTGTTTTATTCCTTCCTTAAGAGTTCCTCAGGGAGAACATAGGGCAGTCAAGGTGCTAACTTAACCTTAAGAACAAAGGAGTTAACAAAGTAGTTAAGTTGATTCTACTCTCACCTCACTGCATAAAATTATATTTTGGAAAAGAGGCTATTTATTTTGTGACCTCATGGAGAAGGTGGAATGCTCAGTTTTGTTAGTTTCTAGCTTCCCTGTTATGAATAGTAGATAAACAGGCAGATGAGCAGTGCTGCTCCTGACCCTTCCAAATTCACATGGCTGAAGTACGGTCTAGTAGTGTTGTGGTGAGGTGGTCTGGTTACAGAGCAGGTCAGCCTAGAGAGCCTACTTGCCTATTGCATGACACAATGTGGAACTATGGAGTCTCAGTCTAAATATAACCTAAAGCATTCTTCTTCTTCTAAAACCCCGGGTATACATGTTGTGCATAAAGGTTACTTTTCTGTTACTGGGGGAACCAAATGTGGGAAGCTGGTAAATTCAGGAAAATCCATGGCTACTGCTCTGTATTTTATTTATGAACCCCATCTAGACTGGGGTTTTCTGCTATATTGTCCTGTTGAAATGTGTGCTTGGCTCTGTCCTGCACTGATGGTGTAGACTGTGTTAACAATAGTGATGTTGTATTGAATGCCTGATTTCCGAAACTTGTTTGAGTGCTAATTTCCTCAGTGTATTTATTTAACTGTATTCTGCAGGTAGATGGAAAAGTCAGCATGAATGGAGAGAATTTCAACGGAGTTGAAGAGAAGGATAAAGAGTGTACGACAGTAATATTTACTCAATCGCCAAGCAGATCTCTGAAATTCGACGGAGTAGCCAGAGGGGACAGGCCCCCCATAGAGTTGAAGAAGGACCCCACAAGTGTTGAGCTCAGTTTACAGAGGCCTGCCACTCAGAGTGTGCACAGAGAGCCAACAGTAAGAGCAACACGAACAAACCAGCCTTACTTTCTCTGCCAATTTTCTGTCTCATGATGTATTTAATCGCTAACTAATGAAACCCGAATGGTTATGTTTGTTTTATTTAGAGAGGGTGTGCCCAGACCAGGAAAAAAAAATCCTTTGTAAATTAAAGGTTTCTTCCTTTGGGATGTGGGTACAGAAATGGGAAGGGAAGGTTCAAAAACTTTTTGCAGCCAGCGTTTCTTATTTTTGGATGGCATGCAACTGATAAGCATACTTTAAATGTGCTGGGCCAGGGAGAAATTGACTCTGTGTCCCAGCCATTGTGCACATTTATTCAGCTTTTCTCCTGATGTTAACTGATTAGATCAGCAACATAATTGGACTGTGTGAGCCATTATAATTAGTCTCAGTTTTCAATTTTCAAATGAGGATGTGAATGTGCAGGCCGTTCTGAGCATTCTGCTTTCATTCTCCTTTCAGAAATATTCAAAAAGGGGAGAAGCTATTGAAATACTCAAAGGACCAATGTGCTTCTTAACTGCTTCATCAGGGAAGCAAATTAATTTTATCTTTTCATTTTTCTTTCCCCTACCCCAGAGAGAAATGCAGAAAAAATTAAAAAAAAGAAAAAAGAAAAACGGGAGCATATCACAACAGGAATCTAGATGCTACCAAACTGTGATTAAAGTAGATTCTTAAAAAGAAAACAAAAAACAAGGCCTAGTCTGTTAGTAACGCATATTAAAGGATTGCAAACAAGTGATAGGAATGAGAATTTTAACATTCCTTTTTTGTATAACTACAGAGAGAGTCAGAGATGTTGTATGAGTTGGAATATGATAATTTTTGCCTTTATCTAGATTTCTTTCAAATATCATCCTGGTGGATAACAGGGAGCGGGCAGGGTGTGAGGGTTCGTTCATCTCAAATGTTGTACATCTTAACTTAAATCCCTGCTTTGTGACAGGCCAGCCAGAAAGCATGGGCACTGGGACGTGCCTTGAGCACAGACTTGATCTTACCAGAGG
This sequence comes from Callipepla californica brunnescens, assembly GCA_023055505.1. Taxonomy (NCBI): domain Eukaryota; kingdom Metazoa; phylum Chordata; class Aves; order Galliformes; family Odontophoridae; genus Callipepla; species Callipepla californica. The sequence goes on along the minus strand of JALIRH010000005.1, from coordinate 22,020,938 downwards.
GAACTGGTGTAGTCAGGATTTAACAGTTTGCAGGAAAGCAGACAGGGGAGGTAGGGACGAGACTACTTGTTTCAGAATAAATTGGGTCTGAGAGAGAAGCCAGGGTAGGCACTACATCTGATCGGGGAGAGCTAGAAATGGGAATGGTTGGAGGATAGAGAGGAACCTCAGCTTGCTCTAGATGAGCAGCACAATGGTAATCGGAAAAGTAGCTGAATAAAAGTATTAATGTATCTTTTTTTAGTATTTCCAGACCAGCATAGTTGTGGCAGAGTTGAGAGGAAATTCAGCAGTAGCAGCCATTGTTGGGGTTTGAGCATGTTTGTATCTGCTGTACAGCTTTAAGGATAATGTGATAGGTGAATGTCTGTGCCTCTTCTTCAGCGTCTTAGCCCTCCTGGTAATATTGGCAAACAGGCAGAACAATTTGAATTCCCAGGTTCTTCACAGCTCTGAGATTTGCAGAATATCCTCTTGGTTTGTAAATTTGAGTGCACTTAATGACATAGTCGTCTGGAGAGAACGAGCGTGCACACAAATAGTGCAGCTTCTCTGTTCACAAAGAGGGATTTTGTATCATTAGCTTCATGATCTGGTCAATAATATGACTGAGTAGTGCAAATCATAATAATTGCTCCAGACACTTCAGCCTCAAACGAAAGAGTATGTATCAAGTACATAAAGGACAGATTAAGGTGAGGAGAAAAAAAAAGGAATCTGAGAAGAAAAAAAATGGAATGTCCTGTGCATTCCTATGTCTGGAAGGGAATTTGCCAGTCTAAGATGAGATTTACTGATTTGGTTCTTTCTAGCTACTTTACCCAGATGCTTAGATTTAATTTTCTAGGCAGTAATTTAGCTATCAATTATGCAGGAATGCTCTAGTTCATGTGTACAAAGGGCTTAGGTACAAAGTTACAGAGTTGGGTATGGTGCTTACATTTGGCTTCATCATCATGTGTTGGTGCACTGCTAGGCAGCTCAATATAGATGGGGTCAGTACAGGGGCTTACCTGCTGTAATAGGGCTGCTACACTTCACTCAGCCATCTCCCTGTTTTCCCTTGATTTCTGAACATGCCTAGATCTGCAGAGTTCAGAGTAGTAAACGCATCTCTGAAGATACAACTCCTCTTAAGAAAGCTGAGAATATGAGTGTGGAAAGAAAAGAGCTATCCCACTTCCTCACCTTGGAAGTAGGAAAACCTATAAAACTGCCACTGCATCACTGCCAGCTGGGACAAACCAGGGCAAGGCTGAAGTTAAGGCTCTTCTAACTGATGGTAATGTTGCTACTGTTATATGAAACAGCAGCCCAGTTGGCCACTCTGTCTTTTTGTGAGAAAGTAACTAGTGTGGCATTTTTCAAAAGAAACATTTTTCACTGTAGGGGTTTGATCAAGCACATGCTTAGTTTGACCCACTCACAGAATTTTTATCTGATGCTTAACCCTACTGCATTTTGAGGACAGGAGATGTGAACAGAGATAGGAAGCAGTCAAGATGAAAAAGCAGAGCTAGCTGAAATGAAAGAAGTAGCTAATGTATTTTCCATTGAGAAAAATTTTACAACTGGATGCAATGGAACATGTTTTCAAAGCCTTTTCTAAGCTTGCTTTCACTGTGGTTATTTCTACGCTTTTCTTAATTGATGTAGAGACTTGTTAGCTGTGTCCTTCCCAAGCCTGGGGTAAGACACACAGGCTATTCCTCTGTTTGTTAAGAGATGCTGTTTCTAGGGAAGGGTGTTTTTTTGTCTCCCTCTAGTTACTTGGGATTTGTTTTCTTTTTTGTATTTTATGTGCTCAGTTCCCTCCATCTCTCTGCTGTGAGAACGTATATTCCTTTTCATACACGTTACCTTTGTCCCTCCTGTCCTCCTCATCTGATCCTCTTTGTGCTCTTTGCATGCCCCTTCCTCTTCCATCTCCCTGCTGGCTGCTGCCCTGCTGTTTCAGTTCAGTTGTCAGAGTGACTGTTCCTGTCTTCTCTCTGCCTGGCAGCCTTCCCTTTGAAGCTCTGTAGCCCCACTCTAAATCTGTCCGGCTGGCCTCAGGCATTGTCTGCAGTATGGGAAGATGCTGTGCAGCTGTACTTCAACAGCTCTCTTGGCCTGAATTTTGGAAAAAAAGTTTAGTTGAGTTGTACCACTTGAAATGTCGGTATGATTTAGGGGTTTGGGGAGTTAGAGAGACATAGGAATCATATTGTATGGGTAATACCTCAGTGGAGGTTGTCCTTCTGACAAAGAGGCGCCTTCGCATGTATGTGAGCCACGTGATGACTGGTGTTCAGAGACTAAGTGGGAAATAGTGGCAACTCCTGTCTGAATTCACTATGAAATGGGATGCAAAAAGATGCAGCAGGTAGGATGGATGGTGAAGAAGAATATTTTCAAGAAACTATGCTTGTGTCTGTATTATATGTGCAGAGTTAGAGTTAAGATTAAGTTGATTTACGTTAGAAGTTAAGATTAAGTTAAAGTTAGATTCTTTTGGATTTTGAAATAGGCTTGCCTTGATTCAAAGTAGCTTGTCATATTTTGTCTCAGATTGAAGGGTGACTTTGCATGGAACGGTAAACTTGGCTTATCAGCAGAATGGAAATATCCCACTAGTATTTGTGGAGCAGTGTGGAGCTAAGAGTGGTGGCAGGAAAAGCACAGCTCCCTTTTACAATTACAAAAACTGGGGCAAGGGCCCAAAAATGGACATGTTCAGAATGTTCTGATCAGACACTGGCAGTGCCAGCAACAACGTGAAAATCATCTCCAGAGCCCGGTCCCATCTGTCAGCCATTAGGTTCTGTTTTCTTTCTGAAATACATAGCAGATATGCACATTACAAATACTGCGAAATTGTATTCTCTTATTCTTTGAATTAGAAGTTGGAGAAGTAAATGTTTTGTTTTAAAACAATATTCATGCAGATTTTAGTATAGTGGGATTAATTTGTCGGAGTTGCATCACTTCACTTTAACCAAACTTCGAATAACCGTTTAGAAATTACTGGCTTGCTATAGTTCTGATTATAGCTTTGCTCCGATCAACCAAAAAGAAAATAAATTTAGACAGCAACTTTAGAACAATCAGGGTGGGGTGAGGGGAGATTGAGGCTTTCTTTTAATTTTCAGTTAGCCGGCTTAAACATGTCCATTTCTACTCACTGCTTACTTGGCACAAAAAGAAACTTTTTTCTATATCCAAGTAACACTCTCCTTCATCTTCAAAAATCCACTGGTTGAACTGAGATTAAAGTATAAGCTTTCTTGTGGTTGGGGATTGCTGGCCAAACTACAAGAGAACAGGACTGAAACCCTGATTTGAACAGATCTGGTAAGACAAGTCTTCGTTCTTTGATTCATTACAAGAAACACTTGCAGAGTAAGTAGATATGTTCCAGATTAACAGCTTTTTGTTGAACCACACACAGGAAGATGCATGGAGGGCTGGTTTACCTGAATGGTTAGGGTGAGATATAGGAGCAACAAAACTTTGAAGTAGGTAGAACAGAACTCTGCTTGGGATGTGGTTATGAATTTTATATCTGTATCTCCCATCCTCCAGACCCCCATCCAATTTTCAGTGTCTGACAGTGATGGGAGATTATTTTATTTCCCAACTGAATGATAATAACTAGCACAAATAACTCTAGTAGGAATACTTAACACTATTTCTTGTAACACTTTGAAGGGTTCTCTGTCAATTACTGATCCACCCTGTCTTTGGCTGTAAAAGCTGATCTGATTATAGCATTATATAGTTGCCAGTAGAAGGGGCAGATGATTTAGCATGTCAGTGCAGCGTTCTGGCTGTACTGCCACATGGGCGTAGCACACACAGCCCTTGGCTGTGATAGCCCAAGGTCATGTCAGTGTTACCATTCACAAGACAAAATGCTGGCTTTGAATAGATGGCATGACATTTTAAAATCTTACAGTAAAACATGGAAAATAACGTTATGTATACAATTTTCATCCCAGAAATTCAGAAGATGTTTTTGGTAATTTGTACATGTGGCCATTGATACTGCAGTCAGTTACATTCCTGAGTGGTTTTACAGAACTCAAACTGCAGTTCTAACCTGATTCTTCCATATTTCTCTGCATTCTTGCTGGTTCTGGACAGCTTGTTCTGTCATGTTTTCGTACAAAATACAGAATTAATATTTTATGTGATTTTGTGTGCTAGTGTTAACTGACCTACATTTTGGTTTAATTTACAATAAGGTTTAATAAAGTTCTACTGTTACTTCCTTTGGAGTTTGAATTCTTATAGAAGTTGTGAAGTTCAGTATTTTGAGAGTTCCTAATTAGTACATTTGTAAGGTTTGATAAGGTTCTGACATGGCAGTAGGAATTGTTTCTTGCTTTTATGGTCATAATTAAAGAAATGCCTGTGTTTATGTCCCAGTTCATGGGATAGAAATCCTTCCTGCCTCCAGCTGAACTGATTGTCACACCAAGCAGGTGTTTGGTAACATGGTGTAGGAGCTTCCCTCTGAGATACGTGATGCCTCCTCCCACATAAATACCTGTTGTGTAATCAGGCTGTGTAGATCCTTCATCCCTAAGTGTGAGATCTGTGAGATTTCAGTGGCCATGTCACAATACAAACTTCACAGGTGCTATTAAAATACTTTGTTTTTTCTATATTCAGTGATAACATCATACTTTGATTACAAAATATTTGTGAAATGCAAGTGATAATCTGTGGTAGAATGTTTTTGGAAGTATCACATACCTGTGGATACTAGAAAGTACTACATCTCTTGGAGTTATAAATAGAATTAGATATACTGGGAATGAGCATTCCCCAGTGAAGTTCACTTAATTTTTTGTGTAAATTACTTACTAATCAGTTTTATATTTTTAGCTTTATGTTTCTAACATTTAATTGCTCAGCAGAGGGAGGAGGAAGAGTCAAGTCTCGTGAGCAGGAGCAGGGCTTCTGCACCATGTCGTTTCCAAATTCAGTTTTCCTGCAGCAAGTAACAGCTTTTTTCTTTTTTTTTTCCTTTTTTTTCTTTTTTTAAACTTCTCTTAGAAGATGTTTCTATAAATAGCATCTACATCACTAACATCTACATCTATACCCTGCTCAACCTCCATCCTGTATATTAAGATTGTAGGTAGATTTATTTGTAATTTTACTTATGCAGGGCAGCAGCAGCATATAGCAGCACCATGTGTAGGTTCTCAAGGGAACACTAGAGCTGAAGGAGATAACATTGCTTCAGCTCCATGCATTTGCTGAGCCTCTTTATTTTTCAGTTTGAGCAGTTGCTTTATGACAGGGGAGGGTGAGTTCCGTTGCTTTACCAAAAATAATAATAATCTAAAGATAAATAATTGAAACATGCAGCAATTTAATTGCAAGATTTATGCTTTAGGGTGGTGTATGGAGTTGTTGGGTAGGTGTCTTTTGAAATGTGCTTTGTTGAGGGCAAACACTGAGCTTTCAATAACAGCTATTTGTTTACTTCTAATAGGTTGTAGAACCACAGAATAACTCAGGTTGTAAGTCTCTAGTGGAGTCCTCTGCTTAAAGCAGGGAAATGTGTAGTAGCAGGCCAAGTTGCTAATCACTGTAGCCTTGAAAGCCTCCAAGGATGGAAATGGCAATTTGTAACACTGCTTGGCTGTCCTTGTAGAGAAATGAGTGCTTATTTCTGCTTTGGGCAAGGTTGGAGTAAACAAAGGTGGGCTGGGGAAGGTCCAGATGGGTTATACAGAATAAGAGAGCGACAGAATGGCATGGGGCAAGCCTGCTTTATTTGCCTGTGTTTGCCACCTGTGCTTTGCCTTGGAGTGTAAGCCTTGGGTGTACAGGAAATCAGCAGGTGGTGCTTGGGGAGCCCTCCCCAGCAGGCACTGGTAGGGACATGCTGCCACTTGGGATGCTCAGCAAAGCTCTCTGAAGCCAGAGTGTATCTGCAAGCACTGGCATACTGACCAGATGTCCCTGGTTACACAGCTGGGACAGCCCAGGTCTGCTGCTCATGGGTGTTGGTGGTTGAGGGGCTGTAGGCTCATGGATGTCTGTGGGGATGTAGAAGAGATCCATGCAGAAGGTGGAGGTGTGAATCTTGACTCCAGAAAGGAGGAAGTGTCATCATTCCTCTCATTCAGCTGTTAATAAGCTGAGAGAGAGGGACAGGAAAGGACATGGGCAACAGGCCAGTTCTGATATGGTTGTTTTTCATTTTGAAAAGTAATCTTTTTTTTCTTTTTCTTTGCATGCGCCATTTTCTCTCTGTGTTAGAGGGCGCTGAGCAGACAGTGATCGATTTGCTGCAGTGTTTCTTCATTTGCCTACTGGGAAAGGGGATGTGAAGTGGAAGCTGCTAAATCAGTCAGCTGGTGTGCTGCTGGTGAGGTTAGCTGTACAGCAGGCTGTGCTGGGGCTGGAAGCTCCCTTTTCACAGCAATTTGGATTATGGTCTTAGCATATTTTTCATCCCTCCTTCAATAACATTTCAAGTATTTCATTACCTTCAATACTAACTCTGGCTTTTTCCTTCAGATAACAGATTTTTTAGACAACCGTGAAATAAAGGAAGTATTTAATTACGTTGATGCTTTAAGGCCCTCATATGTGCTGTGCTTTCACGGATGCATACATTTTGGTGTTATTCTGGAAGACAAAACTAGGGGTGAAATGTATGTTTATCTCTGGCTAACACAGTTCAAGATATCCTACAGTTCTGAGAGCTTATGAGCTGTTCCACAGCAACTGCATAATGGCTGCTGCTGAACTTTCAGAAGAGGAGATTAAGTGACTCAGTGACAGAGCAGCAGTGCTGCTCACAGGTTCGCTCTGTGTGCTGCTTCCCGCTGAGCTCTAAATCAGCCTAAGAGGTTATAGAGCAGCAGCAAGCACCTGCTCTTCTATCATCCATCTTTCTATTTCCACTGTACTGACTGTCTCACTCCTCCACAGGCCTTGCCGGGGGAAGCAGATCCAGCCACCAGCCAGCAGGCTGAGGGCAGTCCTGGCACAGGAGGATGCGGGAGCCCAGCGGGCCTGTCCCCAGGTGGGTGTTTGGCTGCTGCCCCAGGCCTGCCCCTCCAGGGACACAGTTCCTCATCTGAAGAAATGCATCATTCCTTCCTTACATGGGGAGACAAATTTGCTTGTAAAATGTGAAGCTGCATTCCTCACAAGGATGTTTCTGAAGCATCACCCCAAACACGAGTTTTATCACACTAAATTCATGAACTTTTTTTGTTCATTTTTTAAAATGGGTTTATCAAAGTGGGTAAGAAAAAGGTACTGTTTGAAATAGATATTTAAAGGTAATATCTTCCTGTAATTGGCACATACAGTGCTCCTGTTTTCTGAAGATGAATTTGACTTAAGCAATTGAGCTTGGCTCTCAAGCATCAATGGGTTCCGTTGCCCCATGATCAGAAGCACATCCAGACTTTTCTTGACAGCCATGAAACACATAGGCTGTTAGCAACATCAGCTGGCTTAATTACTTGGTCTCATAAATGGAAACAGGACAGCCTTTCAGGTAGGAAAATCATTGCATAGCAGCACAGAGCTTAACAATATGGAATTCCACCTGGCAAGTCACACAGAAGCTGCAGACTGGCAGTGACCCAGCCAGTTCTCTTCTCAGCAGTGAGTGGTGAGGAGCTGAGGATGTTTGTCTGCAGATCACAGTCACATCGTGTCAGGCTCCACACCTGTGAGAAATGCTAAATGTTAAGCACTGATAGCAAAGAAAACTGCCTAAGAAAACTGAGAGAATGCAAAAGCTAGAATAGTAAGAGAGTAGGTTTTATTACATCTGTTTGCAGGAATTGATGTCCAAGCCACATGATCTTGTAGAGTAGGCAACCTGCTTATCTGGGTAGCACCTTAGAGTAGATTTCATCACACAGCTTTGGAATGGGCAGTCCAGAGATCTGTACCTCATCAAGCGTGTTGTAGCCTACAGCTGATTTCAGAGAAAGAGAAGTACCTAATATAATAGTGTGATCCTTTGCTCCATGAAGTGCCTCTCTGCCTTTGTTGACCATGACGAATGTCCAATGGTGGTGACCAATTGAAGTGTCAGCATTTACTTTCTATCAGGTTTATTTCACCTTTAGAGTTTTGTGTTCCCTCCCTGAGAGATTCATTTTACTTGTGTTGATCAAAGGAGATTTTATATAAATATATAGTTTATATAAACTATATATATATATATATAGTTTATGTGCTGAAAATATGCTCAGTAAGAAACTGTACTGTAAGAAAGAATTCAATATTTTATTTGAAAAAATATCATTCCCTAGTGACATTCTTTTGTATATGTGGACTAGATTCAGAACAAAAGCAATTCAAGTCAACTGTAGTTTGTGCCAGCCCTGTTGTGAAGAGCTTAGAATTTTCTCCTAGTCCTGTTCCTCCCGAGGAAACTGCTCCAAGTGAAAAAGATGTGAAGAAACCTGAAATGGAGAAACACAAGGAGGCAGCGCTCCCTGCTATGCAGGAGGTATGTATGGGCAAGAAAGGGAGGAGAAAATGAAACAAAGAAAAGACCTCACAAAGAAATGTATATTATGCAAATAGATGGTGTAACACTACTCTCTGTGTAGTGTTGCATCAGGGTTTCCTTCAAAACATGTCAAGAGATGATGCTGAAGGTTGATTGCTGTGCCAGATACAGTGATCAAGAGTCCCTCCTCCTGGAGGAACCTGGAAACTGGCTGGAGCAGAAAAGGGTACTTAGCCTGCAAAGTCCAGTCCCTTCACGTGTTGGAAGCACAAGGTGTTCAGAAGATGTAAGCAGTAGAGCTTGCCTACTTAGTCTACTTTAAGTGCTGAGTAAGCACTGGTTATGGCAGTAAAGAATGGCCATGACCATACTGATACACTAATTGTTGGTCCTAGGTTAAAATGAGCTTTGGTGTGCAGGACAGTGTGAATATTAAACTGATGGTTATTTCCAGAACTTCAGTATTGCAGTTCCATGTGTAATTCTGGAAACACAGGCCTATTAATTTTTTTGTTTTGTAAAATAAATAGAACGGGTATTAAGTTAATCTTTGATTGTATCTGCTGATTTTTTAATGCAGTTTTCTGTTCCCAAATGTCTGAGCAGGTAATGAAACCAAAAGCCCTAGAACAAGAAGGGAGTGTAGTATTGCCGTTTTTAAAGAAACTGCCAGAGACCAGCCAGGTCACTCTGCATAATTCTGATCTGCAAGGTGAGCTAAAAGAAAGATTGGGACCTGCAGGGAGCTCAGCTGGACATAACTAGATGTGTGTGTGTGTGTGTGTGTGTGTGTGTGTGTGTGTGTGTGGTGTTCAGAGGGAAATCCTAATTACTGAAATGGCAGTTTCTGGAGATGAAATGTTTGGTTTCTAGTTGCATCTGACTGATAGAGGTCCTCTGAATTCCATGATGCAAAGGACTCTTCTTGCTGTTTGCTTTAAGTATAACAGGGATTGTGACACAGAGGAGGAGCAACAATATAGGCACTAATTGCATGCGTCAGGCAATTGTTAGGATAGAATATTATGGCCATGATTATTATATTTTATTAGTACTGCTGCTTACAAATGAAAATGGCTTAGTGATTGTTTTTATCTCACAACAAAAATTCCCAGAAATAAATTCTGCACTCATCTGTAGCTCCTGTTTATTGATAAACAGTACTTTTATCTGGCCACATCTCTATATTTGACCTGTGCACAACACAAGTTCTTTCAGAGCAGAACATTTTCTTCTGCCTTTGTGACAAAGTTTTGCTTGAGATAGGTAATGTTTAGTAGTTTTATTTCATCTTGATTTTAGAGATACAGGTATCGTGAAAGAAGGAGGGAGTAATTATCTGAAGTTACCTTGTTTGTGGATGTATTGGTAATGTAGTGATTATCAGAGAGTTTTCAGGATTTGAATTACTGAAGGTAATACTGTTTTGTTTCAAGCACAAATCAGATCAAACACTGGGTAGCAGTTTGTAGATTTCCCTGGCATGTTCTCAGTGATGCTGAAACACTTGGCTGCTCTCTAGTGTTCATGGCACGTATACTACAAGATAGATCCCATAATTCTTTAAAAAAATGCATCTCCAATAGAAACAAATGCAAGAGTGAATTAGCAATATTGCTACAGTTTTCTTGCTAGGAGTTAGAACTAGGTGATCTTTCGGGTCCCTTCCAGCCCAAGCTGTTCTGTGATTGTACGATACAGGGTTAGGGGCCATGTTGCAAAAGTAGCATTTAAATCTGGTTTGTCCTCGGGATCTGCAAGCCCTTCAACAGCTAGTGGTGCTGGACCACTTCTTGCAAAGTGATTGCAGTAAGAGCCCTGCTGGTGGGTCTGATGGCCCATCCTTGCCTGCTGACCTCACTGTTTCTTGTTCTGACCCTGTGCCATTCCCGCAGAGCCAACCCGCGGGGTCATGGTTCCGCTCAGGTTGCGGAACAACTGGCGTCGCTCCCGATTTTTCTCACAGCCAGGTAAACACAACATGAAGGGCAGAACAGCTTCACCCCTCCACTGCCTCCAGGGTGAGGTATCCTGAGCCAAGGGATGGGCGAGAGCCGGCTATCACGGGGATGCGTCCTTCCTCTTGTCTTCGTAGAAAACATCTATTCCTGTTGCACAGTTGACAAAGAGCTGTTGGGTTACGCATTGCTGTGGGGCTCTGGCTTCAGCACCCAAATGGAATCATTTACCTGTAAATGCTTTTTCCTCAATTTCTTCAAATCAACCTGATCCAAAAATGTTTTGATGGAAAATGGCAATGGTCCTCTTCGTAACTGTGGCTCTTGAATAGTGTAGTTCCATCCTTGTCGCTTTGCTGTGCTTTTTCCTTTCTTGCACAGAGCCTGGAAAGGAAAAGTAGATCAAAGCAGGTAGCACTCAGTGTACAGACCCTGCTAATGCTCTGGCCAGAAGTAGATGGCAGTAGCTAGTTTTAGAGTAGAACCTGATGTTAGTTAAAATTATGCTCCTCTGTATCCCAATCAGAAGTAGTTTTGTTGGTGTTGGGCATGATCTATTTTTCTGATTTGTTTGCTTGCAGTTCATCTTGGCATTCAGTCGTGGGAGCAAGTAGGAAACTAACATGAAGCTTTTTTTGTTCAGATACAGTATAGCATTTATTGCAGACTAGGCACTTTTCATTCTTTTGTGGTGCTTTAACTTTTCCTTTTTTCTTTTTTTCCTTTTTCTAATAGCTGATTCTGACAATAGTGACAAATCAAATGTGAGTACCTTTTTTTGCATTGTTGTTTTGGTTTAGAGGCATGTATTTAACAAAAATGAAGTTTTTATTCAAACTGTCTTGTAACACCCCCAAATAAGAATAAGAGACGAAAAGTGGAACCCAAACTAAGACAACTGAATTTGTAATTAAAGTCTTCTTTCCTGGATAAAAATGTAAAACAAGTCCTTAGGCTGTTGTGCTGGCAGATGTGAAATGAGAGAATGTGTTTTACCTTTCCAAATTGCTTTGCATGTTGAACAGAAGATTGCAGAGAAGGAAAAAATAGAAGTTTTTCTTAAATCTGAGCACCTGCAGGCATCTCTGTTCAGCGCTGCTTAGAGCTTTCTTTCAGTTCTTTTTCTCCTCCCTCCCCCCAGCTGAAGTTTCCCAAGCCTTTCTTTGCAAACCAAATGGTTTTCCTCTCATTTAGATACCTGTGTGCGATCCCAAGTGTTAGTGAAGATCAGAATATTGTCTGCTCACTAGGAATACTATTATCTGTTTCAGAATTTGCCATTCTAGCATCACTGTTGGAAGCAGACTAGGTGTTGAAGTAGCCTTGTGAAATGTTGAAATCTAACAGCTTGCTTTTCCTTCATGCCAGCGTTTCAATTTCTGGTCCTGGGACCCAGAAGAAGAGCGGAAGCGACAGGAAAGGTGGCAGCATGAGCAAGAACGCTTGCTTCAGGTAAGGAAGGATGAGCCATGGAGTCCCTTAACACAGAAGTCAAGCAGATCATGTCTTCCACATTTGAAGCACTGGTAAGATTGGTTGAACTTTTCCGTATCAAAACATAGATCACACCTTAATGAATCTGGCAATGTCACAGCCAGCTGTATTTATCACCACTTAATGAATTCTGTGACAGGTGAATGAACTATGCATTCTCTGTGGTTTGGGCGTTCTTACTTCTCCCTTTCCCATCCCCAGGGAATCTGGAAGGACTTAGTGCCGGGTTCCACTGAAGAGTTCAACCAAGTGTTGATCTGGCACTGTATTTAAATCACCTTCAATGTAAACTGTTAATTACTTTGAGCCTCTTTCATGAGACTAATAGTTTGCTAACCTTGCCTCTTTCACAACTCTTCTTTAAAATGGTAATTTAATTAGCTGCTTGTAGACTTCTGCTTTATTTACATGTTCTTCTTGGAGAACATTAAACAAAATTTGTACACAAAAGTAGTGGGTTATTTTGTGTGGCTGGTTTTTTTTGTTGTTGTTTTTTTTTTGTTTGTTTGTTTTTGTTTTTTTTTTGGTTGGTTTTATGAGAGGGAGAAACCCACTCTTAGCAACCACTGTTTTTGCAAAAAACGATCTGTTTTTACTTTTAGATGGGAGAAGTGCAATGTACCTGAGAACTCAAGCTTCCCCATCAGTCAATAATATATTTTTAATACAGTGATCAGGTTTGATTGGTCCCAAACAAATCTTATCTTTCCTCCATGCAACAGAATAGCAAAAAAAGGTCAAAAGATTGAGAGCAGTAAAATAATCTTTTCATCTTGGAAAAATGATTCATGTCTATCTGTCCTGCTTCCTTTTCTTTACTTTATTTCTTTTTAGATAGCATACTTGTTTCCTCTTGGAATGCTGTCAAATTCTAATCGTGGCTTTTCTGGCAAATCTGAATGCTCTCTAAAGAGTAAATGCTTTTCTTTTGGATTAGACAGTTATAATTTCTAATTTGAACAGATGTTGGAACTGATGTAAAAGGGCTATAGAAGTTGTCATTCTTCTTCATATTCAAATCAGTTCTTTAAAGATCTCTTTAAAAAGATCTCCTTGAGCTAAATCTTCAGGTAAACCCGTGTGAAAACAGTCCTCAAGAAATGATCCCATCAAGGAGGAAAAAGAATTGCTTAGCAGATATGAGTTTAAAGGTTCTTCGAACCCTTATGCACTGTTTATTTATCTTTTAAATTTGTGCATGCATTCATCATTCGCTAAATTATACTGGCATCTCTCTTACATTAGAGCATCTGCAAAAACTGGTTGTTTCTGTGCTACTTTGCTGAAATTATTAATGCAAAATGCATACTTAACTGTCCTGGTTATGTGATAGCTTTCCAAGACTCTTTAACCTTTATAACAAACAGGGAATTATCAACATTGTTTAGAAATAATTTCATTTCTGGTGAAGTGCATAAAAATGTCTTGACAAGTCAAATTTCTTGTTGTTCTTTGTGTTAACTGTAAGAGGTGCTACAGAATTTACTTCTAATACAGAATGCTCTGAATTCACCTATATTTGTCTCCACTTACAGGAGAAGTACCAGAAGGAGCAAGACAAACTGAAGGAGGAATGGGAAAAGGCACAGAGAGAAGTTGAAGAGGAGGAGCGTAGATACTACGAGGAGGTATAAAGCCAAAAGGAGGACCTTATTTATTGACTTTTTGTATTTAAATGCACTCAGTTATGAACTAAAAAAAATTTTTTATATCCTGTACTAAGTTAATAAATAAAAAGTCTTCTCAAGTTTGAATTCTCAGGAGAATTATTTCTCTTAAACACTACCATAGGCACTGAGCAAAACTATTTGAATATTTAGACAAGTATCCTCAGAATCTCTGCATAGGTGGAGGTGCCTGATTGCTGTGTGAGTCTGGTGAGTCAGAAAGGTTGTGTCTGGGCAAGCTCAGGCTTCCCTCCAGAGAGAGAACCCTTTGTGTTTTGGCATATATTTGGTATCTGCACTTGGTGTAATTCCAGGTGAAGTTGTGTGCCTTGGGCATTGTCAAGAAGATGTGTTGTTAACCAGCCTTGTTTCTCAAAAAATATGTGTGAATTCTGGCTGATTTTGGACATCCTGTTTCAAAGACAGTAAGATTAAAGGAAAAATACTGCAAAACATTGAAGTAAATTGAGTTATTACCATTATTCTTGGTAACACAAGTTCCTTACCTAGCCATTTAAATGCAAATATATTTAAAACTACGCTTCTACTTTTTAAGCATGCTGTTTGTTTGTTTTTTGTTTTTTTAACTCTTACTCTCTCCTGGTTCTCTTTTTTTCTTAGGAACGTAAGATAATTGAGGATACTGTAGTTCCATTCATTGTTTCTTCAAACTCTGCAGAGCTCCTCTCCTCTTCTTCCTCTACCACTGAAGGAAATAAAACAGTGGTGAGTTTCTTGTGGAATTATAAAGCAGTAAAGTCAAAGCCATCCTAAGTGCAAAGTTTCGTTCTTTACTAAAAGCTAACAAAGTCTGGAAACAGTGAGATTAAGAGTGTTTCCTGGATCCCTTCCACAGCTGGTGATACCTCAGAGCACTGTAGCTTGTATATTTTTACAAGTGAAGAGCTGAATTCCCGAGCCAGCTGCCATAATCCCATTTTTTATTAGAGTACAGGTTGACACTTCCTTTCTTTTGCAGCTGCTTCTCTTCTTTGGTATTGTGAAAAAAATTCACCTGTTCCGGTTTGTTTTACCTACCTTCTCACAGCCAACAAAATCTGAAGTTATTTTCCTGCATCCAAAATCATAATTGTAAGACAGTGCTTTAAGCACATCTAAGTTGAGATTGAAACCCATTTTCTCACTTTTCCTTGTTTTCTCACTGATCACCCCTTCTAGAAAGCAGCAAAACAAATGGAGTTATGTTCACTCTCTGATTCGCTTGTGGCTTCTTAAGTACAGAATCTTTAACTTGATGTATCAAACATGTAAGTGTTTGCCAGAGAACAGAGAATGACACCCCAAATTATATCAGTAGAATAAATGTGGGATTCCCAGACTTAATTTTCTCCTGCCTTAGGCACCAACACCCAAAAAGTCATCTGTATTTTCTGTTCAGCTCCAGGATTAGACATCCTGTTATGTATCATCACCCTGTCCTTTTACCTGTCCTGCCTCCTCTTATTGTTCATCCCTGAGCACAATCAGGCATGGTGCTTTTTCCACGTGGCTGTAACTTCCTGGGTGGAGTTGCTTACACCAGGTTCCAGGCAGTGCTTACAGTCAGAAGTGAGGCATCTCATGCTGTGGTTCACGCAAGCTCCTCTGCTCAGGTACATCCACTGTGGTACCATTTTGAAAGTAGTACTGGTGTTCCCATTCGAGAATGCCCAGAGCATGTTAGCAGTGCTCTGCCCTGGGCTGCTGAATTCCCAGGATCATGGGCTGAGGTACATTGCAAAATCTTCCAAAGACCAGTAAGAACTTTTCAGCTTCTCAAATTCATTTAGAAGCATTTCTGCCAAATGAGAATTTTACTTGGTTATCTTGAACTCTGTCTTATAATTGGTCAGTATATAACTTTTTGTTTCAAGTTCCATTTATCCCAATTTGTTTATTATTTTAGCTTGTTATTTACAGTGCAACACAATATACCTAGGTGCAGCCTGTGCTTTTCTCATGTGTGCTTATGCTGAGTTCAAGGGAAGCTTCTTGTTCCTTCTGCTGTTTTCTAGAACACAAGTGATTCAAATGGCTCTCCAGAGGAAGGCAAACCAAAAGAAGTTACAAGGCATAAAAAGCTACTCTGGGAGCAGGACAGTATGCCACCTGTGAAAAACAAGGAAAATGAACGTTGGCAAGAAAAGAAGAGGTATGGATCAAGCATAGGCATTTCTTAACTCTGTGGAGCTTTCTGCTGTATAGAGTTCTTGGAACATCTCATCTGCCCATGATTGATGCTGGAACCTCTGACCTCCTTGGCATGGTGACAGGTGTAATACTAATGATCAGACTTACCATATATGACCATACGCAGTGCTAGTTGGGTGCATCAGAGACCTCACTTTCTCAGCATACAGCTTTGCTTAGAGGTTGTCACCTAAGCTAGATCAGGATTAGATCTTACAGCTTAGATATCACAAACATCTGTGTATGGCACTGCACTGTGCTTTGCATGTAAATTTCACAAGCCATTTGAATGAATGGAGAATCGGTAGCTATTTTCATTGAGAATCTTTCTGAGATTGCCTGATTATCTTGGAAGTATTCAGGCTCACCAGGTGGTGTTTGAAGTCCTGGTCTTCATCAACTGGTAAACACAGCTTTCATAAGGATGAGAAGCATCTAATGATGCTGAATAGTGTATAATGAACACTGAGAGAAGCTGTTTCTGTGTCAGATAAACCATTTTCCACAAATCCAGAGTGTTTTCTAGTGCATGTAAGTGGCAGTATATGAGGTAGGAAGGACACATGGTATGTTTGGAGTCCGTCTGGTTAACTCCTGACTGTTATCCGTTGGTTTGTCAATGCTGACACACAGACCAAAATTGTTGCATATAATAGACTTAAATTCAAAAGTCTAATCTTACCATTATACTCTAGTTTTATTTATTTATTTATTTGAGGCTTCATCTATAAAATGTGACTTATTTTTCTTAGCAGTGGAAATAAAGTGCTCTCCGGACACCCAGAGATGGGTATCTTGAAAGGAGGTGACCAGGAGCACCAGGTGCCAGTGATGGAGCGCTGCTCGCCTGCCCGCTTGAATCTACCATTGACTCAGGGTGAGAGACAAGTCTCCATGTGCATGTATTCTTTTCCAAATAGGAATCTTGTGGGTATTTATAGTGGTTTGTAAACTAACTCAGAGAATGTTGGAAATTACAGTATGCTTATCTCTTCAAAATATGAATATATTGGATTCAAGAGTTGTTTTCTGTTTGTAAAGATAAATATGTTAAGGTGAAATTTAAAATCTTATTTACATCAGCAATTAATGGTTTGACTATAGATAGAAATCTCATTTTCAGTAATTTCATTTGGAGTTTTCTTCCATTTGTTATGTAATCCTACATATACACAGAATTTATCTTCCTGTATCTTTTTCGAGCACCCAGAGATATTGCTGGTTTGGGAATGAAGGATTTTGTCCAAGGTATTGTTGTCCCCTCAAAAAAGGGAAAAAGTAATCTGTGAAGAGAAAGTAAGAAGGGCTAAGTACAGAAAGCAAAAGTAGATTTTGAAAGTGCATTTTAGGTCTTTGTTTTCAGTTTAGCATAAAGATTGATGATTCTAAGAAATGAACTGTCTGTGGATAGGAAAGGTTTCTGTGTTATTGCTTATTCCAAATGCAAATTCAGTTTGTTAAATTTAGCAGGTTTACTCACCTTGTCCCAGTTTTATTATGTTCTTAATGCTTCGGTAAATGTTGCTCAAGTAAAGAAAACAAAAGTTGCTGCCCAGCAATCCATCCTTGGTGTTTTATAGTAGTGGTTAAGAAAACTCCAAAGATTTGACAGCTTAATATCTGCTAATAAGGCTTTCTCTAGGTCCTCTTCCACAACTTGTTCCACCATTAGTACTCTAACAGCTACTTTCTTGCCCATTGACATATCACATCTTGTTCTCTCCTTAAGATCTTAAATATTCAGAATTAGGGCTTTTTTGACCTTAATATTAAAAATAGGTAACATGTCTTTCATATGCATCTTCTCCTCTAACCCAGCTGGTTGATGCTTTGAAAGGTAAGGCCCTTCCTGACCACTGAGCCACAAAATTTGTCAGGAAGGATCTGCATGGTACGCTGCATCTCACAGGCAGGATGCTTGACTGCCTGTGCACTGCAGTTCATTGTGTATTGCTGTTATCACTGAGCATTATGCACCCATCTGAAACGTAAGTAACATAAGTAAAATGAAAGAAGCAGCAGTGCTTTCAAAGGGGTGCAGGTTTTCAGAGGAGAGGTTTGGGGATGTGAAAACACACCAGTGTGTGTAACTGAAAGCTTCTGGTGCTTTCTTACAAGAGTCAGAATGGTTGTCTTCACCTCTCTCATGCTTTATGGTGCATCTGCAAGTTGTGCTGGTTAATCAGCACTGACAAAAGCACTTTGTGGTGCTAAGCACTGAGATGTCCCCTCCTCCTGTTTCAGATGTCCCATGGAACCAGCAGCTGCTGACAAAGCAGTCCCCACACTGCACAGAGGACGCCTGGCAGAGACCGCTTCTAGGGCAGAGTGCAGGGCAGCAGCCAAGCTCCACAGGAGAAGGGAGGAGGTGAGGATGTAAAATAAAGTTATTGCAGAGTGTGAGGAGTCTTGCTGGCTCTCCTTTTCTCCATATCCTTGCTTAGCATTCTCTGTAGATTAAGTTGGCTCAATGAAATCGGCCTCAGTGAAGTTAGTATCTGAGAGCTTCATTTCACAGCTTCTAAACACACAAAGATGACTACATTCCAGTTCTTTAAGAATTATGAGATCAGTATTTTCTTTCTGCTGCAAACTTCAGTGAGGTTTTCTCCTTCTCTGATCCTTCTCTGATAGCAGTGAAAGATTGAATCAATTCTGTGATTTCTGATAACAGAAAACAGGTATGGCTTTTCTCACCAAATTCATGCAAAGTAGAATGGACACAGATTGAAAATCACTTCTCAATGCTGATAGCTTTGCTTTCACTCAGTGGAGGGCACAGACCCTCCATCACTGACACCACATTTGCTCTACCAGAGTGCTTCTGTGCACATCCTCTTGGCTTGAGCCTCCCTCATCAAGGTGTGAGCTGTGTTGCGTTGATAGGTGGATAGGGGTCAACATGTGGATGAATACCTTGTGAGAGACAGCAAGCAGATTGAGATGCTGAAGCAAAATATGTATGTTGTTTTTCACTGTATCAGAATAGCAGCTGACAGCAAATGTATACCTTGCTTTCCTCAAACAAAATATTTGGAGCTTGTTTTTCAGTTGTAGCAATGCATTTTCTCTCCTTTATCTTAGGGCAGGCTGTCATGAAAACTTTCGCTCTGGGCCATTGTCTCCCTGCTCACCTGCTGCACAAAGTCAGTCACCCAACAGGTACAAAAGGTCAATAAGGAATTCTGCAGAATGAATATATCTTGTGGTCACTGGTGAACTGCTACAGTGTAAATTACATTTGTGTTATGTAGATGCACTATTAATTCTTCTAAGTGTTGCAGCTCATAACCATCCTCATAATAAACTTGTCACTCCTTCTCCCTTATTTCCTGCCTACTTCAGCAGTACTGTTGTGTTTTAAAATAACCCAGTTCAGAAAGCAGCTATAGGACTGCTTGATCATTGAAATTTCAATGAAAATGAAATAGGATAATATAAGTCCCAGTCAAAAGCAGGCAGTTAAGCGTGAGTTCAGAGCACTTAAGCCAAAGGATATTGTCTTTATTGTGAATAGTCACATGCCCAGGAGTAAATTATGTTCCTAATTCTGTTAGGTAATGAGCTGTGCATTTTGCAGTGAATAGATATTCCAACTCTAAATATGCAGTAACTGTAGCTTGATTGAATCACTGATAATTTCTCGTGTATTAAAATCAATTGGTTTATTAAATAGCACAATCATACAACACAGAAACCGTAGAAAGATTTCATTCTATTTAAACTATATTTTTCTTTAGGCTTGACAGTCATTGTCATGAAACTACTGAGAATTCTTAATGTGAATAATTTCTTCATTTCTTTTCTGATAGCAGCTTCATTTTTGGTGGTATTGTAGGTCGTTTATTGCTATGCATTATTGCTAGTCATGATAGCTTGTTCATAGTATTTAGCAGTTATAACCTGATCTGTCTCCTTTTTGTAAATTCTTCTGCTGAAATAAATCTGTTTTTAAATAATAGATAATATATAATTAATTCTTACAGTAAAATGTTAGAAAACTTCCTTCAATTTCTTTTCCAAAGCACTTTATTCTTTGATTTGACACTTCAGCTTGACCATATAGTAACTGATAGTGGAAAAGATGTGAAGACAAAGGTGAACTCCAAGATAAGGCAATGGAAACAGACTGCTTATGGTTCTGGGGGAGGAGAATAACCCAAGAAAGTTTTTCTATAAATAATAAAAAGAATGAAACAGGAAAAGACAGTGAAGTGCCTGTGCTATCATGCGTATGTGGTGGGATAAAAAGTAGGCAAAGTAGTGACAGAGATTAGGTAGAAGCAAGTACAGATTTCTGCTTGCGTTGTGTCTTTCTGCTGCTTCTGATAAAAAAAAAAAAAAAGAAAAAGTGCCTTTTTAATTGTGATGCGGCCCAGATCTGTCTGTGTTGGTGGATTATTAGGTTGTTGCACAGGAAACAGAAGCATGATGTTGTAAACTTGCTTATCTGTATACAATTTCATCCAGCCATCTACTCAAAGTTCTTGACATATCCAGGTTTTCAGCCCTGGCTGAAAAAAAAGCATGTATGACACATAATGACAAGGGATCACATTTATTCTCTGGTTCATCTCACTAGATGAACATCAGTGCTGGCAGGCAGGTGAGAAGGGAAGAACATGAAACACAGATGAGCATACACCTTCACTGTCATTAAAAACATTATGAAAAAGAGTGCATGGGGCCCAGCTGTCACCAAACAGCTGATTTATTAGAAGTGTCTAGACAGGACTGAATCTTAAGGTGAAAGTTGAAGTATTTTCACATTGCAGATGGGAATCTGACTTCAGCTCTAATCTAACTACTTGGTGTATAACAGACATGTAGCTGCAGCAATGTAGGTTAAAGAGATTTACTAAGTGCCTGAAGCCTGATCTGTGCCACCGCAGTTATGCTGCTACTGTCAACCTAGCCAGCTGGTTGGGGTGTAAAAGCAGTGTTTCTGCCTTCTGACTTGCATAAGGAAACCCATTTGTAAAAATGTGGAGAAAATTCCAGGCTGAGAATCTGAGTGGGGTAAAATATGTGAGTATCTGCTGTGATAGCTTCATCATTGACTGGGTCCTGGTAAGCCACCGGCATGAGTCCCAATTGTCTGAGAGTGAAAAAGCCAAAAAAATAATAAAACAAAAGCTAGGAGGCTTGCATTTCCCTTGATGCAACACAGCAGACTGGTAGGGAAATGGGTTTGAGCTCCTGTGCATTCAAGCATTTGAAGTCCTTTGCTTGGTTGGCTGTGTGGCAGATGTGGAGGCCAACTCAGCAACAGCTTGCTTTAATCCCAAATCTCAGACAGGAGCCATTCTTATTTCAAACAATATTTTGAAACATATGTGTCTTATGTTGAACTAACAGTCTTTTACAGTAGAAAAATTCCGAGTGATTGAAGGGTCAGTGTGCAATTCTGGTGTGAACCTCCCCACAATGCTCCTTCCTCTCATCATGTCCCTCCTCCTGAGCACTTGGTTGTGTTTTAGTTTCTGTTCTGATTTCTTAAGGCAGTGTTTGTCTCCTAGGTCCGTCAGCGGAAAGAAGCTTTGTTCCACCTGTGGGCTTCCTCTTGGCAAGGGAGCTGCCATGATTATTGAAACACTCGGACTTTATTTCCATATTCAGTGTTTCAGGGTATGTCTCTTATTGTGTCCACCTGCACAAAATCTCGAGTCATCATGCAGTGTGAAGAGAGAGTGTGTAAAGGCCTATAGATGTAGAACTGGAAAAGAGAAGATTAGAGGATCTGCATGCATGCTTATTACATTTGTTTGTTTGTGGACAAGTGCAAGTAACATTAACTGTAGCTAATGTGCTTGTTGTCAGACGCATCGGTTGGATAAAACCTGTCACTTAGTAAGTAGGCTTAGCTTTTCTTACAGAGGGAAGCATCTTACAACTTCCCAGTTGTACTTGTTGTTTTCTAAATATAAAATTAGTTCCTCGTGACTTATTTCTAAAATCTTATTAGCCTGTAAGCTATCTGGTCTCTGCTTGGAAAGCTTTGACTATAGAATGCTTTCCAATAAGGCTTGGTTACATATCCTAAAGACTTGTGCAGTATTTCTGCGTATTCTGGCTTTTGCCAGTGATCTACAGAAATGCTTTGTGACCATGTCTCAGGAAATGATTCAGGACAGTGTTGTCTGTAGAACTCAGAAAGCGTCCATTTGAATTATCTCTATCCCAGTTGATATTAGCTGTTTGTGAAGCCTTAATTTTAGACATCTACTTGGAGTAAACCTCTGGCCTTTCCAAACATTGTCCTGCATAAACAGATTAGCTCCAGAACGCAATGTAAAAACCAGATCTCCCTTAAAATCACTAGATTTCACTTCTGTATGAGTGGTGACTGCTGAAATCCAGTCCTTAAATACTATTTGCTCTAAAGCAAACTTGCCACTCTTTTTCACTGCTCCACAGGAGTATGGGCTGGATTTGGGGAGGTTATTTTTTCCCACCATTCTCAAAACTGTTGAAACAAAAGTCAAAATGTTGGGAGAGCTGTGACAGATACTAGGGCATGATCTGTTGTCCTTTTCTGTGCTTTAATTGACAGTGCGGCATTTGCAAGGGACAGCTGGGTGATGCAGCAAGTGGGACAGATGTCAGGATTAGAAATGGTCTTCTGAACTGCAACGATTGTTACATCCGATCCAGAAGTAAGTACCAAATCCTGTCCTTCAGTCGCTGTGCATTTTTTCTTATTTCACAGTGAATTCTAACAATACTATTTCCATGCTTTTAACTGATGGGCTTTTCTCCTCCTGGAAGAAACACATTATGCCCAAATGGCTTTGCAACTCAGGCACGGCTTTGCCTTTGGAAGGGGAACATCCCAACCTCATTTTAGAGATCCTCTTGTAACAAGAAGACTTGCAAGCCCAATAAATCTTGCCGAAAGGATATCTCTCCAGCAGTATGAGGTGTAAGGGCTGCTTCAGTGCATAAACACAGGCTTTATACTGTGCACACACACCGCATGTCCTGGAGGCTTGGATCTGTCACCTCATGAGACAACAAAGATACTTCACTAGGTCTAGGACTCTAGGCTTTATTTGAAGAAGTTGCCCCTTTTTTTCTTTTTTCTTTTTTTTAATCTCCAAGCATCTGCTTGTAGAGAAATAGGTCAGGGAAAATATTAGGAACTGTCTGTAACTTCCCATAATGAATCCTTGTGGTGGGATTTCCAGACGTGTTTTTTTACTACAAGTGTTGAAGGCTACATGGCAAAGAAATCTTAATGCATTTTTCAGCCATGGAGTCAGTCACTTGTAAATGCTGTCTCGTCCTGGATTTTTAAGACTTGTTACCAGATTGCTAGAGCATTTTGGAAGGCACTGAAGAAAATAATGGGAGTAACCTTTGCCTTCCTGTTACGTGTTAGTGTTCTGTATATTCACGGCCTACAACTGTAATTGAGGAGTAGGGATACTGATCACTTTTCTCCTAATTCTGCTATTTCTTCTCTCCTTCAGAAGCAGTAGACATCCACGAGTCGAGAAAGTACCTCCGATTTTTTTTTTCTCTCTGGTATTTCGTGTCAGCAGAGCTAGGGGGTGCTGTTGTATAATTATTTCCCTGCTGTTTTTTTAACGACTACTGTGAAATGTTAGCAACTTTCTGTATTATTGATTTAACCTAGTGCATTTAGAAGCAGCTTTTCCCTTCAGGTTTGATACTATGAAACTTCCTTCTGTAGGTCAAGTTCTGATCTTTATAATGCATATTTAGAGATCTCTGTTTACACAAAAAAGAGAAAAATGTGATAGAAGTCATTTTTCTTGGTAATCCTTTTTGCTTAAACAAGAATTGAGGTCCTCTAAGGATAGCTGAAAGCTTAACGAGATTATATATCAGCCTCTATGCTGTGGAAATCATTCCATCATCATTTCTACCGCAACAGTGCTAGAAGATGCAGCACAGAAGCTATGTGCCATATTTTGTGCTGTGAGGTTTTACATTTGTGCATTTTGAGCACAATGGGAATCAGGCTGATGACTGTGGGAATAGGTTTTGTGGAGATTGATACTTCCTGAAAAATAATAATGGCAAAGGTTTGTGTTGGTTGGCTTTTTTTTCTGCAAATTGCCTCTTCGTGCTGTGTCCATGCCTCATATGAAATCTCAAAAACTGGTTCTAGTTGACAAGCTCAAAGGGACTGATTTTGATGTCATGAAACTGCATTTTTTACATGTCATGAAACTCATTTTTAACTTAAATCTGGTGAACTCCTCTTCTGAAATGAAGAACAAGCTGGTGAGATGCTCCTGTTCTGCCTTTTGGTTCCACAGAGGGTGGTGCTAAATATAAAATGAGTTGCCTTTCTCCACCCTGTTGAACTCTGAAAGCCTACACAGCAGTGCACACAGCTGACAATCTCTGGCAAACCCATGGCTGATCAGTATTTCTCTGAAATACTTATGAACATCTCAGTTAAATATTTTGACTGCCAGTAGCTTGCTTATTTGAAACTGAGAGTGATTTTTTTTTTTACTTTTCAAAATAAATTATGAAAAAAATTAAGAGAAACATACATTAAAGATTTTATAGCAGCCCAGAGTATATTTCCGTTTCCTAATTGAAAGTGGATAGGGATATTTCTCTACCCCCAGAACTTCCCTATGGCAGTTATTGAGGGAGCTCGGTATTGAATGAAAAAAACATACAAACACTTACAGATCTGTGCATGCTGAAGTCAAAGGCGAGCAGCAAATTGAAGAGATTCTCTGTGTGGCCAAGTGACACAAGGGCTCTGTATTGTCAGATAACACAAACCAGGCACAGCTGAAGATGACTCATCGGTCCTTTGCTTCACTGTTTTGCCACTGCAGAACCTAAAAGTAAATGTACCCCCAAGTACTTCCAGAGTAAATAAAATAAAAGTGCATGCAGAACACAGATGGCACGGAATTGTGCTTTGCAGTTAGTGCCCCAACTTTGCAGGAAGGAAGAGAATTGGGGCACAAACGGTATGTATTTCCAGGTGTGGTTTTTTTTCTAAATGATGGAGATCGAAGGAGGAAAATCCAATGCAGAGTTTTCTTTCAGGAAGAATGTCTGCTAAAATTTGTAAACGAATGACTTTATTCTGTTTTGTTTTTCCAGCTGCTGGACAGCCAACTACATTGTGACATGACTTTCAGTCCTAATAACTTTCAAGAAGGAACTCTCTTCTCACATGTATCGGCTGCCTCCAGACAATCATTTGTAAGAGCTTGAATTCATGGACATCATGGCTCTCATCTCATTTTGAAAAACTCATAAAAGTGCTGCACCTGCTCCTTTAAAATGCAATATGTTGGTTTTCCCTTTCTTAAGAAATTTGCAAAATATGTATGACCGTATTTGTTAAGGCAAAGCCTAAGTACTATAACAGCAACAACAAAATCCCACCTTTTCAGGTATGTTTATGATTTCCAGTCTGTTACTTTGTTCTCCTGAAAGTAATACGAAAATAAACACGCAATAAAGCTGTTTTGTGTTAACATTTCTAGAAATTAAAATTTTGAGTTTACAGAACCTTTATAGAATATGCCAAGTTGAGATGAGAAGTAATTTTAAGACAGCATCTAATCAGTGCATTTGAAAAACTAAGCATCACAGCACATGACTGCTCTGTTATAACTGAAGCTATAACTTTTTTTATACAGAGACTAGTTTGATAATACATCCTGTAATTCTGAGACATTTTGTGTTTATATTACCTTCAACGGAGGGTAGGAGTTATACAAATAAATTATTGCACCTTTAGCAATAGGAGTTTTTGTTTGTGTACCTCAAGTAATGTTCATGACTATAGCTTGATATTCTCTCAAATAAAGATTTCTTCATTAAACCTAAAGACTGTATACCGTTAACGACTGCAAGGTTCCCGTCAGGAGCAATCCTCCTCAGCAGATTCTGAAGACATTGTTGTTTTGAGGTTTAAGGACGGGGTGATGTGGGGGGAGGATGCGGAGTGGGCGGACACAGTGCCTTGTGAGTCTGTGAGCTGCAGTGCAGTGGTGATGGTGAAGCTTTCCTGGTTGGCGTGCAGCATCTCACTGATGGGCTGAGTTGTTCTGAGGTCTGCTGTTCCGCTTGCAAACATTGTGTTTGGTTAAAATCTAATAGGGAGAAATACACATGTGTTTGGTCCTCTCAGAGCCCTCCCACGAGCTCAGCACTGAATTATGCAGCTGTGAAGCTCTGTTTTCTGTACATCCTCCCCGACAAAATGAGCAAAACCAGCAAGTGTGGAAGGCAGGCACGGAAGCTGATAGCTACAGGCAATGGCTTGCTCCAGGGCTTATGCTTTTTGTTGAAATGTGTGCTCCTTGTGAGGTACTCCTGCAGCTTGTGGAAACAGCAGCTGGAGATGTGTGAGCTTGTCAGAACACACAATTTTAGGTGGTGTGGTACAGCTGTAAAATACAAAGAAAATGGTTATTTGCAGTATCCCACTTTTAGCTGTTTGCAATGCAGCGTAAATGGAGGGGGGAAAACGTCTCCTTATTCCGCCTTAGAATCGTGATTAAATTAATAGAGACTTATGTATGTGCACATCCATCATCTTCTGATTTGCTGGAAAATGGAAATCAAGTTGTTCTTAGGGCAGCAATAATTTGGGGCTGTAACATAGCTGGCAACTATTTGTTTAAACAGACAACTGCTTGCATGTGAGCTGCACACCCACTGAGAACGGCGTGTCACTGCGAACACGCATGCAGTGCTGTCATCTGGGGACACAGTGGCGATCTGCTGGGAAGTGTCACTTCTTTAAATTGTGCCTTAGAAAATGCGAAGCTGTTGCACACCGTCAGCGGTGACTTACAGATGCAATAAATCCAAAACCCCAAAGTCCCTCATGGACATCACCTGGGGAATATACGAAAAGAAAATAAAAATCAGAAAAGTGTTTTGGGAGTAGAACGGTGAAGCCCAATATTTTGATTAGCCCTTTGCATGATTTACAGTTAGCAGGTTTTGATAACCAGCATGTTTACACTTTGCATGTGGTCAGCGTTATTGTTTTCCTACAGATAACACATACCATGGAAATGCAGAAAGCAGACTTTATAAACTGCTTCGTTCATCAGTGCAGTTCCATGTGGTGCGTTAAGGGTATGTGAAAATGTGCAGTGCCTGGGCCTAATTTTTGAAGAAGACCTTTAGTGCATGTTTGTATGTCTGTTTGGTCCCAGTCACCGCTTCCCTCTGTGCTGTAGTGTAGCTGTGCAGGAGGGCTTGGTGTCACAGATGGAGAGTGCTTCTCATCAACCTCATGAGGAGAGCCCTGGCTGTCTGCAGCATGCATGGGACTGACATGCATGAACAGGGATTGGGCACAGCATCTCTGGGCTGCTCAGCTTATCCCACGTCTGTCCGTAGTGTCACACGTGCATGCTATAGTCAAGATGATTGTATGTAAAGCAAAATGAAGCATCAGCATCCTCAGACTTCTGGATTTCCCCTAGCGAGCATCTGTTCACCAGCACAGAATGATTTTCAGCACTTCATCATAATCATACTTACCAACAGCTTATGTCTGATTTGTATTTCCTTTGGAGTTTTGCATGGCAAGCAAATTCACTCAGGCTTTCTTTTTTTTTTTTTTTTTTTTTTTTTTTTTTTTTTTTTTTCCTGTTTCAGCACATGAGTATGATACGTTTCTTACCAGGAACTTCAAGCACAGAAAATAACAGTTCACAACATTTGAACTACAATGTAAATGTATTCGTTGCGGAAAGGATTTATTATTGCTAAGCACGCACAATGTATGTAATGGGTTTTAGATGTTTTAAAACTTATTCAGCCTCTCACTACTCCAGAGCACCTGAGCAGGTGTCATAGCCCATCTGTGTCCCCCTGCCCCTGTCCCCGTGGTGTGTTTTTCCTTACTTTGCTATGTAGTGTTACTGATGCTGCACATCTGCAGTTTCCAGTGAGTGTCCCAAAGGTCAGTGCACCAGTAGGGACCATCCCTATGTGCGTGTCCAGTAGCAGCAGGGATTGATGTCCTTGCTGAATACCAGTTATGCTAATCTCCCCTTCTTTTTATTTATTCTGAAATGCCTCTGGAAATTAGGAAAACTTGTCTAAAATGCAACGGCTTTTATAGTAAATGTATGTTTATAAATAAAACGTTGATTACCTTTGGTGGTGTTGCTTTACTTACTCTAACTGGTCATGATGCGTGTGGTGTATTTGTAAAATGGGACTGTGGGGTGTGAGCACCCCACAATAAAAAGCAGCCACGAGGTTGGGGTGGGCTGAGCCTCACAGAACTCAGTGTGTGAAGTGGGATGGGAAAGGTGGCACACGGGAAGGGACACAGCTCCAGTGCTGCCACGGCAAGCTGTGACTGGATATGTACAAGGGCACGTGTGCCTGATGTGGGAAATAGCAAGCACGGATGGCTTCCTGTGGCTGTAGTGGCTGTGAGTTGAACCCAAAGTGCTCCAAAGGTTTTTCACTGATGGCAGTGTGCTGTCATTCAGACGCTGGCCCAATAAAATGTGTTAGGTTTACAGAATTGAATTTGTGCTCAGGTAACTCTGTTTCTAGGAATTTCCAAGAGTTTGTGCTTGGCTGTGTACGTGCTAATTTGTGGATCCCAATGAGTTTACTTCAGCAGTAACCAGCAGAAGGCTCACAGCAGGTTCTGAGCCCCTTTCTCTTCCTTTTATCTGGACACTGGATGGTGGGTTTGGTTTTGTGCCAGGAGCACATCTCAGCTGTTAGATGAGTCATGGGGAAGTATGGACAATTTGATTGTTTCCAAAAGTAGATTTTTATCCTGGTGCCTGGATCCCAGCCGCCTTAATGGAGCCGGGTTGCAGAGCTGCACTCTTTCTGCATAGCTGAGGGCCAGGTGGTGGGTGGGGGCTGTGGATTGACAGGGTGGGTGGGGGCTGGCACCGGGGCTGCTGGGCACAGTTTTGGTGACAGTTATTGGGGATAGCTGAAAGCAGGCAGCCACCACTCTGTGACAATCAGCTGTAGGTGCAGTTCTGGATGCTCAATTTAGCAAAGTGAGACTTGTGGTCAGGTGGTCCCCTTCCTGACAGTGGGCAGTGATTAGAAATTGTGCTCAGTGAAATTTGGGGAGGGCAGTCACTCTGCTCTGCACTTCTGGGGGCTGGGTGGCAGCAGCTCAAGGTGACAACATCCCCATCTCAGGGACATGTCCTCAATGAGGGTCAGAAGGGCTGTGGGCACTGGGACTGATCAGGTCACCCCCTGGCTTGAAAGCAGGTGACAGAAAAATGCATCTCCTTAAAGACTGAACAGGGCTCCACTATACCACTAAAAGCCTCCGGTAGGAATGTAATTTCATCTGAATTTCCTGATAAGGGGAAATGACTAAACTGGAAACCGCTCAAGTTTTGAGAGCAGTAAGAGCCCAAAACAGAGATAGGAGACACAGGCTGGGCTGTGACTGTCCTCACGGCGTGCTGTAGGGCTGTGTGCTGGGGATTTTCACTTTTCTTGGTCATTTGTTTCATAATGCATAACATGAATGAAGCAAGGAGGTTGGATGCCTGCCCCAGTGCTGCTGCTGCTCTGCTCCAACACCCCTGCACTCTGCCAGAGGAGCCCTCCTCCCCAAACTGGAGCTCTCCTCTCCAAAGCATACGGGATTTTAAACCATTTGGGGTGAAAATAATCCATTATCAGAAAAAATGTGATGAGTCACTGCTAACTCATCCATAGAGTCCATCTGCTTTGCTGCATGAGACATTGCAGATTCTCCTAGCTAATGGTGCATCCATGGTTCGCAGACCCATGTGTTCTAAGAAGGTCAACTGCTGCTTAAAATATGCTGGAGCTGGTTGAGTGTCTGTAGAAATTAAAGAAAAAATAATTGAAATGCTAATCTTTCCTTGAACAATGGGATTTATCAACAGAAAGCAGAAAATCAGATTTGAAAAAATTCCTTTTCTCTGTCACTTCTGATCATGCTTAACACACTGCTCTGGTGACAAGCGTGTGCCACCCACATCCCTGGGAACTATATGGCAGCTTCAGAATCAGAAGAAATGAGCCATCGTGCCAGTCCTCTAGCAGTTCAGTGGTGTAACCTATGAAGATCAGTATTCTCTGCAAATGAGAAATTTTTCTATATTAACTCTGAGAGAGCACGAGTGTTTCTGTTGGGAGAAGATTTTCACAAGAGAATACAATTGTTCATGTGTACCCAGCACCTGAGGATGGGATGTCATACTTAGCATGGCATGGCACAGAGGCAGCTGTCTCACAGCATCATTAATTGTCTAAAGGATGTATATCTGTGTGAATGTGAGACATCATAGAGTATATACTTGGATGTACTCCTCGGGGTGCTTCTAGTTCCACTTGCAGGACTCGCATCATCTCTGCAGAGATGGATGCTTGGTGAGGCAAAGGCAGAGTGCTGGGGAGTGCTGTGCTGATAGCAGTGGGAGGTGAAGGGGAAAAGATCTGCGTCAGTCACTAACCTCTGCTCAGATGCCAGGCATTCTGCTATTAGAGAAGAAATTCTCACCGATTTATCAATGCAGTATTTTTCACCTGCTTGCTATCCAGCCTCAATTAGGAAAAGGGGGTGTCAATAAGTATGGCATCTGCCCAATGGGCAGAGAGCTGCAAGCAGCCACTGCCTGCAGTGAGAACTCCTGCAGGACCACGTCAATAACTGAATCAGCCCCAGTGTGGCTGCATGCTGCATTGATAACCATTCTTAGATGACTGTGGCTAGCAAGGCCAACGTGATAAGATGCATTTCTCCACCGTCTGCCCTTGCAACCTTTAATTGTGAAAAGAAAATACACCTTACAACATCCTTTTACTGGTTTGCAAGTTTTAATGGAAGGTGTCCCCATTTTGACAGTGAGCTGCAGCCTGAATACAGTAACAGTTGTTTCCTTTTCACTGCAGTAAGCCAACACAATTTGGACAAGATTCTGAACAATTCTGTGTACCTGAGCACCCAGCTTCTTCAGCATGGAGTCAAAAGCAGGCAGTAGTCTGGATGAACACCTTGAAGAGCAGATGTTTGTTTTTGTCTATTACTGTTGATGCTTTCCCTGCAGGGTTTTCTGATATAATATCTCCTTCCTCGGAGATCTCTAAAAGCCACGTGGACATGGGCCTGGGCACGCTGCCCTGGGTGTCCATGCTGGAGCAGGGCTTGGGCTAGGTGGACCCAAAGGTGCCTTTCCACCTCAGCCATCCTGTGAAATGCCATCACATGCACTTCTCACAGGATAAACCCCTGCTTTCCCAGGAAGGTGATGACCCACACAAGGCTGGGACTGGCCCACAGCTGAAGCAGATGGCCCCAGTGGCACAACACTGGCCAGCAAGCATCCTGACCTACCTGCAGAGAGGAGAAGCCAAACCAAGGCAGGGATGGGATGAGAACATGGGGGACCAGAAGCTTACCAAATAAACCAAGAACGGATGAATATCATAAAAAACATGATATACCCTAAAAATAATCTGCATGGATGCTTCCTATATTGTGCACCAAGAGTTCTATGTTTGTTCCAGAAGAATAGCCACTATTTTTACTTGGAGTGTGGCAAACACAGCATGACAGCAGTTGTTAGAATGGGATTATTGACACAGGAGGACACAGTATGATTAACAAAATCAGTTCATCTCAGCAAATCCTCTAGCTCCACTAGAAGAAAACAAGCAAGCACACAAGCAAAAGCTGTCCCTTCCCCAAAGATGCTCAACGTATGCTCCTATGTCAAGCCATGACAAGCACTCTGATGCGACTGCTGCCATCCAGCTGAAGGACTGAGGCTTTGTAAATCAGATTTCAAGTAAAGAGATTGGTTTGAGAAACCCCCTCATTGCGGAGTCACAGGCTGTCAGAGTTTATTAGCATTACGGTACTGGAGTAAAAAGCAAAACAAATTAAGATGTTTAACAGCTGAAATCTGAAACAAAATTGTGTTTAATGCTGAAAATCTTGTTAACATATTTTCAGGCTTCCCTTTCCCAAGATATTAAATCTCAGCACATGTTTGTGAGCATCTTTTTACCACTGTGGCAGCAGGAGGACACGGGCTGCAGCACGGTGTATAGAACTGGGCAACGTGGCCTCAACCATGGCTGCAGGACGGCCTGGAGGAAGAACAGGGATCGGAGCTCTGTACCCATGCAGGCAGGGAGCATCACCAGCAGCCAGGGGCCCGCCTGCACAGGCTCTGGCTCTTAATGGGAGGGGTAATCTGAACTCCCAAACTGGTTTCCTTTCATGTTGGCTCCCACAATGAAAGAACCATTAAGGGTTTTAGTGATCTTCCAAGGCTCTGCTTCCAGCAGAAAATTGGCTCCTTCTCCTTGGACACAAGACCAATTTTTAATTGAATTTCAAGAGATGATGGATGCTGTGCTTTATTCCAAGTCTATATGCTAAATTAACAAGGCTGTCTGCTTAGTTTCCTCTTTTGAAACCACACTGAGATGAGTTTCTGCTAATTCTCTTACACAGGGCATTGGACATGTGAACCCTTATTCAAGAGCTGAAATAGGCATTTTGGCCAAGGTTATTACTCTGGGTAATAAATAGGTGCTGTGAGGCTGTGACAATAATTCGCTTTCTGAGAAAGACTTATGGATTGAATTATTTCAAATGGAGCAGTGAAAATAAAACTAAACATGTCGGATATTTTCACCAAAGTATTTTCAAATTATTAGTTAACACTTAAAATGTCTCTCTGCAGGGAGGGAACATCCCATTCACTCTAGATATTTACAATTTGTTCCTCTAGTCACCTCATGGCTAGCAGAAAGCCCCCAAGCAGTACACTGCAGTACTACTGAGAGAGGAATGAGCTTGCAGCCAGGAGTGATGCTACATGAGTGCTTATTTAAAAGCACCCTATGTGAAATTTCAGGGTGGCCTAGGAATGCTAAAGAGCCTCGGTGGTTTTCTTGGGGCAGCACATGCTACTGCTGTTCTTACCTTGCAGAGAGCTCTCCAGAAGAACAAAATGGCCATGTGGATTGTTTCTTGCGCTTGATTTATCACATACGTGTACTTTTTCCACTGTCACCTTCCTACTGGTGACACACTGTGGAAAAGCACGTTGAGATCCTTAGCCAAATGTGATGATGCTTCCACATGAGAGTCCATTAAATAGAACAGAAAAAAATCAGTGAATTCTTGCTCACGGCCCCATATCCCAAAGCTACTTCAGCCCCAGCCTGTGGCAGACACCAGCCTGAACCCAGGCTGCCTAGCACAGCAGCTCCCGCAGATGTGCTTTTCCCAGTGTCAGTGTTCTGCTCTGCACCAGAATGACTCAGGACTGCCTTAATGACAGCTGCAGCCCGAATGTCCTGCAGAGCACATCCTTGGATCCTGGCAGCAGTTAATGGCTTATCTGCTTTGTATAATTGCTCAGATCTTCTTTTCCATCAATTTTACCTTGGTGCCATCTCTTTTGTTTGAGTTCAATGCTGGTGAGACAACTGTCCAGCCCAGGATTTCAGTTACAAAAAATAAATCACTCTTTGACAACCAAATAAGGCAACTTCTGCAACTACTTCAGCACATCAGCTTGGCATGGTGTCCACAACTTGTGGAGTTACACCCATTAGCAGTATCTTGATTCATTTTTACACCTATTGCCTGCCTAATCCCATAACACTGGTGGTGAATCAATTCGTGCCTCCCAACCTGGTGCTCTGCAAAACTAATTTCTCAGTTCTCCTGCAGACAGTGACAGTAAGCAATCATTTCAGTATCTCCAGCCCTCAGCATGGTTAGTAATGAGTTTGTTATGTCCACAGACCCCACTGCAGGCAGACAGAAGCACCTCACACACACGTGCTCCTTTCCCAGCTGTCTGAACACAGGTGGGGCTCTGCCAGCAGCTGTGTTTGTCAACATCTGTGGGGTGCTTGAGCACTTGGGCAGCTCTCCCTGCAGCTCCCTGAGCTGTGCAGGACATCACCTGAGGCCTCACAGACATTTCTAATGGAAGCAACATGATTACTATGAGAGAAAAATTAGTTACGACGCAGTGGGATAAATCACATTCCCAGTGTACTTTTTCCTGAGAAAAATTCAGTGCAATTCAAAGGACACATGCTTAGCTTTGCCTCCCTGCAGAAGAAATGTTGTCACTGCATCAGAATGAGATGGGAGAACTGCTCCCCTTTGGGTGACAAGATACCACTAGCTGAAACCCATGCTTTTCTTGACCTGGAACTGCTGTGCTGTGAAGGCAAGTACTGTGTGATCCCTTAGGGCCACTCCAGAGGACATAGCCCTTGTGGCTGATTTATCACTGGAAGGGAAAGGCAGAGCACTTGAGGGGAACAGCTGTGAGGAATGGGAACGAAGCCCCAGCTGAGCTCTGGGAGCCCCCACAATGGGCTGTGGAGCAAGAGGAGGCAGCATGCCACAGTGACTTCTCTGTGCTTAATAGCAGAGCCCAGCAGTGTCGTTGGCCAGGTTGGTCCCTAATCCTTATGTACCTGTTGATGGGGTTGTGTTGTCACTGGGGTATTTGTCCTCACCCTGGGAGTAGATTTTCTTCTTAAAATGATATATGAAGGTGACCTGTCCAGCATAGTTATTTTCAATCCCTGATGGAAACAATGAGTCCATACAGAGCTCCCCTTTATTTCTGTAACCCCACTGCACAAGACGACCACTCAGCTGTACCAACAGTTTTTATGTAGGCGAGCTCAAGAGTGAAAGAGCAGTGACCTCAGTGCTGGCAGAGAATTAACTATGTAATCTAATAGGGTTTCTTCTTCCATTTCTAAATAATGGGATTCTATTAGACCAAACTGTAGTCTCGTCTTAATGATAACTTATTGTAGAACATATCTGAATTTTGCCTTTTATAAAGCACTGAGAATTACAATACACAGTTATATAATTGAATCATCTCTTGTATCCTTAGTATTTTTTCATTGCTAAGAGAAACCTCTTTTTGTTCAGAACTCACATGTAAAGATTTAGAAACTATGGGTTTTTTAATATGGTATTTGAGTGATTTTTTTTTTAATTCTTATGACTTTAAAATATTTTTGTTAAAACATCTGAGAAAGTTCTTCAAAATTATTTTGAGCATACAAGGCTTTGCACAACTGATTCTGAACAATTCTGAAGACAAATCTGGCCATGAATTTATGTATGCATCTCAAAATCTCAGAAAAAAAAAAAAGTTTGATTTCATGACCTTCTGAAGGAAATAAATGAGAATAATTAATTCCCACATTGGCATTTAAATGTATTAGTGGTATGCACCAGTGAAAGTATTGATCAATGGAAGTAATCGGTAATAATAGGAAAAATGAATTACTTTGC
Source organism: Callipepla californica brunnescens (assembly GCA_023055505.1). Lineage (NCBI taxonomy): Eukaryota > Metazoa > Chordata > Aves > Galliformes > Odontophoridae > Callipepla > Callipepla californica. Next base: position 21,985,841 of record JALIRH010000005.1, on the reverse strand, counting down.
AGACATGACTATTTGACTTCAGCTGAGCAATGTACTTCCTCCTGAGCTGAAACTGGCCCTGTGGAGGCAGCCTGGACTGCTGCTGACCCTGGAAGACAATGGAGAGATGGAAATGAAGCAGATGATTCTTTCATTTACTGTTAAATACAGAAATGTAGCACAGCCTAATATTTGTAATCTACAGTGTGGAAACTTGTTTCTGAAAATGAGTAACAGAAGATGATTTTAGAGAAAAAAAAAAGCACACAAACATGTTTTGGGAAGGAAATATTGGTTCAAGGTCTCACGTTTAGTAAGAAGAGATTGGCTTACACCCTGAAATGGGTGGGTTTATATCAGCTTCAGAAGCTTTTATTAGCCCTGGCTGTACTAAGCTGGATATTCTTACTCAACAGCTCAGCCATTTGCAGAGTCTGGCTGAAATCTTGCCCTCAACAAAACTTCATGGCTCAGCCTGATTTCTTGGTGTTATGAGGTTTTGAACACAGGCATCTCTGCAGGAAGATTTGTGCAGGAAAGACAGGAGTTTGCTTTCCCTGTGCACCTGCGTGCTGTCAGCAGTCCGTGGGAGTACCTGGTACTGCAACAGAGTCCCCAGGAGGAAGAGGTGCTCTTCACAGGGTTTTGCTTGTGTGAAGATGTCGCTGGATAAAGACGTGATTTGTGAAGAAAAGTAAATACATCATTGGATAAAGATGCTCATTTTGTAAAGGAAGTGTGTAACTTTGGAATTAGAGAGAGTGCTGGTGCACTGGACTTTGGGGATCTCGACTGCAGTGCTACCCCTGGAAGCTCCCAAAGTGGCTCTCATCAGAGCTTGCCCATTTTGGGAACTCTTCTAAGGTAGCACAACAGGAGCATTTGTGGCAGCTGCTTGTAGAGGAAGTGTGGTGTGGTGAGATCAGTACTTTGAGTTCTCCTGACAGCACTGATTTGAGGAGGTTATTTTGAACTGCCTTGTCAGACCCAATAGGCAACCAATGTAGGTAGAACAACCCTCACGTTCTGACAATCTGTGGAGTATCTGTGTGCTACTGCACATTGCATTTGACTCCTTTAACATGATGATACACCCCAGCGAGAATTACAGCTGCTCTGTGTAGCAGCTCTCCCTTCTCCCCGTGTTGCTGAGGGGACATGGAACTAAGGCCTGGATGAAGCTGAACCCTTACAGGTGTTGTGTTTTCTGCAGGGGGTCTCACAGAGGTGGACACATTGTGCTGACACCCTCATTGCCCGTACAGACCCGCTGGCTGCTGCCCTGGCCAGGTGCTCCCTGCCCTGCTGTGAAAGCAGCGGTGGTTGTGATGGGGCTGGTGGGGTGGGACAGATGCAGCACCCTCTTGGGAGCGGGTCTGGGAAGCGGACTGACTCCTCAAGATGCTTAGTACTCACCTCATGGTGAGTGGATAAAGTTGTTGTCAACGGTTTACCGGGCTGGATCGGCCCGGTTCCGCGACGATTGGTGCGGGGGACCCACGGACCCACGCCCCAGGAAAGGGCAAGGAAAAAGGGAAAAGGGAAAAGGGAGATGGGCCTAGAAACAAAACAGCGGCAACGATCTGAGGAGGAAAGCTAATTTACTAAATAAGATATCAGAAAGCAAAGTAACAGAATATAATACAATATAATTGGAATTGAGGCTAATGAATCAAATAAAATGAGCAAGAGAGAGAGTGTCCGATAAACCGAAGGCCTTACGCTAACGCTGAAGGCGATACGGCAGCGAGCACCCACTGCTGAGACGATCCCGAAGGAAAGAGAGTGTCCCGTGACCGCTGAGGGTTTTTATCTGTTCCCTCTGAGCGGAAAACACGTAAAAATACAAAGCATCGCAAAGTCCTCTGGGGAATGTAGTTCTTCTTCTCTTCTGAGGCAGGTATACCTGGAATTATCAATGATCTATGGAGCTGGAGTATTAGCTCCTTAACTCTTAATGCAATACATGATGTTATGATGTGGAATACCAGAACCAAAAATCATAAAACCATAACAGTTGTGCTTTATCCCTGTGTAGATCCTCTCCTAGGGGAATTTAATACTCTGACTTGTTGACTGTGAAATGATCCAGGAGGTAGAACTGCCCCAGGGCTACCCACAGCTGGTGGCAGCCCAGCAGCTGGGGCCTTATGCAGGTGGTTCATTTCAGAGTCCTGTACAGGCACAGCTTCTCTCACCTACACTTCTCACTGCTAATAGCCTGTTCACATTTGATCTTCTTCCTCTTCGCCACTTGAAACCATAGTAATTGCATTGACTCCATTTCAGAAAGGAGCAGGAAGAGCCCTCATCTCAGCCTGCAGCAGCAGTGAGAAACGATGTTCCTCTCCACATGCAAATGTCTTGATTCCATGTCAGTGTAACAGTCACAGAGAGTCAGCCCCAATGATGATTTCCTCTCTCCAAGGGAAGTTTCCCCAAAGGAAATGAGAGCATGAGCTGAAGTTCCTTGAGCTGTTGCTGGATGAAAACTCACACAGTGAGATGGGCTTCTCTCAGGTCCTGTCTTGTGCCCTCTGATGGCCTCTTGAGCAGGGGACAAAGAGCAAAGTTGGTTTTCTAGAGATCAGAGGGATTTTAGTAGTGCTTCAGTTAAACTTCCTAGCAGCTGTCAGGTGCAAGCTGGTAAAGGGCCAAACAAAACTGGTGACAGAAGCAGAAGGCATCTGATCCCATTGCAAATGTAGCCCTCGTAGGGCTGCTCTGCTTAATTGATCATGAGGTGCTCTGCAGAGTCAAGTTTGACTCTTACAACTTGATAAACTTAACTTAAAAATTGATAATAACGTCTGAAAACTTTATTAAGGAGGTATAGATATGTCAAGATTAAACCATTTAGACACCCTTGTTTCTCAGTGAATTTTTTAAATTAGTTGCAGTGTTCCTGCATGACATCTGTACGTTCTATGCTAGCAAAATTCGTTTTTTCAGTGTACTCCATCCATCTCAGAGGCTCATCGTACAAACTGTTTTTGTGTGTTGGAGAACAGAAAGTGCCCAGAACTGGGTGCAATGTGAGCCCTGAACTCCAGTCCTGGCATTTAGAAGAGCAGACAACAAAACACTGCAGTTGCTGCAAAGATGTCTGTGTAAGGACTTGCCATACCGCCCATGGAAATTTGCTTTCGAATTCTTCAAGAGGCAGTGTGTTCATACTGGATTGATGCTGGACTCTCAGACAAATTACTCTTCATTTGGGTAAAATGAGGTGGGTCAAAACACCTGCCACAAACCTTGCCCCACTTCTGCACTGGAGCAACCTCTGACTTGCCTGGTCACTCAGCCCAGAGCTGTCCTTTGTGGCTGGGAGCAGCTCACCCCTGCAGCTCTCACTGCTCAGCAGCCATGTGGCATGTTCTGGTCAGGGCTCCTTTCCCAACAGGCTGGAGCAACAAGCTTTGTGCATTTTAAAACCATCCATCTCTACTTGCCTGTGCACTCACTAAGGTTTGTGAATGTATCAGCATGCTGGTTCTTGAAAAAAAACATGTGCCTAGGACGTGGGAAGCAATGACTGGGGAAAGGTTTAAGGGGTCAGAGGGAGTCAGTGACCAGACAGAATGTTTCAGCATGGCGGAAGGACTAGGGAGAAGCTTAGGTGCATAAATGCAGAATCTTAATCAGTCACAGAGACGTGATCTTTGCATGACATGAGCCATTACTGAGAGACACTGCAGCACCTTGCAGTATGCATTCCCCTTGTAATATGTCTTCACATACAGCAGCAAGTTGTTCCAGCTCTAGAAAAGATTTTCAAAGTTTGAGCCATAAGGAGGTGCTCTGGGAGGCTTTAAACTCACAGCCTACTTAGTTCATCAGGAGGAAGGCAGATCAGGATGTACATCAGCTTCCAGCGCAGTAAAATCAGGAGAGAGAAAGATCCTCAGCCTAACAAAAGCATAGCTGGACCCAATGTGAAAAAGCTGAAGCCTTTACATGGAGCAAACCCCAAGTTCTGGAGACAAAATAGTGAACAGATGACAAGAAGTACCCAAAGGCGTAGAGTGATGTCATCTCCTCGTGTTACCAAGCCACGCGTGCATGCTGTGAAATGGCAGCAGCAGCTACAGGACTTGACAGGACCGAGCCAAGTGCTGCTGCACTCCCAGCAGGAAGCCTTGCAGGTGACATCCACTGCCACCAACGCCACAGCCCCGAGCCAGACCCTGTGCTCCTAACACAGGTCTGCTTACATCACAAAGCGGCTTTCTGGAGAAAGCAAAAGCCAGTAAAAGCAAGCTACATTATAACAAATTGTATATTCGAGAAATGTGTACAGCGTGGACTTTTTGTTTTGTTTGGCTATTTTTTTCCCCCTGGAAAGTAGACTGCGTATTTTACTGCAGCGTTTTAAAACAGTTTTCTTCTGTGGAGCAGCACTTGTCCCTCTTTCCTGCCTGGTTTGGCTGCGGCACTCTCTCCCCACGCACGGGATCGCTTCTGCCACATTCTCTTCCCAGCCAAACCCCAACCCCTCCCCCAGACAGAGTCAGGCAGGGTTCAGTGTCCCGCCGTCCCCGCTGCTCACCCCGCGGTGCCCCCGGGGGCGGGGGAGAGTGCGGGGCTGTCCCGGCAGCGCTGGGGCCGCGCTCCGCCCGCCCCGTCGGGCCCTGAGCAGCCGGCGGTGCGGGCAGCCCGGCGGTGCGGCACCTCCGACATCTGGGCTTTGTTCCCCAATTTTTAACTTTAATGGACATCGCTTAATTTGAGCCGTTTCCGAGCGTCGAGGCAGCTACAAAAGGTCAGAGCTGACGCATCTTCCGCCCCGCGCCCCCAACCAGCCCGTCTGCCGCTAATTAATAACGGCATAATTAGGGCCTAATGATGGCACCGCTGTCCTGGCCTTCCTGGTGGGCACGCGGCTTGAAAGCGGTGCTGCGATGCTCTGTCCCGATCCCCGACTCCAGCGCGGCCCGGAGGGCAATGAGTCAGGAGAGCTGCGGTGCCGTATTTGCTTTTGGTTTTTATTATCAACAATCAATTAATGGTACACTCTTGGAAAACTATATGCACATGTAGAAATATTTCCCCTTTTAAATAGAAGCATTCATTTGAACCACATATAAATAAATCTGAAAATCCTGAACATAATTTATGACGATTATGCTCACAAACGTATTCCAACAGGAAGGGAAAAAAGAAAAAGGAAAAAGAAAAAAAAAAAAAAAAGAGAGAGAAAAAGAGACGACATGCAACTG